>CM031945.1:6131522-6739022 GCA_018749465.1 Paracanthobrama guichenoti
TCTCAATGGGTCACATTCAAGAAGCATGCGTACGCTCATTTCAAGCACAAAAACAACTTACTCTGTATGGCTTTATAATAGTGTTAAGAAGTTATATTTCATCCTAATAGGACTATAATTACATTGAAGTATATTACATTAATTGTATTATATAATCCATATATAACATTATATAACGAAATTATTAAATAATACAATTTAATTTAATCTTAAATACATTCAATCATATACAGTTAAAGAGTAAGAAAAGATGCGTTATAGCGAGGTTTCTCTGAATAATGCAGATATGCATGCGTATGTACAGCTGGCTAAAGAGAGCTCTGTAATCTTTATATAAGGTGTTTATTGTGAGGACTGGTGAGAATGGCACACTTGGCATTGCTCAAGGATCCAGGCGAGAGTGCATCTGCGACTAGTGGCAAGTTTGACGAGAGTGATGAAAGCCTGTTAGGAAAGCATGTGCAGAAAGCCCTATATAGAGATGGTTTGAGTGTGTTTTTATGCAAATGACGAACCTTGTGCAAGTGGCCACATCATTTAGAATACCTACCCCCTCATAAAGAGTTTTTTTATTTATTTTTTTATTTATAAAAACCTGCTCTCACCAAACGTCTGCCTTCCGGCCGTACCCCTCTCCACTGATGACCTCTGGGCTCATCCAGTACGGCGTTCCGGTAACAGAACGGACCCCAGTGCTGGACATGCAGATGGTCTGAAGCCGCTTACTGGCGCCAAAATCTCCCAGCTTCACATTGCCGGCTGAATCTCGCAGGATGTTGGCACCTGAATGCACCATAGGAAGAGGCCAGGGAGAGCAGTTAACATGCAGCGGACCGAAAGATCTTTGATTCGGTTTTGCTCTTGCTGTATGGCTATTTTATAGGTTGGCTATATTATAGATTTACAAGCTATAATATGTGATCCAAAACTATTTGAATTAAAAAAAAAAAAATACACTTTTTACTCAGAATATTTTTTCTTTACAGAATACATTTCCCAAAGGTCAGCAGTGTGAATTTACAAACAAATTGAACTTTGATATAATACACTTGTGTATACATACATACACACATACATGCATACATACATATTTGCCAGGCTGTACCTTTGATGTCCCTGTGGACGATCATGTTGCTGTGCAGGTAGGACATGCCCTCCAGAATCTGTCTCGTATACTTGCGCGTAACATTCTCTGTCAAAGCCCCATAGGCCTTTAGCTGGTCTTTGACTGAACCCTGAGGGATCAAAAACCACAGCACCAGTGAGTCACACTGAACTCTACATCACAACCACAGTATTGCTATCAAACAGATATGTGATGACACCTTACAGCCCTTATGATAAAAAAATAGCATTAAAATGATAATGAAAACTTAAATGAAAATTGTTTCCCAATTACTCATCCTCGTGTCATTCCAACCCTGTATGCGGTTATTTTTTTTATTTTATCACTGGGAAAATTAAAGTACTTTCTATAGTCTTTTTTTGCCATATTATATTTGATTTGAGAAAACCTCACTGAATAAGACTCAGATCAATGTATAAATCAAATGGCTTCATAAAATGTACTCACCTTAAGGATTATTAGGAACACCATACTAATACTGTGTTTGACCCCCTTTCGCCTTCAGAACTGCCTTAATTCTACGTGGCATTGATTCAACAAGGTGCTGAAAGCATTCTTTAGAAATGTTGGCCCATATTGATAGGATAGCATCTTGCGGTTGATGGAGATTTGTGGGATGCACATCCAGGGCACGAAACTCCCGTTCCACCACATCCCAAAGATGCTCTATTGGGTTGAGATCTGGTGACTGTGGGGGCCATTTTAGTGCAGTGAACTCATTGTCATGTTCAAGAAACCAATTTGAAATGATTCGAGCTTTGTGACATGGTGCATTATCCTGCTGGAAGTAGCCATCAGAGAATGGGTACATGGTGGTCATAAAGGGATGGACATGGTCAGAAACAATGCTCAGGTAGGCGGTGGCATTTAAACAATGCCCAAATGGCACTAAGGGGCCTAAAGTGTGCCAAGAAAACATCCCCCACACCATTACACCACCACCACCAGCCTGCACAGTGGTAACAAGGCATGATGGATCCATGTTCTCATTCTGTTTACGCCAAATTCTGACTCTACCATCTGAATGTCTCAACAGAAATCGAGACTCAGACCAGGCAACATTTTTCCAGTCTTCAACTGTCCAATTTTTCCTATTTGTAGTGGAGATGAGTGGTACCCGGTGGGGTCTTCTGCTATTGTAGCCCATCCGCCTCAAGGTTGTGCGTGTTGAGGCTTCACAAATTCTTTGCTGCATACCTCAGTTGTAACGAGTGGTTATTTCAGTCAAAGTTGCTCTTCTATCAGCTTGAATCAGCCGGCCCATTCTCCTCTGACCTCTAGCATCAACAAGGCATTTTCGCCCACAGGACTGCCGCATACTGGATGTTTTTCCCTTTTCACACCATTCTTTGTAAATCCTAGAAATGGTTGTGCGTGAAAATCCCAGTAACTGAGCAGATTGTGAAATACTCAGACCGGCCCGTCTGGCACCAACAACCATGCCACGCTCAAAATTGCTTAAATCACCTTTCTTTCCCATTCTGACATTCAGTTTGGAGTTCAGGAGATTGTCTTGACCAGGACCACACCCCTAAATGCATTGAAGCAACTGCCATGTGATTGGTTGATTAGATAATTGCATTAATGAGAAATTGAACAGGTGTTCCTAATAATCCTTTAGGTGAGTGTACACACACACACACACACACACACACTTTGTCCTCAAAGTTTGTGTTAGAAGCATAAAAAAAAAAAATGGGTAAAGCGCAAGGATTTGAGTGAGTTTGAAAGCGCCCAAATGCCTCTTGTGGGGTGTTCCCGGTCTGCAGTGGTCAGTATCTATCAAAAGTGGTCCAAGGAAGGAACACCGGTGAACCGGCGACAGGGTCATGGATGGCCAAGGCTCACTGATGCACATGGGGAGCGAAGGCTGGCCCGTGTGGGCCGATCAAACAGACGTGCTACTGTAGCTCAAATTGCTCAAGAAGTTAATGCTGGTTCTGATAGAAAGGTGTCAGAATACACAGTGCATCGCAGTTTGTTGCGTATGGGGCTGTATAGCCGCAGACCAGTCAGAGTGCCCAAGCTGACCCCTATCCACCGCCGAAAGCACCAACAGCCAAAACTGGACCACAGAGCAATGGAAAAAGGTGCCCTGGTCTGATGAATCACACGTTTTCTTTTACATGCTGGGTGCAAGTGTGTCGCTTACCTGGGGAACACATGGCACCAGGATGCACTATGGGAAGAAGGCAAGCCGGCAGAGGCAGTGTGATGCTTTGGGCAATGTTCTGCTGGGAAACCTCGGGTCCTGCCATCCATGTGGACGTTACTTTGACACATACCACCTACCCCCAACAGTCACCACCCCAAGATTCTTTTCATGAGTTTCAGGTTTGGAACGAAATGAGGCAAATGGAATTATAGAACTGTACTTTCCATTAAGAAGTCTAATCCTTGCTGCCTTCCCAACACTTGATGACCCAAACTCACCCCAGGCATATACTCCATGAAAATGGTGAGGGTCTTCTCACTGTGGTCTCTAAGGCAACCGTAGTACTGGACGATTCGTTCATGGTGCAGGTTCTTCAACAGCTGTATCTCACACTCTAAAGCGCTGACCTCCTGCAGAAAGGGGGACAAGAGTCATGACACGACCACAGCTGAGCAGAGCGGCTGTGACCAGAGAGAGTATGAGTGAGATGTAGGTGGAAGATCAACTGAAAAAATATAAAACCACAACACACTAAAGTCAAACATACTGGAAGCACTTTTCATTGTGTGTTTTTATTGTGTGAGCAAGCATATGCTTGTGTTTGTGTCAAGTGAGGGCACGATCAACGAGAAATGCGTTGTTAGACTACCCCACTTCCCCTCGCCTCAAAACCCCCCTCTGGCCGACACACAATCACACACAGATACAGGAAGCGACAGTGCATGTTTTTGCAATGGCAGACAGGAAAAGAATTAAAGAGTGGGGGAAAGCTTGAGAAAGAAAGATAGAGACAAATCAAGAGAAACAGAAAAAGAGAAAGAAGAAAAAAGGCAAAATAAAATACAATCAAATAAAATAAATGTGTACTGTACCTTACTGGTCTCTGGACTGGCAGGGTCAAAATGAACCTGTTTTGCTGCAAGTTCTCTGCCTGTGTCCACATCATAGCACAGATAAACCCTTCCAAAAGCACCCTGACCCAGCAACTTCCCCCTACGCCACGTCACTGGAGCTGTAGGGGCTGACACATGTGACAATAATGATGAATGAAACCAATCAATTGACAATTTCACACAAATACAAACATCTGAAATACATCAAAGCAGTTTTAAAACGCTTATAAACACTACCATAAAATTTACAACATCATAACATCACACTCACACTTATGAGGGACTGGGCGATCCTGTGGGCGGAGTCTGGCCTGAGTATCCACCAGCTGCCAGCTCCCCAAACTCTCCTCACTGCCGTTCAGTGATCGCCGTGATGGCACCAATGTGAACAAGTTTCCCTGGGGACGACGGATCCGCGGAAACGTCCGTCGGCCTAAGGAGCAGCATTGTTTGTTTAAAACATGACATGGGACCTGGAGTGTGTGAGTACACTCAAATGTATATATCTTATAATAATTTATATCGCACCTTCACTGTGGTCTTTATGATGCAGGGACACATGATACCTACGAGGGTATGTCCCCCCTTTACCCACAATCTTATCATGTACATGATTTTCACGGTCTAAAAAAGGAGAATGGGAAGAGGAGAACGGACATTTGGGTCAATGGAACAGTAGATTTGTATAAATTTCTCCGTTGATTTACTGATTGCAGTATCATCTTTATTGAGACGCACCTGCACAGTCCTGTCGGTTGTCAGGGTAACTCTTAACCCTGTGTGTACGAGATTTCCTGAGTGAAGGGCTACGGAACAAGAGACACCAATAAATGCAAAATAACAGTGACAGGTGCTTACAATTATAGTATCATTCAAATACATTTCTGATTGTATCTGTCCCCTCACCTGTCAGAGTTGCTGTCCAGTGACTGACAGCTGCCAGACACTGAGTTTTCTGCACTGCTCCAAGGATCCAGCACCTTTATTATAAGATCAATGGATTCAGATGGCACACTAGATGATAAGGTGACATCATGTAATTTCTGAGCTCCTATACAGTACACCTTTTCTATACAGTACTTGAAATCTATGCTGCACGTGTCTCCTTTTCAACACATACTGGCTGCAAGAATATGCATGTTACCAATGTATATATAACTTTAGGGAAAAAAATCTGCTTTCAAATGCGATATTAAAGTTGTCATGAACTGGCTTTTTTTATTTTTTTATACTGTTGTCTGAGGTCAACTTATGATGTTTGCATGGTTTTTGCATTCAAATACATCATAATGAATAAGTAATAGGCTATTTTCTACACTGGTTTTGAGGCTCTTTCCTGAACGCTTAGTTTTTATGGGCGTGCTGCACTGTACACTTGGAAGTAAACGGCCACTGCTAGGATTGGATAAGATTTGCATATTTAATAAGCTTCTGCTCCCCTGTCAGTCCACATGAGGGATTGTTTTGAAAGCAGCAACCAGAATGATTCTCTCACAGGGCTCGCAAAACGTCTTTATCAAGCAAACACAATGATTTATCTCTCATCCACCCGCGATTGATTGGAATATAATTTTTTCTTTATCAAGCCAAGAGAGTGAACAACGAAGATCAAGAAAGGAATGATATTTCACTATTTAAAAGTCACCAGCCTGCCGACGGGCTTATGTTTTGGTAGCCTGTCTGGAAAACACATAGCCCCGGGACGTTGGGCTTTACGAGCCCTGGCCTATACATATCAGAATCTGATCCCGAATCGCAATGAACCAACAGCCTGTGACACCGTGCTAATGTATGTTCAGTTAGACACGTACACATAATCAAAACGATCTGTAACAATGCATTACTATCAAATATAAAAAAACATGTTTTACTTAGCAGGAAGTATGACCATATTAGCCCGGTTCTGTCAACACTGCACTGGCTCCCTATTAAACATCGTATAAATTTTAAAATCTTGCTAATTACTTACAAAGCACTAAATGGTTTAGCTCCCCAGTACTTGAGCGAACTCTTAATGCATTATACTCCATCACGTCTATTGCGGTCTCAAAACTCTGGCCAGTTGATAATACCTAGAATATCAAAATCAACTGCAGGCAGTCGATCCTTTTCCTATTTAGCGCCTAAACTCTGGAACAGTCTTCCTAACATTGTTCGGGAAGCAGACACACTCTGTCAGTTTAAATCTAGACTAAAAACACATCTCTTTACTATGGCTTACACATAAAACATTATCAATTTCTATTATTCAAATCAGTTAAATGATTGTTAGGCTGCATTAACTAGGTCAGCCGGAACCGGGAACACTTCCCATAACACCTGATGTACTCGTTTATATCATATGAAGAATGGCATCTATGCTAATGTTAGTCTCTCTGTTTATCCCGAGGTTTACTGCAGTCAGCCGGATCCGGGCCGTATCCAGATCAGATGGTGGACCTGCACCTGGACATGACAAACGCATCCCTGAAATGTCTGCAGAGAGCGTGTCAAATAAATTCCCCCTTGTACATGCCGCATTGACATGACATCCTCATTAAACCAGTGTCCGGTGTGACGACTCCAATTTTTCGAATAATCTTACGAATATCCATTCATCTAATATGACTTCTGATCTGTAATGTTGCCAGAATCAGAATCATCGTCAGCCAGAGGAGAACTGGCAGCCCGACTGAGCCTGCTTTCTCCCAAGGTTTTTTTCCTCCATTCTGGCCCTGAAGGAGTTTTGGTTCCTTGCCACCGTTGCCTTTGGCTTTTGGCTTGCTCAGTTGGGGACACTTAAATTTCAACTACATTACCGATCTGCCCGCATTGACACTATATGATACTTGAAATTAGCTGGATAACATCACCGTTTCACCAGAGCAGCTGTACAGCCGAATCAAATTCGGTGTCATTATTTTCCTGTTAACACTGTGAAGCTGCTTTGAAACAATTGGCATTGTAACAAGCGCTATATAAATAAAGGTGACTTGACTTGACATAAGTGTGTTGCACCATTCCTGTCGGATCCAATATAGAAGGCACAGCATTGTGTTTTAATCTCAATATGTCTGCAAATCCAGTCTCGACCTGTGTCTTGTTTACAAACGATTCCGTGGTTAAATGAAGCGAACAAACGTGCAATGTCTTACGCACGTGAGATGGATCTTCATTAAAAATAAACAACCAACCACTCATTCCTAATATTAGAATCCGAAGGAAGCTTATGCAGCGACTGTGTTCTTCCACAACAAGAAAATATTAAAAAAAAATTTAACTCACAAAGCACTAAGCCTGCTATAGTTTTAAAGCGCATATGACATATTTGTGCATGCGTCACTCACACACTGGTCGCTTGTTTCAGGTATGAACTCGCCCTCGCTATTGATGCTGGTGTAAGATCCCTGACGTGCGATTCGTTGTTGGCGCTCAGGAACGTAACCAGGGGGCGGAGAACTTCGCCCAGTGTTCTGAGAGCCTACGTAATGACAAGACAAATGACATAAAATGTTAAAATTAATAATTCAACAACTGCAAGATATTTATCTGGTCTTACTGTTAAAGTGGCAAACATATATCATAGTTGGACTGTCAATGCTGTGATGTGAGATTGAGATTGTATTTACGTCATGTTTAATTCACTGTTGTGTTTTGGTTTCCTTTCAGTCAGTACAGAGATTTAGTGAGAGAGAAACAAATGCCATAATTACTCTGAAAATCAACACCTTACACATTAATATTTATATTTTCATTTACATTTGCAAAATGCCACTGTCAAATAAAGCATCTGAATAACTTTTCAGCTATGGCCTGCCTATTAGACATACATAGTCATACAGGTTGCATGATGTAATCAGACAGTAGATTACATTGAGCTCAAAGAAAATAGCCCCATACTACATGATACACTGTGACAAGGGCATGATCTAAAAGCAAAACAGCTGAATCATGAGACTGAAGGAAAGTATAAACAAACGTCTTTTTCCTCCAGTCACAGAGCCTCAAAGAGCTCACGCTTTCCTCCAGACGCCCTTACAAGCTGTAACAACCTCCCCTCCCCCCTAAAATACACACTATCTCTACAACAGGCCATTGGCCCACCATGCTAATAGTGTCTCGCAATCTGATTGGCTGGGAGCCAGCAAGCCATTGTGGAGCAGCCAGTGATGGTGGACAGGAAAAGGAAGAGGACCCACTGCTCACAGAGGAAGTCGGAGAAACAACAGAGAGAGAGAGAGAGAGAGAGAGAGAGAGAGAGAGGGAGAATGAAAGAGTATGAGAGAGAAAAAGGCCAGGACGAGAAGATTAATAAGAAAGGCAAAGTGGTTCTTCATTATGTGCAGCAGTTTGTGTACATGTGTGTGTGTGAACTCACTGGTGGAGTGGTGGCGTCCTCTGGGTTCTGAGGACTGGTAGGCAGTGCTGACATCACCGGTGGACTGAGAAGTTTTGATGCGAACCTGCTTACTGACTGTGTGATGAGATGGAGACGAGGCCTGCACACACACAGACAGATGTACATATTAAGCATCTATAAATCATTTTATGTGTAGAAACAACATATTATGGGATTCTTTTGTGTATTAATTGACACACAACCAAGTTAGCATTTAAACCTCTTTCTAGCGAGAGAGATTTAATAATCTACTCTGCACCATCTGTCTTCATTCCAAACTGAACTGGTTCATATTAACTGCATATATTAATTGTAAGTCTCACATTGCTTTGTTCCTGTGTCAGCAGCATGATCTTGATGCTCTTCATGTTTGAGCTGCGGTCCAGCAGATCAATGGCTTTGTCCAAGTCGTCCTGATCACGCAGGGGGATGGACAGCTGTGTGCACAAACACATGCGTAAATGCAATTAATACATACATTAGTAGAGCTGCGTAATTGCTAAAAGGTGTACTCAGTATTTTTTTCATTGCTTAAACATTTTAGACCAAGAAATGATCTGAGGGGGAAAAAAAATTTAAAACACATTAACTTATCATCCGTTTCCTGTCCGACCGATTCATGAGCAAAAAACTTGCCAGTGCTTTAAAAGAGTCAATCAAAAGACTTATAGATTCAGGAGACACAGTGAATCAGTCTGATGAAAACTTTATGCAAAATGATACACAAAATTCAATAAAGGACTAAAATAGCGGATATTGAAGTGTTGAGTATTTTTGGTAAGTGACAGCGAGTGCATTTGAATGTGAATCAATACCTCATTATTCATATAATGCAGGTCTAACTGCTGACCGAAGAATGTTTTGACTTTCTGCTGGACTTCCTCAAACTGCACAGGCCGCCCAAACATCAGAATCCTACACAAACATATATAAACATACACACACGCCACGCACACAGAGGGGGGACATTAAACAGGAAGCAGAGATTTCTTTAGATGTGTAATCCGAGCCGGCAAGTCAAGTCAAACACACAGTCAGATCTGCAGAGTGCACACATTCCTGCAAGCACACCTAGCATAGCTGTGGTCTGTCCTGGCAGCCACAGACAAACCACAGTCCTTTCCCTTTCAACTGCATTACCAGTCTGAGAGCTGAGAGCTGAGAGCTGAGAGAGAGCATGCCTGTGTGTAATCTCTCAAAATCAAAACGCCAGTGTACATGTTGTTTTATGTGTTTGCATTGCTATTTGATCATTACTTTTTTTTTAACACATTCCAGTAGAAAAGAAACTTAAATTCACCTTCTTTCACCACAGAACTCAAACTTAATCCTGACATCCTCCTGAAGAGAAAGAAAAAGTGGTGAGGTCACATCAGGGTCATATAGGATTCACAAGGTCACGGTTTCTCCTGTAGCTATGCGTTTTACCATTCTTTTGGAAGAGCTGGCAGTGTTGACAGGTTTAGGTTTTGCCGTGTCGTAAGTTGATGCCGGCTGGCGCCTGGTCATCTGCAGGGCCACCAGATCCTTCATAATTGAATGGAGAGCCTGTCTCTCATCTGGGGAGAAAGACAGAGATGCCGATTAGCCGATAATTACTTTCATGTTATGGCAAAGACAAAGATATACAAAGATGTCACACTCATATTACTTATGAAGAAAGTGCAGCGTGCAATGGCAGAACGAGTCCCACCTTCTAAATAAAAGAGCCAATCGCTGATTGATGAAGTCATTGCATCCCTGCAGCTGCCAGTGCAGCTCCAGTGCAGTCTGTTCTGAGATGTGCACATAGGACTGCACAGGGGCATTGGCAGATTTAGCCTGAAAAAGCAGCTTTTTTTTTTTTAAGCTATTTGAGCATAAGAAACAACATCTATGGGACAGATCACGTAAGATTTTTTTGCTGATTTGAAATATGTTATTTAATTGTGAGTTCGGCAAGCAGTTCTTGAGATTTCAAGATTTCCCCATTCAAGTAGACAGGACTTGGCCTTGGATGCCCAAAATAGTTGCCCAGAGGCATTGCAAATATGGCCGCCATGTGAACAGACTTTCCTTGAAAGGGGCTTTGGTTATGGCAATACCAATGAATGCCCAATATTAAAATTCTATACTATTTTGTCTAAATAAATTAATAAAATAATTTACAAAAAGACACTAAAAACTAAAAAGTGAATTTAGGCATTACAATACTATTGCATGAAAAAACTATTTTCATATTAATTTTGAGATTTTATTACATTTAACAGTGTTATTAAATATTTTTAAAAATAAACTTTAAGTGAGTCTTAGTTATATTTTATAACATAAAAAGTTTTTTCATGCAATATAGTATTGTAATGCCTAAATTTGCCTTCATCTGTTATGATATCCAGCGTTTCCCATTAATTACCTCTCTGGCAGCCCGCCATGGTCTAATCTGTCCCGCCACGGTTTCATAATATATCATATTTTACTTCTCTCTTAATAAGATAAAAGGTCTTTAACGTTGTGTTTTGTGCCATTGCTTTGACAAAGTATCTATCAAACAAACTAAAATCGAAAGTGAAATCAATTTGTGGCAGACCCTTAACAGCGGTCAAACATTGTAATGAGTGTCCTTGAGTGGCTTATTACTTTATTTTAAACTAAACAAAGATTATGTTGCAGAAACTATAAACTTGCTATACAGTTACAGCACAGGTGCAGAAGAACTGAGAGGATGTTCTGCTCTCCTTTGTGAATAAACACTCACAGTCAGACAACTAAACCTGCTTTCGAGATCTCTGTTCTCATGTTTGATGTAAGAATGAGCTGTGTCTTGGCTAAGCTCACTCGAGAAGGGAAAATATTCACAGTGTGTTGTTTGGATGGACTTCACACACCTCCGGAGAAGGAGAGAAACAGAGAAGCCTCGTCTACTCACCAATACCGGGAAACCTGTGTTAGAACACAGCAGATCAACCCAAGCAACAGACTCAACCACTCAACTGGTGAATATCTGTGTGTTCATGTGACTAGTGAGAACATAAGCATCACTGTCTGTCTCCATGTTTCCCTCTTTCTCCATTTAAATATCTCCCAACCCCAACATCCTTTTAATACCAGACATCACAGCTGTTTCCAGCTCAACAGAAGCTTGTCTGTCATTTATGAAGGCCCTGATATACTCACAACGAATTTCTTTTTCGTTCTTCGTTTAGAGGTAAAGAGAAGTTTGAAAAACCTTTCCAGAGGTATACTTTTAGTGAACATTTCAATGCCATTCAATTAGATGAATATGTAAATAAATGAGATGAATATGTAAATATGTGCTGCACACATTCCTCTTAACAAAAAAATAAACGCACAACAAAAATGACACAGATGAGAAAACAGCAATCAAGAATCTGATAATAGCGACGTGAATATGTTTGCACACAATCTGCAATTCGGCTCTTCATACTAGTCATGACACTTATTTATATAGAACATTGTACAATTGATTGTTTTAAAGCAAGCAGCTTTACAGTATTAAAAATTATCAAACTTTTTCAGTGTCGCTTTCAATTAGAAATACTTGTACAACTTGTCACACTTGTAGATAATAATTTTACAAAGTAAGTTTGGGATCATTAATTAAAAGAAATTAATGCTTATATTTACAAAAACTTTCTATTCATCAAAGGGTCCCAAACAATGCACCACTGTTTCCACAAAAATATTAAGCAGCACAATTGATATGATAATAATATCAATAAACTGTTTCTTGAGCTTCATATCATCATATTAGAATGATTTCTGAAGGATCATGTGATACTGAAGATTGGAGTAATGATGCTGAAAATTCAATTTGTATATTTTAAAATACATAAAATAAAAAATAAATAAAAAAACTGTTCTTTTAAATTGGCAATATGAATCTTTCTACTGTATTTCTGATCAAATAAATTCAGTCTTGGTGAGAATAATAGACTCCAAACTTTACAGTAGTATACATTTTAATAAGTGAGAGACACTTAAACATCTAGCAAATTATTTTTTAAATCAACCTAATATTGAATATTAATATTAATTAATAGTTAATTTTCTCAATTTTTGGTTCATAAAAAATGGTTTGAAATCAAGCAATAATTTAAGACCTGTTGAGGATCACTGATAAACAATAATAATAAAAAAAAAAACATGAGGACTCACTCATTTTGCCGGTATGAGAGTGTGCTATTGATTGAAGTTCTGGTTTGAAGCTCCTCACACACCCCTTCCTCTAGTGTCACCCATCAATGGTCTAGAAATGAAACAATATTCAGGTTATACAGAAATAAAATGAGTCAACAGGTGTAACTTAACCTCCTACAAAAAACAAATGTATTCTGAGCCAACAAACAATGATATCAGTCAACAGCACCACCACAACAACAACACTGACAATTACGCATTACATTGTCATACTTCAGGGGCTTTTCATATACAAGAATATTTTAATAGCATACCGTTTTACCTCCTCCGTGTTTATTGTTATTATGTGAATGTAAACGGTCTGCAAAGTTGTAAAGTCGAAAGTGCACGTTAAATAAAGTTATTGTCTCCTAAAAGAAAGAATCGATTCAGAACCGCCTAAATGAGTCGTCAGGAATTCCAGTCTCACTTCCGTGACCTTCATACGTAACACGGTAAAACGAATGCCAGCCTATGGTCTTCATTGGCTTCCCGTGAACAATGTCTACTTTAACCCTCCCTCAAACACTGTAGCTGGTGCTATGTCGAGAAGATGCGGTTTTCTGCTCAGCAAAAGCTAATTCTCTTTGTAAACACTTCCAAAGGAAGAGGATGATAAGAGTCAGTGGTTAAAATTACCACAGCGATACAACAGCAGTATAACCTTTTAACGATTGCTTCTCAAATCACTGTGTGGTCTAAATGGGATTTACAAAACACTTATCTATTAAAGTTGGAAGTTGGAACAGTACCCAGTTTATTTGGACCAACTTGCTTGGGATGGAGGTTCGGGTTGAATAACTAGTTCTTCCACATTTTCATCATCAGACTCGGGCTCGGACTGATACAGTAAAATCGACGCCATTGTTACTGTCTTTGCAGTGTGTACAATCGCTGAGCTTTAGGAAGTCTCCGGAGCTGAAATTCAGTAATGGTAATTGGCGGTTAGTTTCTGACACACGCTGTAATCGGTAGACCAACTGCAACAGACTGGGCCATCTGGCCAATCAGAGCAGAGTAGGCTCGCAGAAAGGAGGGATTTAGAGAGACTGAATCTTCAAACCGCTTCAGACGAGTCATTTAAGAATCACTGAAAAATGTGGTGATGTGCATGTATATTATAAGAAAATTAAAGTGTTTTTTGATCTATGATGCATGTAAACCTGTTGTAGGAGACCTCTAAAACAAAATTAGGAATCTTTAAAATAGCATAATAGGGTCACAAAATTTACTGACGCTAGATGCACAAAACCTCCATTTAAAATGCAGGAAAACTGAATGTGGAATGTTTTACATGTGTGATGGGATGGTGAGAGTATGAGCCATGCATGCATGTTAGTGCACGTGAGACCTGAAGGACTGTAACCTGATCTCTTGCTGGCACTGAGAAACCATGGCACAAACCTTCCAGCCGAGGGGAAATGAGTAGAGGGAAATATTTACCATATAAAAATGGCCAGATTTCAGCTCCACAGGCTTCATTCCAGCCATAAAAGCCCCTCTCAACAATGCCATACTCCCTATAAACCGTATAACGGTAATATTTTCAAATTTCATTTGCCCATGAATACAGGTGGCTCACATTAAGAAAAAGAAAGAATGTGAATCAAAATGGCTGTACTGTACATTGGATGTTTTGTATTTTAACTGAGGTTTTGTCTACTTTTCAGGGCTAAACAATGTGATAAATCATTTGGTCCATAACAAAATTGTTGACCACGTACTAGGAACTCTAAAAATAGCTCATTTTTATAAATAAATAAACTCTTACCTTATAAACTTTTGATGTCCTTCAAATATGCTATCTGCTAATCCTGAAAAAAAAAAAAAAAAAAAAAAAAACTGCGTTAACACAAAAGTGTCCAAATGATAGTTTCACATAATATGTTACCCATTTCTCTGATGAAATCAATTTAACCACAGCTAACCTCTGTGTTATGCATGGAACTATAGTGTCAGTATTCATTTACCAAGCAGTGTGATTTTCAGCTTAATTCAGTATACTACAGTATATTTTACAAATGCATTTGATGGAAAATATCAGTGTTAATTCTACTGTAACTTAAATTGGGCAAAAATACTTATTTTTTCTGATTAATCGCAATATTCATTCAAAATCCTTCTTAAAAATCAGAAGATTAAGAATTTACTCTATGCCTATTTTCAGTGACTGCGTAAAAATGTGTTTGTACTGCGCTGACTATTCGGCAGGTGTCACTGCCTTCTGCTGAACTCCCTTGGCTGAATCTTTAGTGCCACGACAAAATGAATAATATTTTACCCAAGCTGTGAATAAGAGTCCTGCATTGACTGTGATGCAATAAAAAGGACATGTCCATGTACCGCCATGTCAAGAAATGACTTTTTAAATTGACTCTTTGCAGGCTGCATGCAAAAACTAACATATATTGTGACCAGTGTAGTCAGATTTAAGAACAAATGGCTCATATGAACAGTTCAAAATCAAAAACAAAGTGCAACTAGTGTAGCCCAATTATTAACAAAGATTATTGTTATGAGCTGGTTCTTTTGATAAATATTTAAGAAAGACAAAATGAATCAGTTAAAACACTGTAGATAATTTACAGCATTAGCCTAGAAAAATGTATTTCATATGCAAGTAAAATTCTAACTGAAATGTACACAAATGAAATAGAGTCGGCTCATCAATACTCTGTATCAATACTCAAGCCTTAGTTAATCCAGTTATTTTCCTTAAATACAACACTAAAGACCAAAAAAAAAAAAAAAAAAAAGCCATATCAAATCTATACAATGTAAAATGCGAAGGAAATCAGTTTCACATCCTGAAGAACTCAAACCAGGTGAGCTGTTGAGGGGCAAACCAGACAATGGTTGCACTAGAAAGTCAGCAGTCTCATTAGAACGCTTCCGTCAGCATATCTTGACCTTTAAAAGTGAAGTTGTGGATAGGACTGCATCATTCCTAATGACATTACCTGCCTGTGCTTCACTGCCAGACTTCATCAGACCTGCAAAACTCTTTTGATCCAGTTACAGTGGTCCGAAGGAGAGAGGACTAACTGGGCATTGCTAAAAATTGCGCATCCTTCCATATTTATGGTCAACGCTGAAATGATTAACCAAACGGATGAGGTAAGGAGCATGTGCGCGCATGCCTGCGTTTGTTTCAGCGCCTCAGGTCATGCAGCTTCAACTGAACCGAGAGAAATTACAGAGGTCAGACATCATTCATTTGCACTCATTCAGTTAAATATCCTGAGTGGCCTGACCGACTGCACCTATGAACACACTCAAGCAGAGAATGCATGCGGCTTTATTTGATG
This sequence comes from Paracanthobrama guichenoti, assembly GCA_018749465.1. Classification (NCBI taxonomy): domain Eukaryota; kingdom Metazoa; phylum Chordata; class Actinopteri; order Cypriniformes; family Gobionidae; genus Paracanthobrama; species Paracanthobrama guichenoti. Next base: position 6,147,559 of record CM031945.1, read on the forward strand.
TTATTCTCTATATAAATCCAAGTCTAAAGTTAAACAGACCTTCAACCAGAATGCTCCACAAAGGGTTTGATGCACACTTTTTCCTTTGTGAAAAGTGAATATTCATATGCTGGGTTGATGCCACACCACTGGGAATCATCTCAGTTTCAGTCTTTTGTTCCTTTCCGATCAGACCAATGTCACTTTCTTTTCTATTTAAATTAGAGGATAAATACAGTCTAAACTCCAAGATATAATATTTTCAAGTGGGTTAAAAATCAAAGGCAGAGATTCTTAACACTAACATGATTGAAAGAGATGGATAGACGGATTGATAGAGAGAGTGAGATGATATTTTCAAGTGCGTTACATTTACTAATACATTATTAAAATCAAATGTTGTATTTGTTAACATTACTTAATGCATTGTGAACTGACATAATGAACAGCTGGATTTGTATTAATTGACAGTAATAAAGATGAATAAATACAGTAACAAATGTATTGCTCATTGTTAGTTCATGTTAGTTAATACATAAACTAATGTTAACAAATGAGACCTTATTGTAAAGCGTTACCTAAAATTATAATAACTGAAAAGCATGTTAGGGTTAAGAACCCACCTGAAAATAAAATATTTATATGTATTCATGTACAGCACCGGACAAAAGTTTGGAAACATTACTATTTTTAATGTTTTTGAAAGAATGCTCATCAAGCCTGCATTTATTTGATCAAAAATACAGAAAAACATTGTTACAAAGTAATATTGTTACAAAAGATTTCTATTTTAAATAAATATTGTTCTTTTTTAACTTTCTATTCACTAAAGAATCCTGAAAAGTATCACATATACAAATATTAAGCAGCACAACAGTTTCCAACATTGATAATAAATAAGCATATCAAAATGATAGTGTAAATAAATTATATTTAAAGGTATACTTAAGTCCCCTGAAGACAATAATTATATCCCTTAAAACTCATCTTTGATCTCCAAAAAGACATGTAAAAGTTTTTTTCCTGTGAAAAAATAAATAAATAAATCTTCATGCCTTAAAATAGATTGAATATAACTACACCATTGCTTCATTTAGTATATGCAGATCCATGAATATGAATATTAGCCCCGCCTCCACTCACACCAGCTCAGAGACTGTAGTAAACACTGCACAACATCGGACACATAACGATAATTAATAAGCTTTGACTACATTATCAAACAGCTAATAATGTGTTGCTAATGTTACACAAACCATGTTCCCATTTGCCATCTCAGTCTGCCTTCTGAAAATCAGCCTCCTTAGGAACGCTTTGAACATCACAGAACATCAGAAAGACATCATAACATCGTAATATACATCACATAGGCCTACATAATTTACACGCTATGTTGCTAAATGTACCCGATTTTTCACATCAACAGAAAAATATACCAGACTTCTCGCCCTACTTTTTAAGCATAATCATTTTATGGATTTATTGTAGTAGATTAGATGTGTTTTTCTTGTGTTTAAGACATTATGCAAAACTTAGGCTAAAACAGATGCAAAGGTAAACACATTGTAATGAGGAAGTGTCGCATAGGCTGAATTTACAGAAAAAGTACTGGGTTACCATCCATGTATTTTTAAGAAAACTGAGATGGCAAATATAAAATGCTGTACAGGAACACCAACATGCAAATGACATGCCTAAAATAAAATAAATTAAAAAAACAAAAAACAGATAAGATTCCATAAGATTTGTATATGATGGAAACAGTTACCAAAAAAAGAATCAAGGGTTTCCCCAGTGGCTACAACTGCCATTTCCATACCTATTTTTCACTGAACTCCTGAGAAGTAACTTTTTTTTCTTTTTCTTTTTTTTGCGACATTGCGATTTCTCTCAACATGAATGGATATTAGCTACTGACTGAGCACCCTAAAACTGCCACTACTGTCTTCTGTTGAAACCTTAAAATGGTTCACTTCATGAAGCAATAAATGATTGAGAACTCCTGCGTTAAGGTTTGTAAGACTTTTTTACTCCTCATGCAGTCTTTATTGAGTCTCTCTGAATCCCATTTCGGTCTCATTTTCCCTCTCTCCTGTTCTTAATTACCTTTTGGTAAGTATGTGTGGAATCTGGAAAAGGGAGAAGGCCATCCATGGGTCCTGTCAGCTGGGCCTGCATTGTTTTGCTTGTATCCCTTTTCCAGTACTTGCCAGAATCTCAACTAATTTCTCTTAACATTTCCCGCCTCTAACCACCTCTCGCCTGATTTTCGGCTGTTTAGTCTGTGGCTGGTTTTCCCAGCCGAGGCGCTGAGGCTGTTGGCTTTTGCTCATGGAGGGGCTTACAGTACTAGAGACTCAGAGGCTTACAGCACAAATCCCCATAGGGTTCCCAACACTCTGGAGTGGCTAGACTAAAACTGTTCCTGTCAGCTCTGGGGTAGAGATGACAAATCATTCTAGATGGTGGAAAAGACACCAGGTCATGAACTGGCTAAAAACCCATGTTACATCAAACATAAACAGATCTGACACCATCAGTGTAAGTTGTGGTGGTCCATGCAGTCAAACTTGTGATGCAAAGGCACACTGACACTGAAGACAAGTGAGAGATTCTCTCAATACAGGCAAAGCACAAAACAAAAAGCTATAATTAAATACACCTAAACAGGAATAACTCTCTGCTGACTGTCAGTTCCGTACCGTTATTACCTTCTTTTATCTACTGTAAACAGATGTCTGATTAAAAGCTCCTTTGGTATCTGAGACCTTTCTTTATGAGGCAATTTCTAAACTTCAAAATTTCTAAAATGTAGACCAGTGTACTTGAAGAATTGTTAACCGATATGTGTGTTATTATGATTTATTCATCTATAACAGTGATTCCCAACCAGGGTACTCAGTAGGGATGTCAAGAGAACCGATACTTCGGTACCAAGTCGTTATCAACATTTTAAAATCTTGACGTCCTTGTTTTTCTACAGTACCGTAAGTACCGATGGTACCCAACATTTGGGTACTCTCTGTCTCTCCCTCTCCGTCTCTCTCTCGCTCTCAAAATGCGCAAATGGCTTCATAGTATTCAGATTGCTTTTGCTCTGCAAGCGAGATGCACGGTGCAATACAAGACAGTTTATAAATTCAAGTGATTTTAAACTATAAAGTACTTCCACGCTCTCGAGAGACGGTCTTCACATAGCCGCCTCTCGCGCAAGTGTCAGATTTTTTCGCGGGATTATTAGCCTACACATAAACGTTCCAATCAGGTTCCAATACACACACAGTTATGGCGAATATTTGCATTGGTTATGTGAATATTAACAGCATATCATCTCCGTCCATTAGGTCTTAGTGATAGCAGCCTTTAAAACCTGCTACCGTCTACTAGTGGCTGTCTGTATTAATGATAATCAAACAACAAAAGAAAAGCTTAAATAAGGATTAGTCTATATTTAACAGTTATACAGTTATGACTATTCATAGTTTTTTTATATTTGATTTCTGTGGCAGGCCTATTTTTACTTGAATACTACTGTTAGTCCTACCTGAAAAAATATACAGCACTGTTTAATTTGTATCTTTATTCTATTGTATTTATTTATGCTACTGCATAATGTGTTTATTCATTCTTGTTTTATTGCTGACTATTGCAGCAGGTTACCTCATAAAAACAAATACATTAAGTGTGCAAACAGTTTGGTGAGATAACTGTCATTTATTTTTAAAAATATCTATAAAAAAGGTTAATGTTCAAGTATTATTATTATTTTTTTACCGTAGTATCGACTTTGGCATCGAGTACTGTATACTTTTGGTGGTATCGGTACCAACTACTAGATTTTTGGTATCGTGACATTGGAAATATTTCAATTTTGCTTAGTTAAACCTGTAAAATACATTTAAATCGCTAGCAGTCAACTGACACAGGTTTTTCAATGGCAAATGCTGATATCTAGAATCAAGCTGGCCACTGATCAATACAATGCTGAAATATATAATTCAATTCAATGGTAGTAAAAGTTGTAAACAAACTTGCTTGAGAAACAAAACAAAAAAAATTATACAAAATGTGTGTGCATGGATAGTTCAAGTTCACTAAAGCTGTCAGAAATTGGACATGGTTTATTTATTGAACTAAAAATAAATCCAAATGATAGCTAATCATGATTAATCTCCATTTTTTTATGCAAACGTTTTATCGGTTAGTTTCAAGCCACGTTCACACAGCAGCAATATACGGTTGTCAGTCCTGTAAGTCCTTAATATGGTTACGTTCACACACAGTACAGTTATTTACAGGTGTGAGTTCTATAACTGAACTCACACATGTACATTTTCAGGACTCACAGCCACATTCTCGAAAAAAAACCTGCGTAGGGTGAACTGAGTCGGACTGGACAACTAGTTGTCTGTCACATCATAGAGTGCGAGAGAGTCTTTCTGCACTGCACAAACGTGCGTCTACCATGTGTTGGGTTTTTGTGTGTGGTTTCGATAACTTACAGCAATGGCGATATAAGCTGTGTGTTATCTGAAAGTTTTAGATACAGTCACTGTTCTCCACCGGAGCTTCTTCTGTCAGATTTGTGTTCCACGCGTGACTCAAATGCTCCGCTCTCCACCCAGATATAAAAGCTGCCGTCAGTTAATGAAGATCTGGTGGATGAACCTGAGGCACAACTGGACTCTTGTTGTGATACAGTTGAACTTTTTAGTTTTATGGATGTCGCCATCTTTTTTGGTCACGGTCACTATTGGTACAGTGCTGTCACTGGGGCGGTACCCTAAGGTACAAAAGAGAAAAGGAACATCTTTGTACCGTACTCACCCCTAAATGGTACATTAGTACCTTAAAAGGTACATATCAGTACTTTAAGAGTGCGTATTAGTACATATTAGTACCTTTTCGGATTTGTACCTCAGGGTACCGCCCCCAGTGACAGCACTGTACCTTTTTTCCTACAGTGTATTCAGCATCATTTAAAAAGGTTGGGTCGGGAAACATTGACATTTAGCACTTCTTTTCTTACTGTAAAACACCAACAATTTGAACATTCATATTTGCATGATACCTGAACATGTAGGTGGGTTAAAAACTTCTGGCAACCGAGTTATGACTTATCATCAAACATAATTAAAATCAATTTTAATGCAATATCATATTTTTCCACAACAGTGTTGAGATTTCAAATCAAACACATGAGCATGAAGACCTCCATGTAAGTCTATGGCAACTAATAATTGTTTTGCAACACAATTTCCAGCTCCTTCTCTCTGCCACTGGATTGAGGACTGCCACTGGATTGAGGACTTCCTCACTGGCAGGCCTCAGGTGGTGAGAGTAGGCCAGTTCACCTCCACCTCCATCTCCCTGAGTGTGGGAGCTCCACAGGGCTGTGTCCTGAGTCCCCTGCTCTACACGCATGACTGTTTGTCCACACACAGCTCCACCTCTATCATCAAATTTGCTGATGATACTGTTGTCCTGGGCCTCATTTCCAACAACAATGAGACGGCATACTTGGATGAGGTGGAGCATCTAACATCATGGTGCCAGGACAACTGTCTCTCTCTGAATGTTGGCAAGACCAAAGAAATGATTGTGGACTTCAGGAAGAGACAGCAACGGACATATTCCCCCCTCATGATCAGCGGGTCACCAGTAGAGAGAGTGAGCAGCTTCAAGTACCTGGGAGTAAACATCTCCGAGGACCTGACCTGACCTGCTCACATTCAGACACCGGTGAAAAAAGCCAGGCAAAGACTGTACCACCTGCGCCAGCTGAGGAAATTCAGGGTTTCACCAGCTATCCTGAAAACTTTCTATTTAGGGGCGATAGAAAGTGTATTAACTCAGTGCATCACAGCGTGGTATGGGAACAGCACCAGTCATGACCGCAAAGCCCTGCAAAGAGTCGTGCGCTTATCCGAGCGTATCTCAGGGTCAGCTCTCCCGTCTCTGCAGGACGTCTACACCAAACGCTGCAAAGGTAGAGCTACCAAGATCATCAAGGACTCTAATCACCCTGCAAACCCTCATTTCACGCTGCTGCCATCTGGTAGCGCTTCCAAGCCTGATGGCCAAAACTGAGAGACTCAGGAGGAGCTTCTTTCCCCAGGCCATCAGACTCCTGAACTCAGTCACTTAACATCACGTGACTTCACTTCAGGATAAACATCGATACACTGACATTGCACTGCACTTTCTGTTCTCGTTGTTACTGTGTAACAACCTGTTATAAACCTGTTTGCACATTATACTCTTTATACATTTGTTAACCACATATTTATAAGTCTACAGTTTACTCACTGCACAGTCTACCTCAAATATTTTATTCCACTTCTTATTCTTATTTTTACTTTTTTTCTTCTACTTGACTTGATTATTTATAATTCTACAGATATATATATATATATATATATATATATATATATATATATATATATATATATATATATATATAGATAGATAGATAGATAGATAGATAGATAGATAGATAGATAGATAGATAGATAGATAGATAGTACTTTTTTATTCTATTTCTATTATAATTTCCTCCTTGTGTTTTTAACTGTGAATTTGCACTGTCCATGGAGCGGACCTGTTTACATTTCACTGCCGGTTGTATATTCTGTATATAACTTTGTATGTGACAAATAAAACTCTTGAATCTTGAACTAGTCAATCAGTTTACACCGGCTATTCGTCACATATTGTGTGCATATTTAGTGCGCGTTTTATGAATGACAAGGGCATGTCAGATTCATTAGTCAAGACTGTCATCCACCCAAAACAATAACAAAACCTGCCGCTAAGTTCAACACACCTTAAAACTTTGCAAACACTCGAGCATGTTAAATGTTGTACTGCATTAACAGCAAGAGAATCAATGAACCCCAAGTTAAAATACTCACCTGAGCTTGGGGTGAGGCGCACGCAGTTGGAGGGGGGGACTCTTCACTCGGGCACTTTCTGTCCCGTCTTCGGAAACTCGATGTAAATCGAGAAGACAAACGTATCAGCTACAGATAATGTAATATGACTGTCCAGAAATATCCAGGCCGCTGCCATTGCTAACGCGCTTCCAGGAGCGCGGACCCCTGAGGGTCTCCCATATCATCCATAAAACGTATTCCTCAGACCAGGCAAAAGAGGGGGAAAAAAACGAATCTCCAGTTTATGCTGAGCGCAAGTAACAGTCTAGTGACTGCGAATAAAATATGGACGTTTCATGAAGCGACCTTCTTTATAGTTTTGTGAAGACAGCATAACTTCTGCATGGAGAGCTCACAAAATAAACCCAATACGCGTCACGTCCAAAAGCTAAAGCTAGAATGTCTCATAACAGCACTAATGGTGCACATATAAGCGAGCTGTTTACATGAAATCAATTTGTATTAGCAGATTGGAGGAAAAGAAAGGATTTCCGTAATTCTGATGGCTTCTTTTCCTGCTAGGTTTGCATATTTGTTCCCTCCGTCGATGTGTCTGGCCAGCTTCACCGCACGAACGTGCAGTTTTCACTTTTCTAGTGAATCTGTAACAGTCCGTGTATGTTCATTAATCCTGTGCGTAACAAGACAAATAGACCACAAAATGAGTCCTCAGCTCGATGATTGGACAATCTCCGCATTATTATGCGATAAATGATTATGAATGAAGGCATGTGACTGTGAAAGCAGCATTCAAGTATCCACTTTACCGAAGTAAAAGCGAAAAATGTATGAGGATAACTGCACAGGAAAAGCACTGTCGACGGTCTGGACAAAAGAGCGTGCGCGTTACAGTCAGCGGCTGCTTGAACTTCGAGAACAAATTCCCCTTCCCGTTGATGACGGTTAAAACTCAGCGAAAGTTAAAACTTAGCGAAAGTGCGGAAAACACGCTCCCCGAGGGCCGCTCAAGCGCTTCTGCTGATATCAAGCGTGAGGCGAGCTCTTTAGGCGACATTAGTCCGAGCATTCTCGTGATGTTGAGGATGATAAACGGCAGATGCTAGAATGAATCTGTAGCGCAGTGAGTTTCCTGACAGCGAAAAGGCAGTTCGTCACCGGAACACACATAAGCTCGCTTCCTTTAAAACCAGCCGAAAGTTCATGTTAATCCCCGTGCATGGATACAATTGCTTTCATAATTTTTACTCGTCGTCGGTGGAAAAAATGCATTGTATAACGTTTGTAATTTCCGTAACACGTTCAAGATGACAACTGTGTTAAGCACGGACTTTTGTGTACGCTCGGGGGCGCGCTGTTCCTCGCTTTAGGTTTTGTTTGGTGACGTAAAGCGCACAGCACAGCATCACTGCCGCGCACGCATTTATGACGTTTTTTTTAACAAACAATACAGGGGATACATATTATGGAGATTTCTAAAACAATAGATAACATTCAATGAATAAATAGAAATAAATAACATTAAAAAAAGTCACCTTCAGGAAATCATAAGGTAAGTCTTAATAATATAACGTAATTATTTTTTATACTTTATAATATCAGACGTTAACTTTCAAAGGTGAGACTTTGGAGGACGGTGCTGTGTTTAGGTGAATAACGTGATGACTCTTCACACGGTTTTCATCCTCCTGACAAATCATTACTGTGATTTGTTTTGGGATTTTATCTGGGATCAGTATTTATTTACAATATTAATGATGCTTTTAAATAAACATTTCAAATTAAAACACCGGTAATTTGAGAATAAAAGGTCATGACAGTCACCTAATCTTTATTTCCCTCTGATATATGTTATTTGTTGTACTGTCTTTATATTTTAAAGTATATATTCATATTCATTTTAATATTTTTTTATTTTTATAAATATAAAAATCAAAACACTCACTGCGCTCTCCCAGCTAATTAGGTGCTTAGACCTGTATGTCAGTACAAAAATATGAAAAAAGGTCTGCACTCTAAAAATATTTTATTATCAGGAGACAAAAAAAAAAAAAAAGTACAAACGTTTCAGCTTTCACTGAAATGCCGAAATGTTTGTACTTTCTCCTTAAAATAAAATATTTTTAGAGTGCAGACCTTTTTCATATTTTTGTACTGACAGTTCAATTACTTTTTTATACAAATATTTTACATGCATACATATTTCACACACACACACACACACACACTAGTCTACGTGGTTTACAGGGACTCTCCATAGACGTAATGGTTTTTATACTGTACAAACCGTATATTCTATCCCCTACACTACCCCTACCCCTACCCATCACAGGAAACATTCTGCATTTTTAATAAAACATTGTTTAGTGTTTTTAAAGCGATTTGAAATATGAGGACATATGAAATGTCCTCATAAACCACGTTACGTTGTAATACCAGTGTAATACCACATGTAGTTATACAAATTTGTACTACACACACACACACACACACAACTACTACTACTACTACTACTACTACTACTACTACTACTACTACTACTACTACTTATTACTACAACTATAGAACTGTTGGAAAAAAAACTAAATCTTTTAACTTAACAAAACAACACTTTAATGTGAGCTTTACTATAAAGAAAACATCCAAACTAAGGGTTGATCAACACCGGCATATCATTTATTTGTGTGTACAAAAGCGTGTACAAAACTGAGAAATAAAAAGGAGAAAGGGACATTTCTGTGGGAAATGAAAAAGAATGATCACATTTTATTATAAATTGATGTAGCAGTTGAACAGGAGGGCTGATATAAGTACCAAGACAAAAAAAAAAACCTGATGGGGACAAAAGAAACGAGTAAAGAGCCAAGACCTCCTTCTGCTTTAAGGCCACCTTGTTCCACTGATCAAGTTTTAGATATAGAGTAATACACTTTGCGTACATTTGTCTCCTCTCACTCAACGCATGCAGACAGTCAACAGCATTTAAAAAATAATCTTTTGCAACCTTAAATATCAATACACTTACAAAGACACACTCACACATTTCAAGAACTACAAATCCATCAGAAAAGAGCAAAGAAGAGTGTACCATTTTCTGTTTGTTCTGTAGTTTATAAAAGACTGAGTGCTTGCAGGATATTGTGTCATTTGTACCTTGGCACACTGTGTGCAATCACAACTAACAGTTGGGCAAAACACAGTGATTTGTGTCTGGAAAGTTTGTTCCAAAAAAATAAACCCACAATAAAACACATTTGAAGAGAAAAGAAAATGACAGCATTGTAAAGAAATCCAAATCATTTACATTTGGTTAGAATGAGAAAGTTGACATTTTAAAAACTGATGATTTTGGGTAAACTTAAAAGGAAGCTGAAAATAAAAATGGTTCTTAATATTAAGGATTTAAAAAAAAAAAAAAAAAAAAGCAACTAAAATGATAAGGCTTAATATGAAAATATTATCCCGTTAATGCCAAGAGCTTTCAATAATTCCTCTAAACCTCTTAATGCATTTAAATTTCACAGTAATCTTAAATATATACAAACACAGGGACTTTTGTGGCATTCAAGTTGTTGAAAATATTTGGATGATTTTAAATGGCTTAGCGAGTCTAAATGAAACATCTCAAACGTACAGACAAAAGGCCATTGCACTGGAAGGCAGACAAGACACTTGCAAAACACAACAAGCCACTATCATGGACTAAAACTAAGGGCAAATCTATCTAAAGACCACTTCCTCATGGCATTTAACATACACACATCAGAATAGCTTTACGTTTGTTACACTATAAAAGCAATGGTATTAAAACACAGAGGCATTTCATTCATTAAAAGAAACTACATGACGGCATCAATGATGTTTGTACACAAATACATGAACCACTAGAGAGGTCACAGCTTATGGCCACAGTGACAATTCACAAGATGCAAAGTCAGTTTCACGCTGACATGTGCATATAAAACCTGGGATGGAAGTCTTCGTTTAGATGTACATCACCCCCTTCCTGCTCAAACCCCAACTGTGTAGCAATTTTGAGTGTAAAAAGGATTTCTTTAGTGAACAACTTTCAACAGCTTTTAAAACTAGGAGTGATGCTGTTGGATCATTGTGACCCATCTTTATTCTTCATTCCTGAGCAATACTTAGGAGCCACACGGTTACGCATGTACTCAAAGTCCTACCAAACCTCGTCACAGAGAAGCCTACAGGGAGAAAAAAAAAAATATATATATATATATTTTTTATTATATATATATATATATATATATGTGATGACAGGAAGTGGTGGAAGGGGGAAAGGCAATGGTGCAAAGCATCATAAATGTCATTTCCTCTGAGACCTAGTTCCCTGTGAATATCTTAATTTGTCATACAAGCTTGGTCCCATGCAGCAAGGCATAAGTACAGTACAGTGCATTACAGTACATTCACTCTGCTTAGTGGTACTTGCGTACAAATGCCTCTGCAAGAAATCACTGAGCAACAATAAAAATAAAAGGTTTATTAAAAATGTGCAGTCTGCAGAAAAACACTAAAATGACTCAAATAAGACACACGAGACTTATCTATTGTTGATATGATGAGCATAGATAAATCACTAGATAGCATTGAGTGTCTATTAGGTCAAACATGGAAAAGCATCCAAAACACTAGAGGGCGCCAGAAAATGGAGGCGATATATAAAGACTGTCCAAGTCTAGATCTCAATTTTTACTGAAAATGGGCAATATTAAAAAAATGGAATATATTCTCAAATACTTTGAACAAATATTGTGTTAACAATTACATTTGTTAAGGATATCCATGCTTCAGAATAAGAATGATATTATTTGATGGGTTCGCAGAGGCCAGTCTTTCAGGATCTGGAAAGTATTAATAATTCTTAAATGTCAAAAGAAAATAACATTTGGAAAAGGCAGGAAAAGGAAAAGGAATGAGGGGATGTAAACTCAAGAGAGTTCTTTACAGTACAGTGTACCCTGTAGATTCACACATAAAATATCCTGCACCAACAAAGCAAACAAAATAAAGATGTTTTTCCCATTGTAAGGAACATTATTAGGCCATATAGTTTGAAAACAGTGCAGGTGTCTGCAACTAGAGGGACAAAAAAAATTAAAACGTAAGTCGACTATGTACATAAAAGATTGCTGAATAATTTTGATGCAACACCCCAGAATCATTACCTGAGTGTATAAATCCAAACCATCTTGAAGCCAGTTTTACGACAGAAAACCAACCATACTAGTACTGCCAAACAGGATTGTAATGATGCTAGTAAGTAAATCACACACCCTATAGGGATACAAACATTTTGGTCACAATCAACTAACTGTTAACTCCACAACATTAGACAAAAACAAAAAAATAAAATGACATTTGCTAAAGCTAAATAAAAATGAAACTAAATTAAAACTAAATTAAAATTGAGCGGGAGGTGGGTTGTTGGGTGGGGGGTGGGGAGTTGATCAACCCTGTCACATGGTGAAATATCTGTGATTGTGTTATATCATGAAGAGCCTGGCTCAAGACTGTCTAAGTGTGGATGCATGTGTGTGTATTGTGTGTCAAGGATGTGGGCAGAGTAAATAAAGGGTCATCATCATTGGCCAGTGGAGGGAAAGGTGACTTTTGGAAAATCACTGAGGATTATGCCGTCTTGGTGATGCTCTCTGCATCCTTGGAGGCCCAGAGCTCCTTATGCTGCTTGCGTCCGAAGCCCTCGTCATAGTTTCCTTTACTCTTGAAGAGCTGCTGGAAGTGTGGTTTGCAGTAAAACTCCCCCTGCAGTGCTGCATAGGTGCCCAGACTACAGAGCAGAGAAGCCAAGAGATTACGAACATATCCATGAATGCATACATACAAATATGGGATTAGTAAGATAAAAAAAAAAAAGAAAAGAAATTCATAAAGTTTAGGGCCAGATTTACTAAAGCGTTAGTAACCAGTTAGCGTCTGGTTTAAGAAGACATGCGGACGTGCTTTTTTGGGTTGGCAAATAATGGAGCAAACACCAGTAAACTGACAAGCGCAAACATTAGTAAATCACATTGCGTGATTGATTAAATATTCTCCTCCCATAAATTTTGGTCTGAAAGTGAAACTCCTATAAATGCATGTGCAATAAGGTCAGCCGCAAAAATAACGCCCTTTCAGCGCTAATTTCTTTAGTAAATCCTGACAGTAGTTTAACGCCAAAAGAGGGTTTTGCGCTGGCACAAGCTAACTTAGCAAGGATGTTAGCATTGTTAGCATCATTACAAAAGATGTCCATTTGAAATAAATGCTGATCTTTTGACATTTCTATTCAAAGAAAGAATCCTAAAAATGCATCACAGCATCCACAAAGCTAAAATGTCTTTCAACATTGATAATAATAAAGAAATGTTTCTTAAGCAACAAATCATCATTTTAGAATGATTTGAGGGATCATGTGATATTGAAGACTGGAGTCATGGCTGCTTTGCCATCACAGGAATAAATTGCATTTAAAACTTATTATTTTTTTTTTAACTGTATTTTTGATCAAATAAATGCAGCCTTTGTGATCAAGATACTTCTTTCAGTTTAGAACACGTTTAACTGCTGTTTGCACTTTTTTGTGTCTGTGCTGTGAGGAAGAGTCTAACCTGAGTTTGGTGTTGCAGTGCTTGCAGCAGAAGCATGTGGTGTGGAAGATGAGATTGTTGGCCACCAATCTCTCCATCGGATACACGGTCTTCTCACATGCTGCACAGGTATCCTTCTGTGTCTTGAAACTGAAGGACTGGTAGGAAACAAAGCCACTGTCTTTTAAAACAATAGTTCACTCAATGAATTTGCAAGGAACAGATCAATTTCATCACATGACATCAGAAAACAGACTTGAGATATAGTGAATGACTCATAAAGACAGACAGATAGAGAGACAGAGTCACTGCATAATATGAAATCTAGAAACAGATGGAGAAAAGACAAGGATGTGAACATAAATCAACATACCTTAGAACGCTGAACGGGCTTGTCATCAGATGTGTTCCTGTTGTCCTGGGGGGAAAAAAAAGAAGAAAAAAAGAAAGAAAATGATGCCAGTGGTCGTAAGACAGGTTACCCATGGCAACACTATTTCAGGCACTGCCTTGTGCATAATCCTGCACATCATCCATCCACCATCACTGGTCCTCCTAACCTGACATAACTCAAAATGTTCCCTTTCAACCACTTTATCCAGTCTCTCCCATATCCCTCCATCTGGTCGCATGCTTTTACAAACACCTTTTGTCTGTGTACCCACACACACACGCAAAAATGCAAGAAGAGGGATCAACGAAGACTAAGCCTGGTGAGCGTTTCTAACTCAATCACCCCATGAAATAAAGACCCTGTGCACACATGCTTTCCGTTTCAGCCAGTCTAAAGCTATAATATGACATTACATAACACAGGCCCATGTCCCATGGTCAACTCTGCACCACATATTCTGTAGCGCTTAAAATCAAAACAGCTGCCAATCTGTACAGGCCACCAAATCACGCACAAAGAAGAATGGGAATTTAAGAACCAAGCGTGCCATTTATGATCGATTTCAGACAATGTTAAACCAATACAGTATAAGAAGCATCTGCTCGATAAAATGCTGAACTGACAGGTTATGTAACTGCTCAGGACTGTCAGAAAGCCAAGAGCAGTTCTCCACCTCCACTACAGCATCTATACTTGTCTCTTTCGTATAAACCTAGAGCTTGAATCAAAACACAGATCTGCTGGTATACCAGCTCACACACATGCCCCACTGTTGTTGTACCTCTAGAAAAAAGGAGACTTAATTTGCTGAGCTCAGAAAGGCAGTGGAAGTATCAGTGATGACCATTATATCACATCAGACATTCAATAACCACTTCACAAATTATAGCCATTATCGAGAGGGCTCTCATACACACAAAGCCCTGGAATGAAATTACAACCACTCAGCCTCCTCAACTTAATGATATTTGCTTAAAAACAGAATCAGACAAGAACGTCAACAGTATCCGACTCTTTAATCATTTCACCTTTTCATTAATCATTTCCTTCAGACTGCCTTCAATGCAAAAGTCATTTCCTGTGAATGTGTGAGACTTCTGGTTCACTAGCTGCTTAAAATTGTAAAATAATTACGAAAATTAATTCAAATTAGATAAATGCAAGTGTGCAACAATAAAGCAGAATAAAGGATGGTTTTTGAACAGCTAAAATACCTGGTTAAAAGTAAAAATGTACCATGCCTGCTTTTATGTTAAAAATAAGACTTTAAACGGTTTTGTAATAGCTGATTCCCTGAAAAACCCCGCTATCTTGTGGCCGTTTTGAGAATTGTGTGCAAGACCAAAATTATGTCAACAACTGTGTTCAAAAGGTAAAAATAACTTGCCTCTCTGAATTAATAATCTTTAAGAAAACCACCATTAAATGCACAAATGAGATACATTTAGGGATGGGACAATTACCGTTTTTTTCACGATAAAATGTACTGACAGTCAGTATTATCGTTTAAAATGTAATTATCATTAAAACCATGTTTGATGATCACAATTTTGTAAACTCGCGGTAAATCCTGTCCAGCCAGCATCAGTCTGGCGCAGGCACAGCGTGGAGCGCAGGCACAACAGGTTTTTTTGAATGAGAAGAAACAGCGGAAGGCAGTGACAGCGCTCGCTCAGGAGATTTTTCAACCTTCTAAAAGGACCAAATCTGAGGTGTGGTCATATTTTGGCTTTTACAAAAGTCCTGAGGGAAACTTAATCGAGTATGGTCACCCTGTCGCAGAACAAGCAAAAAGAAAGTCGCTGCAATAGAAGGAAATGCATCAAATCTGCCGAGTCATCTTCGTGACCATTACCGACTGTTGTATAGCAAACGCAAAGCAAGTTATTATCTGGTCAATTTCCTGGACAGAAATTCATCTTTGTTAATGTAAAAGTGTGTTTTGTATGCAAGGAGGAAGTGAAATTACAGAAATAACAGCATTTAAAAATGTTAAATAAAACTGTTTGTTCAGTTAAGCGCTGTTGCTATAATTGTCAAAACCATAATAAAACAAATAAATACACAAACATGCAAATAATTTGGTATATTATAAAAAAAAAAAATAATAAAAAAAAAAAAAAAAAAACTTTCAGTTGATCTCTACTCATGTCAAAACATTGTTTTTGTATCTTCTGCATTACTACTAGTTTGATCTATTATGCTGCTTCAGTTGATGAATAAACAAAACTTTGGATCATGCCTCCCATCCAATAAAATCACAACAAGCTTTGTCCTTTGTTACTTTTGATATGAAACAGTCTCAGATGTCCTATTCGGGTCCATTTTATTATGAAATCAAAACAAAAATTACTGCTTTGGCCCTCTTTAACATAGTGCCTCAGTTCAAGCAAAGTGCACATGACCTGATCATCTCTTCCACTTTACTACTAATTACAGCACAAAATAAACATGAATGAACACCAGAAGGTACGATGACAGATACAGTACATGTCTCATGTAATCGCTCAATAAGCATTTCAACCATGAAAGATGTCTATAAAACAGCTTGCAAACAATGTCACGTAATATTACATTTTCTCCAGAAAAGCCATTCAATGACCATAAACTCATAAGTCAGCTAGAAGTGAACTCAGTATGCAATACCTTGTTAAATAATGCGATATGACGATATTGCTTTAAGTGTGTAAAATCTGTTTAAATTATATTTTAAAAAATTTAAAAACTGAGAATGTGTTTCACAGTCTTTCTGGGAAAAGAAAGCATCGCCACAACTTCTGAAAGTGACCAGCAGTGTTTTAGCAAAAACGAAATCTAATTTTAACATCAAATGTAAACAAACAAAAACGTAATGCCAATATTTAAAAGTGCTCTAAGTGATCCTGGGTGAAGTAACTTGTTGATGTTCGAAGCGTTGTCAAACAAAACAGAGGCTAGCTAGATCCTCCATCATCCTCCTCCCCTCCATGCTTCCTGAAACAGCCCTTCTGCCGCCGGAGTTCTCACCACCTTTCGAAGGCTTTTCTGATGTAAATTCGGGACTTTACAAGTTGTTCATCAGAACGTCGTCTCTTTGGCTGTGTGTCGGCCATAACAAAATCATAATTCGAACTTCCCTCTTTATGCTTCTCTCTTCTACACACCCCCCTTTCATGTGCACGCGCACTAACCCCAAACCTCCACCCCCAAATCATTCACCCTCCACCCCCAACATTGTTTTTGTTGCCGTTTGTGGAGCTTGTGCTGACTACAGAGAGCGTGTTTTTTTTACAGTGTGTTCAGGGGACAGGCAGCTAGCAGATAGTAAGATGTTTGCTGTATGTGACAAGACAATTTTGGCCTAAAAAAAACGCGTGACAGCTTTAAAATACCAAAAACTCTTTGCTTGACTTGGTAATATAATATCAACCTAAAACTTGACATCAAGAACATCCAGGCAAACAAAGACACCTGAACTAGGGGTGGACGATTATTTGTCATTTTAATTTATCTTTGTTATTAAACATAAGAACATAATTTATCATGTCTGATAAATTGCATTAATATTCTCCTACACAGTATTATATTTAGTTAATATAAGACGCTGTAGTTCTGCGGTGTCTCCTTGTCTGTTCTGCTTTTATTTTGAAAAAGAAGCTGTTTTCTTCTTCTGATGTTTTTTGTGACGCTAAACTTCCTGCTACTCTTTTCACAATGTGGTGCCCACGCATCGTCGGAAGAATGGTAAAACTTGTAAACACATTAGTTATTTATCATTTTCATCCATTTTGAATCTTGTAAAGAAAGAGTTTACATTGTGATTTACTTTGTTATTTTGTAATGTTCGTGCATGTTATTTCTAAGAGTTCCGAACTGTGAGTGTGTCGAGCTAGAGAGCATGCTAGATGATGGCGGAAACACTTTGATTAGAGCCCTTGGAGAGCGGAATGAGGTATGAAGGAAAAATGTGGAGTGTGTATTATTATCAGAAGGGATTTTGTTTAAGGAAAGTCATTACTTTGTTTAATTGGGTTAATTGCATGTCATCAACATAAAAACAATATATTCTTTCTGTGAACTATTATAATGCATTGTATTACATTTAAAAGAAGCATGTGATATTTTATTTATCATAAAGGCTTAAAAACACATGTCATTTCATATTGGTTATTAGTTAAAATGATTTATATTTGGGTGTAAACACGATTAATATGTGAACATGATTTATATGCAAATTATTTGTGAAGCTACATAGAAGCATTTTGTATTTCTGTTTTATTCTGTAGTTTTCATGGTGTTCATGGTGCTTGTGTTGCATGGTGCTCGCTGAGAGGAAGAAATAAATCAACACCCGTTTGAAACTCTCTGCGTCTTGATCAATAAAATCCAAGGGGCCGCTACAGTCTTCACATTAATTAAGTATACATGGATACATAATAAATCTACAAAGGTTATTCAGCCAAGAGCACCGAGTGATTTTCTCTTTTTCTTTTGTTGTTTGACAGACAGCGGCAGGGTTTCTGTATCGGCAGGTCTACTGTATCGGCAGGGTTTCTGTATCGGCAGGTCTACTGTATCGGCAGGTCTACTGTAACGGCAGGTCTACTGTATAACGGCAGGGCAGGTCTACTGTCTGTATCGGGCAGGTCTGTATCGGCAGGTCTACTGTACTGTATCGTATCGGCAGGTCTAACGGCTGTATATCGCAGGTCTACTGCAGGTCTACTGTATCGGCAGGGTTACTGTATCGGCAGCTGTATCGGCAGGGTTACTGTATCGGCAGGGTTACTGTATCTGCAGGTTTACTGTATCGGCAGGGTTTCTGTATCGGCAGGTCTACTTACTATCGCAGGTCTACTGTATCGGCAGGGTTACTGTATCGCAGGTCTACTGTATCGGGCAGGTCTACTGTATCGGGCATCGGCAGGGTTTCTGTATCGGCAGGTCTACTGTATCGGCAGGGTTTACTGCATCTGCAGGGTCTACTGTATCGGCAGGTCTACAGGCAGGTCTACTGTATCGGCAGGGTTTCTGTAACGGCAGGTCTACTGTAACGGCAGGTCTACTGTATCGGCAGGTCTACTGTATCAGGGTCTACTGTATCGGCAGGTCTACTGTATCGGCAGGTTTACTGTATCGGCAGGTCTATGTATCGCAGGCTGTATCGGCAGGTCTACTGTATCGCAGGTCTACTGTATCGGCGGCAGGTCTACTGTATCGGCAGGTCTACTGTATCGGCAGGGTCTACTGTATCGGCAGGTCTACTGTATCGGCACTGTATCGCAGGTCTACTGTATCGGCAGGTCTACTGTATCGGCAGGGTTTCTGTAACGGCAGGGTTTCTGTATCGGCAGGTCTACTGTATCGGCAGGTTTGTATCGGCACTGTATCGGCAGGTTACTTACAGGTATCGGCAGGGTTTCTGTATCGGCAGGGTCTACTGTATCGCACTGTATACTGTATCGGCAGGTCTACTGTATCGGCAGGTCTACTGTATCGGCAGGGTTACTGCAGGTCTACTCGGCAGGTATCGGCAGGTTACTGTATCGGCAGGGTCGCAGGGTCTACTGTATCGCAGGGTCTTCTGTATCGGCAGGTTTACTGTATCGGCTACTGTATCGGCAGGTTTCGGCAGGTCTACTGTATCGGCAGGTCTACTGTATCGGCAGGGGTTCTGTATCGGCAGGTCTACTGTATCGGCAGGTCTACTGTATCGGCAGGTCTACTGTATCGGCAGGTCTACTGTATCGGCAGGGTTTCTGTATCGGCAGGTCTACTGTATCGGCAGGTCTACTGTCTACTGTATCGGCAGGTCTACTGTATCGGCAGGGTTTACTGTATCGGCAGGGTCTACTGTATCGGCAGGGTTACTGTATCGGCAGGTCTACTGTATCGGCAGGTCTACTGTATCGGCAGGTCAGGTCTGCACTGTATCGCAGGTCTACTGTATCGGCAGGTCTACTGTATCGGCAGGGTCTACTGTATCGGCAGGTCTGTATACTGCGGCAGGGTCTCTGGCAGGTCTCTGTACTGTAACGGCAGGTCTACTATCGGCAGGTCTACTGTATCGGCAGGGTTTCTGTATCGGCAGGGTTACTGTAACGGCAGGGCTACTGTATCGGCAGGGTTTCTGTATCGGCAGGTCTACTGTATCGGCAGGTCTACTGTATCGGCAGGTCTACTGTATCTGTATCGGCAGGGTTTCTGTATCGGCAGGTCTACTGTATCGGCAGGTCTACTGTATCGGCAGGGTTTCTGTATCGGCAGGTCTACTGTATCGGCAGGTCTACTGTATCTGCAGGGTTTCTGTATCGGCAGGTCTACTGTATCGGCAGGTCTACTGTATCGGCAGGTCTACTGTATCGGCAGGTCTACTGTATCGGCAGGTCTACTGTATCGGCAGGTCTACTGTATCGGCAGGGTTTCTGTAACGGCAGGTCTACTGTATCGGCAGGGTTACTGTAGGTCTACTGTCGGCAGCAGGTTTACTGTATCGCACGGCAGGGTATCTGCAGGTCTACTGTATCGGCAGGTCTACTGCGGCAGGGTCTTCTGTATCGCAGGTCTACTGTATCGGCAGGTCTACTGTATCGGCAGGTCTACTGTATCGGCAGGTCTACTGTATCGGCAGGTCTACTGTATCGGCAGGTACTGTATCTGTATCGGCAGGGGTTTCTGTAACGGCAGGCAGGTCTCGGCACTACTGTATCGGCAGGGTTTCTGTATCGCAGGGTTACTGTATCTGCAGGGTACTGTATCGGCAGGTCTACTGTATCTGTATCGGCAGGCACTGGTCGGCACTGTATCGGCAGGTCTACTGTATCGGCAGGGTTTCTGTAGCGCAGGTCTGTACTGTATCGGCAGGGTTTACTCTCGCAGGTTTACTGTATCGCAGGGTCTTCAGGTCTACTGTATCGGCAGGTCTACTGTATCGGCAGGTCTTCTGTATCGCAGGCAGGTCTACTGTATCGCGGCAGGTCTTCTGTATCGGCAGGTCTATCGGCTGTATCGGCAGGTTTCTTCTGTATCGGCAGGGCAGGTCTACTGTATCGGCAGGGTTACTGTATCGGCAGGTCTAGGTCGGCAGGGTTTCTGTATCGGCAGGTCTACTGTATCTGTCTACTATCGCAGGCAGGTCTACTGTATCGGCAGGTCTACTGCAGGTCTACTGTATCGGCAGGGTTTCTGGCAGGGTATCCGCAGGTTTACTGTATCGGCAGGGTTTACTGTATCGGCAGGGTTTCAGCAGGGTTTCTGTATCGGCAGGTCTACTGTATCGGTCTACTGTATCGCAGGTCTACTGTATCGGCAGGTCTTCTGTAACGGCAGGTCTACTGTAACGGCAGGTCTACTGTATCGGCAGGTCTACTGCAGGTCTACTGTATCGGCAGGTCTACTGTATCGGCAGGTCTACTGTATCGGCAGGTCTACTGTATCGGCAGGTCTACTGTATCGGCAGGGTTACTGTATCGGCAGGTCTACTGTATCGGCAGGTCTACTGTATCGGCAGGTCTTCTGTAACGGCAGGTCTACTGTATCGGCAGGTCTACTGTATCGGCAGGTCTCTGCGCAGGCACTGTATCGCAGGTTTCTGTATCGGCAACTGTATCGCAGGTCTACTGTATCGGCTACTGTATCGGCAGCAGGTCTACTGTATCTGCAGGTCTACTGTATGCGGCAGGTCTACTGTACTGCAGGGTTTCTGCGGCAGGTTTCTGTATCGCAGGTCTACTGTATCTGCAGGGTTTCTGTAACGGCAGGTTTTACTGCAGGTCTACTGTATCTGCAGGGCACGGCAGGTCTACTGTCGGCATCGGCAGGGTATCGGCAGGTCTACTGTGTCTGTATCGGCAGGTCTACTGTATCGGCAGCTCTACTGTATCGGCAGGGTTTCTGTAACGGCAGGTCTACTGTATCGGCAGGTCTACTGTATCTGCAGGGTTTCTGTATCGGCAGGTCTACTGTATGCAGGTCTACTGTATCTGCAGGGTTTCTGTAACGGCAGGTCTACTGTATCGGCAGGTCTACTGTATCGGCAGGCAGCAGGTTTCTGTATCGCGTTTCTGCAGGTCTACTGTATCAGGGCAGGGTTTCTTAACGCTGTATCGGCAGGGTCTACTGTATCAGGTCTACTGTATCGCAGGGTCTACTTCTGTATCGGCAGGTCTACTGTGCAGGGTCTTCTGGCAGGGTTTCTGTATCGGCAGGTCTACTGTATCGGCAGGTCTACTGTATCGGCAGGGTTTCTGTATCGGCAGGTCTACTGTATCGGCAGGGTTTCTGTATCGGCAGGGTTTCTGTAACGGCAGGTTTCTGTATCGCAGGTCTCTCAGGGTTTCTGTATCGGCAGGGGTTTCGGCAGTCTACTGTATCGGCAGGTCTACTGTATCGGCAGGGGTTTCTGTATCGGCAGGTTTCTACTGTAGGTCTACTGTATCTGCAGGGTTTCTGTATCGGCAGGTCTACTGTATCTGCATCTGTATCGGCAGGCATCGGCAGGGTCTGTATCGGCAGGTCTACTGTATCGGCAGGGTTTCTGTATCGGCAGGGTTTCTGTATCGGCAGGTTTACTGTATCGGCAGGTCTACTGTATCGGCAGGTCTACTGTATCGGCAGGGTTTCTGTATCGGCAGGTCTACTGTATCGGCAGGGTTTCTGTATCGGCAGGTCTACTGTATCGGCAGGGTTTCTGTATCGGCAGGTCTACTGTATCGGCAGGGTTTCTGTATCGGCAGGTCTACTGTATCGACAGGGTTTCTGTATCGCAGGTCTGTATGCAGGTCTACTGTATCGGCAGGTCTACTGTATCGACAGGGTTTCTGTATCGGCAGGGTTACTGTATCGGCAGGCTGTCACTTTAAGACCTAATGCACAGATACTATTGACACGCATTCGGTTTCTTTCCCAAACTGACATCGTTCACTTAAAGCATAACCGACTGTGTTTACATGAATACTCGTCAAGACCACCGTTTTGACATAACTGTGTGTGTATTTGACAGTTTGAGTGTGTAATAAGACTCGAAACAGAACTGAAGGGATCACGCAGGGCTGTTCAGAGAGGGCGGTCTACTGTATCGGCAGGGTTTTGTGCGCGTTGTATCGGCAGGGTGTGTGTGTGTGTGTGTATCGGCAGGGCTGTATCGGCAGGCTGTATCGGGCAGGGTGTGTGTCGGCAGGTCTACTGTATCGGCAGGGTTTCTGTGTGTGTGTGTGTGTGTGCGTGTGTGTGTGTCAAACAGCAGACAGCGCAAGACTGCAAGGAGCCGTTTTTCGCAAGTTATTGCTCTTTTTAACGTCAAGCAAAAGTCACATAAGTAACAGTTGTGTGCCCAGTCTATTATCTGCTATATGCGTCGACCTAAAATGTACACTTTTCACAATGTTGAAGTAGCCTATTAAAATCATTCCAGATATTATCGCGCGACCTAAAATGTACACGTCACAATGTTGAAGTAGCGATATGCATATCGGGATATGTACATTTGCAATATTTCCATATATTGTGCAGTCCTAGCTATATTATATATTCATTATATATTTTACTGTTCCTCCATATTTAAATGTTTAAATAAATCTGTCAAATTATGACCGCCACCCCAACAACATACTTTTGCAAAATAAAAATTATACAATTCTGCATGTGACCTTCCAAAGCATGTGTTGCAAAAGAAAGTGCAATGATCTGTATGTGGTCATCCCCTGGTCAATAAAAAAAGAACCATGTAACATGCATCTGCAAATGTAAACGAGAAGCAAGCATGATTACACTTTATCTGATAAAAGTCAACACACCCTGAGTGCAAGACAACCCTCAACCCACTTCCTGTTTCAGAGTTTGTGTAACACGTTTGTTTCAGAGCAATTGCCACAGTTGATTTACATATTCATGCTAAAGGCACACAAATATCAAAAACACTATTTACATTTAAAATAGGTCAAGATGGAAAATAAATAGAGCAGTAGCAGTGAGTGTGTGAAGGAGACTAAACAAGTAACAAAGGGAACCTAAAAAAAAGTTTTCGGCATTTTGTTTGTCTTCTGGTTAGAAGAAGTGCTAAATTAATGCCACAAACTATTGAACCCAAAACAAAGATGCTCCGGTCAGTCACAGTTTAAATGGTGGCAAAAAACAGGATTAGAGATGTGTGAGTGTTAATACTTGCACACAAGAGAAGCACACAAACCAATGGAGCCCTATCTCAGCCAGTGCCATCTGTCCCTTTTTGCCTTATTTGTACATAGTATGAAGAAAAACACGCTTTCTCACCACACACACACACACACACGCAGATAGCACTGCTGCCCAACTGTCTGCACTGTGGCAGGAAGGAGTGATGACACATCTTCTTCCTGTGCTCTGCTCAGATGCACTTTATGATGATGGGGTCCAATCCGCCCTCCCTAGAGATCCTCGAAAATCAGCCATCAGCTGACCTGCACACCAAGTCAAGCCTTAGTGCTGTATTTATGCCATATGCAGTCTCATAAGAACTTGATCACTACAGTTTGCATTAAGTCTGGGTTTCACAATGACGAAAAAAAAAACAACAACAACACCATGTTCTCTCTAAAGTCGGGACATGTTTCAAAACTACTACCTTGTGTAAATGTAATTTACAAGAAATGCAATCAGGCCATTAAATATAAAGTAATGGTTACAGTGTGAAATCTAACAATGTCACAGTACTTAGATGTTTTTCCAGGCCCGGTTCACAGACAATGACAGAAAACCTTGTTAGTTTCAGATTCAAATGTTCCGAGCAAAACAAAGTGGGGCAGAGAGTGTGCACAAGACAGAACAAGCTAAATAAATACCATCCCAAATTTAAAGTTACAGCCAACCAGATGGGCTGCAAGTCATACTATGACCCAGGGCAGTGTGTGTACATATTTCAACCAATTGCTCCCCCTCAAACACTGACAGACCAGTATGATTTGTGATGCCCTGCCATTACCAAAGGTCAGTATTTTACTCTCTCCCATAGCCACACGCTGTATACACACAACATTCACTCTCCATTACTCTTGCTCTCTGGTACTAGACTGTAGACACCTTTTTAATCTCATTAGCTGGACAAAATCCCATCAGCTGCTCCCCATGGGTCCAGACAGCCAGGGAATAAGCAGGAGTTCAGTGGACTGAGGCGGCAAGTTGCAACAACCATCTTGCGGTCACCATCAGCCAAGCCCATTTTCACCTTGTGTCTAATGCATCTTGTGATCACTCAAACAACTTTCAAATGCCACCTGGGATGCACAGAACACATTACATTTGTAAGGCAACTGCAAATTCCCACAGAAAATCTTTGCCATGCCTGATCAACATGCAGTGACATGCACGTTAGACTACAGTACAGTTAATAATAGGTGTAAATGGCAGTCTGTTTTCAGTGACCACTTGTGGATGGATCATCAAGCCAGGTAATACTAGGTACAAACAAGGCCACATAGACATGGAGTGAATGGTTTGGCTGTCGTCCCATTTGCCACATTCTGCCAAGCTAATAAATCGTAAAGAACAAGAGCAATGAGTCAGATTTAGAAGACAAAACTCTATTGTCAAAATTTCTGGCAACACTGATATGAGGCTCATGCAGCAGCCCTGAGGGAGTCTGGCTGGGCTCCATGAATGAGATGCAATGTACTGAAAGATGCTAGAGGGCCCATTTTTGCAAAAGCCAAGTTATGTTTGATCTCCCAGTAATCAGAAAAACAAAATGAGCCTTTGGGCACCAACACAGATACATTCATTTATCAAATGACACAGAGTTCATATTTTTCCACTGGTGGCTATCAGGAAGTAGTTTCTGAAAGTTTCAGTCATTTTGTGCATCTCTCTACTCCAATGCATTGCTGACTTTCAGTCTAGACAGACTCAAATGAGATATAGAACAGAAAGGACTTAAATACTCAAAGGCTTTGGTTGCCAATTCCTCTTGTATCTAGTTGCATGACTGGTTTAGGTTTTAAATGAAGCCTTGAGTTTGGCTTATTCAAATTTCTACCTCAAGTTCTTTCGTACCATCGTTAGGCCTATTTCCTGGGCTTTAACTGCTTCTCTAACCATAATGGATCTCATTTTCATAAACCAGAGCTGACTGAATTCTTTCTGAGAGCAGAAACTCTGGGTTGGAAGGAAGGAGGGAGTGACTGTGTGAGAAAATGCTGAGGCTCAAACACTTCTAAAGAAGAACATGAAAGTCTTCACGAATGTGTTGAGCCACAGACAGAAGCTGACGCTGGAGTCAACACATGGATGTGAAACTTTAAATGTGTTGAGGCAGAAAAAAAAAAATGCCTGTACTGTATACGTTTTAAAGAGAATTAATGTGGGTAGGGTTGAAGAGGAACAGTCTAAGGTTTCATTGGACTCCAGAGTACACCTTTGAGCAAGAGAAAGTGCACGGTGTAAGATTTCACCGGATAAATCTGAAGTGGCGCCACTAGAACACACCTGCAAAAATAATGATCGTTTTCAAACACGTTTTCCAAAAGAACCTCCCCATTTTCCGTAGGCTCAAGTATGTTTGCAACACGTCGCAAAAAGCTTTGCATTTATACATCAAAATGGGAAGAAAATCAGTGGATCTTAAACGGTACTGACAGGACACATCCCTATTTTGAAGCTTTTCAAACATGTTCAGACAGAGTACGAAACTTGATCTAGGCACTTTGTGGTACTTCACAAAACACCGCAGTCATCATCTACCATACCATGATCTTATCACAAGAAAGGGAGTGCATTTTGCAATCTGAAGTCAAGAAACACTGACAGAATTGCCAAGAGACATTGCTCAGTTCCATGGAATTTGACAAACATGTAGAGATGGCAAACATCTTCTCTTCTGCCATTGCACAGAACACTTCACAGACTAATTTTCACACAAAAAAAGCAAATGAAAAAAGGAAGAAAGAACAAAGCTTCAAACGAGCCCCTTTACAAAGACTAAAAGTGTCCAATACTAAGAATGAGTTTAACCCAAATTTAAACAACGCAAGCAAGGGGTCAACAGGCCAAACACTCATAGTGATACTTGACGCTCATAAACACTTGCATAATTTGATGAAAAGCACATTATACCACAAATACGCGCATGTACCGATATTGAGCTAACAAAATTGCTCAAGCCAAAGACATACCGCTGGGACACTACAGAAAACAACTGTATCAAATGCGGCGCAACAGCTAGTCACTCAGTGGAAAGTTCTATTTAAGCCTATGGAGCAAGCCTAATTTCTTCCCTTTCTCCATATAAGGACACATTTTTTGCAAAGGAAAAAAAGGGTTCCATTATCACTCTGCAGAGGCTGTCCCAGAGTCCTTGTTGGCATAATTTCATTAGTATCGAGCTCTAAGAATAGTCAAGAGACTAAGAGTAGACCATGGACTAGAACCTCAGTGTGTGACATTCAGCTCGAACAGGAACGTCGCTGATGCTTTCTTTACAAGAGAAAACACTGCATTCGAGAGTAGACTTGGGACAGATTTGAATGAACAAACATACATAGATGCTCATGATTCCATTTTTATCTGATATTCCTATGAATGAGAACTTAGAAAGAAATTCAGCTATCAATGTTTTCTTGGGATGTCACACAAAAACCTTTTAAGTTCCTATAAATTACAACATTCTGTTGGAACACCTGGAATGACATGCCTCCCTCCAGCACATCATTCGTTCGCTTCTGACAACTGGACAGTTGATGCCGCAGGCTGTCATCTCCTCTCCACATGAATAATCTGTGTACACAATCCTCTGGGCTTAGTTTCATCTGAAAACCCCGAGTGCTTCTGCCATCTGCTCTTAACTTCTGCGTACAACAGAGATTGACACCTCTAATGAAAGAAGACATCATTAAAAAGCAACACCTGCTTCTGGAATAAATTGTACTATAAAAGCGGTTACATGTGTATTTGTACCATTTGCTCTCTCAAGTACATTAGCTAAAACCATTTTCCTTGTACGTTTTCCTTATGGTTGCTGAATGCCCAATGGAGTCAATTTAACTGAGAATGTTTAATCAGACATCCAGATTATCCCTAATCACCAAAACAAAATGCCACTATCACTGATTATGACCATAAACAACAGTGCAAATGAGGAAAGGAAGCTTTAAAAGACACGCACATTTAAGTAGTATTGGTTGAGTTTAATTGCTAAAAATAAATCATTATACAACAGTTAGCTAGGTCTACTCCTCAAATTGGATTCAGTACTGATATATAGTATAAAACTGGGACATTTCACACTTTGTATATGGTCTGTTACTCTGCAGTATGCAGAATAGAAGTGGGCCGAGTTTTGCAAAATGGAAGTCGAAGCAACTACATTTTCTTTCATAAAATAAGCATTTTACGTTTTCTCTCATTAGTGAGAAGTTAAACATGTTGCCATGACAACATTAGGCTCAAATTCACTGGTGTGCATGTCAAAACATTTACATAAATTTCCACATTAAACCTGTGCTTACTCCTAGCTGCTGTTTTCCATAATACAATGACAAAAAGAAAGGCTGTTGGTCTATGAAAGTAGTCAAACAGCTTATGGTCAATGTGGGATGAGTACTGAAATGTCAACGTTTCGGTTTTACAGCGTCCAAATGTCACGCACAGAGACAAGAGAAAATGTGAAGCTAGAAAACATTGCAACTTTGT
This sequence comes from Paracanthobrama guichenoti, assembly GCA_018749465.1. Taxonomy (NCBI): domain Eukaryota; kingdom Metazoa; phylum Chordata; class Actinopteri; order Cypriniformes; family Gobionidae; genus Paracanthobrama; species Paracanthobrama guichenoti. The sequence continues at coordinate 6,176,073 of CM031945.1, forward strand.
ATAACCGAGTCGGCCAAATGAATAAATGTGGACAGACAGGAGAAAGGATGCATTAGACACAGGGAGACTGGGCTTCGTATTTTTATGTAATATAACGGTAACTTAGTACTATTCATTTATTAGTTTCAAAACCAAACAAAACCTGTACGGTTATGATTGCTTCAGTGCGGAAGAACAAATCCACCTTTCCGTGAACTAAACTGGGTCGACGAAAACCAGGTATCAAAACATGGCTTTGCGTTCGGGGGGGATTCATGCCTTTTTGGTTTTAATTCGTCTGGAAAAACACGTATCTTCAGGAAGACACATGACAGCTTTAGACCCTCAGAGGCTCAGACCTAGACCCCCACTACACAACAAGGTCTGATTAGTATTCATCTTCTGTTTCCAATCTAAACGCTCAAATAAATGCACCTCTACAATAAGAAATCCATCTGATTTGATGGATCACTGCAACACCAGCAAGTTTCAGCCCAGTATCCCACAGTTAGCTCTTGATAGCTCCCTAGCTAGCGTAACGTTACTGCACCTCACCACAATAGACGACGAGGGGGTCGTTGGGTTCACTCACTGGCTGCTGCTAAGCGGAGAAACTCACCATCTGGGTTTCCTTATCAGCCTGCTATAGAGAAAGGAGACGAGAGGTCTGCTGTCCGGTCCGGTCCACTCTGTGTGCGCGAGGCGGTTGTTTTTCTGCTGGTCTAAAATGATGTTCTTCTCCGGTTAAGCTTAAATGAAATGTACCAGCACAATCTGTGATCACCCGAGCCGTCTAGCTAGAGAGCTGACGTGCTTTCCCCCCACCTCGCTCTTTTCAACGGACGTTTTTTTTTTCTCTCCTCCTCATCACGCCTTTTTTTTTTTATTCAGCAGGATGTCGCACGCGATTGGACGCAGCTCGTGCCGTGTCCGCGCGCTCTCCTCCAACCTCAGCATTTCGGTTTTTTTTTTTTTCTAATGACACTTTTACGCACGAAATAACCATATTGATTCCTAATTTCTCGCCTTTATTTTTCCTAATTCTTCATTCAATCGTTAGTGACAAATATTATGAGGTAAGCAAGTGGTAAATCTAAAAGGTATGGCTAATTCGTTTTAAGCCATCGAAATGTAGACAGACTGATTTAGGTTTGACTGATGGTCTGTACAATGTAATGAATGTTGAAGGGTTTAGTTCAGCCAAACTTTTGTCACCATTTACTCGTCGTTCCAAAACCTATATGACTTAAAGGTGCAATATGTAAGATCTTTGCAGTAAAATATCCCCAAAAAAAGGCCAGTGTTATATAGGTATTTTGGTCAGTTATAGGCTACTTACAATACCCCAAATGTTTATTTTAACCAAGGAACGTAAGGACGTATGAGGGAGTCGTCTGTCAATGGCATCCACGTTACCCTCGGTTTCGCTTTTACTGCCATGCCATAAGCCCTATTCAGACGGTAATTGTTTCTCATGTGGACGTCCATAAAAATAAATTTGCAATCCACCTCAGTGATAAAACGTGATTTATTCATGGTGAAGGAGTGAGTTTTGTGATCCTGCGCACCTGGGAACGCCCTGCTCACTTGGTCAATAACTGTATATTGTAAATAAAATGTCATATGCTTGGTATAATAAGAATAAATGCATATTTAATAATAGTAAAATAATATCCTAAATTATTATTATTTAAATCTGTTTAAAAATAGGAAGATATATAGACACACATTATAGTTAAAATGGGTTTGTGTCTTGTATTTTATCTCAAACATTTTATTCCACATGGAAATTATCAGAAATAAGTTAATACAGCCTCTTATTTACATGAGGTAAACATAATTGCTGCCCATAATAACGGCCCATTTCAAATGTTTACGTGCTTTTCTTCTTTTTATTTTTTGAGCACTGATGAAATATATTGCTCCTGCAAATACTTGCCAGCATTTCAGTAATAAAAGGCTAGATCTTTAAAATGCAACCGCATTATACAAAGCGCAACCGTATGGTGCTCTGCAGTGGTCAAAAATGATATAAACTGAATTTTGAAGTTATATATTCTTGAAAACTCAGAGATGTGGATTCGGACGGCAATTAAATTACCACACGCCATGTGTTGGTCAAAAAACAGTAGGTAATTCGGCCGGGGATTTTTACGTGGGTGGTGGGAGAAAAACACTGACATTCTGGATTCGGACAGCAATAAAATCACAGACTAGCCCGTTAATTATGAAAATACCTTATGATCCCACGAGAAACAATTACCGTCTGAATAGGGTTATAGAAGCGTCTAGCGTCTATAGCGTCTAGCGGCACGCTGTTGTAGTTTTGTTCAAACATTATGGACCATGGCAAGCAGGCTTTGGAACAAAATGAGAAATCAAAAGAGGACCAGTATCAACGTGGCGTTTTTGAGATGGCGAGAGCTTTGCAACAAACTTCGACTTGACAGAGATGCCGTTCTTGCGTGTGCTTTATTAGACAAGTACAGCCAACAAACTAGCACACAGAATAACATTATAACTTTCAACACACTCAAATGCAGTTTAGATAGTGTAGACCAAGTGAAAAAGCATTGCGTTTGGTATGCAAAGAGACACCATAAAAGCATCATAAAACTAGGTCATGCACTGTTCCAAGTCTTTTGAATTCATACAATAATTCTGAAATCCTAGGTATGGAGCAATAAATAAACAATATTAAAGTTAAAGTAAAAAAAAAGAAAAAAGAACTAAAATTCATGACTACATAATTAAAAATAATTCTATTTGTTTTATAAAGTTATTTATTCCTCCATTTTTCCCTGTTACATTTTTAATTTCTGCAGGTCTGGGCCTCCATATTGTGAATAAGATTACAAATATAAGCCTACACGCTACAGCGTCTCTTGAGATCAGAGGAGTGAGGTGTAGGGGAGAGCGGGGCACAACCTAACGCTTTTTGACTTTCTCAGTTTGTGTAAATCCACTTGGGGTTCAGAGTATTTATTTTTTCCCACATTCATTTCCCACATGTCTAGTACAATTATGTGGTTTTGTTTCATTAATACAGTTTATACTTTTTTCTTGATTTACCCAGAAAGAATGGAAGTAAAATGTGACAACATGCCCCACAGGTGGGGTTCATTGTGACACGTGAGGGGTACACTGTAACATGACCAAATGACAGCTTAAAATGTGATCTGATCTAATCAAAAAAATATCCAAGACAAACTAAAATATTTTATCAATAAAATACAATTATTATTTTTTTAAATAAAATAATGGCATTTTTAATAATTAAAAATAAACAAATTTTTGAGTTTGACAACAAACATTGCTAAATACAGCTATACAGCATAGATAAGAACATAGTATTTTTTGAACATTGACTCTCAGTCATTATTCACCCTTTTCTCATGGTTTCTCAAAAGAATTCATAAAAGTATAGAATATAATAGCGTAGTTCTAATAGGGGCTCAATGTAAGGCAGTGTGACAACATGCCCCACCTGAGCAACTTTAAACCGTGGTTACTGTCTTCTGCTGTTAGATCAGCATTAAAGAACTATCAACTGTTAAATAACAGATATAAGATTACAATAATATCAGATTAGTCTAATTTTAAATAAACACAAAAAACAGAGATGAAAAATAAACTTAAGGAATTTACGTTTGCTATGGTTGCTATGCAATTTTTTCTCTAAATAATGTTAATATGGCAACTAGTAAATGCACAGTTTCGTCATCCTGGCATGCATGGAAAGTTTAAAACCATGCGTGTTACAACTAACCCTGCGTTAGGTTCTACCCCGTGCTCCCCTACTCAGCAACTACTAGCTGGCCTCCGTTACATGCACATGTATTTTTAATCAAACTTAAGACAAAGGAGAATGAGCAGAATAAAGATAGAGGTTAAAGAGTCAAGTTCTACAACCACTACAGAGCTATCAGAATTAGAACAACATGAGGAATATGAAGTAGTTATCACCATATGTTAGTAGTGAGCGGTGAGGGTCTCATTGGAAACCTATTCATGAATCACCTTCCATAGTAAAAGGAGGTGAGAGTTTAGTTTTGCATGCAGGGAAGTAATGTAATTTGGTTGGGGGGGGGGGGATCCACCACCTAGTGGGAAGATACCAGGATTGCAGCTGAGAAGAAACCCTATTATTTGCATTTTCTGAAGGAAATAACCTAACAGTGGCAATACGTTTTAGGAAAGCTTAGGTTTTACACTTTGGTTCTTGCCTCGAAGCCACCATTTGTTTGCAATTATCATTTGGTATAGAATCTACACTTAAAATAGAATAAAAGTTGTAGCTTGATAAAGACCAGTCTGCAAACAAACAGGTTGACATACTGTTGCAATTTGAGTTCACATTTTGGAAAAACCAGTGCACATTCAACCTACAATTGTTCAGATATTTTCTGGGTAGGAATGTTAGAGACTGAACCTCACTGATGCCTAGTTTGAACGTCTCCACCTAGGCAGGTTACACTGAATTGTAGTTTGGGCTTAGAATGGCCTAATGTGCTGGTCCTGTGCAGTAGCATCACTGATGTAGAGAGCATGAAAACAGTGAATGTTGACAATGAAACAGGCCTCTTTGTCTGCACTTGTTAACATTGCTTTAAGTAGCCTAGTTTATTTTAAACCAACAAGTTTTAGGGCCCACTTATGCAAACTGACTTCCACTACACTAACATGGGTTTAAATGCCTTGCTCCTGTAAGGAGACAGCACACACTTCCTAGAACTCAATTGGGCAGGCTCATTTGTGCATCCTCAGTTCCAACCCCTTTAGGACACAAGGAAGAAAATGGAGAAGTTGAAGGAAAGCTACTAGAAAAAAAACAAGTTGATGCCCGATAAAATGAAAGTTGCATGGCTTAAACTGCAAAGATAGAGTAAAAGCAAAATGGTGACGAAGGTGAGGAATGTTTATACATGCGTCGGGTTTACACAGACCCGTGCATCCTCGCTCATAGCTCCATTGGAAGCTTCCTCACATTCCTTGCAGTGCAACTAGAGAACTGAGATTAGTCAAGATGGCTTTCTTTGATCAGTTTCCAGATTACAGGCTGAAGTACAGAGGAGCGAGGAAGCAAGTGTCAAGTTAATGAGAAGCACCCAATGTTTCATTCATCAGCACTGAAATTTAGCCACCGACACTGAAGTTGTAGATTTAAAAAAAAAAAAAAAAAAAAAAAAAAAAACTCAAGTATGATTAAGATTACTTTATTGATCAATTCTGCAGTTGGTACACTACATGGGACTGAAACCATGGTCCTTAACTCTGATGGGTCCAACAGATGCCCTGTCCCACCGCCAATCTGCAGGAGAGAACATTAAAAAGCAAATTACCAGACAGTCACTTTTGTAGAAAAAAAAAAAAAAAAAAAAAACTACACGCCCACCTTTAAGCGGATCACTACCATGCCTAATGCCACAGGTTGTGTCACAGCAGCCACACACCTGATCATCCTCATCAGCAGACACCCACCTGCAAACTCTAAATATCAAGTCCTCACCTCACGAAAATTGGGATAATTCAAATCAGTGGGAAACATACCCATTCACAGAGAAGGAACAAGCTTTTTGCTCAACATTATTAGGGTTAAATGCTGCAGCCACCTCAAGACGGCAAGTGATGTGGACCTACAAAAAAAAAAAAGTTTTTGTACACTCCATGCTAACATGCATCCAATCTGCTAATCCACATACAAAGCCACTAAGCTCCTGCTGGAATCGGAATGCCTCCAATTGAAACTGTAGCTTGTTCATTTGAGTCCGGGGCATAAAGCGAGAGCTGGAGCCTGTGAGCTTAGCATCAACTAGACACCTAGGGTGGAAAAAAAAAAAAAAAAAAACAAATCCATTCAGACAGTCCATGATGCCACATTGAGTGGTACTTGAAATGACCTCTACTTACCCATTATTCTCGATAAAGGAATAGCTGGGTGTAGCACTGATATCAGGGACTGAAGTAGCCACACAGCGATCCACAAACACACGAAGAGGAACGTGGTTGTACACGCTTACTGAAGCCTCAATATTAATGGAGTCGCCCAGGAAGTACTGGTTAGAAGGTCTCTCAAATTTCCAGTCATCTGCAAAGAAAGCATTTTAGCCCAGGTTCACAAGCACTGGCATGTTACAAACTCATTATGCCAACCAGTCATGAGCTTGAGGGAGAAGACCAAGAGTTCCTCTGCAACTATAGTTGAGGCATAGGGGACCCAAGTGGGCACCAAGGCGTTGCTGCTCACATTATGCATTCTGTCAAGAAATTAGAGCCAGTCACCTTTTAGTCCATTTGATACAAGCACAGCCTGCGATCCTGGATGAATTCAGCCCTCACCTTGGATAATGACACTCAATACCAACTACTGCACCACTGCTCCTGACAATAGGGCCACTATATGAACCCTCTTGGGGGATATAGAAAAGGGAGAATATATAGACAAGCTCATCCTCAGTCACCTAAACAAAGAAAATAAAGAGAACAGTCATGTGGATGGTTCAGAAAACCCATAATTATTTCACAACAGAACCCTACTATTGATGCGCTGCTACAGCCATGCAGTTCAGACTCAAAGACGAGCACTTGAGCAGAAGAATCCTCTCCAGTTGCAGTACAGCCTCCCAGTCTAAAGGCAGAGGACAACAGTGGGTGCCCAGTCCCAAAGAAGTCCTTCCTCACTTCCACATATACTGAAGTCTCTCCACACTGAGCTGCAACACTGTTGGCAGGGACAGGATGTAGCAACTCAAAAGGGACGTCTGGCTGCTGTGGTTCCTCTGGTAGACTTGGAAAGCTCCACATCAGTTTCACCACTGGACCCTGCAACAGCTCTTTTGATTGAAAACCCATAAGATCTTGAGAAGGCTTTCCAGAGTCAGTCCTGACAGGAAACTGAGCAGCAAACCTTTGTGGTGCAAATACAGGATTATTGGGAACCAAAGTCATCCTGGAAGGAGCCTGTTGAGAAGCTTGAGCTAATGCCCCAGGCCTAAACTTGCTTGGACTCTGATTATGTGCTGCTCTTGCCCTCCATTGTGCTTCAGAAAATCCAAGAACAAGAACAATCACCAAGCCAACTTCAGCCTGCCAAAACCCCATTATTGCCAAGCTGGTTTCAATGACACTTTAGGGTGCTCCAATCCAAATTTATACAGATTCCTTTCTCATGACGAGCATAATTTTTCTCTGCGCCTGCCAATTTACTCAATCGATGTCACAGGTGAAAGTCATTGATTCTTTAGTACTCAGAATAAAAAGTATCATATAAGGGCAGGTTATTAGTAACTAAACCATACAACTGCTTATTTTAAACATCAACATGACAGATCAATTCTCCGAAACACAAACAACCTCAAGTCTTTTTGCGTCTTCCTTGTTTATTAATTCAGAATCATGGCCACAGACAGAATTGTACACTAAAGTATCCAAAATAATAAAGTTTAGTATGTTGAAATGGAGTAATTTAGTTCAGAACCAAAGGAATGCAAGATCATAACATTGATTTTATTATAGAGTCACTTACATGTTTTCTCCCCATTACAACTGATATGATTAGGTTGATCAGAGACTTCTTTCCTTCTTGAACTATATGCTGGTCAGCACTAAAAGACAATCTGAATGGTCTACTTAAAAAAAAAAAAAAAAATTAAAATATTAATAGGTATGAACAAAATACAAGCTCATTAATGGACATTAAGAACTTACAAAATGTTGCCGTTTGAAGCTGTTTAATAATATATAGTTCACAAATAGTTTGTGAAGCAGTACACAGTAATAAAAAGTACTCAACTATTTGAATTCAGATTATTTTTCCTGTTACACAGCCAGACTCAACATTTTCTCATCCTATTAGTCTCTTCAGAATGAAACAACTTCCATGCCACTGAACAGTTATCTACTTTAACGCAACACTTGGGCTCAAGATGCATTTGGTTACTCATCCTGCCAATTCACAGCTCTAAATGTCTCAAACAGCCTATTTGCCTTCACAATTGTGAACTATTTGTGAACTATATTTTCTTTACGATTCTCCAGCGTGTTTCAATGTGTTCTGTCATGTTTCAAACACCAACATTTTTTAATGATGATGTCCATTAATGAACTTGCTTTTGATCATACCTGTTAATATTTTAAATTAAATTTATTTTAGTAGACTGTTCAGGGCCTGTATTTATCAAGCCTTGTGAGAATTACTCACAAGAACACTGCTAAGAATTGACTTAAGAGTAAAAAACTTTGGATTTTGGATGATGTCATAGGCATGAACCAATCACTGAATAGATTATTTAAGAATATCCTCAGATAAATTCACATTGAATGGAGTATACATTCAACACATTTGACAATAAAGAATTTTCAAGACAATACATTATAATATACATTTGGAATGAAAGATAAACACGTTTTCCACCATGTCTTTATTCAAAATGTTAAACTGGTGTACTGTTAACTGACCTGCCTGTATATAACCTAGATTTTACGATATAATCAGCCACCATGGATTTCAAAAGAAAACCGTACAGGCTGGAGAAAGAAGCACTACTGCTTGCTGAATTAGTCGAACAGTGGAATGTTATAAAAGGCAAGTTCAGCCCAACATTAACCAGCGCTGAAAAAGATGATGGCTGCTCTGTCCAAACGATACCGTTTGATTAACTGCTCATTGTCAAACATTTCAAAAACATTCTTCCTCTCCTGAAAGATTTGCGCACGTCTGTCTCCTCAGTGTCATCACAAGCTCCTACTGGCAACTCCTCACCACCTGAGAGACTTCTCGAGTGGTCTTAAATTACTGGGAGAGTAAGAGTGATTCTTAGCTTTAAGAAATTTGATAATTTGCTTTTATACTTAAGTTTGAAAGTTGGAGTAAATTTCATGAATTCTCAGCACTTAAGACTAAAATGGCACTTTGAGAAGCTTGATAAATACGGGCCCTCATTATTGTCTTTTAGTGCTGACCAGCATATAGTTCAAGAAGTAATGAAGTCTCTGATCAACCTAATCATAACAGTTGTAATGGGGAGACTATAATAAAATCAATGTTATGATCTTGCATTCCTTTGGTTCTGAACTAAATCACTCCATTTCAACATACTAAACTTTATTATTTTGGATACTTTAGTGTACAATTCTGTCTGTGGCCATGATTCTGAATTAATAAACAAGGAAGACGCAAAAAGACTTGAGGTTGTTTGTGTTTCAGAGAATTGATCTGTCATGTTGATGTTTAAAATAAGCAGTTGTTTGGTTTAGCTACTAATAACCTGCCCTTATATGATACTTTTTATTCTGAGTACTAAAGAATCAATGACTTTCACCTGTGACATTGATTGAGTAAATTGGCAGGCGCAGAAAAAAAAAGATGCTCGTCATGCGAAAGGTGGAGCCATGCTGATTTACATCTGTATAAATTTGGATTGGAGCACCCTAAAGTGTCATTGAAACAAGCTTGGCAATAATGGGGTTTTGGCAGGCTGGAGTTGGGTTGGTGGTTATTCTTGCGCTTGGATTTTCTGAGGCACAATGGAGGGCAAGAGCAGCACATAATCAGAGTCCAAGCAAGTTTAGGCCTGGGGCATTAGCGCAAGCTTCTCAACCAGCTCCTTCCAGGATGGCTTTGGTTCCCAATAATCCTGTATTTGCACCACAAAAGCTTCCCACTCAGTTTCCTGTCCAGACTCCAGCCAGGACTGACTTTGGAAAGCCTTCTCAAGATCTTATGGGTTTTCAATCAAAAGAGCTGTTGCAGGGTCCAGTGGCAAAACTGATGTGGAGCTTTCCAAGTCTACCAGAGGAACCACAGCAGCCAGACGTCCCTTTTAAGTTGCCACATCCTGTCCCTGCCAACAGTGTTGCAGCTCAGTGTGGAGCGACTTCAGTATATGTGGAAGTGAGGAAGGACTTCTTTGGGACTGGGCACCAACTGTTGTCCTCTGCATTTAGACTGGGAGGCTGTACTACAACTGGAGAGGATTCTTCTGCTCAAGTGCTCGTCTTTGAGTCTGAACTGCATGGATGTAGCAGCACATCAATGGTAGGGTTCTGTTTTGATGTTATGGGTGTTTTTGAACTGACCCTGGCTATTAATGTTAATCAAACACTATGAAGTCACTATATTGACTAGACCGTCGTAACCAGAATCCATGTATATTTAATCATTGAATCAGATTTTTTTTTTTCTCTCTCTCTCAGGTGACGGAGGATGAGCTTGTCTATAAATTCAACCTTATCTACACCCCACAAGAGGCTTCATATGGTGTTCCTATTGTCAGGAGCACTGGTGTGGTGGTTGGTATCGAGTGTCATTATCCAAGGTGAGAATTAAATTAATTCAGGCTCCCTGGATCTGCTGCTCCCACTATTTATGGACATGAGATGACTACTTGTTTAATTCCTACAGAATGCATAATTTGAGCAGCGACGCCTTAATGCCCACTTGGATCCCATATGCCTCAACTAAGGTTGCAGAGGAAATCTTTGTCTTCTCCCTCAAGCTCATGACTGGTTGGTGTATCCAAAACAGATTTGTAATACGCCTGTGCTTGTAAACATGTTAATAGTGTCTCTTTGCAGATGACTGGAGATTTGAGAGACCTTCTAATCAGTACTTCCTGGGTGATGTGATAAATCTTGAAGCATCAGTGCATTTGTACAGCCATGTTCCCGTCCGTGTGTTTGTGGACAACTGCGTGGCTACTGCAGTCCCTGATGTCACTTCTGTCCCCAGATACTCCTTTATTGAGAATAATGGGTAAGAGGTGTTCCCTCATGTATACCAGCTTCCAGAAGAGTTTCAGGATTTCTAACTGGGTTTGGTTCACAGATGCCTGGTTGATGCCAAGCTCACAGGCTCCATGTCTCACTTTATGCCTCGGACTCAAGGTGATAAGCTACAGTTTCAGCTTGACGCTTTCAGGTTCCAGCAAGCAGACAGTGGACTGGTATGCATGTTGTAACTATGCAGCTCTTTGTGCGACCATGGTGTACAAACAACTGTCTTTGCAGGTCTACATCACATGCATGTTGAAGGTGGCTGCAGCAACCTCTCCAAGTTCTGAACAGAAGGCTTGTTCATTCGCTGCTAATGGGTATGTTGCCTGCTAGATTGGTGTACAAGTAAATTTAGTTATATTCAACTTAACTGGGGGTTTGTCTTGTCAGTTGGGTGTCTGCAGATGGTTCTGACCAGGTGTGTGGCTGCTGTGACAGCACTTGTAGCATCAGAAGTGGAAGGGATCCCCTGCTTCCAGGTATGGAGTACCTCTGCTCATTTGTTATTGTCATGCATGGCTTTAGTTCTCACTAATCATTTGTTCCTCAGATCTACGATGGGAAAAGGCATCTGTTGGCCCCCTCAAAGTTAAGGAATATGGCCATGGCCAAAAATAACTGGAAATATGTGACTTTAATAAAATGGTCTTAAAAGGTTTGGTGTATGGCGTTTACTTGCACAAATACTACACCTAAAAATCTATTCAGTTTGCATGATTTCACGGTTCAGCGACTGGAAAGACTCCATCCAGACTTTTTTTTTTTTGACAAGTTTGCTCAATTTGTGGGATAGACCTGTTACAACACTAAAGGGCGTTTCAATGGCATACTGTGCTTGCTGATACTTTTGCTCTTTGTGTATATATTGAGGATTTATGTTTGTAGTGCGGCGTTGTTTACTTTCCAGCTTGAAACTGAAGGATGGGGTTTTCAATTAATGATGACATTACATCAATTAATTGTTATTCAACTGAAATTTTTTTTTTTTAACCCACCCTGTCTAAACCAAGGCTCACCCCAATCAATCTGGTGCTACAGTGAAAAGTAATGCCTCATAACTCCTAAAACATTTGTCACCGGCTCAAAGGTCTTTCACATGTCTGGTCTTATGGACTGTGACTTGTCTTCAATGTCACTAAAATGCTATAGCTTGTGATTTTTACAAATATTTTATGAATTTGCCTTGGTTATTTAACATGAAACTATGGCAATGCAGATTAGGGATGCTTAGGTCAAAGGGGTGGGGAAGACAAAGACCGCTTTGCAGTTCCTGATTCTACCAAAAGTAAGAAATGCAGATGGGACCATTTGAGTGTTTAGGATAGAAGCTTGTTTGAGGGCAGACATACGGTCTCCCATTGCTCCAGTGGAAGGTTTGTAGTCCTCAGTTACCAAGAGATGCACAACTGCTACTGTGCTCCTGATAGATATAATAAATGCATTAACAATTGATTTAGCTCTGGTTCCGGTTTATAATTACAAACACAGAGGAATAATTGGTCAAACAAAAAAGTTCAAGTACTTTAAGCCGAAACAGGCAATTGAGGAAATGTGTTTTAAAGCTTTTTATCAGTTATCGAGGTACAGCCAAAAACCTATAGGACTAGTACGCAAAAGTAGGTTTTTGAAATGATCTCCAATATCTAACGAATGATTCGACTGGCAGCAGTGGTCCTAGATTGAGCTTGGTCTGGTGATAGACAATCTTTTAGGTCTGGGGAGTCTATGGATTTTCTGCTGTACGAGAGGCATGATCAACAGGTATTGATCCATCGCGTCTCTATACGTCATTGTGTTAAACCCGCCAATAGCATGCCAGGTGGATAAGCCAGGCAGTCTGTGATTGGTTCCCACAAATGTGTAACAAGCAGGATAAAATTTACAGGTTTCCAGCCTGAGCTGCAGGGCAAAGTCAAATCACTGACAGATGAGCAACCAGGCTATGAATGTCATGATCAAAAAAAAAAAAAAAGTTACAGAACTGTTGCTGGCTCATCCCAGCCTGTATATATATAAATTAAAACTTGCATTAGATTACATACAATCACAGGGTTGGTTGACATGCCTGTGTTGGACTGCATGAGTGAAATACAGATGAGGTGTTTGAGAGAACAAGTCACTTGCACGACCACAGTTCTCTGGTAGCATGAATGAGGCATCACCACACTACCCTCTTGCAGGTGCACAAAGAAATATGCAGAGAATGAAACCGCACCAGCAGTGTTATATTAGGGAGGCCCACACTGTTGCAATTGTCAGATAACCAGAGTTAAGTAACCTAAATATAGGGTGGGTACTATCATCCCTCAGTTTAAAGTCTGTATTTGCAAAGTCTATCAGTTACAACAGGGCTTTAGCACCACATGTTTGAAGCACCTAGAGTTAAAAAAAACAAAAAAATTATATATTTTCCAGTGAGCACCAAATGATACCATTGAAGTGTCATAAGTCTAGCTGCACAAATTACTTAAGCAAACTGTCCCCACACAGGCCAGCAAGACGCTTTTTGTGGTGTATATCTGAACAGGGAAATCATGTGAACAGAATAGATAGGTTTAAAGGATTGACACTTAGTGGTTGAAATAGGTACTGCAGTCCAAAGTCAAGATATTGGAGTCATTTTATTGACTTAATCTCCAGAACTCATAGCATTTCCAGTTATTTTTGGCCATAGCCATATTCCTTAACATTGATGGGGCCAACAGATGCCTTTTCCCATTGTAGATCTGAGGAACAAATGATTAGTGAGAACTAAAGCCATGCATGACAATAACAAATGAGCAAAGGTACTCCATACCTGGAAGCAGCGGATCCCTTCCACTTCTGATGCTACAAGTGCTGTCACAGCAGCCACACACCTGGTCAGAACCATCTGCAGACACCCAACTGGCAAGACAAACCCTCAGTTAAGTTGAATATAACTAAATTTACCTGTACACCAATCTAGCAGGCAACATACCCATTAGCAGAGAATGAACAAGCCTTCTGTTCAGAACTTGGAGAGGTTGCTGCAGCCACCTTCAACATGCATGTGATGTAGACCTGCAAAGACAGTTGTTTGTACACCATGGTCGCACAAAGAGCTGCATAGTTACAACATGCATACCAGTCCACTGTCTGCTTGCTGGAACCTGAAAGCATCAAGCTGAAACTGTAGCTTATCACCTTGAGTCCGAGGCATAAAGTGAGACCTGGAGCCTGTGAGCTTGGCATCAACCAGGCATCTGTGAACCAAACCCAGTTAGAAATCCTGAAACTCTTCTGGAAGCTGGTATACATGAGGTAACACCTCTTACCCATTATTCTCAATAAAGGAGTATCTGGGGACAGAAGTGACATCAGGGACTGCAGTAGCCACGCAGTTGTCCACAAACACACGGACGGGAAAATGGCTGTACAAATGCACTGATGCTTCAAGATTTATCACATCACCCAGGAAGTACTGATTAGAAGGTCTCTCAAATCTCCAGTCATCTGCAAAGAGACACTATTAACATGTTTACAAGCACAGGCGTGTTACAAATCTGTTTTGGATACACCAACCAGTCATGAGCTTGAGGGAGAAGACAAAGATTTCCTCTGCAACCCTAGTTGAGGCATATGGGAGCCAAGTGGGCATTAAGGCGTCGCTGCTCAAATTATGCATTCTGTAGGAATTAAACAAGTAGTCATCTCATGTCCATAAATAGTGGGAGCAGCAGATCCAGGGAGCCTGAATTAATTTAATTCTCACCTTGGATAATGACACTCGATACCAACCACCACACCAGTGCTCCTGACAATAGGAACACCATATGAAGCCTCTTGTGGGGTGTAGATAAGGTTGAATTTATAGACAAGCTCATCCTCAGTCACCTAAAATAAACGAACATTACTCACAGGGACAGTTTAAATAAAATAAATAAAACGTATTATTATCTCCATGATAAGTCAAAACAGAACCCTACCATTGATGCGCTGCTACATCCATGCAGTTCAGACTCAAAGACGAGCACTTGAGCAGAAGGATCCTCTCCAGTTGCAGTACAGCCTCCCAGTCTAAATGCAGAGGACAACAGTTGGTGCCCAGTCCCAAAGAGGTCCTTCCTCACTTCCACATATACTGAAGTCGCTCCACACTGAGCTGCAACACTGTTGGCAGGGACAGGATGTGGCAACTTAAAAGGGACGTCTGGCTGCTGTGGTTCCTCTGGTAGACTCGGAAAGCTCCACATCAGTTTTGCCACTGGACCCTGCAACAGCTCTTTTGATTGAAAACCCATAAGATCTTGAGAAGGCTTTCCAAAGTCAGTCCTGGCTGGAGTCTGGACAGGAAACTGAGTGGGAAGCTTTTGTGGTGCAAATACAGGATTATTGGGAACCAAAGCCATCCTGGAAGGAGCCGGTTGAGAAGCTTGAGCTAATGCCCCAGGCCTAAACTTGCTTGGACTCTGATTATGTGCTGCTCTTGCCCTCCATTGTGCTTCAGAAAATCCAAGCGCAAGAATAAACACCAAGCCAACTCCAGCCTGCCAAAACCCCATTATTGCCAAGCTTGTTTCAATAACACTTTAGGGTGCTCCAATCCAAATTTATACAGATGTAAATCAGCATGGCTCCACCTTTCGCATGACGAGCATCATTTTCCTCTGCACCTGCCAATTTACTCAATCGATGTCACAGGTGAAAGTCATTGATTCTTTAGCGCCTTCACGTGCTATTGGAATTATCGTTTCCTAGTTTAAAAGTTTTACATGAACTCAAGTCAAAATTTGAATGCGATGAGCTTGTAATCACGGCTTCAGAAGTGGGAAGTAGGATATTTCTGATAGCACACGAAGGCAGCATAATACTCAGAATAAAAACATTTTAAACATCAAAGTGACAGATAAATTCTTCGAAGAGTACCATACTTAGACTTGTTTTTCTATATGCATCACATTCCTATACCCTGAGCTATAGGACGTACTCTCTCTCTCATTGGTTACAGCTTTTCTACACCCCTTGTATTCTTTGTATATAACTATCAATCCTATATCAATTAAAATGAGATGTTACACTCTCCCTCAGCGCTGAGTATCTGTTCATTCAATTGCCAATGCAGAAAACTGGGATGAGGCACGAAGGGGCAAAAACCTAACAATTTGGGGGCTCGTCAGGATTTCTCCAGACAGGTAAGAAATAAAATGCTTAAGTGCATCTTACTGTCTGTTGAGAAATTGATCCTTGTATTTTCGTGCCGCACTTTTTTCATATTTGTTAAAAGTGGGGATCCTCGTATTTTTTGATAAATGCGGGAAGAGTGAAAAGGGACTGATCAACCTTTCATTTTTGGTGTTATCCTCACGGATTTTATTCGTGGGAAGATGAATAGATGAGTTTGAGTTGAAGATTTTCTCTCTCTCTGGAGTCTATTTCATTGTGGTATCCTCAGTCCTTGTTGGCAATTGAATGAATAATATTGAATAAAAAGATTATTATTTCGGTCAAAAAAAAAAAAAAAAAAAAAAATAGAAATACCAAAAGTATAAAAAGTTAATATAAGGCTGCAGACTTTTATTTTATTTGTCAATTTTCTAAAAATTGTAAGGCTTGCATTAAAATAAAGGAGAAATCTTTGTTGGCTGTTTCAAATGGGTGACACGATTAGTCGACCATTAATGGGGGAATCCCCAAAGGATTTCACGAATCGCAATAATAAAGTGTTTTACACAGAACCCTATCTCTCAAATCTCGCGAGATGGTCAGAAGGGAAAATATAATTAGATCCGTTTCCCCGTGATGGTTCCTTTAAGGATGAACATATGCATGCCGCAAAAGATATGATCTTTAATTCCTGGGGTGACCCAGACTGGCCGAAAAATTATATGAAAGATTCGTATAAAATTTGGATGAAGATGAAAACTTATTGGGATAAAGGGCCAGAGATGAAGAAAGAAGAGAGCTCTCTCTCTCAAACCCAGATGCAGCTGAAATCTGAGGCGTCCCTCCCCCCGTATGAATGTGTCGTTTCTGCTGAAGGTCCAAAGCCCTTGACTAATAGATTATATCCGCAGTTACCAACCACAACAGAAGTTTTTCCGTTTGTACAAATTCCTGATGGATTTAAAATCACTCCACTGAGTGTGACAGAAGCGGTGGTAATTTGTAAAGATCTGCCAGATCCTTCTAAAACACCACACCAATTTGTAGCAGTACTGAAACGGTTAACAGCCTACAGTCAACTGACGGGGCGAGATTCCGAATGTGTCAACTGTTTTGCCATTTATTGAGTTAAATGTTGACCATAAACCCTATGTCTTTCTCATTGACAGTGGTGCAACCATCTCATCTGTATCTTCACTTGTTTATGAAGGCTCAATTACAGGAAAACATGTGAACTCAGTGGGAATCAACGGTGTACCTATAAAATGCGAAATGACACCAACAGTTCCGGTTACTTCTAATGATATCCCATCATTGTTTAAAATGCATGCTTTTGCAATTATACCTGATTCTCCATTCTGCCTTTTGGGTAGAGATTTGATGCATAAATTAGGTATTCAACTTCACTTTGATGCTGACTCTCTACAACTTATGTTTCCTGCAGCCTACTCTCTCACTGTTGATACAGGAAATGCTCTCCTCGAGGATGAGTCTACAACTGAGCTCAAAGAGGAAATTGAGGGCGTCCACCCCAAATTATGGGCGGCCCATAAAGATGACACAGGATTCATTGATGTCCAGCCCTATGCTGCTAAGCTAAACACAGACAAGCCTGTGTATCAGAAACAATACCCCCTCTCTAAAGAAAAGGTGGAGGGTATTCTTCCTATTATTGATAAACTACTGGCTCAAGGCATCCTGGTGCACACTCATTCACCTTATAATACACCAATTAATCCAATTAAGAAAGCAAATGGTTCTTGGCGTTTAACTCAAGATTTGAGAAAAGTTAATGAGTTAGTAACACCTTTGTCTCCTATTGTACCTGATGTGCAAACTATAATTAATTCTATTCCTGCTGAACATTCATTCTTTACTGTTTTAGATATTTCTAGTGCTTTTTTCAGTATTCCTGTTGATCGCCGAACTCAGCCATTGTTCGCTTTTACCCTGGAAAATTCACAATTAACGTGGACACGCCTCCCACAAGGGTTCAGAGATTCTCCGGCTGTTTTCTCTGCTGTAGTGCATGTAACGCTGAAAGATGCCAAGCTTCCTCGAAACACCTGTCTGCTTCAATACGCAGATGACATCCTCGTCACAGGTGCATCTGAGGACATGTGTGCTGCTGCCTCTAAAATTGTCTGCAACATTTTGGCAGAAGCTGGTTTCAAGGCGTCTAGAGAGAAGCTACAGTGGGTACAGAGGAGGGTTGAATACCTTGGACATGAACTGTCACAGGGCAAAGTGCAATTGTCTGCTGACAGAGTGAAAGCTATTGCTACCTTCAAACACCCATCGACACGGAAGCAAATGCAAAGCTTCCTGGGACTGGTTAATTATTGCCGATCATGGGTGCCCAACTGTTCCATGTATGACAAAATCCTGAGAACTGCTACTCTGGAGGACAAAGAGGACATTACATGGACAGCTGAGATGGACAAAGCATTCAGACATTTGAAATCCTCCCTTATAAGACCTCCTACACTCGGACTCCCAAGATACACTCAAGAGTTTCACCTGTACGTGCATGAAAGTGGAGGCACAGCCGCTGCAATCCTGGCCCAGGAGCATGGAGGTACTTTTTCGTCCCATAGCTTATTTGTCTAAAACTCTTGATTCAGTAGCCAGGGGACTCCCTGATTGTTTACGTGCAGTGGCTGCTACAGCGCTCATGGTGCAAGATGCTGAAAAAATTGTGTTATCACATAAATTGATAGTGCACACCTCTCATCAGGTAGGAGTCATTATGAGCAATATTTCTACTCAACATATGACTGCTCAACGCCGCTCTGGCTATGAGGCTATATTATTAGCTACTGCTAATTTGATTCTAAAGCCAACTTCTGTTATTCATGGCCCTACTGTACATTTGCACAGGTTGCTGACGCAAGGTGAATTCGAGAGTGAGGACCATGATTGCCTGACCAGAATCCAAATTTCGACTGCCTGCAGGCCAGATGTTTCTGCATCTGTCCTGGAGGAGGGAAGGGAGTTTTATATTGATGGATCCTGTTTCAAGCCAAATGATGATGTGTTCTTATGTGGATATGCTATTGTTGAATTACCTGATCGTGTAATTGAGGCATACTCTTTGCCATACAAGTCAGCACAAGTTGCAGAATTAGTTGCTTTAACAAGAGCTTGTCAATTGGCAAAAGATCAGTGTGTTAATATATACACTGACTCCAAATATGCATATAGCATAGTCCATGATTTTGCTAAATTGTGGGAAGAAAGACATTTTAAAACTTCAGATGGAAAGCCAATTGCTCATTACAGCATTGTAGCAGAGCTCATTGACGCAGCACAACAACCATCAAAACTGGCTGTTATCAAAGTAGCAGGACATGCGTCAGGAGACACAGATGAGGCCAAAGGAAACAGATTTGTAAGTCGCAAAATGGGCAGCTAAAGAAGTGATATTAAGTCCACATGTAAGCGAAAGGGGCACAGATGTGCCTATGATGAATTCATCATTGACTAATGATTTGGACATTAAAATATTACAAGCTAACCCTACACAAGCTGATTTGTCTCATTGGACAGACAATGAAGTAAAACCAGATCCAGTGGGAATTTTAAGAGACAAACAAGGTAGACTTGCACTACCTGCATCTACGATTGTTATGCTATGTAGACATTATCATGGTGTATCACATGTGTCAAAAAGAAAGTGATACAGATGTTGAATCGATCTTACTGCATAGCAAATGTTCGAAGAAATACTCTTTTGATATTGGATGCTTGTCTGGTGTGTGCTCAAACTAACAAGCACAAGGCAACTAAATATGAGTCTTTACCACATCCTGAGCTGCCATTCCAACACTTGCAAATTGATTTTACGCACATGCCTCCTTGCGGAAATAATAAATATTTGCTTGTGATTGTTGACCGATTTTCTAAATGGCCTGAAGCTTTTCCGTGTAGTAGAGAAAATGCACAGACTGTAGTTAAAGCTCTTGCTAAAGACATTATACCGTGTTTCGGCATACCATCGTTCATAGACAGTGATAATGGAACACCGTTCGCTTCCAAAGTCACACAATTGTTAGCCAAAGAGCTTAATATTACCTGGAAATTTCATATCCCGTATAATCCACAATCAAGTGGGCAGGTTGAAAATTTGAATCGCATCATCAAAGATCGGATTACTAAAGCGTGTATTGATACAGGCAGAAATTGGGTTGATTTGTTGCCTGCCGTATTAACAGAAATTAGAATGTCACCATCAGCAACAACAAAGATGTCCCCATTCAAAATTCTTATGGGTAGACCTTTCCCGACCCCATGGGTCAAAGGTCGCGCTGGCAATTTTTCCACAGGTGACACGGAGGTGATCATCACGGATTATGTGGATTCCCTAGTCAAAACGTTGAATAGCATCAATGGTGATGTGTCTCTCTCTCTCCCTCTTCCTGCAGAAAAACCCACTCATCCTTTCGTTCCAGGACAACAGGTGCTGATAAAGTGTCTGAAGCCCACAAAACTGGGAGAGCCGAAATATCAGGGGCCCGCCACGGTGATTGCTGTGACGAGAACAGGGGTGCTGACTGACTTCCAGCCACAATGGATCCATGCTAGTCGACTGAAAACAGCTCCATCCCAAGGGAAGGTTCTGGTCGATGCGGAGGGGGAAGCCAGTGAGCCAAGGAAAGATCCGAAGGAAGGTGAACCAAGACGGTCGAAGGGAAAAAGAAGAGTGCTAGAGATCTAGAACCAGCAATAATTATCATTGAAGCCATGATTGCTAAATTTATATTTTACCTGGTTGTGCTGACCAATGTATTTATTCATATACAAGCTGCTGTTAGCACTGGTAATGAAACTTGGGTACAGAATGAAGAAGAAGAGCCACATGCTTTCGCAGCTAATATGTGGTGGCGATTAGCCAACTACACTGTCAAGTGTTAGTAATTTTGAAGGAAAATGAAGAAAGATGAAGGAAATGTTTGCTGAAGAATATTATGAATATGAAGGTAAAGAAAGTAATTGTATCTGTGTACAAGAAAAGTAATGCTGAGGTTTGGGTGTGGCAATTTTATTGCCAAAAGGGGGAAATGATAGATTTTATGTTGGTCTCAGCATTGAAAGAAATGGGACAGAAGGTTTTCTCTGTAAGTGGAAGCTGTATTCTCTATGTTTATATTGAAGGGTCTTCAGGAGCTCAAGGAGAGCCTGGATGGTGGACAAGGAGAGTACCATATTTAGACTTGTTTTTCTATATGCATCACATTCCTATACCCTGAGCTATAGGACGTACTCTCTCTCTCATTGGTTACAGCTTTTCTACACCCCTTGTATTCTTTGTATATAACTATCAATCCTACATCAATTAAAATGAGATGTTACACTCTCCCTCAGCGCTGAGTATCTGTTCATTCAATTGCCAATGCAGAAAACTGGGATGAGGCACGAAGGGGCAAAAACCTAACAAGACCTTACTCTGATTATTATAAATAGTCGCATTATTGGTGCACATGCAAATGTAGTCACTGCAGGAAAGAGAAACAAGAACTACAACTGACTTCAGCCACAGCCTAGGATGAAATCAACTGAAGATAAAATACATTAAATCTCTGAAGATCTCAGCAGAGAATTAAACAACTCCACAAACAGCATTACCAGCTTCACGACGAACCAGACTGACTTTATTTCTGTCAGACTCTTATTGAGATTAACAGAGGGTTAGATGTTGATGTTTTATTGAGTTTTGTCTGAAGTTACCATGATAGAGATCAGTGTTTGCTTTAGTTGGGCTCTTGATAACTGTAACTGTGTTTTATAAGACCCATTTGTTGTGGGACAAAAGCCTAGAGAAAATATGATATGGGGGTATTCTAGAAAGCAAGGTTAACCAACCATCACACTGAACTCCTGGGGCCTGTCCCATGATGGTAGTTTAACAAACTCAGGGTTAAAGGATTAGTTTTGAGTTGACAAAACCAAACCAATCTATTCAGACTTTGTTAGTCCCATGATGCTGATCATCAGCTTTCTCTGCCAACTCGGGCTTTGATCCTGAGTTTAGGAGTTTAGCTGTGACATCAGTAGTGAACAGCCAATCACATGCTGTGGATCTGTGAAACTGAGAGTCACTTCTCGCGAGAGAAAATCCAGCGGTGTAGTGTCATCATTAATTGACGACGCTTTGAAGTGATGCTAAAGGGAGCGAGGATATATAATTTCTTTTTTTTTTTTTTTTTTTTTTTTTTGAAAATACAAAATCTGAATACAACAAAATGGCAGTTTTGATGAACAGTTAATGCATTTAGGGATGTGGTCCTGGTCAAGACAATCTCCTGAACTCCAAACTGAATGTCAGAATGGGAAAGAATGGTGATTTAAGTAATTTCGAGTATGGCATGGTTGTTGGTGCCAGGCGGGCTGGTCTGAGTATTTCACAATCTGCTCAGTTACTGGGATTTTCACGCACAACCATTTCTAAGGTTTACAAAGAATGGTGTGAAAAGGGAAAAACATCCAGTATGCGGCAGTCCTGTGGGCGAAAATGCCTTGTTGATGCTAGAGGTCAGAGAAGAATGGGCCGACTGATTCAAGCTGATAGAAGAACAACTTTGACTGAAATAACCACTCGTTACAACCGAGGTATGCAGCAAAGCATTTGTGAATCCTCAACACGCACAACCTTGAGGCGGATGGGCTACAACAGCAGAAGACCCCACCGGGTACCACTCATCTCCACTACAAATAGGAAAAAGAGGCTACAATTTGCACGAGCTTACCAAAATTGGACAGTTGAAGACTGGAAAATTGTTGCCTAGTCTGATGAGTCTCGATTTCTGTTGAGACATTCAGATGGTAGAGTCAGAATTTGGCGTAAACAGAATGAGAACATGGATCCATCATGCCTTGTTACCACTGTGCAGGCTGGTGGTGGTGGTGTAATGGTGTGGGGGATGTTTTCTTGGCACACTTTAGGCCCCTTAGTGCCAATTGGGCATCGTTTAAATGCCACGGCCTACCTGAGCATTGTTTCTGACCATGTCCATCCCTTTATGACCACCATGTACCCATTCTCTGATGGCTACTTCCAGCAGGATAATGTACCATGTCACAAAGTTCGAATAATTTCAAGTTGGTTTCTTGAACATGACAATGAGTTCACTGTACTAAAATGGCCCCCACAGTCACCAGATCTCAACCCAATAGAGCATCTTTGGGATGTGGTGGAACGGGAGCTTCGTGCCCTGGATGTGCATCCCACAAATCTCCATCAACTGCAAGATGCAATCCTATCAATATGGGCCAACATTTTTAAAGAATGCTTTCAGCACCTTGTTGAATCAATGCCACATAGAAGGCGAAAGGGGGTCAAACACAGTATTAGTATGGTGTTCCTAATAATCCTTAAGGTGAGTGTACAATTTTATTGCATTTTGTATTTTTCATTTTACTGAGGGCATCTGAAAAATATTTGAATTCATTTCTGTATACAAGGAAACAGAGGAGGGGATTTAAAGAATCTGCATCTATGTATAAAGTATTTTGCCACTAATATAATGTTATTAATCAAATCATATAAAACACAATAATCATTGGTTATCCCATACATTATATTTTGTGAGCTAAAAGTGAAATCATCACGTCTTTTTCTATCAGCCAGTCCTGTAAAGTTCTCCAGAAGGAACCAGAGAAATGGCATGAAAAAGAGAGAAAATTATAAGAATGATAAGGCACATTTTCAAAATGAAATATCTTAAAGTGCATTTCACTGGAGATACACTGTCAGAAAAAAAAGGTACATTCAGCTCTTCTGCATTGTTGGGTCTGGCATATCGCATCTTCCTCTTCACAATACCCCATAGATTTCCATAAAGTTGGTCAGCAGCAGGAAGCATGAAGTGCTCTAAAACTTCCTGGTATACGCCAGCGGATGACATGGCACCCCAAACCATCACTGACTGTGGAAACTTTACACTGGACCTCAAGCAAAATTTATGCAAAATTTACTTTCATCAGAGAACATAACTTTGGAGCACTCAGCAGCAGTCCAGTCCTTTTTGTCTTTAGCCCGGGCGAGACGCTTCTGACACTGTCTGTTGTTCAAGAGTGGCTTGACACGAGGAATGCGACAGCTGAAACCCATGTCTCGCATACGTCTGTGCGTAGTGGTTCTTGAAGCACTGACTCCAGCTGCAGTCCACTCTTTGTGAATCTCCCAAGATTCAAGAGTTTTATTTGTCACATACAAAGTTATATACAGAATATACAACCGGCAGTGAAATGTAAACAGGTCCGCTCCATGGACAGTGCAAATTCACAGTTAAAAACACAAGGAGGAAATTATAATAGAAATAGGATAAAGTACTATATATATATATATATATATATATATATATATATATATATATATATATATATATATATATATATATATATATATCTGTAGAATTATAAATAATCAAGTCAAGTAGAAGAAAAAAAAGTAAAAAATAAGAATAAGAAGTGGAATAAAATAATTGAGGTAGACTGTGCAGTGAGTAAACTGTAGACTTATAAATATGTGGTTAACAAATGTATAAAGAGTATAATGTGCAAACAGGTTTATAACAGGTTGTTACACAGTAACAACAAGAACAGAAAGTGCAGTGCAATGTCAGTGTATCGATGTTTATCCTGAAGTGAAGTCACGTGGTGTTAAGTGACTGAGTTCAGGAGTCTGATGGCCTGGGGGAAGAAGCTCCTCCTGAGTCTCTCAGTTTTGGCCATCAGGCTTCGGAAGCTCTTACCAGATGGCAGCAGTGTGAAATGAGGGTTTGCAGGGTGATTAGAGTCCTTGATGATCTTGGTAGCTCTACCTTTGCAGCGTTTGGTGTAGACGTCCTGCAGAGACGGGAGAGCTGACCCTGAGATACGCTCGGATAAGCGCACAACTCTTTGCAGGGCTTTGCGGTCATGACTGGTGCTGTTCCCATACCACGCTGTGATGCACTGAGTTAGTACACTTTCTATCGCCCCTAAATAGAACGTTTTCAGGATAGCTGGTGAAACCCTGAATTTGCTCAGCTGGCGCAGGTGGTACAGTCTTTGCCTGGCTTTTTTCACCTGTGTCTGAATGTGAGCAGTCCAGGTCAGGTCCTCGGAGATGTTTACTCCCAGGTACTTGAAGCTGCTCACTCTCTCTACTGGTGACCCGCTGATCATGAGAGGGGAATATGTCCATTGCTGTCTCTTCCTGAAGTCCACAATCATTTCTTTGGTCTTGCCAACATTCAGAGAGAGACAGTTGTCCTGGGACCATGATGTTAGATGCTCCACCTCATCCAAGTATGCCGTCTCATTGTTGTTGGAAATGAGGCCCAGGACAACAGTATCATCAGCAAATTTGATGATAGAGGTGGAGCTGTGTGTGGACAAACAGTCATGCGTGTAGAGCGAGTAGAGCAGGGGACTCAGGACACAGCCCTGTGGAGCTCCCACACTCAGGGAGATGGAGGTGGAGGTGGACTGGCCTATTCTCACCACCTGAGGCCTGCCAGTGAGGAAGTCCTCAATCCAGTGGCAGAGAGAAGGATTCAGGCCGAGATCCAGGAGTTTGGAGGTTAGCTTGATGGGAACTATGGTGTTAAAGGCTGAGCTATAGTCAATAAATAGCAGCCTTACGTAGTTCCCACTTTTGCTGTCGATGTGAGTGAGGAGGAGTGGAGGACATGAGAGATGGCATCTTCAGTCGATCTATTGGGACGATAGGCAAACTGAAGAGGGTCCAAAGTGTCAGGAATGAAGGCGCAAATGGTGTTTTTAATGAGTCTCTCAAAGACCTTCATGACTATAGATGTGAGAGCCACTGGACGATAGTCATTTAGGCAAGAGGGTTTACTGTTCTTAGGGACAGGGATGATGGTGGATTTTTTGAAGGAGGTGGGGACCACAGATGTAGCGAGGGACTCATTAAAGATAGATGTAAACAACCCGGCGAGCTGATCAGCACAGGACCGCAGAACACGACCTGAAATACCATCTGGCCCGGCAGCTTTCCTGACGTCCACATGCTTGAGTGCTCTCCGAACTTCATCCTCTGAGACAGAGATCACGTGGTTGTTGCTGCTCTGAGTAATTTCCTCTAACGCGCCACTTGGCGGAGTCGCGTTGCCGCGATTACAATCAAAGCGAGCGATAGAACGAGTTTAAGTCATTCACGAGCGACGGATCAGCGCTCCCCTCTGCAGAGGATTTAGATCCAAACGAGCAGATGGACCTCAGACCTTGCCACATGCGAGTCGTTGAGTTGGAAATGAGACTCCACTCGGTCTTTGTAACGGAGTTTTGCGGCTTTAACTGCGCGCCGCAGAGCATAGCAGGACAATCTGTATTCATTCATATTCCCTGAAAAGAGACCGGCGTTGTAAGCGGCAGTGCGTGTGTTCACTGCAGCGCAGATTGAATTGTCCACCCACGGTTTCTGATTTGAGAAGGACGTTATTGTTATTGTTTGTGTGGCTTGCTCTGTAAGCGTGTTGATGAAGCAAAGCGCCACATCTGTGAACTCGCTGACGTCAGCTGAACTCGCTCGGAACATGTCCCAGTCGACGTCATCCAGAGCTGCCTGAAGCGCGGTCTCTGAGTGGGGCGACCAACGCTTAACTTCCCCTCACCGGGGGTTCCTGAACGAGCTTTTGTTTGTATTCGGGAGTGAGGAAAATGGCGGCATGATCTGATTTGCCAAACGCTGGAAGTGACCGCGCTTTATAGGCGTTCTTGAACGGAGAGTAGCAATGATCCAGTGTGTTTGCTCCTCGTGTAGGACAGGAGACGTGCTGGTGAAAGTTTGGCAGGACTTTCTTTAGGTTTGCTTTGTTAAAAATCGCCCGCGACGATGAAAGCAGCATCGGGGTGTTTGTTTATGATGCCGCTGGGAACATCATGAAGGCCAGATAAAGCCAGCCCTGTGTCTGCCTGCGGTGGGATGTAAACAGCGGTCGCGACAATCGCAGAAAACTCCCTCGGCAGATAGAATGGGCGGCAAATGATTGTTAAATCATTTAACAATCATTTAATGGGTTTTGTTTCACAATCCTCTCCAGGGTGCGGTTATCCCTATTGCTTGTACACTTTTTTTTTTTTTTTTTTTCTACCACATCTTTTCCTTCCCTTCGCCTCTCTATTAATGTGCTTGGACACAGAGCTCTGTGAACAGCCAGCCTCTTTTGCAATGACCTTTTGTGTCAATGATCGTCTTTTGGTCAACTGGCAGGTCAGCAGTCTTCCCCATGATTGTGTAGCCTACAGAACTAGACTGAGAGACCATTTAAAGGCCTTTGCAGGTGTTTTGAGTTCATCAGCTGATTAGAGTGTGGCACCAGGTGTCTTCAATATTCAACCTTTTCACAATATTCTAATTTTCTGAGATACTGAATTTGGGATTTTCCTTAGTTGTCAGTTATAATCATCAAAATTTACAGAAATAAACATTTGAAATATATCAGTCTGTGTGTAATGAATGAATATAATATACAAGTTTCACTTTTTGAATGGAATTAGTGAAAAATCAACTTTTTGATAGTCTAATTATATCAACATCTGCGCATGTGCAGAGCATTTTCTATTTCCCCGGAGTCCACGCCCACCCTACGCTACGCTCTAAGGTCTCCATCTTGTTTACGGATTTGCCTGCACACGCAACTGTTACAAGGTATAGCATTATTAACTTATAAACTTGTGATTTATTCATGAGCTTGTATCATGATTTAAGCAAATTGTAATTATTTTATATTATAATGCTTGTGTGAAAAATAACTTTATTATTTGCCTCATTTTACCCAAACATTGACACGGTCAAAGTATGATTATTTCTAATTTATCACAAGATTAGTACACAAAGTCAACACAGCATAAACTTATTTAATTAAGTATTAAAATAATAATTAAAATATCATAATATTGATAATTAGTAATGTATGTGGCTGACTTAACTCTGTCAGCATTTTTACCTTTTACCTAGTTTAATTTCGCGCACTTTTGATTCACCGTTCTGTCTTGAGTTTAACGTACCATTTAATCCATCCCCAACGTTTGGGGTAACGTAAACTAAGATGTAAAAACAACCGTAGGTTCATTTTAAATGATGCTTTAATTTATTCGTTAATGGACGATGGAGATGGACGTAAGTGACTTTAATTTTAATCGTTTTGTTGAATAATGTAACGTAGCATTTTCTGTGTGATGCCTACATTATGCGTCATTTCGGAACTGACAGGATTTGGATAGTTAAACTTTAGTTTATTTGTAATTTGTCGTAAGTATCTTTAATAGGGTTCCCAACCTTTATTTTAACGTTTATATCGTTCACCCCGTAACTACGCGTTATTGAAATGTCATGCAAACGAGAAAGCAGACGTTAATCGAATCAATTGTTCTTGAAATAATATATTCTTGTGTGGCGCCTCGGGGCTTGAGCACTAACGAATTTGGCCGAGCAACCACGGAAACGCACGAGATCCGTCATTGACGGCGCTGCGCATACTGGTCGAGAGCGGAATGCTCTGTATGTTCTAGGATCGTTCTCGTGGTACTTTGATGACATAATCCGATCAGTCTGCGGCGCTCCAAAAGGTCGAAAAACACATATTAGTGGGACACTTGTTTTCTTCGTGAAGCACTGCATTAACCAACAGATAGAAATTCAAGATTGGGTAAAGAGGTGTTTTAGGTCTAATAAAGTCTTATTTTTTATTAGTATATTAGTTGAGCAGAATTGCCGGGAGAGATTTTTTTTCTCTCTGTACAACTTAGTATATTTGTAGTATTGTAAATTTGTACCAGTATTTAGTGCTTATGTGTGGATATAAACTTTTAACTTAATTGTTTTGACAATTGACATAGGCACGTGGTAGTTATTGCTGTGAAATGTGTGTTGGTATTAAAGGATCTGTAGTAAAACACAAAGTGACATGATTGAGTCTGTTAGTTTGCTTTTTGCTATGGAGGATAAGCACCCACTGGCAAAAACAAGATTCAAGAGATTCAAGAGTTTTATTTGTCACATACACAGTTATATACAGAATATACAACCGGCAGTGAAATGTAAACAGACACGCCTCTGCCCACACTGGAACGTTGTCATGCATTTGGTGACAATTCAAACAGAAAACTAAGAATTGAATTTGTGTATTTGTATTTTTATGTCATTTTTGTTTGTATAAAATGTAATTTCAAGTTTGCTTACCCTTTACAGGTTGGACAGTAAAGGCAAGAACACAATACACGGACACTAGAAAATACGTAAAACTCAAAGAGCCATGCTTTTTGGAGTTTGTCACTGAAGGCAAGTCTGTAAATTAAGCTATACTATGCAGTAAATGCACAAAGTACTTTGATTTCTTTATGATTAATAAAAAAATTAGGGTAATAATGAAGTTATTGTTTTACAGCAAAAAAAAGCATTTGCCATTCCAGAACAGACACATGTTAAGGTAATGGATGACACATCTACAGAAGTGGATGTATTTCCTGAACTTGTTGCTGAATGTGCTTTAGTCTAAATACTAATGATGGTAATTATGTTTATACTTATTTGGTATTATTTTAAAATTGTTTACATTTTTGCAAGTAATATTTTTATATACTGTATACAGATTCCACTTCTGCACATGATTTGTCTCCCCTTCTGATTGATGGGAAGTCAGTCAAGTCTTCTTGAATGCAACGAAGGCAACAAAACTTCTGCTTGCCCTTCCAAGAGACCCAGATTGGATGATCCCAAGCTTGCAAAAGAGGTTGTTAAGACAAGGGATGTAACCTAGCTTAAAGAAAATGTTCTCCAGTTTATCAAAAAATGCCGTTCTATAGATAATGTGTACATTTTGATATTGTTTGTTTGGACCATTGAAGACATCCTAAAGTGCAAACCTGGTGGTGTAGAAGTGATGCAGCGCTATAAAGACACTGGTAATCTGTCAACATCCAAAAGAAAGGAGATGGATTAGTTACCTTCAAAATGAACATTTCCTGATATTTTACTCACCCCATCTCATCCATGATGTTCATGTCTTTCTTTCTTCAGTGGAAAAGAAATTACATCTTTTGAGGAAAACATTCCAGGATTTTTCTCCACATTATAGACTTCAACGGCAACCAACGGTTGAAGGTCCAAATCAATGCAGTTTCAAAGGAAGGGCTTCAGAGGCTCTGTGTGATCCCAGCCCTTTTGTTTTTGGTAAAGGGCGTTTGTATTAGTCCTTGCACGTTCGCTTGGGGCGGTGCTTCCGCCTACATCTAGTGTGACCTCTCCGACGTGATTACGCAATCCGTGGCGAGCCACAGAGCAGCGCAAGATGAGCAATTTAGGTTAAAAAGTATATACATTTTTAATTTTTCTTGAAAATGACGATCGTTTTGCTAGATTTCCCTATTCCTCATCTGGGATGTGGACCTTCAGCTGTTGTTTGCCATTGAATTCCATTATGTGGAGAAAAATTCTGTAATGTTTTCCTCAAAAGATGTAATTTCTTTTCCACTGAAGAAAGAAAGACATGAACATCATGGATGAGATGGGGGTGAGTAAACTATCAGGAAATTAATTTTTAAGTGAACTAATCCTTTAATATATTGGTTGCACACATTGACACTGAACATGTCCTTAATGTGTCTCGTTATTATAGAATGGGATAGTGACATAGCCTCCCTGCTTTTGCTGTTACACCTCCTTGCACCCCAACACTCTGGAAGGAAGAGAGCAGCCAAGATAAGTGTGATAGATGCTGTTAATCGCCTCCTGAAATTTGAAAAGGTTAGCTTAAATTCTTTTTACTAGAGCATAGTAAATATCCTAACTGTAAACCAAACCATAAGAATAGTTATCTGTTACAACTCTAAAACATGTAGGGTTTTTCTTTGTTTCAAAGCTGTAATTTGCTCTTAAAGGCTTGTTTACACCGGGACGATTATCGCGCAAAGGGCAATAATAAGCAAAGGGCGCCAATGACTGCAAAGCCCTGCAAAGAGTCGTGCGCTTATCCGAGCGTATCTCAGGGTCAGCTCTCCCGTCTCTGCAGGACGTCTACACCAAACGCTGCAAAGGTAGAGCTACCAAGATCATCAAGGACTCTAATCACCCTGCAAACCCTCATTTCACGCTGCTACCATCTGGTAAGTGCTTCCAAAGCCTGATGGCCAAAACTGAGAGACTCAGGAGGAGCTTCTTCCCCCAGGCCATCAGACTCCTGAACTCAGTCACTTAACATCACGTGACTTCACTTCAGGATAAACATCGATACACTGACATTGCACTGCACTTTCTGTTCTCGTTGTTACTGTGTAACAACCTGTTATAAACCTGTTTGCACATTATACTCTTTATACATTTGTTAACCACATATTTATAAGTCTACAGTTTACTGCACAGTCTACTTCAATTATTTTATTCCACTTCTTTATTCTTATTTTTTACTTTTTTCTTCTACTTGATTTAGTTATAATTTTACAGATATATATATATATATATATATATATATATATATATATATATATATATATATATATATATAGTACTTTTTTATTCTATTTCTATTATAATTTCCCCTTGTGTTTTTAACTGTGAATTTGCACTGTCCATGGAGCGGACCTGTTTACATTTCACTGCCGGTTGTATATTCTGTATATAACGGTGTATGTGACAAATAAAACTCTTGAATCTTGAATCAATGTGAGTGTGCACAACGACAGGAAAAAAAACTCCTTGGGTTAGTTTTTTTGGTTTGACGCACTGCATTAATAACTGGCCAATCAATGAGACAGAACTTTGACAAACGCCACAGTGGCTAAAAATCGATAAGAGAGAGTTATGGAGAGGAATTGCAGACCAAAAGCGGCATTTACTGTCGGGGAGTGAATTTTCACGTTCACTCGTCGCATCGCCAGTGAAAAAGGTTTGGGTATGAACACAGGAGCGTCAAAAAGCGCTGACGATAAGCGTGCGCGCACGAGACTTAAGAGTCTAAATTTGTGGTAAATTTACTATGTTGTGATTCTAGAATTGATGGCATTTAAGTAATTTTTATATTGTTATTAATCAGTCCTGCAGAAGTTTAGAGGAACATCTCTCAGAGGAGGAGGACAGGCAGCCCTATCTTCTGGCCACTGGACAAACCAAAGCAGATGTGTTCTACATTCTACAAGTTCTACATTGTGGTCAACAAGTAGCTACAGATTATTTGACAAAGCATCTCAACATGTATGGATAGTGAACAACGACAATTTAAGGAATATTTATTTGTTTGTTGTTTTGTTTGACTATCAACTACATTACCGATCTGCCCGCATTGACGCTATATGATACTTGAAATTAGCTGGATAACATCACCGTTTCACCAGAGCAGCTGTACAGCCGAATCAAATTCGGTGTCATTATTTTCCTGTTAACTCTGTGAAGCTGCTTTGAAACAATCGGCATTGTAAAAAGCGCTATATAATTAAAGGTGACGATGTATAGATGTCCTATGGTGCTGAGTAATTGTTTCTATACATGGTTATAAAAAAAACTTGTTTGAAACTCAGATTTTTATATTTATAAAGAAATATTGCTTATAATGAATGTGTATTTTCATACCAAATAGGTGTTAAGATGTTATCGCATTGGAGACTAACAGCTGTTTTATTAGGGCCCAAGCCCTTTTTGGGGCCCTTAACATGCTCGAAAACTCTTGAAACTTTGCACACTCGTCGGATCGCGCGGCCATCAGGGTTTGGGCTGGGTTTGGTACCCGGGCGTGGCAGGGGGGCTCGACAGCGCCCCCTTGAAAAAATAAATAAAACTGTCCATAAATCAAAAACGCTTGCATGTATTAGTATGAAACTCGGTACACATATAGAACTCATCGGGCCGAACAACATCCGTGCTCTAAGTTATGCGTCAGCCCAACAGGAAGTGAGCTATTATGGGTCGTTTTAAAACGCATACTGTGGAATTTGAAATACTCCTCCTAGACGATTAACCCGATCAGCACCAAACTCGATCAGCATGAAGTCAAGGCATTGAGGATGCTAAATTGCGAACGGATTTTTGATATCTCGAACGGTTTGGCCGTGGCAGGAGACGAATTTATGGCGAGAAATGGGAAACAGGAAGTGTGTTATAACTTCTGCATACATTGACCGATTTGGATGAAACTTAAGCTGTGTGTTCGTTGTAAGAGGCCGATCACATGGATATGACTTTTGTGAGTCAAAGTTATAGCGCCACCAACTGGCAGCAGGAAGTGCTTGTTTTATCAAAAATGCTTTGAATCACCGTCTTATTTTCACCCGATTTACTTCAAACTTCATCAGTATAATGTCAAAACATGGCAGATATAGACATATGAATGGATTCCTGATATTTTAAATACTGTTGCCATGGCAACGTGTCAAAGTTGAATAATCTTTTGGGGTGTTTTTGAGACTCTTAGCATGCTTGAAATGGCATGAAACTCAACACACACATCAGTGATGTCTTCCAGTAGATATGGCCAAAGTCTTAGAAACGGGCGTGGTGGAGGGGCTCAGTAGCGCCACCTTTTGACAAAAGTGGGGGGGTTAGATTTATCTACAGTCACCAAACTCTGTATATATATATTGTTCTCATCAAGCCGGACATCTTTCTAATGTACAGTCATTAGCTCTGACCAACAGGAAGTCAGATATTTTGGTTTGAATTTGGAATTTTGGATAAATCAGGCTCTGAGTTATTATAAACTATTCGTAGGAGATGAATGGAATCGACACCAAACTCGGTCAACATGAAACAAAGACACTGAAGATGCTATAGTGCGAACGATTATAGGATATCTCAAACGCAGCTGCTATGGCGAGGGATTGAATGAAGGACAAAAAAGGGAAACAGAAAATGTCTAATTTCTTGTAAAATCATTGTTTGATTTAAATTAAATTAAGATTGTATGTTCGGTAATTGAACCTGGGTGAATTTAAAATGAATGTACTATTTTTCAGATCAATATATTTATTTTATTTAATATATTTAATCTTAATCTTATTTTGTCTGCCCTCCCTTCAATGTCCAATAGATGGCACTGTTTACTTAGTTTTGATGGGGGGAAAAAAACCCTGTTTCCCTCTCTGTCTATGCCTCTGGCTCTGTGTGTGTGTGTGTGTGTGTGTGTGTGTGTGTGTGTGTGTGTGTGTGTGTGTGTGTGTGTGTGTGTGTGTGTGTGTGTGTGTGTGTGTGTGTGTGTGTGTGGGGAAGGAGAACGGGTGCACCTGCAGTATTCTGAATGTCATTCTGAACTCAATTTGTAGAGCACTGCAATATAGTTTTATATAATTAGCTTAATAATTATGTTAATAAAAATATAAAAAGACCTTTAGATAAATACTAGACTTAAGGAATTTAAAAAATGTAAAAATGCTAAAGCATTCCTCTCTGTCTCTGCATTCTCTTTTGGTGTGTGTGTGTGTGTGTGTGTGTGTGTGTGTTTTCTATACAAGATACATGGGCTTTACAGAAGGTCATGTGCTGTGTTTGCAAAGATCACGTATGATGCTATGTCTTTAAATTAATTATTTACTGATAGAATTCAAATTTATTAAAAAAGTAAATTTCACATGATTTTATAAAAGTGGCTGTTTATAATAAACTAAATTTAGACACTCATCTTACTCTTACCTGACACTGATATTAAAATCGACGTTGCGGTTTCTGTGATTTGGCTCCATTTATTAATTTTGTAATTAACACTTTTTATTGGATACCTCCCATATTTAAATGAAAGCACGCTTTTTGGTGCATGAGATTGGTGAACAAACAGTAGCTAAGGTAGGTCAAAAACACATGAAGAGAAATGTTAGGATAATATAACATCAGCATTCAGACGGTATTCTGCACTCATTTGAAATTGACCTTTGACATCATCTGACATGAAACTCATCTAAATTGAATTGATCTCATAGATGTTGTGGTTTGTGGTCATAGCAGCACCGACTGCTGCAGTTAATGAGGTGAATTCAAATGACTTTGACAGTCATTTTATTAAAACATTATTTTCACTACAAAAAAATAAATAAATAAACAGCTTGCCTAATGTACTTTACGTAATGATGATTGATCTTAAGATATTTTAACGTATAATATGTGTTTTGCAAACCCATGTTTACACGTACACAACAATAGAGTTTAGATGTGTTTCATATCATAGGCTATCACAAAGAACTATCACTTTAGTGTGAAAAAAAGTTTTTAGAAAAACTATACAAATGCCTTGAATTAAATACTGGCCTTCTGGACTTAGGAATTTTTGAGCTGCAAAAGATAACTTTGCGCATATTTGAAAGTGACCTATTATATCCTATGACAATAAAATTAATCTATATTTCAATGACATCATGGGTGTGACTTGTGGTCATAGTGGCACCAGCTGCTGCGGTAAATGTGGCATATTTAAAATATTTTTCAAAAAATATTCTCCTGTTTAAATGCATATTGCCTGTCGTGCACAGTGGCCCTGAAGCCACCGGGGTGACGGTGCCACCGGCTTGGGCCCGTCATCGCTGCTCGCAGCTTTAATTCAATTTTATATTTGTATGTTTGATATATTAAAATTTCAAATAAATTCAGTCATTCAATTTCAACTGCATTACCATTTTAAAATAAGTATTCACAATATTTGCATTAAATCAACATTAAATAAATACATTGGGTGTGGGATTAATCACCATAAAGTGTTAAATGTGTATACAACGAATACGTTTCTCAACACCTTGAGTGATTCAAATGAAACACTAACACAGTGCTTGTATAATAAACACTTTCACCAGTGTTGTTTTAACACTAGCAAAGTTGGACCTGTATGTTCACCCGGAAGGTAATATTTTTTTAATTTAATTGTACCTCTTTTTCTGAGAGTGTAAGACGCGAGGAAAGGAAACAAGGAGGCTCAAATAAGAATTGAGAAGCACTCAGTTCAAGTTCGAACTCAGAGTTGGTTGAACCTCCTTATTGAAACAGGCCCCAGATCTGTCATTTTGATGTTTAAAAAAAGCAATCATTTGGTTTAGTTACTAATAACCTGCCCTTATATGGTACTTCATTTTATTCTGAGTACTAAAGAATCAATGACTTTCACCTGTGACATTGATTGAGTAAATTGGCAGGTGCAGAGGAAAATGATGCTTGTCACGAGAAAGGTGGAGCCATGCTGATTTACATCTGTATAAATTTGGATTGTAGCACCCTAAAGTGTCGTTGAAACAAGCTTGGCAATAATGGGGTTTTGGCAGGCTGGAGTTGGTTTGGTGTTTGTTTTTGCTCTTGGATTTTCTGAGGCACAATGGAGGGCAAGAGCAGCA
Organism: Paracanthobrama guichenoti; assembly: GCA_018749465.1. Classification (NCBI taxonomy): domain Eukaryota; kingdom Metazoa; phylum Chordata; class Actinopteri; order Cypriniformes; family Gobionidae; genus Paracanthobrama; species Paracanthobrama guichenoti. Next base: position 6,212,250 of record CM031945.1, read on the forward strand.
CATAATCAGAGTCCAAGCAAGTTTAGGCCTGGGGCATTAGCTCAAGCTTCTCAACCGGCTCCTTCCAGGATGGCTTTGGTTCCCAATAATCCTGTGTTTGCACCACAAAAGCTTCCCACTCAGTTTCCTGTCCAGACTCCAGCCAGGACTGACTTTGGAAAGCCTTCTCAAGATCTTATGGGTTTTCAATCAAAAGAGCTGTTGCAGGGTCCAGTGGCAAAACTGATGTGGAGCTTTCCGAGTCTACCAGAGGAACCACAGCAGCCAGACGTCCCTTTTAAGTTGCCACATCCTGTCCCTGCCAACAGTGTTGCAGCTCAGTGTGGAGCGACTTCAGTATATGTGGAAGTGAGGAAAGACTTCTTTGGGACTGGGCACCAACTGTTGTCCTCTGCATTTAGACGGAGGCTGTACTGCAACTGGAGAGGATTCTTCTGCTCAAGTGCTCGTCTTTGAGTCTGAACTGCATGGATGTAGCAGCGCATCAATGGTAGGGTTCTGTTTTGATTTGTTATCATGGAGATATAATAATTTTTTTTTTTTTAAACTGTCCCTGTGAGTAATGTTCGTTTCTTATTTTAGGTGACTGAGAACGAGCTTGTCTATAAATTCAACCTTATCTACACCCCACAAGAGGCTTCATATGGTGTTCCTATTGTCAGGAGCACTGGTGTGGTGGTTGGTATCGAGTGTCATTATCCAAGGTGAGGATTAAATTAATTCAGGCTCCCTGGATCTGCTGCTCCCACTATTTATGGACATGAGATGACTACTTGTTTAATTCCTACAGAATGCATAATTTGAGCAGCGACGCCTTAATGCCCACTTGGATCCCATATGCCTCAACTAAGGTTGCAGAGGAAATCTTTGTCTTCTCCCTCAAGCTCATGACTGGTTGGTGTATCCAAAACAGATTTGTAACACGCCTGTGCTTGTAAACCTGTTAACAGTGTCTCTTTGCAGATGACTGGAGATTTGAGAGACCTTCTAATCAGTACTTCCTGGGTGACGTGATAAATCTTGAAGCATCAGTGCATTTGTACAGCCATGTTCCCGTCCGTGTGTTTGTGGACAACTGCGTGGCTACTGCAGTCCCTGATGTCACTTCTGTCCCCAGATACTCCTTTATTGAGAATAATGGGTAAGAGGTGTTACCTCATGTATACCAGCTTCCAGAAGAGTTTCAGGATTTCTAACTGGGTTTGGTTCACAGGTGCCTGGTTGATGCCAAGCTCACAGGCTCCAGGTCTCACTTTATGCCTCGGACTCAAGGTGATAAGCTACAGTTTCAGCTTGATGCTTTCAGGTTCCAGCAAGCAGACAGTGGACTGGTATGCATGTTGTAACTATGCAGCTCTTTGTGCGACCATGGTGTACAAACAACTGTCTTTGCAGGTCTACATCACATGCATGTTGAAGGTGGCTGCAGCAACCTCTCCAAGTTCTGAACAGAAGGCTTGTTCATTCTCTGCTAATGGGTATGTTGCCTGCTAGATTGGTGTACAGGTAAATTTAGTTATCTTCAATTTTTAATTGAAGTTTTGTCTTGTCAGTTGGGTGTCTGCAGATGGTTCTGACCAGGTGTGTGGCTGCTGTGACAGCACTTGTAGCATCAGAAGTGGAAGGGATCCCCTGCTTCCAGGTATGGAGTACCTCTGCTCATTTGTTATTGTCATGCATGGCTTTAGTTCTCACTAATCATTTGTTCCTCAGATCTACGATGGGAAAAGGCATCTGTTGGCCCCATCAATGTTAAGGAATATGGCCAAAAATAACTGGAAATGCTGTGACTTTAATAAAATGTCTTAAAAGGTTTTAGTGTATGGTGTTTACTTGCAACAAATACTACAGTTAAACATATCTATTCAGTTCACATTTCACTGTTCAGATACGCACCACAAAAGCCTCTTACTGGGAGGGTGGGGTCTGTCAGGCCCCTCAGGTGCTCCTAAAGGCCTAGAACTTAGACTTCCTGCACTGGTCTACCCAGAGGAGCTGCTGGACTTTGTGGTAAGTTTAGGAGGAACACCAGATGATGCCACAAAGTGGTTTTTATACTGAGCCTAAGAGAAAACAAGAGCGTTTAACAAACTTTACGCATGTGAAAAATCGCAGTTGGGATAGTTTTGAGTAGCAATTGGGTGGCTTATGTTGTGAAAACCTGGCAACCCTGGAAGAGAGGCAAACTGTGCTACTTAACAGATGTTTCATTAACGCCTAAACCTACCCTTACAATAATGCACATGCAGTAATTAAATGACGCAATATTAATGTGCGCGTGCCCGTAGTTCGTCTAGTCTTTACCGTGCGGGATGTGATGACATCACCGTTTCACAAACTATACGGATTAGCTGTACACGAAATCGCAAGGGTGTTTTCAGATTTATCTACTCTGGGACCCGATTTAATAAATCGGTCTCATGCTCCCAAAACACCGGATACATTTTACATACACAGCTAAACGAGTCAGAGTGACATTGGATCCAAGACATGCATTTTGTCAAGGATTCCAATGACACTTGAGCCTGTGACGAATGTTTTAGGAGTTATGAGGCATTATGTACACTTTTGATAACTGTAGCACCACCAGATTGATTGGGGCGAGCCTTGCTGTAGACAGTGTGGGTACCACAAAAGGAAAAATTTACTATCCCCCAGTTTCAAGTTGGAAAGTATCAAGTACTATGAAAGTCCTCAGCACTACACACTTGAACCCCAATAATTAACCCTTTCATGCATGAATTATGGCAAACATCTAGATTTTTTTTTAAAGATTATTTTTATTACTTTAATATGATGCTAAAATTGAAATCGATTTTAATTTTTACAAAAAAATCAGTTTTTTTGACTGAAAAAAAACGGTAGTTGCATATACACTCATTAATGCAATTTCTCATTAATGCAATTATCTAATCAACCAATCACATGGCAGTTGCTTCAATGCATTTAGGGGTGTGGTCCTGGTCAAGACAATCTCCTGAACTCCAAACTGAATGTCAGAATGGGAAAGAAAGGTGATTTAAGCAATTTTGAGCGTGGCATGGTTGTTGGTGCCAGACGGGCCGGTCTGAGTATTTCACAATCTGCTCAGTTACTGGGATTTTCACGCACAACCATTTCTAGGGTTTACAAAGAATGGTGTGAAAAGGGAAAAACATCCAGTATGCGGCAGTCCTGTGGGCGAAAATGCCTGTTGATGCTAGAGGTCAGAGAAGAATGGGCCGACTGATTCAAGCTGATAGAAGAGCAACTTTGACTGAAATAACCACTCGTTACAACCGAGGTATGCAGCAAAGCATTTGTGAAGCTACAACACGCACAACCTTGAGGCGGATGGGCTACAACAGCAGAAGACCCCACCAGATACCACTCATCTCCACTACAAATAGGAAAAAGACGCTACAATTTGCACAAGCTCACCAAAATTGGACAGTTGAAGACTGGAAAAATGTTGCCTGGTCTGACATTCAGATGGTAGAGTCAGAATTTGACGTAAACAGAATGAGAACATGGATCCATCATGCCTTGTTACCACTGTGCAGGCTGGTGGTGGTGGTGTAATGGTGTGGGGGATGTTTTCTTGGCACACTTTAGGCCCCTTAGTGCCAATTGGGCACCGTTTAAATGCCACGGCCTACCTGGGCATTGTTTCTGACCATGTCCATCCCTTTATGACCACCGTGTACCCATTCTCTGATGGCTTCTTCCAGCAGGATAATGCACCATGTCACAAAGCTCGAATCATTTCAAGTTGGTTTCTTGAACATGACAATGAGTTCACTGTACTAAAATGGTCCCCACAGTCACCAGATCTCAACCCAATAGAGCATCTTTGGGATGTGGTGGAACGGGAGCTTCGTGCCCTGGATGTGCATCCCACAAATCCCCATCAACTGCAAGATGCTATCCTATCAATATGGGCCAACATTTCTAAAGAATGCTTTCAGCACCTTGTTGAATCAATGCCACGTAGAATTAAGGCAGTTCTGAAGGCGAAAGGGGGTCAAACACAGTATTAGTATGGTGTTCCTAATAATCCTTTAGGTGAGTGTATATTTGCAAAAATAGAACAGATATACTAGTAAGTTACAGAAATCAGACTTTATGCAATATGACACCACTGTTGCATGACGCCCACATGCGTGGACAGTTAGTTTTCGGTGTGTAAAAACTACATTTTACTCAACATTTTAGTTGATAAAATACTAACATATTCATCATACTTTACATACTAATATTTATTTTTTTATTTTTTTAGCTCAATTGACCTCCTTGTATAAAAGTTTTTCACAAGTATGCCTGAGGCATTTGGCACATGGCTATCTGTCAATCATCTTGGATTAATGATGTCATCAAGCAATGAATATTTGGAATACAAGACAGCAGCCACTGTTACACTATTGCTGTCAATCTACTGACACTGCCCTCAAGTGGTTTGGAGAAAATTACCAAGATAAATGACCTAAATGGAGTTAAATTAACTGTCTCCAAATGTGGACACCATGCATGAAAGGGTTAAAAGAAAAGCAAAAGTATCAGCAAGCACCAGAAAGGACAGGATGCCATTGAAATGCCCTGGTGTGGTAACAGGTCTAGCCCTAGCCTGGATGCCAGCCGAACTTAGCCCCGCCCACAACATTTGAGGTCGGGCAGTTCGTTCTGGACTTGATCCGTTGTGGAGTAACTATGCCCGAACAGAAGCTGTTTGGACCAATCAAATTGTCAGGGCGGGCTTTATACGATGATGGACAGATGATCAACAGTAACGTAATCAACCACATCACGAAGAGCGCTTGGGTTGAATTTGTTCTAATCCTAAACGGAGAACTTGTTCAGATATGCATTCACCTTTACTATTTCTCTCAAAATGACGATTGTGTTAGTAAATACTCTGTGTATCCTTAAATTATTTTAACATCGGCAAGATCGTTTACACTCATCTTCTTCCAGCATGTGCAGTTGAGTTCTGTTGACAACCATGCGTTAGTGAGGTGTCGTTCATGAACAATTCAGCGATTCATTCATTTTGTGTTGACAGTGCATGCGCTACATGCCATCGGTTCTGTTCAGGGTCTTCTGCATCCAGCCCAGGGGGCTGAGAGTTGGTGAACGAATGACTCAAACCCAGAGACTTGAGAGGTGAACTAATCAATTCTGTTTTCGCGATTGCAGGCGTTGCATATGGGGCTGTCACAACCCAGAGCAGACACTGCTGACAGAACTAACAATGCAAACCCGAAGACAGGAGAGGTGATGTTACCAATCTTTTCAGGGAACAAACAGAAGTGACAAAAGAACAACTCTGATTTAGAGGTGATGTTATTTAGCAGACTGCATAACCTAAAGACCCAGCTAAGCAATCTTTTCTTAAAAGTTCAGCCTTGACTGCATTAGCTAATTTAGTACAAATGTGATCAACGTTTGCATTGTACTAGATGTGTTGAAATTTAACATGCAGCATTTTAATCATTCTGCTGAAATAAAATGACTTCACGAAATGTTCATTTTGCTGAACAAGGTTCAATGGTCCAACTTCCCCCTACTAGGCTGCTCAGCATACGTCATGTACTCCATTGCTCTGATTGGTTGTAGGTCTAGCCAATTAAGGACTTTCCTGGTTTGGGTCAAACACACCCCAATAGAACAGTATCAGACTCATATTCTGACTAGAATTGAGTATGACAATATCAGGCTAGGTCTAGCCCCACAAAGTAAGCAAACAGTCCCCACACAGGCCGGTAGCAAGTCTTTGTGGTGTGTATCTGAACAGTGAAATCATGTAGATTAAACAGATGTTTAGGTGTAGTATTTGTGCAAGTAAACACCATACGCCAAACCTTTTAAGACAATTTTATTAAGTCACAGCATTCAGTTATTTTTGGCCATATTCCTTAACACTGATGGGGCCAACAGATGCCTTTTCCCATCGTAGATCTGAGGAACAAATGATTAGTGAGAACTAAAGCCATGCATGACAATAACAAATGAGCAGAGGCACTCCATACCTGGAAGCAGCGGATCCCTTCCACTTCTGATGCTACAAGTGCTGTCACAGCAGCCACACACCTGGTCAGAACCATCTGCAGACACCCAACTGACAAGACAAACCCCCAGTTAAGTTGAATATAACTAAATTTACTTGTACACCAATCTAGCAGGCAACATACCCATTAGCAGCGAATGAACAAGCCTTCTGTTCAGAACTTGGAGAGGTTGCTGCAGCCACCTTCAACATGCATGTGATGTAGACCTGCAAAGACAGTTGTTTGTACACCATGGTCGCACAAAGAGCTGCAGTTACAACATGCATACCAGTCCACTGTCTGCTTGCTGGAACCTGAAAGCGTCAAGCTGAAACTGTAGCTTATCACCTTGAGTCCGAGGCATAAAGTGAGACCTGGAGCCTGTGAGCTTGGCATCAACCAGGCACCTGTGAACCAAACCCAGTTAGAAATCCTGAAACTCTTCTGGAAGCTGGTATACATGAGGTAACACCTCTTACCCATTATTCTCAATAAAGGAGTATCTGGGGACAGAAGTGACATCAGGGACTGCAGTAGCCACGCAGTTGTCCACAAACACACGGACGGGAACATGGCTGTACAAATGCACTGATGCTTCAAGATTTATCGCGTCACCCAGGAAGTACTGATTAGAAGGTCTCTCAAATCTCCAGTCATCTGCAAAGAGACACTGTTAACAGGTTTACAAGCACAGGCGTGTTACAAATCTGTTTTGGATACACCAACCAGTCATGAGCTTGAGGGAGAAGACAAAGATTTCCTCTGCAACCTTAGTTGAGGCATATGGGATCCAAGTGGGCATTAAGGCGTCGCTGCTCAAATTATGCATTCTGTAGGAATTAAACAAGTAGTCATCTCATGTCCATAAATAGTGGGAGCAGCAGATCCAGGAGCCTGAATTAATTTAATCCTCACCTTGGATAATGACACTCGATACCAACCACCACACCAGTGCTCCTGACAATAGGAACACCATATGAAGCCTCTTGTGGGGTGTAGATAAGGTTGAATTTATAGACAAGCTCATCCTCAGTCACCTAAAATAAACGAACATTACTCACAGGGACAGTTTAAATAAAACGTATTATTATCTCCATGATAAGTCAAAACAGAACCCTACCATTGATGCGCTGCTACATCCATGCAGTTCAGACTCAAAGACGAGCACTTGAGCAGAAGGATCCTCTCCAGTTGCAGTACAGCCTCCCAGTCTAAATGCAGAGGACAACAGTTGGTGCCCAGTCCCAAAGAGGTCCTTCCTCACTTCCACATATACTGAAGTCGCTCCACACTGAGCTGCAACACTGTTGGCAGGGACAGGATGTGGCAACTTAAAAGGGACGTCTGGCTGCTGTGGTTCCTCTGGTAGACTCGGGAAAGCTCCACATCAGTTTTGCCACTGGACCCTGCAACAGCTCTTTTGATTGAAAACCCATAAGATCTTGAGAAGGCTTTCCAAAGTCAGTCCTGGCTGGAGTCTGGACAGGAAACTGAGTGGGAAGCTTTTGTGGTGCAAATACAGGATTATTGGGAACCAAAGCCATCCTGGAAGGAGCCGGTTGAGAAGCTTGAGCTAATGCCCCAGGCCTAAACTTGCTTGGACTCTGATTATGTGCTGCTCTTGCCCTCCATTGTGCTTCAGAAAATCCAAGCGCAAGAATAAACACCAAGCCAACTCCAGCCTGCCAAAACCCCATTATTGCCAAGCTTGTTTCAACGACACTTTAGGGTGCTCCAATCCAAATTTATACAGATGTAAATCAGCATGGCTCCACCTTTCGCATGACGAGCATCATTTTCCTCTGCACCTGCCAATTTACTCAATCGATGTCACAGGTGAAAGTCATTGATTCTTTAGCGCCTTCACGTGCTATTGGAATTATCGTTTCCTAGTTAAAAAGTTGGACATGAACTCAGGTCAAAATTTGAATTCGATGAGCTTGTAATCACGGCTTCAGAACTGGGAAGTAGGATATTTCTGATAGCACACGAAGGCAGCATAATACTCAGAATAAAAATGAAATATAAGGGCAGGTTATTAGTAACTAAACCAAACAACTGCTTATTTTAAACATCAACATGACAGATCAATTCTCCGAAACACAAACGACCTCAAGTCTTTTTGCGTCTTCCTTGTTTATTAATTCAGAATCATGGCCACAGACAGAATTGTACACTAAAGTATCCAAAATAATAAAGTTTAGTATGTTGAAATGGAGTGATTTAGTTCAGAACCAAAGGAATGCAAGATCATAACATTGATTTTATTATAGAGTCACTTACATGTTTTCTCCCCATTACAACTGATATGATTAGGTTGATCAGAGACTTCTTTCCTTCTTGAACTATATGTTACCACTGTGCAGGCTGGTGGTGGTGGTGTAATGGTGTGGGGGATGTTTTCTTGGCACACTTTAGGCCCCTTAGTGCCAATTGGGCACCGTTTAAATGCCACGGCCTACCTGGGCATTGTTTCTGACCATGTCCATCCCTTTATGACCACCGTGTACCCATTCTCTGATGGCTTCTTCCAGCAGGATAATGCACCATGTCACAAAGCTCGAATCATTTCAAGTTGGTTTCTTGAACATGACAATGAGTTCACTGTACTAAAATGGTCCCCACAGTCACCAGATCTCAACCCAATAGAGCATCTTTGGGATGTGGTGGAACAGGAGCTTCGTGCCCTGGATGTGCATCCCACAAATCCCCATCAACTGCAAGATGCTATCCTATCAATATGGGCCAACATTTCTAAAGAATGCTTTCAGCACCTTGTTGAATCAATGCCACGTAGAATTAAGGCAGTTCTGAAGGCGAAAGGGGGTCAAACACAGTATTAGTATGGTGTTCCTAATAATCCTTTAGGTGAGTGTATATTTGCAAAAATAGAACAGATATACTAGTAAGTTACAGAAATCAGACTTTATGCAATATGACACCACTGTTGCATGACGTCCACATGCGTGGACAGTTAGTTTTCGGTGTGTAAAAACTACATTTTACTCAACATTTTAGTTGATAAAATACTAACATATTCATCATACTTTACATACTAATATTTATTTTTTTATTTTTTTAGCTCAATTGACCTCCTTGTATAAAAGTTTTTCACAAGTATGCCTGAGGCATTTGGCACATGGCTATCTGTCAATCATCTTGGATTAATGATGTCATCAAGCAATGAATATTTGGAATACAAGACAGCAGCCACTGTTACACTATTGCTGTCAATCTACTGACACTGCCCTCAAGTGGTTTGGAGAAAATTACCAAGATAAATGACCCTAAATGGAGTTAAATTAACTGTCTCCAAATGTGGACACCATGCATGAAAGGGTTAAAAGAAAAGCAAAAGTATCAGCAAGCACCAGAAAGGACAGGATGCCATTGAAATGCCCTGGTGTGGTAACAGGTCTAGCCCTAGCCTGGATGCCAGCCGAACTTAGCCCCGCCCACAACATTTGAGGTCGGGCAGTTCGTTCTGGACTTGATCCGTTGTGGAGTAACTATGCCCGAACAGAAGCTGTTTGGACCAATCAAATTGTCAGGGCGGGCTTTATACGATGATGGACAGATGATCAACAGTAACGTAATCAACCACATCACCGAAGAGCGCTTGGGTTGAATTTGTTCTAATCCTAAACGGAGAACTTGTTCGTATATGCATTCACCTTTACTATTTCTCTCAAAATGACGATTGTGTTAGTAAATACTCTGTGTATCCTTAAATTATTTTAACATCGGCAAGATCGTTTACACTCATCTTCTTCCAGCATGTGCAGTTGAGTTCTGTTGACAACCATGCGTTAGTGAGGTGTCGTTCATGAACAATTCAGCGATTCATTCATTTTGTGTTGACAGTGCATGCGCTACATGCCATCGGTTCTGTTCAGGGTCTTCTGCATCCAGCCCAGGGGGCTGAGAGTTGGTGAACGAATGACTCAAACCCAGAGACTTGAGAGGTGAACTAATCAATTCTGTTTTCGCGATTGCAGGCGTTGCATATGGGGCTGTCACAACCCAGAGCAGACACTGCTGACAGAACTAACAATGCAAACCGAAGACAGGAGAGGTGATGTTACCAATCTTTTCAGGAACAAACAGAAGTGACAAAAGAACAACTCTGATTTAGAGGTGATGTTATTTAGCAGACTGCATAACCTAAAGACCCAGCTAAGCAATCTTTTCTTAAAAGTTCAGCCTTGACTGCATTAGCTAATTTAGTACAAATGTGATCAACGTTTGCATTGTACTAGATGTGTTGAAATTTAACATGCAGCATTTTAATCATTCTGCTGAAATAAAATGACTTCACGAAATGTTCATTTTGCTGAACAAGGTTCAATGGTCCAACTTCCCCCTACTAGGCTGCTCAGCATACGTCATGTACTCCATTGCTCTGATTGGTTGTAGGTCTAGCCAATTAAGGACTTTCCTGGTTTGGGTCAAACACACCCCAATAGAACAGTATCAGACTCATATTCTGACTAGAATTGAGTATGACAATATCAGGCTAGGTCTAGCCCCACAAAGTAAGCAAACAGTCCCCACACAGGCCGGTAGCAAGTCTTTGTGGTGTGTATCTGAACAGTGAAATCATGTAGATTAAACAGATGTTTAGGTGTAGTATTTGTGCAAGTAAACACCATACGCCAAACCTTTTAAGACAATTTTATTAAGTCACAGCATTCAGTTATTTTTGGCCATATTCCTTAACACTGATGGGGCCAACAGATGCCTTTTCCCATCGTAGATCTGAGGAACAAATGATTAGTGAGAACTAAAGCCATGCATGACAATAACAAATGAGCAGAGGCACTCCATACCTGGAAGCAGCGGATCCCTTCCACTTCTGATGCTACAAGTGCTGTCACAGCAGCCACACACCTGGTCAGAACCATCTGCAGACACCCAACTGACAAGACAAACCCCCAGTTAAGTTGAATATAACTAAATTTACTTGTACACCAATCTAGCAGGCAACATACCCATTAGCAGCGAATGAACAAGCCTTCTGTTCAGAACTTGGAGAGGTTGCTGCAGCCACCTTCAACATGCATGTGATGTAGACCTGCAAAGACAGTTGTTTGTACACCATGGTCGCACAAAGAGCTGCAGTTACAACATGCATACCAGTCCACTGTCTGCTTGCTGAACCTGAAAGCGTCAAGCTGAAACTGTAGCTTATCACCTTGAGTCCGAGGCATAAAGTGAGACCTGGAGCCTGTGAGCTTGGCATCAACCAGGCACCTGTGAACCAAACCCAGTTAGAAATCCTGAATCTTCTGGAAGCTGGTATACATGAGGTAACACCTCTTACCCATTATTCTCAATAAAGGAGTATCTGGGGACAGAAGTGACATCAGGGACTGCAGTAGCCACGCAGTTGTCCACAAACACACGGACGGGAACATGGCTGTACAAATGCACTGATGCTTCAAGATTTATCGCGTCACCCAGGAAGTACTGATTAGAAGGTCTCTCAAATCTCCAGTCATCTGCAAAGAGACACTGTTAACAGGTTTACAAGCACAGGCGTGTTACAAATCTGTTTTGGATACACCAACCAGTCATGAGCTTGAGGAGAAGACAAAGATTTCCTCTGCAACCTTAGTTGAGGCATATGGGATCCAAGTGGGCATTAAGGCGTCGCTGCTCAAATTATGCATTCTGTAGGAATTAAACAAGTAGTCATCTCATGTCCATAAATAGTGGGAGCAGCAGATCCAGGGAGCCTGAATTAATTTAATCCTCACCTTGGATAATGACACTCGATACCAACCACCACACCAGTGCTCCTGACAATAGGAACACCATATGAAGCCTCTTGTGGGGTGTAGATAAGGTTGAATTTATAGACAAGCTCATCCTCAGTCACCTAAAATAAACGAACATTACTCACAGGGACAGTTTAAATAAAACGTATTATTATCTCCATGATAAGTCAAAACAGAACCCTACCATTGATGCGCTGCTACATCCATGCAGTTCAGACTCAAAGACGAGCACTTGAGCAGAAGGATCCTCTCCAGTTGCAGTACAGCCTCCCAGTCTAAATGCAGAGGACAACAGTTGGTGCCCAGTCCCAAAGAGGTCCTTCCTCACTTCCACATATACTGAAGTCGCTCCACACTGAGCTGCAACACTGTTGGCAGGGACAGGATGTGGCAACTTAAAAGGGACGTCTGGCTGCTGTGGTTCCTCTGGTAGACTCGGAAAGCTCCACATCAGTTTTGCCACTGGACCCTGCAACAGCTCTTTTGATTGAAAACCCATAAGATCTTGAGAAGGCTTTCCAAAGTCAGTCCTGGCTGGAGTCTGGACAGGAAACTGAGTGGGAAGCTTTTGTGGTGCAAATACAGGATTATTGGGAACCAAAGCCATCCTGGAAGGAGCCGGTTGAGAAGCTTGAGCTAATGCCCCAGGCCTAAACTTGCTTGGACTCTGATTATGTGCTGCTCTTGCCCTCCATTGTGCTTCAGAAAATCCAAGCGCAAGAATAAACACCAAGCCAACTCCAGCCTGCCAAAACCCCATTATTGCCAAGCTTGTTTCAACGACACTTTAGGGTGCTCCAATCCAAATTTATACAGATGTAAATCAGCATGGCTCCACCTTTCGCATGACGAGCATCATTTTCCTCTGCACCTGCCAATTTACTCAATCGATGTCACAGGTGAAAGTCATTGATTCTTTAGCGCCTTCACGTGCTATTGGAATTATCGTTTCCTAGTTAAAAAGTTGGACATGAACTCAGGTCAAAATTTGAATTCGATGAGCTTGTAATCACGGCTTCAGAACTGGGAAGTAGGATATTTCTGATAGCACACGAAGGCAGCATAATACTCAGAATAAAAATGAAATATAAGGGCAGGTTATTAGTAACTAAACCAAACAACTGCTTATTTTAAACATCAACATGACAGATCAATTCTCCGAAACACAAACGACCTCAAGTCTTTTTGCGTCTTCCTTGTTTATTAATTCAGAATCATGGCCACAGACAGAATTGTACACTAAAGTATCCAAAATAATAAAGTTTAGTATGTTGAAATGGAGTGATTTAGTTCAGAACCAAAGGAATGCAAGATCATAACATTGATTTTATTATAGAGTCACTTACATGTTTTCTCCCCATTACAACTGATATGATTAGGTTGATCAGAGACTTCTTTCCTTCTTGAACTATATGTTACCACTGTGCAGGCTGGTGGTGGTGGTGTAATGGTGTGGGGGATGTTTTCTTGGCACACTTTAGGCCCCTTAGTGCCAATTGGGCACCGTTTAAATGCCACGGCCTACCTGGGCATTGTTTCTGACCATGTCCATCCCTTTATGACCACCGTGTACCCATTCTCTGATGGCTTCTTCCAGCAGGATAATGCACCATGTCACAAAGCTCGAATCATTTCAAGTTGGTTTCTTGAACATGACAATGAGTTCACTGTACTAAAATGGTCCCCACAGTCACCAGATCTCAACCCAATAGAGCATCTTTGGGATGTGGTGGAACGGGAGCTTCGTGCCCTGGATGTGCATCCCACAAATCCCCATCAACTGCAAGATGCTATCCTATCAATATGGGCCAACATTTCTAAAGAATGCTTTCAGCACCTTGTTGAATCAATGCCACGTAGAATTAAGGCAGTTCTGAAGGCGAAAGGGGGTCAAACACAGTATTAGTATGGTGTTCCTAATAATCCTTTAGGTGAGTGTATATTTGCAAAAATAGAACAGATATACTAGTAAGTTACAGAAATCAGACTTTATGCAATATGACACCACTGTTGCATGACGTCCACATGCGTGGACAGTTAGTTTTCGGTGTGTAAAAACTACATTTTACTCAACATTTTAGTTGATAAAATACTAACATATTCATCATACTTTACATACTAATATTTATTTTTTTATTTTTTTAGCTCAATTGACCTCCTTGTATAAAAGTTTTTCACAAGTATGCCTGAGGCATTTGGCACATGGCTATCTGTCAATCATCTTGGATTAATGATGTCATCAAGCAATGAATATTTGGAATACAAGACAGCAGCCACTGTTACACTATTGCTGTCAATCTACTGACACTGCCCTCAAGTGGTTTGGAGAAAATTACCAAGATAAATGACCCTAAATGGAGTTAAATTAACTGTCTCCAAATGTGGACACCATGCATGAAAGGGTTAAAAGAAAAGCAAAAGTATCAGCAAGCACCAGAAAGGACAGGATGCCATTGAAATGCCCTGGTGTGGTAACAGGTCTAGCCCTAGCCTGGATGCCAGCCGAACTTAGCCCCGCCCACAACATTTGAGGTCGGGCAGTTCGTTCTGGACTTGATCCGTTGTGGAGTAACTATGCCCGAACAGAAGCTGTTTGGACCAATCAAATTGTCAGGGCGGGCTTTATACGATGATGGACAGATGATCAACAGTAACGTAATCAACCACATCACCGAAGAGCGCTTGGGTTGAATTTGTTCTAATCCTAAACGGAGAACTTGTTCGTATATGCATTCACCTTTACTATTTCTCTCAAAATGACGATTGTGTTAGTAAATACTCTGTGTATCCTTAAATTATTTTAACATCGGCAAGATCGTTTACACTCATCTTCTTCCAGCATGTGCAGTTGAGTTCTGTTGACAACCATGCGTTAGTGAGGTGTCGTTCATGAACAATTCAGCGATTCATTCATTTTGTGTTGACAGTGCATGCGCTACATGCCATCGGTTCTGTTCAGGGTCTTCTGCATCCAGCCCAGGGGGCTGAGAGTTGGTGAACGAATGACTCAAACCCAGAGACTTGAGAGGTGAACTAATCAATTCTGTTTTCGCGATTGCAGGCGTTGCATATGGGGCTGTCACAACCCAGAGCAGACACTGCTGACAGAACTAACAATGCAAACCCGAAGACAGGAGAGGTGATGTTACCAATCTTTTCAGGAACAAACAGAAGTGACAAAAGAACAACTCTGATTTAGAGGTGATGTTATTTAGCAGACTGCATAACCTAAAGACCCAGCTAAGCAATCTTTTCTTAAAAGTTCAGCCTTGACTGCATTAGCTAATTTAGTACAAATGTGATCAACGTTTGCATTGTACTAGATGTGTTGAAATTTAACATGCAGCATTTTAATCATTCTGCTGAAATAAAATGACTTCACGAAATGTTCATTTTGCTGAACAAGGTTCAATGGTCCAACTTCCCCCTACTAGGCTGCTCAGCATACGTCATGTACTCCATTGCTCTGATTGGTTGTAGGTCTAGCCAATTAAGGACTTTCCTGGTTTGGGTCAAACACACCCCAATAGAACAGTATCAGACTCATATTCTGACTAGAATTGAGTATGACAATATCAGGCTAGGTCTAGCCCCACAAAGTAAGCAAACAGTCCCCACACAGGCCGGTAGCAAGTCTTTGTGGTGTGTATCTGAACAGTGAAATCATGTAGATTAAACAGATGTTTAGGTGTAGTATTTGTGCAAGTAAACACCATACGCCAAACCTTTTAAGACAATTTTATTAAGTCACAGCATTCAGTTATTTTTGGCCATATTCCTTAACACTGATGGGGCCAACAGATGCCTTTTCCCATCGTAGATCTGAGGAACAAATGATTAGTGAGAACTAAAGCCATGCATGACAATAACAAATGAGCAGAGGCACTCCATACCTGGAAGCAGCGGATCCCTTCCACTTCTGATGCTACAAGTGCTGTCACAGCAGCCACACACCTGGTCAGAACCATCTGCAGACACCCAACTGACAAGACAAACCCCCAGTTAAGTTGAATATAACTAAATTTACTTGTACACCAATCTAGCAGGCAACATACCCATTAGCAGCGAATGAACAAGCCTTCTGTTCAGAACTTGGAGAGGTTGCTGCAGCCACCTTCAACATGCATGTGATGTAGACCTGCAAAGACAGTTGTTTGTACACCATGGTCGCACAAAGAGCTGCAGTTACAACATGCATACCAGTCCACTGTCTGCTTGCTGGAACCTGAAAGCGTCAAGCTGAAACTGTAGCTTATCACCTTGAGTCCGAGGCATAAAGTGAGACCTGGAGCCTGTGAGCTTGGCATCAACCAGGCACCTGTGAACCAAACCCAGTTAGAAATCCTGAAACTCTTCTGGAAGCTGGTATACATGAGGTAACACCTCTTACCCATTATTCTCAATAAAGGAGTATCTGGGGACAGAAGTGACATCAGGGACTGCAGTAGCCACGCAGTTGTCCACAAACACACGGACGGGAACATGGCTGTACAAATGCACTGATGCTTCAAGATTTATCGCGTCACCCAGGAAGTACTGATTAGAAGGTCTCTCAAATCTCCAGTCATCTGCAAAGAGACACTGTTAACAGGTTTACAAGCACAGGCGTGTTACAAATCTGTTTTGGATACACCAACCAGTCATGAGCTTGAGGGAGAAGACAAAGATTTCCTCTGCAACCTTAGTTGAGGCATATGGGATCCAAGTGGGCATTAGGCGTCGCTGCTCAAATTATGCATTCTGTAGGAATTAAACAAGTAGTCATCTCATGTCCATAAATAGTGGGAGCAGCAGATCCAGGGAGCCTGAATTAATTTAATCCTCACCTTGGATAATGACACTCGATACCAACCACCACACCAGTGCTCCTGACAATAGGAACACCATATGAAGCCTCTTGTGGGGTGTAGATAAGGTTGAATTTATAGACAAGCTCATCCTCAGTCACCTAAAATAAACGAACATTACTCACAGGGACAGTTTAAATAAAACGTATTATTATCTCCATGATAAGTCAAAACAGAACCCTACCATTGATGCGCTGCTACATCCATGCAGTTCAGACTCAAAGACGAGCACTTGAGCAGAAGGATCCTCTCCAGTTGCAGTACAGCCTCCCAGTCTAAATGCAGAGGACAACAGTTGGTGCCCAGTCCCAAAGAGGTCCTTCCTCACTTCCACATATACTGAAGTCGCTCCACACTGAGCTGCAACACTGTTGGCAGGGACAGGATGTGGCAACTTAAAAGGGACGTCTGGCTGCTGTGGTTCCTCTGGTAGACTCGGAAAGCTCCACATCAGTTTTGCCACTGGACCCTGCAACAGCTCTTTTGATTGAAAACCCATAAGATCTTGAGAAGGCTTTCCAAAGTCAGTCCTGGCTGGAGTCTGGACAGGAAACTGAGTGGGAAGCTTTTGTGGTGCAAATACAGGATTATTGGGAACCAAAGCCATCCTGGAAGGAGCCGGTTGAGAAGCTTGAGCTAATGCCCCAGGCCTAAACTTGCTTGGACTCTGATTATGTGCTGCTCTTGCCCTCCATTGTGCTTCAGAAAATCCAAGCGCAAGAATAAACACCAAGCCAACTCCAGCCTGCCAAAACCCCATTATTGCCAAGCTTGTTTCAACGACACTTTAGGGTGCTCCAATCCAAATTTATACAGATGTAAATCAGCATGGCTCCACCTTTCGCATGACGAGCATCATTTTCCTCTGCACCTGCCAATTTACTCAATCGATGTCACAGGTGAAAGTCATTGATTCTTTAGCGCCTTCACGTGCTATTGGAATTATCGTTTCCTAGTTAAAAAGTTGGACATGAACTCAGGTCAAAATTTGAATTCGATGAGCTTGTAATCACGGCTTCAGAACTGGGAAGTAGGATATTTCTGATAGCACACGAAGGCAGCATAATACTCAGAATAAAAATGAAATATAAGGGCAGGTTATTAGTAACTAAACCAAACAACTGCTTATTTTAAACATCAACATGACAGATCAATTCTCCAAACACAAACGACCTCAAGTCTTTTTGCGTCTTCCTTGTTTATTAATTCAGAATCATGGCCACAGACAGAATTGTACACTAAAGTATCCAAAATAATAAAGTTTAGTATGTTGAAATGGAGTGATTTAGTTCAGAACCAAAGGAATGCAAGATCATAACATTGATTTTATTATAGAGTCACTTACATGTTTTCTCCCCATTACAACTGATATGATTAGGTTGATCAGAGACTTCTTTCCTTCTTGAACTATATGTTACCACTGTGCAGGCTGGTGGTGGTGGTGTAATGGTGTGGGGGATGTTTTCTTGGCACACTTTAGGCCCCTTAGTGCCAATTGGGCACCGTTTAAATGCCACGGCCTACCTGGGCATTGTTTCTGACCATGTCCATCCCTTTATGACCACCGTGTACCCATTCTCTGATGGCTTCTTCCAGCAGGATAATGCACCATGTCACAAAGCTCGAATCATTTCAAGTTGGTTTCTTGAACATGACAATGAGTTCACTGTACTAAAATGGTCCCCACAGTCACCAGATCTCAACCCAATAGAGCATCTTTGGGATGTGGTGGAACAGGAGCTTCGTGCCCTGGATGTGCATCCCACAAATCCCCATCAACTGCAAGATGCTATCCTATCAATATGGGCCAACATTTCTAAAGAATGCTTTCAGCACCTTGTTGAATCAATGCCACGTAGAATTAAGGCAGTTCTGAAGGCGAAAGGGGGTCAAACACAGTATTAGTATGGTGTTCCTAATAATCCTTTAGGTGAGTGTATATTTGCAAAAATAGAACAGATATACTAGTAAGTTACAGAAATCAGACTTTATGCAATATGACACCACTGTTGCATGACGTCCACATGCGTGGACAGTTAGTTTTCGTGTGTAAAAACTACATTTTACTCAACATTTTAGTTGATAAAATACTAACATATTCATCATACTTTACATACTAATATTTATTTTTTTATTTTTAGCTCAATTGACCTCCTTGTATAAAAGTTTTTCACAAGTATGCCTGAGGCATTTGGCACATGGCTATCTGTCAATCATCTTGGATTAATGATGTCATCAAGCAATGAATATTTGGAATACAAGACAGCAGCCACTGTTACACTATTGCTGTCAATCTACTGACACTGCCCTCAAGTGGTTTGGAGAAAATTACCAAGATAAATGACCCTAAATGGAGTTAAATTAACTGTCTCCAAATGTGGACACCATGCATGAAAGGGTTAAAAGAAAAGCAAAAGTATCAGCAAGCACCAGAAAGGACAGGATGCCATTGAAATGCCCTGGTGTGGTAACAGGTCTAGCCCTAGCCTGGATGCCAGCCGAACTTAGCCCCGCCCACAACATTTGAGGTCGGGCAGTTCGTTCTGGACTTGATCCGTTGTGGAGTAACTATGCCCGAACAGAAGCTGTTTGGACCAATCAAATTGTCAGGGCGGGCTTTATACGATGATGGACAGATGATCAACAGTAACGTAATCAACCACATCACCGAAGAGCGCTTGGGTTGAATTTGTTCTAATCCTAAACGGAGAACTTGTTCGTATATGCATTCACCTTTACTATTTCTCTCAAAATGACGATTGTGTTAGTAAATACTCTGTGTATCCTTAAATTATTTTAACATCGGCAAGATCGTTTACACTCATCTTCTTCCAGCATGTGCAGTTGAGTTCTGTTGACAACCATGCGTTAGTGAGGTGTCGTTCATGAACAATTCAGCGATTCATTCATTTTGTGTTGACAGTGCATGCGCTACATGCCATCGGTTCTGTTCAGGGTCTTCTGCATCCAGCCCAGGGGGCTGAGAGTTGGTGAACGAATGACTCAAACCCAGAGACTTGAGAGGTGAACTAATCAATTCTGTTTTCGCGATTGCAGGCGTTGCATATGGGGCTGTCACAACCCAGAGCAGACACTGCTGACAGAACTAACAATGCAAACCCAAGACAGGAGAGGTGATGTTACCAATCTTTTCAGGGAACAAACAGAAGTGACAAAAGAACAACTCTGATTTAGAGGTGATGTTATTTAGCAGACTGCATAACCTAAAGACCCAGCTAAGCAATCTTTTCTTAAAAGTTCAGCCTTGACTGCATTAGCTAATTTAGTACAAATGTGATCAACGTTTGCATTGTACTAGATGTGTTGAAATTTAACATGCAGCATTTTAATCATTCTGCTGAAATAAAATGACTTCACGAAATGTTCATTTTGCTGAACAAGGTTCAATGGTCCAACTTCCCCCTACTAGGCTGCTCAGCATACGTCATGTACTCCATTGCTCTGATTGGTTGTAGGTCTAGCCAATTAAGGACTTTCCTGGTTTGGGTCAAACACACCCCAATAGAACAGTATCAGACTCATATTCTGACTAGAATTGAGTATGACAATATCAGGCTAGGTCTAGCCCCACAAAGTAAGCAAACAGTCCCCACACAGGCCGGTAGCAAGTCTTTGTGGTGTGTATCTGAACAGTGAAATCATGTAGATTAAACAGATGTTTAGGTGTAGTATTTGTGCAAGTAAACACCATACGCCAAACCTTTTAAGACAATTTTATTAAGTCACAGCATTCAGTTATTTTTGGCCATATTCCTTAACACTGATGGGGCCAACAGATGCCTTTTCCCATCGTAGATCTGAGGAACAAATGATTAGTGAGAACTAAAGCCATGCATGACAATAACAAATGAGCAGAGGCACTCCATACCTGGAAGCAGCGGATCCCTTCCACTTCTGATGCTACAAGTGCTGTCACAGCAGCCACACACCTGGTCAGAACCATCTGCAGACACCCAACTGACAAGACAAACCCCCAGTTAAGTTGAATATAACTAAATTTACTTGTACACCAATCTAGCAGGCAACATACCCATTAGCAGCGAATGAACAAGCCTTCTGTTCAGAACTTGGAGAGGTTGCTGCAGCCACCTTCAACATGCATGTGATGTAGACCTGCAAAGACAGTTGTTTGTACACCATGGTCGCACAAAGAGCTGCAGTTACAACATGCATACCAGTCCACTGTCTGCTTGCTGGAACCTGAAAGCGCCAAGCTGAAACTGTAGCTTATCACCTTGAGTCCGAGGCATAAAGTGAGACCTGGAGCCTGTGAGCTTGGCATCAACCAGGCACCTGTGAACCAAACCCAGTTAGAAATCCTGAAACTCTTCTGGAAGCTGGTATACATGAGGTAACACCTCTTACCCATTATTCTCAATAAAGGAGTATCTGGGGACAGAAGTGACATCAGGGACTGCAGTAGCCACGCAGTTGTCCACAAACACACGGACGGGAACATGGCTGTACAAATGCACTGATGCTTCAAGATTTATCGCGTCACCCAGGAAGTACTGATTAGAAGGTCTCTCAAATCTCCAGTCATCTGCAAAGAGACACTGTTAACAGGTTTACAAGCACAGGCGTGTTACAAATCTGTTTTGGATACACCAACCAGTCATGAGCTTGAGGGAGAAGACAAAGATTTCCTCTGCAACCTTAGTTGAGGCATATGGGATCCAAGTGGGCATTAAGGCGTCGCTGCTCAAATTATGCATTCTGTAGGAATTAAACAAGTAGTCATCTCATGTCCATAAATAGTGGGAGCAGCAGATCCAGGAGCCTGAATTAATTTAATCCTCACCTTGGATAATGACACTCGATACCAACCACCACACCAGTGCTCCTGACAATAGGAACACCATATGAAGCCTCTTGTGGGGTGTAGATAAGGTTGAATTTATAGACAAGCTCATCCTCAGTCACCTAAAATAAACGAACATTACTCACAGGGACAGTTTAAATAAAACGTATTATTATCTCCATGATAAGTCAAAACAGAACCCTACCATTGATGCGCTGCTACATCCATGCAGTTCAGACTCAAAGACGAGCACTTGAGCAGAAGGATCCTCTCCAGTTGCAGTACAGCCTCCCAGTCTAAATGCAGAGGACAACAGTTGGTGCCCAGTCCCAAAGAGGTCCTTCCTCACTTCCACATATACTGAAGTCGCTCCACACTGAGCTGCAACACTGTTGGCAGGGACAGGATGTGGCAACTTAAAAGGGACGTCTGGCTGCTGTGGTTCCTCTGGTAGACTCGGAAAGCTCCACATCAGTTTTGCCACTGGACCCTGCAACAGCTCTTTGATTGAAAACCCATAAGATCTTGAGAAGGCTTTCCAAAGTCAGTCCTGGCTGGAGTCTGGACAGGAAACTGAGTGGGAAGCTTTTGTGGTGCAAATACAGGATTATTGGGAACCAAAGCCATCCTGGAAGGAGCCGGTTGAGAAGCTTGAGCTAATGCCCCAGGCCTAAACTTGCTTGGACTCTGATTATGTGCTGCTCTTGCCTCCATTGTGCTTCAGAAAATCCAAGCGCAAGAATAAACACCAAGCCAACTCCAGCCTGCCAAAACCCCATTATTGCCAAGCTTGTTTCAACGACACTTTAGGGTGCTCCAATCCAAATTTATACAGATGTAAATCAGCATGGCTCCACCTTTCGCATGACGAGCATCATTTTCCTCTGCACCTGCCAATTTACTCAATCGATGTCACAGGTGAAAGTCATTGATTCTTTAGCGCCTTCACGTGCTATTGGAATTATCGTTTCCTAGTTAAAAAGTTGGACATGAACTCAGGTCAAAATTTGAATTCGATGAGCTTGTAATCACGGCTTCAGAACTGGGAAGTAGGATATTTCTGATAGCACACTGAAGGCAGCATAATACTCAGAATAAAAATGAAATATAAGGGCAGGTTATTAGTAACTAAACCAAACAACTGCTTATTTTAAACATCAACATGACAGATCAATTCTCCGAAACACAAACGACCTCAAGTCTTTTTGCGTCTTCCTTGTTTATTAATTCAGAATCATGGCCACAGACAGAATTGTACACTAAAGTATCCAAAATAATAAAGTTTAGTATGTTGAAATGGAGTGATTTAGTTCAGAACCAAAGGAATGCAAGATCATAACATTGATTTTATTATAGAGTCTCCCCATTACAACTGATATGATTAGGTTGATCAGAGACTTCATTCCTTCTTGAACTATATGCTGGTCAGCACTAAAAGACAATCTGAACGGTCTACTAAAATAAATTGAATTTAAAATATTAACAGGTACGAACAAAATACAAGCTCATTAATGGACATTAAGAACTTAAATGTTGGTGTTTGAAACATGACAGCACACACTGAAACACGCTGGAAAATCTTAAAGAAAATATAGTTCACAAATAGTTACATTAATAGTACACAGTAATAAAAAAAAAAGTATTCAACTATTTGAAATCAGATTATTTTTTCCTGTTACACAGCCAGACTCAACATTTTCTCATCCTATTAGTCTCTTCGAAACAACTTCCATGCCACTGAACAGTTATCTACTTTAACACAACACTTGGGCTCAAGATGCATTTGGTTACTCATCCTGCCAATTCACAGCTCTAAATGTCTCAAACAGCTTTAAAAAAAAAAAAAAAAAAAAAAAAAAAAAAAAAAAACACAACAACATACAAATAAAGACACTGCTGGGGAGACTGGGTCAGCTGTGTGTTCTGATCTAAGAACAGTTGACTGCTTCTATCCTATACACTTTAATTGTCCCATCTACTTTTCTTTCGTTTGGGGGGATCAGGAACTGCAAAGCTGTCTTTATGAGTCCCTGACCTCTCACCCCCATCTCGTTCTGACCGTCCCTCTCTGTCCCTATGGCTCCCTTCACCGTTTCGGCTATCGCCATGACGTTCTCTGTCACTATAGCGGTCCCTTTCCCTGTAGTGATCACGGTCTCCTCCACTATGCCTGTCACCATGACGATAATGACTTTCTCCATGACGACCCCTGTCGTCAGCATTCCTATCGCTACGGGACCCCTCTTTTGAAGAAGAGCTAGAGTAAGAGTCTGAAACCGAACTCAGGGAGCCCGCGCTACTGAAGCCGCTCATTTTGGTGCCTGAGCTGAGGGCGGGGGGCGGCGGCATGGAGGAAAATGAGGAGGATGATGATGGAGAGTAGGACAGGTGGGGTCTGTCAGGCCCCTCAGGTGCTCCTGAAGGCAAAGAACTTAGACTTCCTGCGCTGGTCCACCCAGAGGAGCTGCTGGACTTTGTGGTAAGTTTAGGAGGAACACCAGATGCTGCCACAAAGTGGTTTTTATACTGAGCCTGAGAGAAAACAAGAGCATTTAACAAACTTCATAGATTGGTACATCCAACTATATCTATACTAAAAAACTTGAGAGGGGGCAAAGAGGAAAAACACTAGTGAAGAGAATGGGAGCCTTTTTTTTTACCTGAAAAGCTTGCTTGAGGGCAGACATACGGTCTCCCATTGCTCCAGTGGAGGGTTTGTAGGCCTCATAGTTACCAAGAGAGGCACCACTACTACTGCGCTCCTGATAGAAGATGTAATAATAAATGCATTAGCAATGATTATTACATATAGTTCCTGTTTGTATAGTAATTGCAAACACATGAATAACTAGGTTCCTTTGGGGGGAAAAAAGGGGGGAGGAAAAAAGGAAAAAACACTAACTGTAATAAACATTTTTTATAATAATAATAATAATAATAATAGAAAAATAAAAAATAAATAAGAACTAAAATAAAAAAATATAGCAAAAGTAATGTCAAACTAACAGTGGATTCAGATCCAAGGCCAGGTCTCTCTCTGTAACCCAGGCCTCCACCACCAATATTTAGCTTCTTCCCTTTCCCTCCCTTAAAGCGGGATTTCCTGAACCAGGGATTCTAAAAAAAAAAAGCACACACAAAAAAAAAAAAAAAACAGTAAATGCAAAGTTGGTGAAAAAAATGCAACAAAACATGTACTATGAAAAATGTATATTGTAGACAGGATGTTGTTTTACCTGCATTGCCAGGTCCATCAGCTCCTTTGAAACACTCTGATTGGCTCCCTCTAAATTGCGAACCAGGTCACCAGCGAATGAAGTGTCTTTAGTGGTGAGCAGAGTGTAAGCTACACCTTTCTCTCCTGCACGACCTGTTCTACCAATTCGGTGTGTGTGTGTGTCGATGTCTCGTGCTACATCGTAGTTCACAACTGTGCGGATAGATGGAATATCCAACCCGCGAGCTGAGAAATGCAAGAGAAAATTAATTTGAATGAATACAGAGATGCTAATAATAATAATAATAATAATAATAATAATAATAAAAGTACACAAACCCTTTGTTTATTTATCCCGAACAGATGCAGATAGATACTCAAAATAAGATTAAATAACACTAACCAGCAACATCAGTAGCTACCAATACAGGCAGATTCTTCTTCTTAAAGTCAGCAATGACTTTGTTCCTCTCGCTCTGATCCATGTCTCCATGGAGAAGCCCCAGGCTATAACCTTCCTGATTCAAATTTGTAGCCAGCTCCTCGCAATTAGCCTTTTTAGTGACAAAAACCAGCACTGATCCAGCAGAGGTAAACTCCACCAGCCTGCGTGTCAGCCAACCCCACTTCTCCTTCCCAGTCTGCAGCACCTCCACTATCTGAGTGACATCTTCATTAGCCTGGGAGGATGAGAAAAGAAGTTTAAATAGACTTATTAAAATACTATGTGCACAAATTCTTCTATAAGAAACAAGGGCTGCACCTCTCCTATGTCTCCCTGGACAACACGGATGGGGTCGACCAAAATATCTCGTGCCAGCTTTTCGATTTTCTTCCGAAACGTAGCACTGAATAACAGAGCTGTGAGAGATCAGAGGTCATGAAGGGCATGAACTGGATGGACTCAAGCTGGAAACTAATAGAAATGCCTTAAAGCAGCTCAATAATATGAATATGAAAGACACTTACTCTGTCGATCAGGTCTGACATGACTGGCAATGGATCTCACTTGGTATTCTGTATAATGCAGATTAAATTTAAGACAAGGGCATCACAATTATACTTTTTTTTTTTTTATCTTAAAAGGATAGTTCACCCAAAAATACAAATATTCTACCATAATTTACAAATTTACCAATTTAGGCTTTTATTCACATATAAACACTGATAAATGCATATACTTGGAGCTCACTGAATATGGTAAACGTTTTATGAGTGAGAACCAATGAGGTTTGTTTTGCAAGCACATTTCTGATGTGTTCTATGTATGTGTGCTCATCAATGTTTATATGTGAATAAAAGCCTAAATTAAATCAGTTCACCATATAAGTCTCTTCAGAAGACTGAATTAAACAGTATTTACGGACATTTTGAAGCTTGTTTTGGTGGAATAGACTTTAGGCTGATATTACGCAGCGCCTGAAAATAGGCTAACTTCCGTCAACATAACCAACATGAGAACTTGCTTGCACAGAGCGCATGCTGGGGACTATTTTAAGGCGCTGCGTAATATCATTGCGCCGCTGCACCCATGGTACGGCAGCAAAGTTCCCTCATTATTACGCAGGAATGAGAGTGTAGTTCCTAGACATATCGGTCTAGAAAATCACAACTTTTAATTTTCCGTCGGTCTTAGTACACGATGTAACTATACACATCACAACATGTAAATAGGAAAATGTTGCTGTTATTTTGTCACTTATTGAGCAGTAGGCTAGATGGAGCCGTTTATCTCCAGTCTTTATGCTAAGCTAGGCTAGCAGTGGGTGTGTCAGATAGAGTTATGGCATGCACGGAGATAAGGATGGTATGTATGGATTTATCTAACTCTGGGGGATACGGTGAATAAGCTAAAGTCCCAAAAAGTCAGCGTGTTCCTTTAATTCAATACTTTGGGTGACCAAACAGTGACTGTGAAATGCGCTGCTGTTTTAATTGAGATAAATAAAAACATGGGATAAACATTAATGATATAAAACAAACAAAAAAAGTGACATTTCACACATACCAAAGCCCATATCAAACATGCGATCAGCTTCATCAAATACCAGGTAGGTCACTCGCTGCAGAGATGTAGCTTTCTTCTTCACATGATCAATCAGACGACCCTGTGTGAAAAGAAAGACACCTTTACTTCAAAAGATAAACCAAGGAATACCTCTAGAAAATAGAAACAAGTTGAATGAGGTTGTGTATCGAAAGGTAAATGCCGGTTTCACAGATAAGGCTTAAGCTAGTCCCAGGCTAAAATGCATGTTTAAACTGTTTTAACTGAAAACAACTTGCAGTGACATATCTGAAAATATACCAATGCCATTGTTTTGTCTCAAGATGCACACCAGTAATGTTTTTTTTCTAAGGAATGTCTATAAAAGCTTCTTAAATGCCCTCATTGAACTAAGGCCTAATCCTGGCTTAATCTAAGCCCTGTTTGTGAAACCAGGCCAAGATGTTCTTACTGGAGTGCAGACAACAATTTCAGCTCCATCCTGTAGAGCTTTGGCTTGTTCCCACATGCTGCCGCCTCCGTACACTGCCACTGAGCGGAGACCATATACCTTCCCGAATCGCTTGCATTCGGCATGGATCTGAACCACAGAGGTAAGCATTGCAAAGTGATTAAAATCTAAAACACACAAAACCTTGATTCATGACCAAGACTACTTCATAAGAAAAAACATTTAATTCTTGTGCTCAGCAGTTATTTTTCCATTTTCCACTCATTCATTTCTTACACCTTCCACTAACTTGAAGGAGCTTTCTTTCTCACTGACCTGTTGACAGAGCTCTCTGGTGGGGCAGACAATTACAGCAATGGGTCCTTCTCCCGGCTCCAGCTCCTTCTGGTCCATGATGTGCACCAGCATTGGCCAAATAAAAGCTGCCGTCTTTCCACTACCAGTTTTGGCAATGCCAATCATGTCTCTGCCACTCAAAGATATGGGAACACCCTAGTGATACAGCACACACATTCATTTAGAAAAAATATCCAATACCAAAAATTACCACTTTGATGACAGCATTAATGAACAAAGGGTCATTTGTGGGTAGGTTTGACAGCTCACCTGGCACTGGATGGGTGTGGGTTGAGTGTACTCCGATTTACGGATCTGGTGCATAAGCTGCTCATCAAATCCAAAGTGGGCAAAACTGGTGGATGGTTTAGGAGGGGCTGCACCTGAAACCTGTTCATTTGGAATATGGTTTAACGTTGGTTGAAAGAAAGAGAATAATCATTTGTGTATGTACTTGTGTATGCTGCCATTGACCTTCAGGTTGAGTTTCTGTCTCAGTTCCACCACTCCAGCCCCAGTCAGACTGCTGAGTTCCTCATGCTCAATATAGAAGTTCTTTTCAAAGGGAGGATAGTCAATCTACAAACAGAAGAGAGGTAAAAATGTCACTGTTTACATCTCATAAATACAGCGGCAAGATCTAATAACCTACAATGTACTTGCTCATCAATAGAGTGCTGGAGGAATGAATATGGAAACCTGGAAACAAGTTAGCAATTTTTAACTTCCAGTTCCATCGTTCTGAAGTCAATGCCTGAAATAAGATTTTATTCCATGACATAAAATAAATCAGTAATAACCCCCTTGTGATTTTTAAAAAAAGATTTTACTTTACTTTAAAAAGGTGGTTGCTATCAAGTAGCTAAATGGGACTACAGAGACTGTTGGGGACATTAAATGGCATCATGCCAAACAGGAAAACTCATCTACTCACCAGTCCACTGTACTTTTACAGCCTATTTATTTTATACTCACATTCTTGCAAACTACTCAAACTTTCCACTTTTGGTGATTGTATTTAGGCATCAAAATTCATAAAAGTGATCATTTGTGAAGATTATCTTGAACAAAACATGTAAAAATCATAAACTTTTGTTGGTCACAGAGCGTATTTTCTGCAATAATCCAAAAGCCAATGAACAAATTCCTAATCGCTTTTGGTTGAGGGAACCAGGGAGATGCAAACTTCTGGCTTACAAAATTACATCATCCCTACAGCACTCTATTTAGGGACGTTAATGCAACAACTACTGAAGGGACATAGTAACAGTACCTCTGAATGGTCTATGGGGGGCAGGGGCAAGATAATCTTTTTTGTAGTAGGAGCAATGGGATTTCCATCGCTGTCATAGTCCACTTCTTCCTCCTCTTCCTCTTGGGTCAAGCCAGCTGTTGGGTTCTCTGCCATGTAACGGAAATATGCTTCCTGCAAAGAACACAAAACCATGCTTTAGATCAAGGCAATCGGGCCTTTATATTTGAATATCAGAAAGTCATCCAATTACATCTAATTCAACTTGTCAAATAAAAATAATGTAATGCTAAGGAATTGACCAGAATAACTAATTATGACATAGCAAGTGTTCACCAACAATTTAAATCTGACAGCACAGATATGGTGTCAATGACATTACAGTACATTTAAATTGATCACTGATATTTTTACATTTAACAGATTCAAATCTTGTGTTTCAGTCACAAAAGAATCACTCTGCCTGTGAATATTTAAAGAAAATAATGACTGAGAACTTTTGAATCTGTTGAGAAATCAAATCTGATGAGTGCATTTAAAGCCTCTCTATTGAACCTATCACCAAAAGCACATTTTACTGGCTTAGTCTGTAAACTGATGTGTGTGTGTGCGTACGTATGTATGTATGTATAATATACACATGAGTGCAACAAAGAAAGATAGTAAGAGAGGTGGGGCACAGCCATTGCTGTGGCAAAGATACGATGGCGGTAGTAACGTCAAGAGGGTCACTCACTTGGTCATCTTCTTCTTCAATGTCATCTCGTATACCCCTGGAAGAAACAAGCGGAGAAAAAAAAAACTTCCCTGCGACTCGCTCAATCACCCATGGAAACCCATATTCTACCAATAAACCCCCATTTTCTATTCCCATCCTCTCTGCTATAAATATTATCTGGATGAATGGTCTTAAAGGGGTGGTTGATCAGCTTTTTTCAAAGGCTTGATTGTGTTTTTGGGGTGCAGTCTAACATGCGTTCATGCGTCATAAAAAAAAAATAATAATAATAATTGTTCACATAATTTAACTTTATTCTACACCACTGTGTCCCTTCTTGCAAAAAAAATATTTCTTGGTTACATGAAGCCTCTCCCTCAGAAATACGTAATGGGCTCAGACTGGTTAGCTGGCCCAGTGAGTTGTGATTCGCTAACGGCATAGTGCACGTTGTCTGTAAATGTCACACCCCTAACCATTACGAGCATAGAATATCTATGATTGCGTGTAGTTGCATGTGCTCTGATGTATTGTAAACAATGGCGTCAACATTGCCTTATCAATTTGAGCCCGAATCAGACCCAGAGAATTTAGTGAACTCGAACAGAATGGTATGGGTTTTTTTGGAGTTGTCTCATACTTCTTATTCGCTGTTATTTGTAAACGCTACTGCTGTTTATATTCATACACACACAAAACATCCATGCATTTCATATAATTGTTCTAAAATCATAATGCAGTCCTCGAAGGGATTATTTGATGACAGACTGCGGATCTATAGTGATCGCTACTGACTGTAGAGTTTTGTCTTTATAGGACAAGTGTAGACAAATAACTGTCGCCAGAACTATGAGCACATTATGAAGACTAACTTAACTACAGTAAAGAATCATGTTTACACAGAACCATGTTTAGTGTGCTACGTAGCCAAACAAGCATGTGGGTAAACACTATAAAAGCTCTAATCCAAGAATAATTTACACTGATCAAATAAACACAGACAAACATCAACATACAAAGTTCACTTGTGGATTACAAAGAAGTTTGTAGGTGTTTGTCAGATAAATTTTAATTAGCAATTTGTAACTGGCTAACGTTAGTGGAGAAACTAGTTATGGAATCAACAAAGAAAAAAAACAATTACAGGTTGTGGCCCATAAACGACACACACAAAAAAAAAAAAAAAAAAAAAAAAAAAGTAGGGATTGCTCCATCTTTCAGAACAAGCTTTTTTCGTGAATCCTGCATTGAACTCGCATATATCAACGGCATTACAACAACTCTACCACAGCAAACCTCTTCCTCTTCTCAGCATGGCCTCACCCCCTTTGTTGTGTGTTCCTGGGGGCAGGGTCTATGTAAATTTCAGGGTTAGTGATGTCACTAACACTGGAGGAATTCATTGTAGTCCCTACCAACCGTTTGTTGTAGTCCTTAAAAAGCAATTTCCTTAAATAATATCTCCCTTTGCTTGGAACTTTGAACGTCGAAACTTTGCAGGTGTTGTTTATGCTCAAACAGCAACATTACACAGTAACTAAAGTTAAAAAAGTGAAATCATGATCAACCACCCCTTTAAAATTATTATTGTTTTGTTCTGTGATAATTACAATATCTTACTTGGCCAAATTTTTCTCTTTTTCCTTTTCCTCAAGTTTCTTCATGTCCTTTGCTGCTTGATCCTGAAGGAAGAGTCAAAAGAATTAAAAGAACAATAATTAAAGTAAAAAAGCAACAATGTTCACTGCTGGTTCTGATAGAGATCAGTTCGGGAATGCAGCTCTCACCTCCACCTCAGCCATGAAGGCATCAAGGGGGTCATCCTCACTGTCTGAGCCTCCACCTCCCCCTCCACCTCCAGACTGGAACTGCTTTCTAGTGGGAGAGTTCTCGGCAGGTATATATGGCAGATCTGCACTGCTAGACTCCTCTTCATCATCCTCAAAATAACTAAAAAAAACATTTCAAGCATTAAATGTATCAGCCTCTTTCATTCACCTAACACTAATTCATTTAGACAACCTCAAAAGGAGACATTAGGCATAATGACAGTCTCTGTCAACTTTCACGAAAGGTGCAACAAAAGCAAAGCAAACGACTTTGAAGTTCTGAGTTCAAGTCATGTCTTAAAACGTATTTATTTTCTGCTGCTTTTAGCTCACAGAAGTGCTCTGTCTTGAACTGTGTTCATTTTTTAATCTGTGTTACTAATTTCTATTGGCTCTGTTTTTCTGTGTGTACAGCACTTTGGTCGGGCAGTGGCTGTTTTTAAATGTGCTCTACAAATAAACTGAACTGACTTAAATCTCCTTTTGTGTTCTACATAAAAAGGAAGACATATGGGTTATGAACAACATGAGGGTGCAGATGTTCTTTTTGGGTTGAACTGGGTTTTTTAACTTTTATTTTGGGGTGCAATGTCTTAATTTTAAAAGCTGTCCCATTTTAAGTACTTACGCATTCTCCTCGTCGAAATTGGCTCGTTTTGTTCCTATTTTGTAAAAAGACGAAAGCTGTTGATTCTTGCCATATCCACCTGATGGTCCTGAACTTCCAAATGCGGAGTGGGCCTTCGGGGGAGCGGGAGGTTCCTCTTTCTTCCCACTCGCAAGAGAGAATCCCCCGAATCCAAAGCCTCGCTTGCCACTCGGGCCTCCCTTGTTCCAGTTCATTGCTGTTGGGCTGCAAAAACAGCATCAGATGGGGGTTAAAAACCTTTTGTAAAATAAATAAGAAAATGTATTAATTTATATACATGTATGTATATATAACTCCATCAGGCTACTGAAGCATAACAATTACAGAATCTGTAAATATCGCTCAGCTCTGCTGTTGTTGCCATAGCTTTCATTTTAATTGTTCACTTATTTAAAATTCCTCTCAATACATTTGTTGTCAAACA
The DNA here is from genome assembly GCA_018749465.1 of Paracanthobrama guichenoti. Classification (NCBI taxonomy): domain Eukaryota; kingdom Metazoa; phylum Chordata; class Actinopteri; order Cypriniformes; family Gobionidae; genus Paracanthobrama; species Paracanthobrama guichenoti. Next base: position 6,244,606 of record CM031945.1, read on the forward strand.
GCAAGGAAGCGACACTGTCTCGGTATGCTATGCTATGGCCGAGGAGAGGCCTTGATCTGTGTTTATACGGATTGTGATTCGATTACTTTCACTATGCGAGCGCCAAATTAGTAATATATATATATATATTTCTTCGCTTTCTGTCTATTTACCTGTCGCTGATACGGTGAAAAGAGCGATATTCTAAAGTGGGTGGACACCTTATTTATCCACAGCGTATTTACCACTTCAGGCTATCCTGCACACCTCTTGGAGATGGTGTTTTACGTCATTTACAATGGACTCGTTTTGTGTGTGGGTAAAATTTACGCGACGCGTTTGGTGTAGAACGTGAAACTCAATGTTGCCAGATCCCAATCGTATTTCAGTGTATAATGTATGATAATAATATTATTAATATTATAATATCGGTATTTATTTATTTATTTATTTATTATCGTTTAATTTAGCTTTATTTGTTTTAGATGTTTCTAACGTGTTGAACCTTTATTGTTGTAAACTGACTGTTTGTGCCATTCATATGTTGTGTTAACATAAATAAATAAATAATAATAAATCTTAGAACCTTAGAGTATGAACTGAGAAAAGTTTAATTGTTCTGTATAGAGAAGAACATACAAAACATACTAAACCCGTTGATTAAACGATTGCACTGTTGCAAAATAATGCACTTTTTTTATTATGCAACCATATGATTTCACAAAGATAATTAAAATAGTAAATAAATTAATAAATCCTTCTTTATTGTGACTACGACTACTTTATTGTGACTTGCGATTAGTCTTTGAACCCTAAAAACAGCAGTCCGCAAAAGCTCATGCTTATACGCAATAATTAGAAGATATGGCAACAGAATTTTTCATTCGTTCTCGAATTTAGACCAATAGCGTCCAACCTTTGGTCCAATAGGAACACGAGGACGCCGAGTCGTCAACGACACTTGTCCAATCACCTGACGTTCTTTAACACGACCCAGCCCACTGCGAGGAGAAGAAATACGTTACATCTCCCAGTTTTATTGATGCCTGAAAATTTGACTGTTTGATCAATAAGACGAACTTAAGACGATAAGACGAGTTAACAGAAGGTGAGTTTAACGATTATACTGTATTACTTACACAAACACAAACACATGGGACCTTCGAGCTCTGTTTATCATAATTGAGAGATATTGTCGCTGCTTGGCTAACTGTAAGATACTGAAACTTGAATGCTACATTTGTTTCTAATTGATCTAACGTTACCACGCTTACCATACTTTTTATAAAATAGCGGGTTTGTGTGAGTGAATACACATCTCTCATGCTGCTCACTAACTGAGCAAACCCAAAGTCAAGTTATTTACAAATACATGTAGTAATCTAGCAATAAATCCCATATGATTTCGAGCACTGTCCTCTTGTACTGTTAAAATGTTTTTATCGATTAATAATTGATTTGCATAATTTACTTGCAAAAAGTATAAGAGCCGGAGAAAATAATCTTTTTTTTATGAATCTTAGCAACATCTGCTATGTTCTTGCAGATCTTTACTCTTTATGTGTTTGTGGAAGTATTGCTGCCTGCCATCACCATCTCCAGGATCCATGTCTTTTTTGGTGAGTGAGCTTGATTGGGTTAAACTATATGGTTGTCAAAGTCACCAGTTTTATTTGCATGTGCATTCATCTCTTGCTTTCTCTCAGCGCTGGGTGTCAGAGAAACTTAGTGTGGAAAGCCTGAGGGACCTGGAGTTATTTGGAGGTGAGTTCAATAGTTCAGCATCTTATGTCGCTCTGCTTCTTGTACCTTTTTCAGCAAAGCCCACCCGCTTGCGTTTATTCCACTGTAGCCAGGGTGAGTGTGAAGACTAGTCCTAGAAACTCAAACTTTAGGCACAAAAATCGTTCCTATAATACACTCATATTTCAAGATGCTTCTGCAACATTCAAATCTTGACCCATCTTGAACTCGTCAAGGAGATGCACAACTTTGGACACAAATCCCCCTCATAGTCAGCTATGCAGACACATAGCAAAAGAGAAACTCTACAAATGCAGATTACCCATGATCGTAACCAACTAGTACCTTTGCAAAAGCAACAATACAGCTTTTGGCTCTCTGTTTGTTTTGCTTGTGCTTCATTAAAGGTTTTGTGAATTTAATATTGTCAAGCTTTGTGGGTTTTTGTGGTAAATGTGTTGTGATACTGCTCTGTAATGAAGGTGCAGCGTTTGTGTCATTGTGACTGATGATGGCAGTAACAGCCATGTGTCTGTGAGGCTTTTTAATCTCCTTCCTGTGGCGATGTATCTGTATGTAGGATGACTCTGATGTGGTGTAATTGCTAGGTGTTGACAGATTGCTTCTGTGGTGCAACTGACAGCTGAGTCACTGCAACTGATATGTAGGGGAGGTCTAAGGTGTACTATGTGTATTGGGAGATTGTGAGCTTTTTTACTTGTAGACTAGTTTACAGTGAAATCCAGATATAAAAAAAAGGTTCATATCTTTTTACTTTTTGATGTCTGTGCCTTTTGACAGCATCAGAATAAACATTCATATTATCTGCCATTTAGTTGCCATAAATAACATTATAAGATACACAACCATTCAAAAGCTTGGGGTCAGTAAAATGTCTTTTTAAAATAGATTATTACTATTATTCAGCTAGGATGCGTTAATATGATAAAAAGTGATCATCTATTCATCAAAGAATTCTGTAAAAACGATCACGGTTTGCACAAAAATATTAACTGTTTTCAATAATTATGAGAAATGTTTCTTGAGCAGAAAATCATCACATTAGAATGATTTTCTGAGGATCATGTGACACTGAAGACTGGAGGAATGATGCTGAGAATCAGCTTTGATGTCACAGCAATAAATTACATTTGGAAAATATATTCAGGAACAGGAAAAATATATAACAGGAAAACATTTTAAAAATTTTAAATTGTAATAATATTTCACAAATTATTTTGTTCAAATAAACACAGCCTTGGTGAGTGTGTCTTTCAAGAACATTACAAAATTGGGTAACACTTTAGGTTAGGGTTCAGTTCTCACTATGAACTAGTTACTTATTAGCATGCATATTACTAAGATATCGGCTGTTTATTAGTACTTATAAAGCTCATATTAATGCCTTATTCATCCCTTAATCCTACCAATACCTAAACTTAAAACTACAAAAACTTAGTAATTATTAATAAGCTGTAAATCAGGAGTTTGAGGCAAAATTCATAGTTAATAGTGAATGTGTTTGAATTGTACTGACTCCAAACTTTTGAAAGGTAGTCTACACTCACCTAAAGGATTATTAGGAACACCATACTAATACTGTGTTTGACCCCCTTTCGCCTTCAGAACTGCCTTAATTCTACGTGGCATTGATTCAACAAGGTGCTGAAAGCATTCTTTAGAAATGTTGGCCCATATTGATAGGATAGCATCTTGCAGTTGATGGGGATTTGTGAGATGCACAATCCAGGGCACGAAGCTCCCGTTCCACCACATCCCAAAGATGCTCTATTGGGTTGAGATCTGATGACTGTGGGGGCCATTTTAGTACAGTGAACTCATTGTCATGTTCAAGAAACCAATTTGAAATGATTTGAGCTTTGTGACATGGCTACTTCCAGCAGGATAATGCACCATCAGAGAATGGGTACATGGTGGTCATAAAGGGATGGACATGGTCAGAAACAATGCTCAGGTAGTCCGTGGCATTTAAACGATGCCCAATTGGCACTAAGGGGCCTAAAGTGTGCCAAGAAAACATCCCCCACACCATTACACCACCACCACCAGCCTGCACAGTGGTAACAAGGCATGATGGATCCATGTTCTCATTCTGTTTACGCCAAATTCTGATTCTACCATCTGAATGTCTCAACAGAAATCGAGACTCCTCAGACCAGGCAACATTTTTCCAGTCTTCAACTGTCCAATTTTGGTGAGCTCGTGCAATTTGTAGCCTCTTTTTCCTATTTGTAGTGGAGATGAGTGGTACCCGGTGGGGTCTTCTGCTGTTGTAGCCCATCCGCCTCAAGGTTGTGCGTGTTGTGGCTTCACAAATGCTTTGCTGCATACCTCGGTTGTAACGAGTGGTTATTTCAGTCAAAGTTGCTCTTCTATCAGCTTGAATCAGTCGGCCCATTCTCCTCTGACCTCTAGCATCAACAAGGCATTTTCGCCCACAGGACTGCCGCATATTGGATGTTTTTCCCTTTTCACACCATTCTTTGTAAACCCTAGAAATGGTTGTGCGTGAAAATCCCAGTAACTGAGCAGATTGTGAAATACTCAGACCGGCCCGTCTGGCACCAACAACCATGCCACGCTCAAAATTGCTTAAATCACCTTTCTTTCCCATTCTGACATTCAGTTTGGAGTTCAGGAGATTGTCTTGACCAGGACCACACCCCTAAATGCATTGAAGCAACTGCCATGTGATTGGTTGAATAGATAATTGCATTAATGAGAAATTGAACAGGTGTTCCTAATAATCCTTTAGGTGAGTGTATATTAGACTATTGGAAATAATTTGAACAAATATGTTAGACCGTAGTGGTACAAACAATAGCTTAACTGTCATGTTAAAATTATTTCAGACTTGTGTGGTGTATAATTCTCCAGTTTGCTTTTGCTGACATTGGTCTTGTTCAAGAGATTTATTTTAATGCCAAGTGGCTTTGAAATATAAGTATATATAAACTGTACAGCCACAGTGTCTTGATTAGTCTGAATTCTATGTAGTACCAACGACTATAGATATAGAAATGCAGTTCACTCCTTTTACTTATGAATGGGAGAAACAGTAACACGCAATATGGCGGAATACGTCCCGCCTTCTAAATAAAAGAGCCAATCACTGATTGGTAAAGTCATTGCGTCACTGCAACTGCTGTTAGAAGAGCCGGTTCCCATAGAAACCTGAGTCTCGCGGTTAGGACTGCACTTGTGCATTGGTCTAGCCTAAAAATATGCTTTTGTAATGCTATTTGAGCATAAGGAACAACATTTATGGGGCAGTTCATGTCAGATTTTGTTGCTGATTTGAAATAGGTAATTTGATTGTTCAGCAAGCGGTTTTTGAGATTTCAGTATTCCCCCATTCAAGTAGACAGGACTTGGTCTTGGATGCCCAAAATATCTGCTCGAAGGCGTTGCAAATATGACTGCCGAGTGAACAGATTTTCCTTGAAAGGGGCTTTGATAGTACCTATTAAGAATTAATTTCCAATGTTGCCTGTCTCTGAGATGGTGTGTAATCCATGGACAACGAAGGGATTTTTTTAGATGTTGCTTTTTCTATGTCTGCTTCCATTTCATTTTGTTGGAGTCCATAATCGCTGCTTCATGTCTGCTTTAAATGCAAGTTTTGTTTGCTTTTGGCTGTTACGTGTTCCATGGCAATGCGTAAATAAAAACGGTTGATCACCAAGATAGTTCATTTGAAAAAAGGAAGTAGATATTAAATGTTTTTCTGATGGTTTGTCTTTTTCTTGTTGAATTGAGTGCTCAAGTAATATAAATATAACTGCTGCTTTCTTAAATGATCTTGATCATTTATGCAATATGCTGCAAATGCGATTATAGGTCATAATATAAGTAGTGTCAATTTTGACTAGACAATTAAAATAATTGACAGATACTGTCCGTGTTTCTTTTATTTATGTTAGAATCTTTCTTACGTTTCATTGTTAGGAGAAAGGGGGTGAAACTATCTAATAAATGGGTATCAATGATATATATTCTTTAATTGTATACCAAATATCTTTTGGAATGACGTAGAGCGTTTTGATTGGGAGGATGTTGATGATAAGCTAAGAGAGGGTCTCAGAAAAAAAAAAATGTTCTAGATGTTTCTTAAATTTGTGAGAACCACTTTAAAGGCAGATTGTTTGTTTGTATGTGTGTCTTTTGCGTCATTTACATGGTTTCTCTACACCAGAGCAAACTCAGCCAAGCCCACTAAGGAAAGTAAGTGCGGAATATCTTCCTGCTTTTCCATCCGCCTGTTGGTGTGTGGATGAGCATGTGGACTGGTGTGTGCTTGTGTAAATGTGCAAATGTAAGATTAATGGTGTGTGCGCTCGGATGAATACATCCCCCTGTGCTCCCGTGTTTGCATGCATGCACTCATCGTGCTGCTGTGACACTCATACCTCACACCCGCTCAGACTGAGGGTCCAGGAGAGGGAAGTGCTCATATTTTAATGAGGAAAAGAAAAATGTATGGCCCAGGAAACTCACTGGGGTCACTAGGGGCTTATTATTGTAAAGAGTTCTTGATAAACCAAAGGGAAGCAAAGACTTGAGGTATAAATATTGATAATATTTATTTTTAAATAATAATAAATATTGATAGGTTTGGGGCTTCTACAATTTTTTTAAAAATGTTTTATACTTTTTAAAAGAAGAGCTCACTAAGGCTGCTTTAATTTGATCAGAAACATAGTGAAACGGTACTATTGTGAAATTGTATTGCAATAAAAAAATCTGATTGTAATATAATAATATAATTTAAAAGTAGTGCTGGGCATGTATATACTGTGTGTGTGTGTGTGTGTGTGTGTGTGTGTGTGTGTGTGTGTGTGTGTGTGTGTGTGATATTACACAAAACACACACACACACACTTTTTTTCTTAAATATATACATGCATGTGTGTGTATTTATATATAGGCCTACATTATACACTGTACTCACACATATATTATGTACACACAAACTTTTGTTTTTGGATGCGGATAATCGATTACCCAGCACTATTTAAAAGTAATTTTATTCTTTTGATGGCAATTTTCAGCATCATTACTCCAGTCTTCATTGTCACATTTTCCTTCAGAAATCATTCTAATATGATGAATTGATGCATCAATGTTAAAGTATTTTGGATATACTATTGAAAACCATGATTTTATATAGTAAGTTCCAAAGAATTGCATTTATTTGAGCCATTATAAACACATTTACTGTTACTTATGAACAATGTACCATTGCTGAATAAAAGTATTAATTACTTTTAAAATATACTTAAAATTTCAAAATTTCCAAAGTCATGTGGTAGCCTAAGGGATGAGTACATACTATGCACTTTTGGGTGAGCTGTCCCTTTAATGGAGGACATAAACTTTGAGTGAATTTAATGAATTGCTTCTTTATCTAATAATAATTAGCAGTCTAACTCAACAGATAATTAAGAATGTAAAAGGTTATTCTGTGATTCATGTATTGTTGTTTACTGCTACTGCACTTTCACCTCATAAATTGGCACATTGTGAATCAGTGAGACTTATTCTGCATTACCGTTCATTAATGTAATTTAAGACATCTATCTTATGAAATTCATTCATAAGAGTTGTCACAAAGAACGAACCAACACCAGGAATAATGATAATGTTGTCATTGGTCACCTAAGCATGTGAAGTGGGATGATGCTCATTGTGTTAATGCAACACATGGAGTCATCCTGCCAAAGCCTGGGCTTGCTGCACTGTTCACTGAAATAGTCTTGCAAACACAACAAAGGGCATAAAATGATTTGTTTTATGAATTGCCATAGACCTGCATGATCTCCACTGACAAAAACTCTCATCATATTTGAGAGGATGTTATTGTTAATATTATCTGTGAGTTCCATAATGGAAACTAATGTAAGGAAAAAAAGTACTTGGTCTTAATGGGATCATGTATATCTATGACCAAATTCAGCAGTGTATTGTACAGTTTATTTGATGCTTATAACATGCTTTTGCAAATATGCAGAGTTTTGTGAGGCCATTCCTGCTGCAGTTTCAACTTCTCGTCTCGCCTCGTACTGAGTTTCAGAACAGTTGGACTGAATCTTTAATTAGCTGTAATCTGCCGTTTCTCAGTACTTGATCTGTATGATTCTCTGAAGAGCTTTGCAATGGCTGGGATTTATCAGTGTATGTGCAATAAAAACCCTTCCCTCTTCAAAACCAGGTTGGTTTGTGCTGTTATCTGTGATTTGTTAATATGTGTACTTGAATTTTCTTTCTAATTCACTGAAACTGACATTGAAGGTCATAGTATATTTGGTTGACATCCCAAAACACTATGATGCTTTTGAAGTAAAACTAGCATGCACTTAAAATGTTTGCAACCCAAACACTGCTTGGACGGTGACACAAATCCTGTCAGAAACACTAACGGTTGATGCTGGATCACATTCAAAAGACTTTAATGTTTCATTATATTGTCTTCCAAACTGCCTACAACATCTGTGAATGCACAGTCAAGTAAAAAAAAAAAAAAAAAAAATGTCTTTGCATTAATAAACAAAATAGCATCTGCAAACAAATAATGCTAGACCTTTATCTAGAGATCTTTAACTTTTTGCTGAGACTTTCAGCAAACTGTCATCAAACTAAGGTTATTGTAGTGGATGTAAAAATTCACACAGGTACACCAGCAGAGTAAGCACAGATGTACACTGAAGTTCAAAAGTTTGGAGTTTGTTTTTGATAGAAGTCTCTTATGCTCACCAAAGCTGTATTTATTGGATCAGAAATACAGTAAAAACAGTAATATTGTGAAATTCTATTACGATTTAAAATAACTTTTCTATTTTAATATATTTTAAAATTGAAAATTTATGATGGCAAAGCTGAATTTTCAGCATTGTTACTGCAGTGTTTAGTGTCACATGGTCCTTCATCATTCTAATGATGATTTGCTGCTCAAGAAATGTACAGCATTTATTTGAAATAAAATATTTAGTCAAATTAGACATTTTTTTTTATTGTCACAAGCTTTTTTGAAAAGAGAAAAATAAAATGTCTTAAATAGATGCCATTTGATTTGATATTTGATCATCTAATGTAGTGACATTCATACATTTGTAAGTGTTAATTGAGTGTTGAAATATTTTATTGGGTCACTGAATGACTACGTACCCACAAACCACAAATGCACCTGCAGTAAAACCACAGGACTCACATTCGAATAATTCAAGTATGTTAATTGTGTTGATTGGGCTATACTAGGAATGCTAAATTGTGATCTGAATTGTTTCGGAATCCACTTCCTAGTTTCTCAATATTTAGTGGGTCAAGGCCCATACTAATGCCCGAGTTTGTTCACAATAAACTCTCTGACATCAGGAAGGTGATCGAGACAGCCATTTTCAGTTTGCACTTTGTTTATTTAGCCCCGCCCCCAGTGGCATAACACTGTAGAGGTTGTAAGTACATTTGTGGGCCAGAGTGTGTTGCCTCATTTGACTAATGACTCTTTTCATTGACTCAGGCCCATGAGGACAGTCAAGAGTCTCTGAGCCCTCTCCCACGCAGGGACACCATGGGAAGCTTTCTTCCAGACAACAGTGCCTATGAGCTGCGCACTGTCGTAGGTGAGACCAAGACTGCACATCACTAGTATCGACATATCTGTGAGGTTCTCTGGGATCGTTTGTGATTCCTACAGCTGACAAGTGTGTGTTTGTCTGTGCTTGTGCTTGTGTAGGTCGAGGTTTGGAGGACCTGATGACAGTGAATCTGGCCAGGTACAAACCTACAGGGGAGCATGTGGCCATCCGGCGTATTGACCTGGATTCCTGTACTAATGACATGGTCAATTACTTACAGGTCAGTAGAAAGTGACAGCATGGCTTCTCTCAGAATATACTAGAGATGGACATTTTAAGTAATTTTGTATTTATTTAATTTATGAATAAAGCAAAATAACTGAAATTAATATTTAGTTGTATTCACAAATCTCACATCACCTATAACAAAATAAGTTTAAAAATAAAAAAGGGCACTATACATTAATAAGAACACAAAACAAAGATATAAAGATTTTGGCCATATACCTATCAAAGTCATTCATCACAGACAGTATCAACTAGGGGTTAAACGACTTCCGATTTTCTTTTTTAAAGTCGACATTTATGTGATGAAAGTCGCGTCGACGTCGACTAGTTGCTGATGACGTCATTAATGAACAAATAACCCTGAACCTTGAGCTGAGACGCGAACACAGGTTTTCTAGTGCATAGAACAGCTATGGCATATGACACCGCACTGCCCATAAGGTTATTGCTCCTACACAACAGCTTTTGTATCAGTTCTTTTGTCTTTGGGTCGTTATTTTGCTCACAGATTTATGCTCGTTCTGAATCAGATACAGATAAAGTAGCACAATAAAGATTACATTTATATGAATGCATTAGTGATTGCGTGTGAATTAATTCTACCTGCCAGCGTCTCTCTACTAATAGTGAAGCTGTGAGTTTTAGTTACTAAGAAATACATGCTATAACTTCAGTTTCTAAGCTATTTTATTGATAAATCACACAACAGTGTTGACAATACATTTCTGCGGTACTGAATGGTTTTGTGTGAGGTGCACACGATCTCCGTGTGATGTGCGAGCTGTGTGTGTGCGTTACAATGGATGGATGCAGCACGCATTAGTTTAGAATGGTGATTAACTTGCGTGTACAATAAGCGTGCGTTCTCCTGATATATTTTGAGCATCCAGATGGTATAACCAAACATGTCTTTTGGAGGGCTCTTTGAGTATGTATTTATTTGTCATTTTTAACTGTTGGAAACAGAGCCTGCATGTCAGGAAATAGTTTATCTTGTTGCGCCCTCTATAGGCCAGCGACTAGTCGACGTAAAGCTTAAAGCGTCATGGTAGAGCATTAAAGTTAACTAGTCGGTGCAACCCCTAGTATCGTTAGTAGGCTATACTTATTGTATTTCGGCCACACCACAAGGTGTCACTGTGGCCTCAGTGCTTTGCCTCGCCTACTCTGAGCTCGATTGCTATGTCTGAGGTAAACCACGCCCTCCTCATTACCCTCCCTAGACAAAGAAATGTAGAAATAAATAAATGTAGAAATACATAAATGTAAAAATAAAGAAATGTATACATGAATAAATGTAGAAATAAATAAAAAGAAATGAATACATTTATGAATTAATAAAAGAATAAATAAATGTGTTAAATAAATAAATAAATAATAATAATAAATAAAAAAAATATATATATATATACACACACACACACACACACACACACATAAGGAAATAAATGTATAAATAATTATTTCTTTAATTTTTTTGCTTTTCTATGTATATTTATTTACATTTATTTATTTTTGCTTCTTTACATTTCTTTGTATATTTATTTATGCATTTTATTAATTTTTAATTTTGGCAGACTTGGCATTCCATACTGATCAGGCATAACATTATGACCTAATACGTTTAGGGCCCAGTATTATTTCCTACTACTGCCTTAGCCACCCATGACCCTGTCATCGGTTCACCACTGTTCCTTCCTTGGACCATTTTGATAGATACTGACCACTGCAGACCAGGAACACCCCACAAGAGCTGCAGTTTTGGAGATGCTCTGACCCAGTCGTCTAGCCATCGAAATTTGGCCCTTGTCAAACTCGCTCAAATCCTAACACTTATTCATTTTTCCTGCTTCTAACATTAACTTTGAGGACAAAATGTTCACTTGCTGCCTAATATATCCCACCCACTAACAGGTGCCGTGATGAAGAGATAATCAGTGTTATTCACTTCACCTATTTCAGTTAATGTCAAGTTTAGTATCAGATTAAGTTCATCTAATATTTTTATTTCAATGAATAAAAGCAATTATTAATAGTTTGAGTTAATAACAAAAATTTCAATTTGTATTTCAAAAATCCTTTTGCAATGTTTGAGTAGTGTGTAGTGAGTAGTGAGTAGCGTCTAGCTGGTGCAGAACAAACACTTAAAGTGCCTCTATTATGGATTTTTGAAAATTACCTTTCATGTAGTGTGTAACATAGTTCTAAGTGAATGAAAACATCCTACAAAGTTTTAAATCTGAAAGAGCACCGTATATAAAGTTATTGTCTCTCAAAGTCGACTCTGAGTCAATTTTCAAGCAAATCGCAAGCCATTTCATTGTGACGTCAAAGCAAAACATTAGCATATTGTCCGTGCACTTATTGTGCACGCAGGCACCAGGGAGAACTTGAACCACCTCAAACACTGCACTGGTTACTGGATAGCATCATGCCGAAAAGATGCTGTGCAATGTGTTTATTGTGTTTTATATTGTGAACTGTGCGTGACCTCCTAATTGAACTCCATTCCACATCCATCGAGTGATGTATATCGCTAGTATACACAGTATACATAGGCATTGCAACCACCTTCTGTTTATTTTTCCATAGGGAGAACTCCATGTGTCTAAGCTGTTCCACCACCCCTGTATCCTCCCATACAAGAGCGTCTTCATTGCCGAGAATGAACTGTGGGTGATCACACCCTTCATGGCCTATGGTTAGCTGAGATATTCTGCATCAAGTTGAAATTTGTGTAGGTTCAACTGTACCAGTTGAAAATGTTTTTTTCTTAACATTCTTTTGTGTTTCTCTTCTTTATCAGGATCAGCACGAGACTTGATCTGTACACATTTTGCTGATGGTTTGAGTGAGCAGACAATTGCCTACATCCTGCTGGGTGTGCTGAGAGCGCTGGAGTACATACATCAGATGGGCTACGTTCACCGGTGAGGAACACATGTACACTCATGATTATTTATTATTGTTATTAGTCAAACAGGTTAATATATCAACCACCACATTAGCCTGTTGGTCTCTAGCTTTTAATGTAGGCGCTATCTTAACCTGTGTCTGTAGGAGTGTGAAGTCAAGCCACATTCTGATTGCAGCAGATGGGCAGGTGTATCTGTCCGGTCTTAGGAGTATCTTCAGCTTGATCCGTCACGGTCAGAGAGCACGTGTTGTACACGATTTTCCCCAGTACAGTATTAAAGTACTACCGTGGCTCAGTCCAGAGGTTCTGCAGCAGGTAATGCTCCATATACTGTACCAATCTTCATTTTTTTTATATATATATATATATATATATATATATATATATATATATATATATATATATATATATATATATATATATATATATATATATATATATATATATATATATATATATATATACATATACACACACACACACACACACACACACAGTGATCCGGCATAACGTTATGACCACTGACAGGTGAAGTGAATAACATTGATTATCTCTTCATCACACTACCTGTTAGTGGGTGGGATATATTAGGCAGTAAGTGAACATTTTGCCCTCAAAGTTGATGTGCTAGAAGTCCACTTACTTGAGGAACACAAGGCACCAGGATGCACTATGGGAAGAAGGCAAGCCGACAGAGGCAGTGTGATGCTTTGGGCAATGTTCTGCTGGGAAGCCTTGGGTCCTGCTATCTATGTAGATGTTACTTTGACACATACCACCTACCTAAGCATTGTGCAGACCATGTACACCCTTTCATTGGAAACGGTATTCCCTGGTGGCTGTGGCCTCTTTCAGCAGGGTAATGTGCAAAAATGGTTCAGGAATGGTTTGAGGAGTACAACAACGATTTTGTGGTATTGACTTGTCCTCCAAATTCCCCAGATCTCAATCCATTCGAGCATCTGTGGGATGTGCTAAACAAACAAGTCCGATCTATGGAGGCCCCACCTCGCAACTTACAGAACTTAAAGAATCTGCTGCTAACATCTTAGTGACAGATATCACAGCACACCTTCAGGGGTCTAGTGGAGTCCATGCCTTGACAGGTCAGGGCTGTTTTGGCAGCAAGAGGGGGACCAACACAATATTAGGAAGGAAGGAAATATCATAATGTTATGCCTGATCGGTGTGTGTGTGTGTGTGTGCGCGTGTGTGTGTGTGTGTGTGTGTGTGACACATTAGAATGCACTGAAATATACACTATTACTTTTTTATTATATTATTGATCAATTAAATACAGGTGAGCATATAATTGAGACTTTCAGAAACATAATTTTTTTTTCTGGCCTCAAACCTTTGAGCAGTAGTGTATACTGTACTTACAATACATCAGAAATTAGCAAATGACATTTGATTACACCTGTATTAATCTGTGCATATGACAGAATCTTCAGGGATATGACTTCCGCTCAGACATTTACAGTTTGGGCATCACTGCATGTGAGCTAGCTAATGGACACGTGCCCTTCAAAGACATGCCAGCTACGCAGGTAAGGCAAACATTTGCTTTATTGATCCTTTTTAACGTCCATTTAGCTTCATAAACTGTCTCTTTGCCTGTGTCAGATGTTGTTAGAGAAGTTGAATGGTACAGTCCCCTGCCTGCTGGACACCACCACCATCCCCCCTGAAGAACTGAGCATGAAACCGTCTCGCTCAGGGGCCGACTCTGGGATCTGCGAGGGCCCCGGTGCCAGTGGAGCTCGCCACACTAATGGAGAGCCCTCATCCTCCTCTGCAGGAAACCCATACAGCCGGACCTTCAGCTCTCACTTTCATGCCTTTGTGGAACTTTGTCTGCAGAGAGATCCTGAGAAAAGGTCAATATAAAACTCAACTGCTTCCGATTTGTATTTATTTTTAAAGGACTAATTCAAAATTCTGTTATGTTTGACCATCATATCATTCCACACCGGTATGGTTTCCTTTTTTTCTGTGGAACAGAAAAAGAGAAATTTTCAGGAATGGACTGAACACGCTTTTCCTTGTAATAAATGTGAAAGGGGATCCAGGATGTTGAGCTCCAAATTGATAAACTTTAGAAAGTTTCTCATAAGTAAATGATTAAAAACTTTACAAAAGGTCTCATTTCTTAGCATTAGTTAAAATGAACTATGAGCAATATATTTTTTACAGCATTTAATAATCTTTGTTAATAAATTTACATTTGTTCATTGTTTAGTTGCATTAACTAATGTTAAAGATTAACATTCTCTGAGGAACATTAATGTTCAAAAAGGAAAATTCTGTCATCATTTACTCACCATCATGTCATTCCAAACCTGCATTAATGTGCTGCTGAGCACAAAAAAAGATATTTTGAAGAATATGGGTAACCAAATAGTTGATGGGGCTTATTGACTTCTGCAATGGGAATGTATTGAACTATCCCCGCTATGGGTGAACTATCCCTTTAACAGATAACACTTTTGATTTTTAAAAATTTATTAGTAAATGTAATAATAAAAAATAATAAATGTTGTAGAAGTGTGGTTCATTGATTAGCTCATGTTAACCAATGTAGTTAACTAATGTTAACAATGAAACCTTATTGTAAAGTGTTACCAACTATGTTATACTTTTGTGGTGCAATGAATAGATTGAAATTGATGTTATGTCTTACCACAGACCTTCTGCCAGCTCTTTGATAGGCCATTCCTTCTTCAAACAAGTGAGTTTTACCTTCTTATGAGCAAATACCTGATATATTCGTACAAATTTAAACACAAAGAGGTCGCTCACTTGTTTAATTGTGGTCAATGTAACATTTCAGATAAAGCGCAGACCATCCGAGGCTCTTCCTGAGCTCCTGCGTCCAGTTTCTCCAATCAGCAGCCTAGACTACATGCAACCTCAGGATTCGCCCACTGGACTAGCTAGTCTGGAGTCTGATCTCAGCAACCTGGATGTGGATGACTGGGATTTTTGACATTAAACAGATGAGAGATGGAGGGACGATGGATTGGATGGAAAGGTGTGATTTACCGTAGGACTCTTAATGAGAAATTGAGAAATGTGGAAGATTTTGTTTTGTCTTTTTTTCTTTTTAGTGTGAAGGGAGAAAAAGGGAAGGCCTGTGCTATGTGAATGTGAAATAGACATTACAAAGAGCTTCAAAGAAGCTACAAGAGACTCTGGAGTGTTTCTAGGTTGTCTTTGTGATTTGTGTATGTCAATGAAACTATAAGGAGACTGTAAGAAGAGAAATGAAAAGCCAGCAGCCACATAGCCTTGCTAATCCATTCAGAAGCATGAACTGGACCCTGAGGCATGCACTGCGCACCCTCGCCTACATTTTAGTTACGCTTACAGACTGGCCATGTGACAGTGGTGATCACTTCAGGCTACTGAAACGTGTTCTATGCGTTTCAACTGAACTAATGACACTCTATGAATGTCTACCAGCTTACAGCAACACAGGTTCACAGTTGAATTGCCATGTATCCTAGCATATTTGTCCAGTCAAGCATAAAGAGCTGTCAGTAAAGTCAAACTCATCATAGCACTGTCCAATTTATGGATGGATTGTAGGAATTGTGCTCAAATAGTGACTCCACACAAAAAAAATATGCTAGAGGACACTTTTGTTTTTTTGTTTTCCTGCTATCTGGTGCAGTTATTTGTTTAAAAATGTTAGTTTGGTTGTATTTTTGCTAAGATTAATTTCTGTTCTTAGCATGCGTTACAGAAGGAAGTACTTCAGTGGACCGTCTGTGTATTTTCAGCATATTTACATCTTGGTCAAATGGAATAAATGTTGCCGTTGATGTTGTTTGCTGTTTTATATATATATATATATATATAAACAGCTGCAATAGTGATTTCTCTACATACTAAACAGTTTATAATAGAGATGCATTGACATTAAAATTTTACAAATAAGCTTATTATTTTCATGTTTTGACTGACAACTGATAAATGGTGGATATTAAAATTGTATACCATTTTGCCAAAATATTAAAACTTAAAATAAATCAGTCATTTTAATGGTAGGCATTTAAACATTAAGCAACATTAAAGTGTACAGCATGAAAAATGGATATTCATTTTGAGATTTGTTTATTAGTAGTAAAACTTTTTTTTTTTTTTTTGTCCTCAACGAACAACACTCACTTAACCCGAATGTAAAAATAGGGTAAATGAGTATGAATAATTAAATGTTTAATATCGACAGATACTGATCATTTAAAAGCCTGTCTAAAGTCCTCTTCACACCAAGAAAGATAGAAAATTATGTTTACTATAGTCGCCCACACTGGCGATATTTCATCTGCTGCCTTGAACACTCAAGCCCTTTAAAGTAGGTTGGATTCTGATTGGCTGTTGAATGTTTTTATCGTTCATAAGCTGGAAAACAAACGTTATTGCAATGATATTGTTTCTGTGCGCCATTACCATTATAGCTGTGGTGTGGACTTTTGGTGTGCACTATTTTCATAGAATTAGAACAATTATTAAAACTTCAGTTAGTTATCTTCCTTGGTGTGAAATATTGGGCAATAATATAGTGCATCTCTAGTGAATGACGTACAGATTGTCGAGTCTCATCCTGGGAGATTTCTGAGAATGAAGGAAAGAGTCACCAAAAAAAAAAAAAAAGTTCTACAAAAGAGTGCATGTTTATTTCAAAGGTTCTGAAAATTTACAACGCAACTGGAAATTTGATTGACTAAAGGTAGAACACAGATGGGAGGAGGCTGTATGGTGCTAGTCTTCCTCATCTGAGGGAGGCTGGTCAGCAGCTGCCTGCTGTTTCTGCATCTTCGCCATTAGCTCTGGAGAAAAAAAAAATACACCAAGAATGACTTCCTTATTCTCCATTTCATATTATACATGACATTAGTGAGTGAATTTATCAGTGCTCCAAGAGTGTCTGACCAATTGACCAAAGCTTGTCTAGACATTTGTGATTAATGGAAAAGATAAGCACCTTTAGCTGGGTTGAAGACACCATTGGTCTGCTGGTTACAAACATAGCAGCGCTTGGACTTGCGGTAGTGCTGGAGAGCACAGGTTTCGCAGAAGTAGTGCCGGCACCTGGAAAACAAAATTATACTTTTAAATTGAGAATGACATACTAGGTCTGCAGTCAAATATGTGGCTACAACATGCAAACACAAATGTCAAAAAATGGCGATATGATGTACATGTAAAGCATCATAATGTGGATTTGGGCTGTGGTGGTAAAAGTGGGAAGCAGCATTTGCAATTCAAACTGGCTATGGCTTGATGTAGCACTTACTTTGTAATAATAGGGTTCTTAAAGGACTCTCTACAAATGAAACACTTGAAAGGAAGATCTTCCTCATCACTGCTCACTTCATAGTTCTCATCATCTGTGAGATAAACAATACATCAGAAAACAGAACAAAAGAAGCTAAATGTTTTCAAAGACCGGTACCTAAATATGGCTAACCGTTTGCCCCGTATCTTCCTTCTTCAAGCTCTCGCTCAATCTGCCAGCCGTGCTTGTAGTCCGAGCGGTCATGCAGAAATTTACAACTGTCTGAGGATTTAAAAAAAAAAAAGACATGTTTGTTCCTGCAATGACGTTTGCCATAGGTGTTAACATGAACCTCAAAAGAAAGGCAAGAATAAAGAGGAAACCTGTGGCTTACTAACCTCCAAACCCACAGAAGCCTGTCTCTTTATAGTCTTTACAAATGTCAGGCTGGTAATCCCACCGGACTGTGGCCCTGAGGTGCTCAGGGGCTCTGATTGGTCCTTTCCTATCACATACAAGACATTGTGGATCAGTTAAATGTTGAGTGTCTTACATATTTAGTCACAGTAAACAGGACCAGCATTTGACCAACATTTCTACTGACTCACCTGACCATACCAGAGGAGGCATTGCCCATGGTGGAATCCTTGGGTTTAATGAATTTGTGGTAGTTGTTGATGCCACGATAAATCTTATCGTCTTCTTTACCAGACAACTCCTATGAATAAAATACAGACATTTAAGAGATTGTGACCACCCAAACAATATCAGTAATTATGCATCTTAAAAGTCAGCATGAAATGGAAATTCACCATCTATTTTCTTAATGATCTTACTGTAAAACGATTCACCCATGCACGTTTCATTTTTTTCACCTCATAATTTTCTCATAACCGTCTGTGTGAAACAACAGACTTCTCTCTGACATGCTGGACTTCTCTAATCATTTAGTCTGCTTAAACCCCACCGCAAGCATTCAACCAACCAACTAACCAATGGATAGAATCAAGCCCCTGCCTTTTTTGTTTCATTTTTCATTTTTTGAATCCGTTTCATTCAGTCGGACAAGAAAGAGAGGAAGAATGTCTGCATTTTGCTCCTCGCGCATTTTGTTCCGCTACTGTATAATTTTTGAGGAAATATAACACAAGTTGTTTATAATACTTCTATAAATCGTTTTGTCTTTTTATGTTCATTTCAGTTTTAGAGAAACATAAACACCCTGCCTAATATCTCCTGTGTTCTGTTTTGAAACAATATGAGGGCGAGTAGATGATGTCAAAAGTATCCCTTTAAAAGCAAGTTCATCATAATATCTGTTTATTGAGAGATTGTTTACACTTGTTATTATAGGCAATAGAGGCTCTTTTTCTAATAAATTTATTTTATTATATATTTAGACAATTACTATTCAGCAAAATGTATAAATTCTGCTGTGCTCAAAAATATTGAATGATGTCACTAAAAAAACTGAACTGATTTGACCTGAATAATGCTACTATATTATCTTCTTTAGAGCTGAAATAGGTGTAATGATAATAACTGAAAATAATGAATTCTGATTGGACAATTTTGCAGCGCAGATTCCGTTTACTACTGTAAACCTGCTTTGAAGAAATCTGTAAAATGTAAAAAGCGCAGTACAAATTCACTTGACTTTACAATGTTGGTGCTAGTTATTGTACCTCTTGAATCTTCTGGCTGCGCTCAAAGATGGCCTGAGCATCTTTGTCCCTCTCTGTGTCCAACTCATAAATAGCAGTGGCCCCCATGTCATCCGGTCCCTCTGGTTTCTGTAACACACACACACACACACACACACACACACACACACACACACACACACACACACACAGAGATTTACAAGTGAATCAAATGAATCATTTGCATTCTTTAAGATTTATCATAATATAAATCATAAGAAAACACGACCGCCACATTGTAAACATCAGACAGACTCACCGCTGACCGAGTCGACTTGTAAGCGACAGTGACACTCTTGCCTTCTTTCTCCTCTTCACTTTCACTTGATGAGACTGCTTCCCTCTCCACTTTCTTTGTCTAAACGGTGGGATGTGCAGATGTTGCGGTTATGGCTTTAGAGTAAACCGCTTCGTAAAAGACAAAAAAAAAAAAAAAAAAGGCACACTGTGTCTGATTAATGAAAGATTTAAAATACCGACATACTTTCTGAATCATGGGGTTCGTAATAGCAGCTTTCTTCTTTCTGACCACAGCACTGCCCTCCTCGCCGCTACTTAATCCTGATGAACACACAAAAATATATTTTAAAGCATCAGTTAGTCGGTTTTGACTTACGTTGAATTACGTTGGGCATAAACTTTGACTCAACAGACAACTCACTGTATTGACTATAGAAAACTGCTCAATCAACACGTGCATTAAAAATAGAATAAGCACAAAATACTGTACCTTTGTCGCTATCACTTGCATTTCTTTTCCGTGCAGAAAATTTCTTGTTTGATTTCTTAAAAAGAAACTTGCAGGTTGTTTTAGGCTCTTCTGACTCCGCCATCTTGAACTGCATATGAAAACAAACCACAGAGTAGATATGAGGAACGTCAGTTATAGTGCCTCTTGTGTTTGGGATGAATACAGTGCAAGTGCATATGGTGTACTGTTATCAAAGATGTTTTTTGTTTGTTTGTTTGTTTGTTTGTTTGTTATTAACATTTCATACGTAAATATATTCCCATTTCTATTAATACTGTTTACCGTTTTTAAAAGTCTATTATTAGACTAACTGTCAGACATATTTTGGAAGGAAGCATATAACACAAAATGAATGGCAGCTTGCTTTTCAGAACAATAACATTTTATACTGTACTTAACTATGCTATACTTTACACCAGACATTCTCAATGCCAAGGGCCTGTGTAAAATCTGAAAATATTAGATAAATACATATTTTATTTTGATCATTATATGATGATGTAGCCTATTCTTATATGAGTATATTATGCCATGATTGCAAACATTAGATTTTTTCCTTTTTATTATTATTATTATTATTATTATTATTTTTACATTTTATTACTACTTGAATGAAATACAAAACATGCCTCAATAAACAACAAAAAATCAACAAAAGCATAATTTATTAGATAGATAGATTTTGCTATACTTAACCACACCCCTGTCGTAAAGTGCCACCAGACGAGAAAAACGTCGTAATATACCACAATGGTTTTGCGGCCTCGCGCCATTTTAAGAAAGAAACGACTCGTTCAGCTTGATGAAAGAGTACACGTTGGGTATTGTGTGGACCGAAATAAAAAACAAAACAAAAAAACAATTCTATAGGGATTTAAAATATTCATGCACGAAGATTTCCCACAGAAATACGCCGAGGTTATTGGGCTAAAATCGGAGGTTTCGTCGGAACCGAATGAGAAGTTGAGGTAATTTGCTTCAGGAGGCCGTCCGTGGAAACGTTGGCGATCTTATGATCTGATCAGTAGACATGAATTATTAGAGCCGATCCTAACCAGGATTGAGCGTTGCTTTACACGCCTATAACAAAATCTGCACCACCATTACTTGTGTACTTCGTTCCGGTTTGTTTATGTAATGCCTAATAATGAAGAATCTGATTATTCAATAATTTATGTGGTGCAACTGTAGTGCTGTTTATTTGCCCTAAGCTAGCCTAGCTAACTGGTACTGCTAGCTGCTAACTTTTAGGGGGTGTTTCGTTATTGATCCAGATACCGGAAGATACTTGGACGCCACATTTTAGTTAAAGTTTACCAACGCCGAATTTGTCCATGCTGGGTTTTCGACTGATCTTGGAGTAGCTGAAATCTTTAGCTTCTCAATCATTTACCCACCGTAACTTCTTAGATCTAGTATTTAGGGATTCTGTTAAAGGTTGGTCTCAATTTTATTTGAATCGGTTTTAATTTCTCTTTTCTAGGTGAACAATGACTCAGTTTCTTCCGCCGAACCTGCTGGCATTGTTTGCCCCGCGGGACCCGATACCATTCCTGCCTCAACTCGAGAAACTTCCCCACGAGAAACATCACAACCAGCCGTACTGCGGAATTGCCCCTTTTATCCGGCATTTTGAGGTACTTTTTGTAATAGTGTGTTGTTTAAAATATTATTTTGAATATTTTTTATTTTTTTAGACTGCCAGTAGAGATTACAGATCAAGTGTTAAAATCTGATTATTGTTGTATGCATGATGCAAATTACTTAAGATATTTTTCAGTATTATGTAATGTTAAATAATGTTGTTTTTGTTATCCACTGTTGGTTAGGACCCCAGAGATGCTCCGCCACCCACAAGAGCAGAGACGCGGGAGGAGAGGTTGGAGAGGAAGGTGAGGAAGTCTTAACTTTTTGCTTTAGTTTCTGTGGGAAGTTCACTGATGTTGTTTGTTCCTGCTGAGTGGCTTTTAGATTTACAGACCTTCATTCAAAATGGTATCAAATGGGTTATGAGTTGGGAATAGCAAACATACTATCCGGTATATGGAAGAGTGACTTTGTCAGTAGGATAATCTCTTTAGTAGTCTTAATTATGAACAACGTTCATGTGTTTCCAGAAAATTAGAACATGGGAGGTTCTTCATGTATATGTATCTATATGTTAATATTTGTATGTAATATGGTCCATTTGATTTCAATTCCAGAGAAGAGAGAAGATGGAAAGAAGGCAAGTTGTGGTGGAAACAGAACTGAAGCTGTGTAAGTATCTGAACTTAATGAGTGAATCGCTGCAACACTGTATTATAAAACTTATAAATAATTTATCATTTTCACAGGGGACCCACACAACGATACTAATGCTCAAGGAGATGCTTTTAAGACCTTGTTTGTTGCTCGAATTGTGAGTATTTTTATTTTATATGTTTTTTTTTTTTTTTAACAGGAATACAAATATTTTAAGATCTATTCCTGGCAATGTTAATCTTATGCATTGTATTCTATTTATACAGAATTATGACACCACAGAATCCAAACTACGGCGTGAGTTTGAAGTCTATGGTCCTATCAAACGGGTAAGTTGTTGAAAATGTACACTTCTCCACTATCCCCTTTTTAAAAAAATCCAACTCATGGCTCATCTTTAATTTTATATGCTTTTAATAGATCTACATTGTGTACAACAAGAAAACTGGAAAACCGAGAGGCTATGCATTCATTGAATATGAACACGAGAGAGACATGCACTGTGAGTAACCGAGGCATCTCGTTCTTCTTTAAACCCCTTATATGACTCAAAGCAAGACTTTGAAATGCTACACCATCTGTTATTGCAGTGAAAAAGAGACTTTCATTGTCTTATGAAAACAATTTTTATTTAAAGCAACAAATGATGTTGGTCATAGTCCGTCTATTTAGGTTTTTAGTTTTGTTTCTTTTTTGCACACCATAAATTTAGGTGTTGCCAGCCAATCAAAAATGTAAACGAAAATGAGACTGTGTAACTGTCATGTTATAAAACTTCATTTGTGTGTGTGTGTGTGTGTGCTTGTATGACCGTTCATGTCAACCCTATCATACCTGTGTTCGTAGTATATTCCTGTTTTTTACCCCTTGTGTGTGTGTTGCATCTGTGTGAGTGTGACGGTGCAGCACATGTGGGTGAAGAGCGGAGTGTGGCTGTGCGTTAGCCCAACACACATTCTGATGAATGTTGCCACTCTATGGCATCTCTGTAATGTTTAGGCAGTGTGACATAGCAGTGTGTTTCCGGACGGAGCGGTGATGGTAAGCTAAAGGCTAAGGCCGTCTGTAGTGAAAAAGGTGACCCATAAACTTGCACACCTGTTCATGTCTGGTGCACAAACAGCTGTTAATATCAAGGCTTATATCTCAGTTCACACAGGGGCGTTTATGATTGAAGTGTTGCGGAGCAAGTCAATGCTTTCTATTAATTGTGTGTTGTTCTCATTGCTACTGCAGCCGCCTATCTCTGATGGCTATTGGCCAGAGCTGGCTTGCAGATCATGATGATGGTTTTGATACATCTACACCCTACTACCACAGCTCAGTATATGGTTGGTATGATGGGTTTGTATGATGGGTAAGATTTCTTTACACCCCTCATCTAATTTTAGTTGATAGGTGATAGGTGTACCAAATCACTTCTCATCTGCCCCATTTTAGGGCTAAACATAGGGCTGCCAATTGTCATTGAAAGTGGCTTGGGCCAGTTATAGTGAGTGCGAGCCTGTCATTAATCTCTTCTATTAAAGCCATTGAACTACTAATGTAGTTGTACCGTGCGGTATTGGTTAGATTTGAAACTGAACTGTTGTAAAGAGAACCTGTTGGTTGTATTGCAACACACAATTGCTGTCAAAGTAGATGGTGATCTTTGTTAAAATATAGATGCATATTTTATTTAATTTACACATGGTTATGTGCCTTTTTTTTTTCTCCACAAGGTTGTGTAATTCCTGCCGTAAGTGCAGTTACATTTACATTTTTTTTTTTTTTTTTTTCCAGTGCATTTTTGCAGAGGAAATGTAATCATTTCACTAGTAATCCACGTGATGTAGAATTTTGCGTTTTAGGTGGGTAGAAGATTTACCCACGCAGATTTTGGGTTCAAGTTGGCCATGTGGTTTTGGCATTTTGAAAAACAGAAAGCTGCTTGGTTTGAAAGTGACAGCTACACTATTTGACAGTGGATCCCTGCAAAATTTTGTGATAATGTGATTGAACCTTAACACCGTTGCTATGCAGCAACTAGAAGAAAATGTTTGTGTTGTGCAGTGACAATGTGAATGTTTCACGTTAGTACTATAACCTTTTACTATATTGCTAAGCTTTACTATATCAAATAAGCCAGGACTGTAACAGCACAAAAGACTTATTTGGTAATATATTTTTATTTAAATAAATTCGTAGTGTCTATAATCACTGAAATGGTGGTGTTGGCTTTAATAGAACGGGTTAACTGATGACATGGGATATTCAAATCACTCCCTGGAACCTAATTACATTTCAAGATTCGTATTGCCATGGATTCACCTTGTTCAGCATCAATGGTTAAATTCAGTCCCAGAGTTTCTCTGTGAGACACTTGATCCATAGGCCTAAGAAATGTCTATTTAGGTTAAGCGAGGAGCTGCAACCGTTCCATTGACTTTCCTTGTGTCCAAACTGGCTATTTACATATCTTTAAAGCTCTTAATGGGCTGAAAAAATGGCATGGATACAACCAAGAAAATAAGAATTCTTTATTTTTCTTAACACAAATGTTAAGGGTTCATACCATTTTGTTTCATAACAAATTTTTCTGAATTCTAGTAAAAAAAAAAAAATCTAGATCTTTTAAAATTTCACTTGCAAGGCCCCATAGAATCGTAAAGAATTAAATTGAATGGAAAAACTGATCTGAGAGATTTTGTTATGGCTATAAGGGTGGTTGGTAAGCCCCTTTTGTTGGTTAGGTAGATGAGGGTTGTGGTAAGGCCCTCTGTTAACAGTTAAATGAGGGTGGATGGTAAGGCCCTCTTGTTGAGTAGGTGCGCTGAGGGTGTTTGGTAAGCCCCTCTAGTTTGGTATGGTAGACTGAGGGTTGTTGGTAAGGCCCTCCGGATGAGATGTCAGGACAGGTGTGTGCGAAATAAATTGAGGGTGTGATGGTAAGGCCCTCATGATGGGTTTCAACTGAACGCCATCAACAGTGCAGACCAGAGTAGCTTCGTGGATTTCATCGTATCCCTTGTTGAAGGATTGGACCCCTAATTCCTTGGTTCAAGGTTGTCCAGTTTTGATTAAAAAATTTTTTTATCAAATGTACTGAAAGACGTTTTGATTCGATGCTGCTGGAATCGCCAGGCTACGTTTCCGTGGGGTTTTCCATCAAGGACTTCATCCTTGGCCAGGTGTTATGGTAAGATAGCATCTTCAGGTAATGTGGTAAGACTGAGATAATGACTAAATACTTAAGGGCTTAGACTTATTTTAGACCTGCAGAAGGAAAAGACCCAAGGGTATTGACCATATTGAAGTGTGTGGGAATTGTGTAACTTATTTAAAAGCTGTACTTCTAGCATACCCATTATTTCTAATGTATAGAAGCTAGAAGTAAAGCTCTGCAACCCCCTCCCCCCCTTCCCCTTTGGTCTGTTGTGATGTGAGTGTGAATGGTGCTTTAATGCTGAGAAAAATTCTGTGTGAGAGAATGAATGTTTCTGAGAGATTTGAGAATGGAGAGGGTGGCTTTTAGCTTAACTATATTCACGAAGTGCCTTTTTTTTTTTTTTTTTATTGCTGTTTCTCAAGGTTTAATGATGATAAAATTGCATTAATGGACAGTTTAATGTGGATCACACTTAATTTGGAGATGACTAGTGGTCCAAGTTGAGTACACTGCTGCTTTGTTTTTGTGATCCACCTTGCACTGTTAGAACTACCTCAAATTTTATTTGTATCCGTTTAGGGTCTACCGTAGCACTTATGTTCCTTCATGTTTCTTCCTGAATTCTAGAGAGATGGCATTTTCTCTGAATATTACAGTGTTTAGAAGGCACATTTTAGTGTCTTTAAACTCTAAATGCGGGCGTACACTGAGTTCAGACACTTGGGAGGTCCTG
Organism: Paracanthobrama guichenoti; assembly: GCA_018749465.1. Lineage (NCBI taxonomy): Eukaryota > Metazoa > Chordata > Actinopteri > Cypriniformes > Gobionidae > Paracanthobrama > Paracanthobrama guichenoti. Next base: position 6,270,991 of record CM031945.1, read on the forward strand.
AGGCATTGCACACGTTACAAGTTAACCTTATAATCGCGTCGAAAGCAGCTGGTACTCAGCACGGCAAACCTGTGGCAATCGCATGAGCTTTCATACTTAACACTGAGACTGGAGCATGTTGCTGCTATATCTTTACATAGAAAAAATAAAAAGATGTGTGCAAATTATTTGGTGAAAAGCAGAGAACGGCACAGCCATTCCTTTCAACAAAGACTAGTATTTGTGTGTCAGTGTATTCCCTGTAGGGATGCATCCACTGGGCTTTGATAATTTTCATAGATGTAGCTTGTGTGACGTGCTTGTATATAATTTGGCAATAGGGGACAGCCTGGTTTTAATTTATTTATTTTTTTTAAATGCATGTTTAAATAAAAATGGGATGTTGGGAGGTGCCTGTAACGTTCTTGGCTTGTAATTCCTCACACAATGCGAGCTGCGACCATACGAGCGTCAACAATTTCCAAGTGATTTCTCCCGAGAGAAGAAATATTTTCTGTGAGCTTGTACGACAACAAAAGTTGTATATCGTGTGTGTGCCCTGCTTAAGTGGTATCCAGAGTTTTAATCTTCATACTGAAAATTTAGGCGGCACTGCAATGTTCTCATTCCCTGATGCGTAACACCCTTAAATTGAAGGTATTTGGCATATTCAGCAATTTGCAATATTCAGTTTAGGTTTTTAGTTAAGTGCTGAAATTAGCTTATGGATCATGCATTCATATCATACAAGCTATTCCTTAAGCATTGTGATTTGGAATTATTTTAGGGAATGCAGTTTGAAAAATCTGCTTAAATCCATTATCCAAATCATGAGCATCAGTAATTACTAAAAAATTTCTTTTAATAATATTTTTGTGATTTTATTTAATGCGAGTTATTAATAAAAACAAGTTTTTTTTTTTTTTTTTTTTTTTTTTTTTTTTTTTTAAGCTCATAGCAGCATTGTCAATTTTATCTCATTCCTGGTGTCTTAAGCGTAAGCTTAAGGTAAGGTGGAGGTAAGCGTGTGTCTTCAAATAGCTTAATGTTTTTAATGGAGTTCATCCCACTTCAAGGTATGTAGTAGGAAATACTGTTGTGTGTATTCTTGTTTTCTCATTGTCCACCTCTTTCTTTCTTTGTACTCCTTATTCCCTTCATCCCTCAATCTCTGCTTTTCTATTGCTCGTCTATCAACTCTACTAGCTGCCTACAAGCATGCGGATGGCAAAAAGATTGATGGACGCAGAGTACTTGTTGATGTTGAAAGAGGACGAACGGTCAAAGGATGGCGACCCCGACGACTTGGTGAGGGTTTTATTATTTATTTTATTTTATCAAGTGTTCTTTTCTAGGCCAAGGGTATTCAGTGGGAGGGCCTATGTCCTGTAGCCTTCCCCAACATACTTGCCTGGATGTTTCTAGTAATCCAGAAGTCCTCGATTTAGCTTGTTTAAAAAAAAAAAACCTGCATGACCATGCATCTTGAGTGCCAGAGTTGCCCACCCCCGGTAAAGATAGTATGGTTGGGTTAATACTTAATACTTCACATCTTTAACATGCATTTCACTATTCAGGTGGAGGTCTTGGGGGTACAAGGCGAGGAGGAGCAGATGTCAACATCAAGCACTCTGGCAGAGATGACACCTCCCGCTATGATGACCGACCAATTGGAAGGTAAGTTGTGTGGAGTGTAATTTTTTTAGATTGGTGCCTTTCAGTCCTTACCTCTGTTGTCTATTGTCCTACAGTGACCGTGATCGGGATCGTGGTGAACGCAGGGAGCGCAGTCGCGAACGTGACCGGGACAAGGAGCGTGGAGAGCGTCGCCGCTCTCGATCCCGAGAGAGACGCAGACGCACCAGATCTCGTGAGCGTGAGAGGGCCCTTGCGGTTCCGGGGGAGGAGACTGGGGGCGGTAGCCGACGTCGAGACAGAGAAAGAGACAGAGGTGCCGCCGGAGACAGCCGAGAGAGGAGTAGAGACCGGGATAGAGAAAGAGACCGCAAGAGGAGAAGCCGGAGCAGGGATAGAAAGAGAGACAGGGAAAGAGGCAAGGGTGCAGAAGGAGGGGAGGAAGGTATGGGTGGGCTAGTTGATGGAATGATGCCAGAAGGGGGAGAAAGGGGTATGGAGGAGCCCTTGAGTGGTGAACCAGGACGAAGTGAGGATGGAGGGCCTGAAGGAGAGGAGAGAGGGAGGGATCGAGACAAAGACAGGGAAAGAGACCGGGATAGGAAGCGCAGCCATAGAGATAAAGATAGAGACCGGGATCGGGAGAGAAGGCGAGATCGGGATAGAGATCGTGAGCACAAGCGGGACCGGGGTGATCGTGACCGTGGAGATCGGAGGGAAGATAGACACGTATCCTCCTCAGGAGATCAAGAGGGTTTGGGTAACGGAGGTGAAGGGGGTGAAGAGCCAGTGCCGCCACAATCAGAAGAAGGTTCACAGGATGGGATGAGGATGATGATGATGGATCAGGATTCCATGCAGTCAGGAGAGGGCTATGCCTCCAATGAGAATGGGTACAGGATGGAGGGCCAGGGTGATGAGTACTGAAAGTGCCACCATCGTGTGAATGATCCAAGGTCATCCAGTTGTAATGTTGATTTGATTCACAAATTTCCTCAACCATTATTTAATGCCTCCACCCTTTGCTTGCACTATGTCCACAGTGTGAGTATTATACTGTACTACCAACAGCTATCACTGAGAGAGCTTAGTGTCTCCCTGGTAAGAAGCATCCTTTTGTTAAATAAAAATATTATGTTGCTGAACTGTGAGCTTTTTTTTGAGCCCGGTTAAATTGATATCTGGGGCTTTGTTTGCATAAAACTTCACTCAACTAGCCTTATGATGCATTTGTATTCCCTGTTATAACATCAACTCAGTATCAATTGACCGTATTGCTGGGAAGACGTCTTTTTGACTGAAGTACTGCATTTTTTTTACAGTAGTTTCAGTAAGGGATGGGTAATTGATGGTTTAAAAGGTTATCTATACAATGTTCCTTTTACATTAGTCTTCCCCACACACCAGTTTCTCTGCAGTGTTCTTTCTTTCGTCTTGTACATTTGTTTTATATTTGGTCCAGTATGTGGCTTGTGTGCAAACTGTACAGTGGCCCCTAATTTTACTGAAGGAACAAAGACAGGAAACATTGACACGCATGTGTTTTTAAATAGGAATGTTTGCCATGGGTTCACGAAAATTGCTCTTAATTCTTTTTATTTTTTTTTTTTTTTTTTTTTTGCTTGTATCTCTGGTCGTATTGGTTCTGCCATTCATTCTTGAATAAATACTTTTTTATTGACATTGAGTTGTCTTGATTCCTTTTCTAAATCCTTGTTTTACAAACGGTATTGAACTAGCGCCTCTGACGTGTAATATTGCGTCATTCAGTAAGCGGCTGCCTAGGACGAGCGCTTGACTCCTCGCGCATCTCGCCACATTAGTAGAAGCATCTACGCTTTCACTGTAGAGCAGCAGCAGACGATTGATTTTCTTCACAATTGAAATTCTGGTCCCAAACGATATCTTCTAATATCTAACAATCTACCTCTGGTAAAACGGCTTTGAAAGCGGCTCAGTCCTCCACTGCAGCAGACGATCTTCATGATGTCATCGTATTATCATACGGGGAAAGAGGTGGATATGGCGGCGATGACGGAACCGCTCTGCTTGGAAAGAGGTAATTTATTAGTCCTAATTATGTCCAAACAGACCATTAACGTGTGGAAAATGCTATGGCAGATGGCTTAACCAATGAACCGACAGGTTCTTATGCCTGTTAATCAGGCAGCATTAGTGACCACCGAGTGAGTGGGTGCCCATAATGTGAATGAATCAATGTGGTAGTGTTTGATTTATGTTTGAAATTCATTTAAAAAAAGGTCACGTCTGTGCATATGAAAGCACATGGCAGGAAGTAATTTTGCCCATGTTTCCTGCTTTAATTGGCATCCAGTGATTTCATGTTGTATACGTTCGCTTTCGGTATTCGTTACGGTTTTTTTTCTTGTTTAACGATATATTGACTGATATATGTTTAAATGTTTATTTCTTTTAATTTTGACGATTATAACTGCCAACTAAGGAAAATCCCAAATTCAGCATTTCAGCAAATTAGAATATTGTGAAAGGTTGAATATTGAAGACACCTGGTGCCACACTCTAATCAGCTGATGAACTCAAAACACCTGCAAAGGCCTTTAAATGGTCTCTCAGTCTAGTTCTGTAGGCTACACAATCATGGGGAAGACTGCTGACCTGCCAGTTGTCCAAAAGACGACCATTGACACAAAAGGTCATTGCAAAAGAGGCTGGCTGTTCACAGAGCTCTGTGTCCAAGCACATTAATAGAGAGGCGAAGGGAAGGAAAAGATGTACAAGCAGTAGGGATAATGCTGCACCCTGGAGAGGATTGTGAAACAAAACCCATTCAAAAATGTGGGGGAGATTCACAAAGAGTGGACTGCAGCTGGAGTCAGTGCTTCAAGAACCACTACGCACAGACGTATGCAAGACATGGGTTTCAGCTGTCGCATTCCTCGTGTCAAGCCACTCTTGACATTGCATATCACATAGAAAGGATTTACTTAGAAAGATTATGCCTTTAAAAGGTTTTGTATTTTTAATCATGTTAATTTGAAACATCCTATATAACATGGTTTGCTTGGTTTTATTGTATTTATGTGATATTTGTATTTTAGTAATTTAGTTTTTGCCCTGAATATAGCCTTAGATGCTGATATGGAATTAAATAAAACAAAGAATACAGTACTTTATCCATGGTGTGTGTCTTCAGTGAGTTTATTAATTTCCTTTAAGCATTCATTACTTAAAAAAATATATGGTGCTTTAAAAAATTCTGATTAGTTTCATATCCGGGACTTTCAATGACTAGTTGCTTTTCCATCCCTGGACAACTTTGTTATTAGCTAGTAGTTTCTTACTGTGTATTTCTGTAATGTTTTTTGTTCCTCTCCAGATGTTTGCAGAGTAATAGAACTGTTGGACAGGCTTCAAAGAAGCGGTGAGCTTCCTCCTCCCAAACTTCAGGCTCTACAGAGAGTTCTACAGAGCAAGTTCTGTGCTGCCATCAGAGAGGTAAAGGCTACTTCAGTCCTTCAAACATGAGGACGCTTGACTCTGTGACTTTGCTTCTATTAATAACTGTTTCCCTTGCTTTCAGTTGGAACAAATTGCCTTGAACAGTGAGAAATATTTACCAATTACCCTTTTCTTGTGCTGATTTCACAGAACACTAATTTAATAAATAGCTAGGTATAAAATTAAGGTTTGACATGTTGTCACCACATAAGGACTAAGAGTCCTTGTCCACCTCCACACGTATATGGTTGTTTCCTATAGAAATGATTGTTTCACTGTTCCTCCCCCTGAATGACTCACTTTCCTGTTTCTTTGAGACTGCATCTCACTTCAGCCTCCATATCTCACTCCTTGACTTGTGGTAATCGGTTCCAATGGCAGGAGTCCAATCTGTGCACAATCTATGCACAACAATAAAACTGAAAAATTCTGAAGAGAGTAAATATCGGTTTTCACATGTCCTGCTCTTTGTGTTGCCATAATTTCTTATAGGAAGACAAGGTTTTGATCTGTATGTCTGCAATGGTTAATTTCTCCCACTAAAATTTAGCATTCTACTTCACAAATACATAGGATTTACTGATAAAACTGCAATTTAATTATTACATGGCTCTTGATTATTTCTGATTGTTCAATTGCCAAATATTCTTCTATGAACACTAAACTGTGTAATTGGCCATTGTTCCAAGAAACTGATTTCCTACATGCGCTCTTAAAAATAAAGGTTCTTTATTAGCATCAGTGGTTCCATTAAGAAAATTTTAAAGGTGCAGTAAGTGATTTTTGTGAGACACTTTTGAAAAACACATTTGTAGCCAATCAGGAGTAAGGGACATATACACTCATGAGGGGGGAGGTGCCTGTGCTGCATAGTTTTGCTGCATCCCAGTTCGCCTACTTTTACTATGCCCTGAAAGTATGTACTCTTTTTGTGAAGAAGTACGTTCTTTTGACTGTGTAGCAAAAGAGTAGACAAGCTTTGAAACATACTATCACATCATACAATTTCGTCTTTGCTTTGTTGCATCCTGACCATAGTCTGTAAAAAAAAAAAAAAAAAAAAAAAGTGGACGATGCAGCTTCACTCTCTTCCATTGAAGTAAGTGAAGCCGCCAGTTGTCCAAATATGGCACTGACATCTTGGGTCTCGAGTCTGCGCAGTAGTGAGCAGTGAAGTTGAGCCGTGATATCAAGGTCCGGCCCACACTCCTGCCTAATCAATCACATGCCCCTGAACTTTTTGTGAAATAAACAGTTAAGGGAATATAGAAATTCAAATTTAACGCTCCAACCTTCCCCCAAAGTCCCCGAAAATGTCCATTGATGCCTCAGTGACTACTTCACTCAGAGAAGCTGTCAATCGTATGTCACACCTCTGTTTTTATAGCATCAAATAACTAACTAGAACTAAACTTAAAGAACGAACACTTGAACTAACGTCAGCGCGATTAAAAATGGCCTAAAATGACACAAACCATCTTACATTACATGGAGAGGCTGGGATTTATGACCTATACTGCATCCAGCCACCTGGGGGCAATCAAAACACTTTGGCTTCACGTTTCAGGACTCGTGTGGCACGCTTGATCCTGACATGCGTCCTGTCAGCACGCCTGTCAATCATCTTGTCATGGTTAAAATCCTCCATTTCATTTAATTTTCTACCATATCGGAGAGAAATGCGGTAGCACATTGAGCTGCAGTCGTGGGTCTTTCATGCAGAGAACTCCTCATATTAATATATGGATAATGATGATGCATTTAAAAGTGAATGGCCAACCAGATCTTTATAAAAGTCCACATTATTGCAGATTAAATATACCACGGATAATGTTAAATATTATATATCAGGTTGAACTGATTATTAGTCACTCAAATCTTTATCTAAACCTCTCACCATCCGTCGTGCATATCCGCCTTGTTGTTGCTGTTGCACGTATTTGTAGTTCTGAACTGAATCCTTCTCCAATATTAGAAGGACAATATTAACTTTTATAGTGTGCACGGAGCCACACATCTACTGAAAAATAATATACCATCTGGGGACTTTTGACACACTTTTTCAACATACTATTATTAGTGTATAACAGTTTATGACCCAAGACCAGTTGTGAAGAATGAAGACCAAGAGTCAGGAGTGCAATTAATTAAAGAAACATTTACTGAAGAATAGTTTGCAGTTTCATCAGCAGAAGCCAGCTTCAAGTCTCACAAGGAGTTTGTAGGCCGTGCTCCCTCTCTACCAGAATTCGTACATAATTTCTCGATAGTTATGCTCTTTTCAAGGTCTAGTCACATCATTACTGCAAGTTGAATGATTCTGATTGGCTAAGAGAAAATAGACAGTCGTGGTAAATTTCCACACATTGTCAGTTGTCAGATGCACGTGTCCATAGATCACTTGTTGACACTTTCACCCGGGAATTAGGAATGTAGTGACCTTCCAGGTCTGGAGCAGGCGTCCGTTTGTCCAGAACAACATCCTGTCACTCTCCCGAGGATGCCGTTGTACACCTTCAATACTGATCTGTTACACAGAATACTGCACACATACACAGTCTCTCCAAGGTTGGAGTTGATTGAGCTCCAGTTCCGACTAGAAAGTTTCCCAAAACATACTGATAATGTGCTTTCTCCCAGTAAGAGGTACAGACAGTATTCACCATAATTCTTTAGTGTTCCAGTAAAAGAAAATATAAAATAAAATATAATATAAAATGAAAGACAGATCCATATTTCATCTCTGGAAGCCGGGCTAAGTGAGTAAGTACTGTCACTGCACTCCTGGCATGTTAGGGCTGTGTGATACCTCCAAAATCCAAACACACGACAACATGTTGCTATCATGTGTTTAGTGACACATCACACATCGCTAGGCCAGACCCTTAGTCACACTCAGAGACCAAATACAAACTTTAGAAAACATCAAGAAACAATCAGTGGTTCTATTGATTTAAATATCATAATTGGAAAGAATCATTAAAAATCATTAAAAATCATTATTATAATATAGGACGATAAATATTGATTAAGGCTTTGATTGTAAATTTAATTAGTGTGTGTGTGTATATACACGTGTATATATTAGGGCTGTGCGATATTGAAGAAAAATATGATATGCAGTACCTTGTTAAATAATGCGATATTCAATATGCAATACGATATTGCTATTAGTGTGTAAAATCTATTTAAATGATATTAAAAAAAATATTTAGAAACTGAGAATGATACCATTTATGTGTTTCACAGTCTTTCTGGGAAAAGAAAGCATCGCCACAACTTCTGAAAGTGACCAGCAGTGTTTTAGCAAAAAATTATGTCACAAATCTGATATTTGTGTATCAGCATAATTATATAATTTTAACATCAATATAATTTTAACATCAATGTAAACAAACACAAAATGTAATGCAAATATTTAAATACCAAAATCTCTTTGCTTGACTTGGTAATATATAGTTATATCAACCTAAAACTTGGTTTGGGAGAAAAAATGGTTCAAAGGCATTGCTGTGAAAACCCCTTTTTAGGAATGTTTATTTTAAAGAGTGCAGCTGTGCTAGATTCAGGTCTCTCGCATCACCTCATGTTCTTTTCCCTCTTATATAATTAAATAATTAAAGCTAAAATCAAAATGTATTTGGTAATCAACAGCCGTGTAATAAGCAAGATAATGGACAGTCACATGGTCATTGTCACAAAATATACCCTCGGTGGATGATCGGGATCTTGTTTTGAAGCAGAACGTTTTTGGGATACTTTTTGGAGTTTATTTTCCAATTGTGACCAACTGATTGTACATTACCCCTTGTATAAATTCATTATTTTAGTTATTATTATTATTATTATTATTATTATTATTATTAATAAAGTTTGTGTGCATTTATGTATGCACATGAAAATATGAATCAGTTTCAGGAAATTTCTGGTATTTAAATGTATGTTAACTAATGGTCTGCAAAGCAGTTTGTGAAGTATTTTGTTAATATGAAGTTTTACAAACTCACTGTAAACTACAAATACTTTCTCATTATATAATTGTAATGTCTTGACTGGCTCTTTTTTAGGTCTATGAGCAGCTTTATGATACGTTGGACATCATTGGTGGACCTGAGGTCCGAGCACAAGCCACTGCCAAGGTAACTTTTTACCAAAAAATCTGCCACTGTTAATCATACACTGAAGGAAACACTTATTTTACCTGTCTTTCCAGGCCACAGTAGCAGCGTTTGCAGCCAGTGAAGGCCATGCACACCCAAGAGTGGTTGAACTGCCTAAAACGGATGAGGGGCTCGGCTTCAACATCATGGGGGGAAAAGAACAAAACTCTCCCATCTACATCTCCAGGGTCATCCCAGGAGGTGTTGCTGACCGACAGGGTGGTCTGAAAAGAGGAGATCAACTGCTCTCTGTTAATGGAGTGGTATGTTGGGACAGTACTTTTGAGATGTGTAATTTATCAGTTATATTTTTGCATGTGACCATGGCTTTGATTTCAAAAGCTGTGGTTTGCCACAATAATAGTGCATACGGAAAGTATTCACAGCGCTTCACTTTTTCCACATTTTGTTATGTTACAGCCTTATTCTAAAATGGATTAAATTAATTATTTTACTCAAAATTCTACAAACAATACCCCATAATGACAACGTGAAAGAAGTGTGTTTGAAATCTTTGCAAATGTATTAAAAATAAAAAATGAAAAAAATCACATGCACATAAGTATTCACATCCTTTGCTCAATACTTTGTTGAAGCACATTTGGCGCTAATTACAGCCTCAAGTCTTTTTGAGTATGATAACAAAATGTGGAAAAAGTGAAGCGCTGTGAATACTTTCCGAATGCACTGTATGTTAATATGCTTGCAGACTTCAAAATGTCCTTTTATTTTTTTATTGTGTGTAGAGTGTGGAGGGAGAACACCATGAGAAAGCTGTAGAGTTGCTAAAGGCAGCTCAGGGTTCAGTGAAGCTGGTGGTGCGTTACACCCCTAAAGTCCTAGAAGAGATGGAAGCCAGGTTTGAGAAGATGAGAAGTGCCAGGAGACGCCAGCAACATACCAGCTACTCGTGAGTGTGACTTTATCACTTTATTACTTTTTTCCGTGGTTCTTTCATTTTTATCCTCTTCTTTCAGCTGATTCATTTGTTTCTTCAGAAATTGAATGCTACTGTTCAAAAGTTTAGGTTTGGTAAGGTTTTCACATGTTTGTGGAAGAACTTTCTGATGCTCACCAAGGCTGCATTTATTTGAACAAAAATACAGTAAAAAAATTATATTGTGAAATAATAATTTAAAATAACTTTTCTATTTTTATATATTTTAAAATGTTATTTATTCCTGTGATGGCAAAGATGAATTTCTCAGCCTTCAGTGTCAAATGATCCTTTAGAAAAAAATGTGTTGCACAATATTTGTGCTCAAGTAACATTTCGGTTAGGTTTCATTAATTGACATTAAAGGCCCCCTGTAGTCAATTTTATTCCTTAACTCATCTTTGATCACCAAAATGACATTTACATTTTTTTTTCCTTTTAAAAAATGTCTTTATGCCTTTAAAATAGCTTGAATGTAACTCAAGACCCTTGCTTCCTTCAGTATACACCTCCACTCAATCACACCAGCTCAGAGATCCACTTAGTCAACTTTACTGTAGTAAATGCTGCACAATGGTATCGCTCTTTACATGTTAAAGCCTGCCCGCCTGCATGTTGATGTGACTGATTTACAAGAAACACCAGCGATTTCTTTTTCACACTGCAGTTTTAAAGAGAAAATGTTCAGCAGTGGTGTTGGCTTATGACTTTGCACATTGTTTGTCTTAAAGCATATTAAAAGCGCCACATAGACAAATAAACATTCAAAACTTGGTTTTCACCACAGGGTTTTTAACTACTTTAGTCAACATGAACTAATAATGAACTGCACTTCTACAGCATTTATTAATCATTATGTTCATTTCAATGTTTACTAATACATTATTAAATTGAAATATTGTATTTGTTAACATTAAGCTAATACACAGTGAACTAACATGAGCAAACATTGAACAGCTGAATTTGTATGAACTAACATTAATAAAGATTAAATAAGCACAGTAACGTGTTGCTCATTGTTAGTTAATACATTAACTAATGTTAACAAATGAGACCTTATTGCATAGTGTGATCAACATTTCCTATTATCAATTTTTTGAGACCATGATACATTTTTCTCAGGATTCTTTAATGAATAGTAAGTTCAAAAGAACATCATTTGAAATGGAAATCTTTTGTAATATTATAAAACTAAAAATGTAATGCGTCCTTGCTGAATAAAAGTATTACCTTCTTTCAAAGAAAAAAGAAAATTGTGTTTATATATATATATATACACTCACCTAAAGGATTATTAGGAACACCTGTTCAATTTCTCATTAATGCAATTATCTATTCAACCAATCACATGGCAGTTGCTTCAATGCATTTAGGGGTGTGGTTCTGGTCAAGACAATCTCCTGAACTCCAAACTGAATGTCAGAATGGGAAAGAAAGGTGATTTAAGCAATTTTGAGCGTGGCATGGTTGTTGGTGCCAGACGGGCCGGTCTGAGTATTTCACAATCTGCTCAGTTACTGGGATTTTCACAATTTGCACGAGCTCACCAAAATTGGACAGTTGAAGACTGGAAAAATGTTGCCTGGTCTGATGAGTCTCGATTTCTTTTGAGACATTCAGATGGTAGAGTCAGAATTTGGCATAAACAGAATGAGAACATGGATCCATCATGCCTTGTTACCACTGTGCAGGCTGGTGGTGGTGGTGTAATGGTGTGGGGGATGTTTTCTTGGCACACTTTAGGCCCCTTAGTGCCAATTGGGCATTTTTTAAATGTCACGGCCTACCTGAGCATTGTTTCTGACCATGTCCATCCCTTTATGACCACCATGTACCCATTCTCTGATGGCTACTTCCAGCAGGATAATGCACCATGTCACAAAGCTCAAATCATTTCAAATTGGTTTCTTGAACATGACAATGAGTTCACTGCACTAAAATGGCCCCCACAGTCACCAGATCTCAACCCAATAGAGCATCTTTGGGATGTGGTGGAACGGGAGCTTTGTGCCCTGGATGTGCATCCCACAAATCTCCTCAACTGCAAGATGCTATCCTATCAATATGGGCCAACATTTCTAAAGAATGCTTTCAGCACCTTGTTGAATCAATGCCATGTAGAATTAAGGCAGTTCTGAAGGCGAAAGGGGTCAAACACAGTATTAGTATGGTGTTCCTAATAATCCTTTAGGTGAGTGTATATATACTATTTATTTATTTATTATGTGAAACATGGGAGATGCTATTGAACGTGCAAGTAGCCTATCTGTATTTTGACATTTGCCCATCATTGTCTTTTCACCGACAGGTCTTTGGAGTCCAGGGGTTAACCAATCTTAACTTCTGGCTGGCCTGCTGATCTGTTCTCCCGCCATTTCTGCTCCTGTAGGATGACAGAAGTCTCTGGGGAGATCAGTGTAGACCCTTAGATATTTATGTTAGTGGAACGATCTCAAAACATGTAGACCTCAAATATACTATTTTCCCTGGCCATGCAGATGGAGAGACTACATAGTGCATCTGGTCTGTCTTGAGTCTGATTTTCTATTGTATTCTAATGTGGAACGAACACCCTGTGATATTCTGGGTGTGTGTGTGTGTGTGTGTGTGTGTGTGTGTGTGTGTGTGTGTGTGTGTGTGTCTGTTAGCACAGAAGAAAGCTTGAACAATTGTCTGGAGAGTGCAAATAGCACGCAGTATGTGTACTTGTAGGACAAAATGTGTGTCTTTTGCTGTAGGATTATTGATGAACTGAATGGCATGATGGTTAGTACTTAGACCATTATTCATTCACTCACTCACTTATTGAGTCTGTGTTTCAGAAAACATGCATTGAAAATAGTTAAAGCTATGCATCCCATTTACAGTATAAGTATTCTTGCATCATGTGGTCCGCTCTGTGAGAACTGCATCAGAAGGACAAACACAGTTATTGCAAAACACACTTCCTGAATGAACTGATTGCTCTGTACTAAGCACGTCATACTCAAATAGGGTTGTCATGAAAGTGTGCTGCTATGAGTGGCTTTGTGCTGCCAGTCATAGTGCTCAGTGCTTGAATTTGAGTTTATTTATATATATATTTATTAAAATCAACAATGTAATTTAATAGTCTGGTGAGCTAGTTTATGCCCACTGTCGGTTATTTATAAATATTTACTATGGTAATCATAGTTTTGACAAAATACCATAGTTGGTTCAGGATACCAAGCTGAAAATGTATTGGGGAGAAATTTGTCCTATGAGTGACTCATGAAAATCACCCATGGAAAAAAGATAAAATTGAATTGTGACATTTTTCTGAAAGTTAAGCACATTTCCCCCAAAATTCCCGCTGTAGCTTACATCCAGGCATTTTATTTGAGAATTTTGCGGTCTAATTTAAGTAATATACCATTTATTTTGTTTTAATGAGTGAGCATTTGTACATTATGGTTTATGAAAATTAAACTGTGATTGTCATGAAAAGAAATAATTAAAAAATCTTAATGGTTACAAAAAATAAGCATGTATTTTTATTTTGGAGTGAAATTTGACTGGAACATGTTTTAATTTGATTGATTAATTTTAGAATATGTTTTGAATGTATTAAATTCACCTCTAACTTTGTGAAGGACCCGACTACAACCACGGTCACACACACAAAAAGGAATATTCTAAAATATTGCATTGTAGTAGCCGAAATTAGACATTTTATTAGACAAAAGACATTAGTATTTTTATTTTATTGTTTAAGCTTTTTGACTATGTGGGTTAATATAAATGAAGCTCACATATGATCGAGGACTATTTTACTGTTTATTCCTCGCGCAAGAATTTCTCTGACCGCTGATGGACGCGGTTTCGTTTCCATAGCAGCAGATAAACAAGCAGACTCCATTCCTGTTGATGGAAGCAGCACTACCTATGACTAAACACATCAAGGGTCTTTTCTGTTATATGTCAATTATCTAATTTTCTACGGATAGGAGTCCCTGCATCTATTTGGTTGTTTATTTTCAGTTCTGCGAATGAGTGGAGGAAGCAAATGGATAACCACAGACGAAAGGTCCAAACTAGCACAACCATTGGACATATGTATTTGCAGCCTTCTCCGTTTTATTTAAAAACATGCAAGGTAGGGTCACTATCTGTCAATATTAATATTTATATTAATATTAAGATATACAAAACTTATTATGGTGACCATAGTTACAGCAGTTGTTGTTACTAGCGTACAGTTAAGTTGGTAGTTTGCTTTAGCAACAAAGTTAACGTCAGGCTACTTTGACCAAAAACGAAACTGAACCAAATGACAAAAAAGTTCGTCTGTTTGAAGGACGCCCAAATTAACTATATTTTTACGGTTAAACCAATAATTGTAGAATTACACTTGGTCAGAAACTGTTAGTTTGGTAATTTGTTGTTCGTCATTAATTAAGAGCTTTGATACAATATGTAACGTTACTGTATACATGAAAGACCTGAAGAAACAAGATGTGTTACTAACAGATACCTTCTACTTCTCACTGTCCCAGAATGCCCCTCTTCCTCCAGTCATCCAGCGTCAGAACAGAGTGCCGGCCTCTGCTCACTTCTCTCTCACCTCACACACTGAACATGACGGAAAGCCATTAAGTGGACCTCTGTACAATGAAATCCACTCTAAAGCACATCCGCACTGGACCGCGCACTTCCTCAATGAGCTGGCCCAGAGGGTGAGGGGTGTGTGTGTGTGTGTAAAAGAGATTTGTTTGGTGAGTTCCCTGTTAGTATTTGGGACTGTATGAACATTAATGTGTGATCCTCCGCAGCTCAGAGACCATCCAACAGTGCGTGTGGTCTTCCACCCCATCAGTGAAATGCAGGACCAGTACAGAGGTCAATTAGCAGCATGTGAACCTCTTGGTGAACACTATAGCAAGATACAGGTGAGATGAAGGAGCTGAACATTAATGTTGTTTCCACTTGTCCATCCCTTTCTTTTAAAAAAGCAAAATCTGGGTTACAGCTAAGCATTTACAATGTTATTGATTTCTGTCAAATTTTAAACAATAAAATAATGTTTTAATACTCTGTAATATACATTGTAACATGATCCTTTTCTGCATAAAGTTGTATCAAATTTTACAGCTTCTTCAGAATGACAATGCAAGGGCTAAAATGACTGTAAAGTGTCTTAAATTTACAGCTTATGCACAAGATTTAACAGGAAAATAAATGTAAGTTATTTTATAAAATTCCAAAAAATTTAATTCCTCCAAAAATGACCCCCATTAACTTCCATTGTAAGTGTCCCACTGTAATCTCGCTTTTTGCTTTATTTAAAGAAAATTAGTGATTAACCCGTTTTTAAAAGCTACAAATGCTGTCAAGTGAGCTTAAAGGGTTAGTTCACCCAAAATTATCCTTCTGGAATCATTTATTCTACCTCATGTTTTTTCAGACCTGTATGACTTACTTTCTTCTGTGAAACACAAAAATATATTTTGAAGAACCTTGGTAACCAGTTTTACTGATCTTTGATTTCCATTGTATGGAGATAAAACACTGATACATTTTTCAAAACAATGTTGTGTGTTCCACTGAAGAAGGAAAGTCAAACAGGTTTGGATCAACATGAAGGAGTCAATAATGACAAAATGTGGATTTTGGGTGAACTTTCTCTTTAATTTGTATTAAACCCAGAATATTCCTTTATGGGTAAACTGTGTACTATATGTGGTCTTAGGGAACCACATGAAGCTTTTTTTTTTTTTTTTTTTTTTTTTTTGGAGAGTGGAGAAATGGTGTGGACAAGGGAATTTCAAACATAAATGCAAAGCTTCTTAATGGATGACTTTTATCTCCACCAGAGCTTCTTGGGCTGATGGAATGAATCACACTTCTCTTGATTTTTACACAGGCACTGTACAGACAGATAGAAACAGCCCAGGTGTTCATGCAAGAACCAGTGGGTAGCACAACCAAGACCGACTTCAAGCGCTTTCACAGGTAAGTGTCCACCACCAGAGGGCAGTGTGAATGCACTGGTGATCTGAGATCTGAGGTCAACAGTGATTGCTTCTGAAAAGAAATGATGGAGATCAATCCCAATCCTGATCTGATTCGGTCCTAAAATATAAGTGGAGGAAAATGTACTATTTGAGGAATCTGCTTTCTGGATACCATTAGAGCAAAGCATCCATCCCAAGAACATCAGGGGTGATGTAAATCTGTGATCTGGCCCATAGTGAATCATGTGCAGTTAAAGCTGCAAGTGGTTCCTTGACTTTTGAACGTGTACCATAGAGCTGCAAACAAGATATCTCACGTTGCTATGATTAGTTAGAATTATGGTGGACATAATACACTTTTGGTTATCTAACTGCTTTTAACAAAAGATATGGTGTGTCAGAACTGATCCCAACACAGTTTTTTGGGTGACTTAGTGGAATAGTAAATGTCTTAATTTATTCACCCCCATTTCATTCCAAACTTGTATGATATGTATTTTTGTATGATATTAATAAAAAGTATTAATATTTTTGAAGAAATGTCTTCGTATTTGTTTTTGTCTGTTTTGCACCCCATTTACTTTCAAAGACTGTTGAAACAGTCTTCAAAATATCTTCTGTGTTCCACAAAGTAATACAGGCTTGAAACAATATGAGGGTGAGTAAATTGACAGACTTGTTTTTTTGTTTTTGTTTTTTGAGCAAACAATCCCTTTAATAATCATTAGGCTTAAAGGGCACCTATTAAGCCCATTTTACAAGATGTAATATAAGTCTCAGGTGTCCCCAGAGTGTGTCTGTGAAGTTTAAGATAGAAAATCCTGACAGATCATTTAATATACCATTTTGAAAATGCCAATTTTTAGGTTTGAGAAAAAATAGCTGTTTTGTGTCTCCTTTAAATGCAAATGAGCTGCTGCTCCCCACCCCAGAGGGCGGAGCTTTCACAGCTTGTGAACACAAATGAAAACTGAAACATGATACATCTGTTTGTTTTAATGATCATCTCTATGGCAGACACGCTCATGTGACACTGCAGTTCTTCATCATCATGAAATATTATCATCTGCATGCGTTTTAAAGTCTCATCACTCTCAACTTGAGCACACACACCCGATGCATGCGCACAGAGAGCTGGATGTCGGCGCGTCCATGAATAGGTTATTAAACTAGACTAGTTCTCTTTCATGTGTTATTGCGATTAAACTGTCAAATGCACACAAGGTTATGTCAGAAACACACAAAGTTCACATGAAAACAGTTGGTTATGTCTGTGCACTTATGCAGCAAATAAGTTACAGAAATATTTAGATTACAGAGATCTAAATATTATATTAGATCTGTGTAACGTTACTAAAGTGAAAGCAGTGTAATATACAGTATCTGCTGTTGATATGAATCAAATAACAAAAGATAAACAAAGTCACTCACTGCTCTTGACTGAATGAACTTTAGTAGCTTTATTAAGAACACATTTCTCGCTTGAATGCTGCTGTTAAATGCTCTGGCGAGGAGATAAACATGGCGGACTGTGTACAGCTCTCTGAGGCCGGGTCTATCAGTGTCCATCAACACTCGTGAGCGGGGCCTGTAAAATGTGACGTCACTTTGCCAGGAATCTGCAAACGCTTGTTCTGAGATGGTGCTTATGATTTATGGGGATTAAAAAAAAGGAGTGGGTGGATATTTACCATTATAGGGAGGTTGTGTACACACACTGCCAACAGACATTTATGTTCATACATTGTGAAAGTGATTTTTGCATAATAGGTCTCCTTTAAGGTTCATCCAGCTTTGAATATGGCGCATCAGATGGATGTTTTATTTTTGATGTTGGCTTGCTGCAGGCAGATTGAAATGATTTAGTGAAGCATAGCTCATCTCACCTTCTGGCCTGGCCTCCTGAACCTTGTCAGCTCTTGATTGGTGGGTTGCACTCAAGGTCACAAACCCATATTGACACTAATTCACACAGCTATTCACAGCAGGTTTATGTATGACAGTGTAACATATGGGGAATGTCTCTTTTTGTGCATATTTTTTTAACTGGTGCATCTGCTTTGCTGACTTCATAACTAAGAACTAATTGTTTTAAGAGCACTTAAAGCTTCCTGTGTTTTATCTTATTTTTTTATAGGGAGCAGTGGTATGGCATATACACAAAGATGTTTCCTAAGCTAAGGAATGAAGAGCTTTAGTCTCAGAGGACCCACAATCTCCCAAATGTGTTTCTATTGACAAAGTAATATATGGGCTAAGTGAATGGTCAGCATAGTGATAAAGCAAGAAGATAATGTATGCAATGTATTAATACTCTTCCGTGAGCCTTGTGTCTCCTCTTTACCCACTAGATCATGTTCTCTTTCTTTTTCTTAGTCATTGATAATCCTCTTTTTCAGGTCAGATTTGTCTCCTTGCTCTGTCCTGGATGCAGACACCTTTAATGGAAAACTTACTAAGAGCGGAGCTCACAGCCGACTTCCTGCTCACAAAGCTCCATCCACTTTATCATGTCAACCCCGGCTGCCTCGCCCACCTCTGCCTTTGCCCCACAGGGGCAAAAACAGTCTGTATATGGACACTTTTACGGTACCTGTGCCTCCCCCGACATTGCAAGCTGCTGATATTGCACAAAGCGGGGTGAAATGGGAAGAAGATGGTGGTAGAGGTCTGTTATTGGACGTTTTAGGTGTTCCTAAAATGTATAGTACTGAGAATCAGACATATGGAAAAAAATAAGATGTCTATGGTATAACAAAAGTGATTTTCAGTTCTGCTGTAATTGATCTGAACTTCAAAAAATGGTTTCATCAATATTGCTTAATTTCTGTTCTTTTCTTTTGTCACTCAGAGGGTCTGTAATAAATGAAGAAAAAACATATTAGAAGTGATTTGTGGAAACATTATTGATTTACTGATCTGAAGTGTGTGCCTTTTGTGGGTATGTATTCTTTATCCTTAAAGGGATCGTTCACTCAAAAAGGTAAATTTAAGATTACAAGAAGTATGCTAAAAATCTTGGAGAAAAAAAATATGCAGGTAAAGCGGGAAGACTATGGGGAGGCAGAAATATCGCTGAGGAGGCAGCTGGCTGCACACCTAGACAACCCAAGAGGGTTGCACAGTAGTGTGTGTTTAAGCACATTCTCATGGAGAGAGCCAAAAACGAAACAGAGAGGGTGGTAATGGGAAACATATAGAGAATTTGGAAGAATATTGCAATTTAGTTAAAATTTTGTCCCACCCAGTTTCGTCCACCTACTTGTTCTTGCGACATCTCACTCTCCTCCCCCAGCTCTGCCTTGGCAATGTGCCAGAGAGAGAGAGAAAGAGAGAGCGTTAATGATTTAAGGCCAAATATGGAAGCTATATTAATAAAAATTAAGGAACAGGTGAAAGCAATGATTACAAAGCAGAGGAGGCTAGATTTATCTTTTAGAGAACTATTAAAAGCAGATAAAATGGGTAAGGGGTAGTTAATGGTCCCTTTGACACCTATAACCTCTTATTGTCCTCAGGTAGTATATTTTAATTTGAATATTCTACAATCTAGCCTACAAGTTTTAATGCAAGCTAAATTGTGTCCCTTCAGGCTATTTTTCATCTATCTATCTATCTATCTATCTATCTATCTATCTATCTATCTATCTATCTATCTATCTATCTATCTATCTATCTATCTATCTATCTATCTATCTATCTATCTATCTATCTATCATTTTAGGTTCATTTATAATGTGTGTGTATATATATATATATATATATATATATATATATATATATATATATATTTTTTTTTTTTTTTTTTTTAAATTGATAATTCTACATGAAGTGGTTATTGGAATGTGTTCAAGATTTTTTTAAGGACTTAAAAAAAAGTCGTGTAAAAACGTGACTGGACAAAATGCTGGAAATAACGACAGGTTTGATTCTTGGCGTGTACATGGTTAAATGGCACAGGGTGGGGTTTGGGGAGGGGGCACCAGCTGCCACCTTTCCCTTTAAAGAGCTGAAGGGAGGGAACAACACAGAGGGATCCCATGTCACCATTAGATTAAGGACTAAATTGCATGGAAATACAGATTTACAAAACAAAAACATCGACAGAGAAAGGAGGGAGGGGAAAACGGACGGAAGAGATAAGGGAGACTTAAGCTTAAGGAATAACATTTCTAGTCGTGCCCGGCATGCTGTTTGTTCGGCATAAATACATTCACACAGACCTCTCAGTCTGCAACTAAAGACCTGGGTACGGTCTTTTTGACCCTGGACAACGGGAACAGGTGAAGATACGGAAGAAAGGATGCTAAAACTGAGAAGAAAGGGATAGACTGTTAATGGAGTGAGTGCATGAGGATTAAAGAAATAGAGAGGTGTTTCCCCGCTGCTCGTTTCGCTTGGTTGGATAGACTGTTTCGTTTAGGGAATAAAAGTAATTGGTTAACACGAGCTTTGTTAAATCATAGAAATGCTTATTTATCAAGGGGTGGGAATTGTATATTAGACCTGTAACACCCATGTATATAACGGGAATAATTTATTTGAGGTACAAGGTTAGCAGAGGTGCAACATAGGCGATATATCATAAATATATATTTTAAGGAGGCTAGTCTTTTATATCACTAAAGGAACTGCGCAATTTTTTGAACTGGCAGTTGTAGCAAGAATATATGCTATTACATTATTCATAACTGAAGCCATTTTATAGAAAACACAATCTTATGTTTAAGTATTCTGCACAGTCATTCGGACCCCACGCCAAGAGGATCCCTCCGTTCAGTCAGAAAACAGTCAATTCCACGTAGCATTTTTGTGCAGTTTGTGTGTTCATGTGTGTGTGTTTAGTAACACGCACACTGCACGCACGCGAACAGAGCCAGACCCAAAGCGAGTAAGTATGTAATATAGGTGTTTGTGCTGTGTCTGTGTCGTGATCTTGTGTACAAGTGACAACATATCACTTCTGTTCTGAGTATTTCTGTCTGTGTGCCCGGTGTACCCATGCAGAGAGCAGGCCTGCCTACCCTCTGCCTCTGCCAGTCAACGGACTCAACAAGTAGTAGTCAGGTTTACTTTGTTTTTGTCACTTTAAACCAGCGTGCGAATTATGGAAGAAGTTGGTTACCATAAAAGTCACATTACAACAAAGAATGCGCAAAATAGAAGGTCGCGAATATAATTCCTGTTAGCCCGAGTAAGCCATCATGGTGAATCAACCCATGGTAGCCTATATATTAGTCACTCTTGTCATATAATCATAGATTTACACAGTTATAAATATTTCACGAAGATCTTTGTTAAAAATGTTTATTATTTGACGGTTAGCTATAGTGCGAGACGAAAATTACCGACAGGAAAAAGTAGGCTCCATGAAAGTTACTCAATAATTCGCACACTGACTTAAACCCCTTCATATTTGTATTTTCTTATTATTTTAAGGTATTTCTGGTATGTTGCATTTTGAGTTGTCAGTCCAACAAATATATGGACGTTTCATGTCCCACAATTATTGGTGTCTGTTTTTTTATTTATTTATTTTATTTTTATTTTTATATATGGTCATGTCACCTTGATGCTGATGTAGGTGTCTTTTCACTGTTAGCATAAATGTCAAATCTTCCTTATGCCTGTCTACCCACTCTTTTCTTATCCTCTGAAGCAGATCCCTAATTCTGTTTTATTTGAAAGAGAGTAGCCAAGTATATGCCCTATTGCATGTTAGAGAACTCCGTCCACTCATTCCATCCACTGCATGAGGTGTGTGTGTCATTATGACTCTCTACCCAATGGCAACTGCAAACAATACTCAAAAGTCAAACGTTTATTTTGGCTGTGGATGGAGCTCTCTTCATCCTCCCATCCCTCCCAAATATTTAGCTAATTCTCAACTGGAGGGTCCCAAAAATAACTGATAAAGTTGTAGACAATAGCAATGCTATACAGATAATAAATCTGCATTATTTGAATAATACATTCACGGCTAAATCAGCTGTTAAAATGGAAGATAAAACATTTCACTTTGTCTTTTGACTGTGCTTCTAATTCTACTTCATTTTATGATATTAACACGTTCATTGTTTGATAATATGGACATTTCATTTAAGCCCTGAATCAGTTGAGAACTACTGATCTTAAAACAGCACTTTCAATTTCTAATTTGTTTTCCTCTTTCTCTACACTTTCTTATCTTACCGCACACCAGTTAAACTTTTTCTGTTTATTTCTCTCAGCCTCTGGTCCCTCCCTTTCTCCCTCCCTCCTTCACCCACTCACATCCTATTGGCAGCGCCTTATTTCAAATCATTTACTCTCCCTCCTGCTGATGGCTTTCCATGATTTTGCATCCTCACAAATACACCCTTTCCTGAAGGTGTGACCCTTACCGATCACCTGAGATGACCTTCTCTGTCCTCCGTCTGGTTTTTAATTCCTTTTTTTTTTTTTTTTGTCACCCTACTCCATTCTTTCCCACCACTAAGAATAGTTTCCATCAAGTTCATGTGTGATTTGGCTTAACACAATTATATCCCATCTCTCTCCGGCTTCATTCCCTGAGTACTTAATGGGAGACTATAAAGGGATGGTAATTAACCGGAGAGGGCACTTTTATTAATTAGGTTTTAACGAGAGCTAAGGCTGGGGGGGTGTGTGTGTGTGCGGGTTATAACTATCTTAAGAACACTGTTAGTGTTAGATATGGGAATATAGTCATGTACGTCTCAATGCTGTCACTGTAAGATGAGTCTTCTAAGCTCCTTTCTGTATCTCTTTCTCTCTCTCTCTTGACTGAAAAAGAGAGGGCCTTTTGAAAAGGGCTTCTGTTCTCAGCCATCAGAGCGGTGTGATTAGTTTCAAAGCAGAGGTCAAAGTCTGACTGATGACCTTCTGAAGATATATCGTATTATGCGTGTGTGCCAATGCTGTGTAGTTTGTCTTTGCACAGCACAATTTCATTTTAAGCTAATTAATTGTGCTGCGACATGGCTTTTTTTTCCCGAATGTGACTATGTTTGTGTACGCAAGCGTCCTTGCTCTGTTAATTTATTTTCTTTTAGTGCTATTCCACAGGAGACGTCGATATGAGCAACTCGGCTGAGAGTAGCTTAGTGCACACAAATGAGAGAGAGAGAGAGAGAGAGAGAGAGAGAGAGAGAGAGAGAGAGAACGAGGAAGGGATTGCAACTCAACAATCACTTGGCTCAAGCAGCAGGTTGAGGCTGAGATAATACCTTCTCGGTTCATATAAATCAGCAATTATATTGCATTTGTTAAGTGAATTCAGTTACTTAAAAGAGTGCATGGGCTAAAAAGGCACACAAACCTGTATGCAATGCATCGACAGATGGTTTGCATAAGGCATCCATACCTCAGTCGGGGAGAAAGCTTGGGGAGAAAGCTTGGAGAGGAGGGGGTACTGCAGTATTTTGTGCCGTGCAGTTCCCCGATGAGTCCTCTAGGTGGCCTTTGAGCACCACTGAGCTTCAACTGCAGTGGGATAGCAAGTAGAAATACCCAAAGAACCAACACTGCACCAGACAGAGAGAAAGGGAGATAGAGTGAAGGTATAATGCAGACGCACTACAGCACACTGTAAGATAGAAGAAAAGTAGCGTAGATATGATTCAGTTCTGCTTCCTTCTCATAATAGTCCATGCATGTATCACTTGTCTTTGACATTGTTTTTCTAAACTGAATAATTTATGAATGGAGCCTCATTTACCTTTACTGCAGTCATTCCTTCACATTCCCCTCAGTGGCCGTAACATGTTCTCTCCGTTTTTTCCTCTCTCCTCGCTCTGTCGATATAGTGCTGTTGTCTTTTATAGGCGTATCTGTCCTTACAACCAGCCCCCATCCCAGTGGACATGCACACTTTAATGTACTTCCCCCTTATCCAGGCACACACACTTAACAATGATTTCCTTTTTTTGTGGGAGCCTTTTTTTTGCTTTGTCAGCACAACCCAGTTTCCTCTGTTTCAGTTTTTCCTATTCATCGTTTTATTTATTTTCCCACTTGTGTTCCTTGTAGTTATCCATTTCACCACCAAAAGCTAGTCATATTTAAACACCCTAAAAAAACGCCATGGGTTTAGCCAATGTTGAATGTTGGGCTGCTTAGACAAACATAGTGTTTTGATAGTGCAGCAGAGCTTACACTTTTGAGGATTTAGTTTATGATCATTTATACTATAGATTGTAATGGTAACGCCTGCATAGTTGTGAGAGAGTTTTTAAAAATATTATTTTATTATTACTTTATTTATTATTTGTGAGATTTATTTTAGTATGTTATTTATTTATGACTCTTCGTTGGATGTCTGGTATACAGTTTGTTTTTGCTTAACTTTTCAACTATATTTCCAGTGCTTATATAGTCCTTAGCTTTAAACGATGAACTGAAACTCATACGCTGTCCATGGTGCTGAAAGGAGAAACCAACCTAATTATCTTCATTTAGAGAAGCAGCGAATCCGTTTACCATGTTTTGTATGATTCAGCTTTTCTCCCTCCAATGGTTCTCACTCTTCTGTGATCTTTGTTGTTTCTACAGTTAATCACAGGGGGACATAAGGGAAAGCAAGAGAAAGCGTGAGCTGAGTAGAATGGATAAGAGTGGATAAGTAATGAGGGAAGACAGTTTGACAGATATGTATGGAGCAGCCATGCAGCACAGCCAAACAAGAGGAACCGATATAGGAGAGTTATTGTGAAAGCAGGAAAAGACAGCACAGCAAACCATGGGAGGAGGACATTTGTCGGTGAAATCTGACCCTTGTTCACTGTTTTGCTAAGCAATCAAAAAAATTGCTTCATGTTGTAACTTCTAAATTAACTTGTTTCATTAACGGGTTTAACATGGCTCAATCAATTGGACTACATTAGGTTACACTAACAAAAGTCATTATTAAAGTTTAAATCAGGTACAAATAGAACCAATGGCACGTTAACACTTTTTACAGTGTATGATAATCCCAAGAGAAAAAGATAATAGCTTCCCTGCTCCATATTTCCAAAATGGGACATTTTGATTGGAAAAAGAGCGGCAGAACTCATTTGTTTCACTACAGCTGAGAAGTAAGAACATTCCATTGTTAAGCACCTTCTCAGTGTAATGCCATGAAAATATGAATGCACATTAGTGCATAGGAATGTAGCCCTTTTTAATAGAATATTTTAATTTTGAAGATTGCATACTCAGACAGTTATGACTGCAACAAAGGTTAATACTGTACACTGACTGTACTAAACGGTCTGCATAACATTAGCACTGCCAAAAGAGAGAAAGCGAGAGATAGTGTAAGAGTTAATGCTCTGCAGTCTTTTCTCCCTATTTTGTGTAGCTCAGCAAATAATCGTTCTGCCTTTAGCTTTTCTCCCTCTTCCTCCCACCCTTCCTCTCGCTCTCATTCTCTTCCTCTCCCTCTTTCTATTGGATACGCTGAGAGCATGGTGTGGGGAGGGGGGTGGCTGTGAAACATTCAGTCATTTTCATCTCCCTTCGCTGTAATTGAGCAGAGTGTTTTAGTGAATTGAGGGACATGAGAGCTGAGTGATGGCAAAAGATGGAAATGGAAGAGGAGGGGTCTCGTTCCTGTTTATTATGTGACACTTGAATGTATATTGAAGTCACTCCTCCTTTAAAATGCTTATCCCATGTACCTGCATCAACATTCATCTAATTGTGTATGTATGCCAGGGTCGTCACTAAAATGGACGGGTCCTTTCTTTTTCAGTCCCAGTGAGTAGACTATATCATAAAAGACCTCAGTGGGCCCCCCTCACGATGTTCCCAGTAGCCTAATATTTGTACTTTTTCAAGAATTTTACAGGAATTTGACCATTGCATTGCAGCACCTATACAGAGCCACATTAGTGACTGGTTTAAGAACTAATGATGTGATTAGTTAAAAGCAGGTTACTTTTACCAGCTTGATGATGTATAAAAGTGTGAGCATCACTAATTTTCTTTTCTCCTCTGCTCTCCCACCGCAGGCTCCTCCTCCCCCCCGCCCATCACGGTTCTCTCTCCTCCTCTCCCTCCCCCTGCTCCTCTATGCTCAGTTCGGTGTGTGTCTCCTCTTTCAAAGGGCGCAAGGGTGGGAACAAGTCGTCCAACAAAGCATGTTACAGCGCAGACATGACTTGTCCTTCAGACAGCGAGAAAATAGTAATAAACTGCGGGGGGGTTCGGCACGAGACGTACCGCAGCACACTCAAGACGCTGCCTGGGACCCGCTTGTCCTGGCTCACGGAGCCAGATGCGTTCAGTAACTTTGACTATGACCCCAAATCCGACGAGTTTTTCTTTGACCGTCACCCTGCCACCTTTGCTTTCATCCTCAACTATTACCGCACAGGGAAGTTGCACTGTCCCAACGATGTCTGCGGTCCTCTCTTCGAGGAGGAGCTCGCGTTCTGGGGTATCGACGAGACGGACGTGGAGGCTTGCTGCTGGATGAACTACCGACAGCATCGGGACGCCGAGGAAGCGCTGGACAGCTTCGAGACGCCCGAGCCGGACCTGCCAGAGGACGACCCGGCGCTAACGGGCGGTGCGGACGGGGACTTGAAGAGGTTGTGTCTACAGGAGGATGGTCGCAACACCAGCTGGTGGAGTATCTGGCGGCCCCGCATCTGGGCGCTGTTTGAGGACCCATACTCCTCGAAATACGCCAGGGTGAGTGAGTGTATCGGAATCTTTCGAAATCCACTTTATCAAAGGTGTCTATATCAGATTTTGAGCTTGCTTTATGTGAACAACTTGTAGTATGACATTATCGTCCTTGTGTGATGCCTGTTCAGCTAGCCTAGGCAACTACTCGACACCTTCATGGATTTTGGAACAGTCGTAATAGTCCACTGTCGTACTTGGCATGAGCTGATAAGTTGTAAACTTCTGGAAAGTTTGTTAGCTAAGTTTGCAGAGAAAAAAGACTTTGGTTCGTTATGTGCACTCGTTCTCTGTCACTCTCTCTAAAAATGCAGTATTTTTGTCGCTGTCACTCTCCACGCGCATTATTTGGCGGTGAACACTGCGTCTCGAGCTCTCGGCATGCGCACCTTTTTAAAACGTACCTTTTGGGTTCTGCTGTTAATGTAAATTATAACATGTTGAAAAAGTTATTTTAATGGTTCGAAGAACGTTGTTCTTCAGTTATTTGTTTAATTACGTTATGCTGGTTGGTCAGTTGCTGCATTCAGCGATCAAATATTTCTGAATAATGAGTGGCAACGCCGTAGCCTACAATGGACTGATTTCCTTCGTAGATGTGGTCGTAATTCACTCTCCGCGGTCGCTACAAAACATTTTCCCAAATCAGTATTTAATGTCAATTTATTTACCAAGTATACAAGTAGCAAGCCAAATTATCTACAGCCAGACGGTCATTATAGCAAATACAACCCCCCTACTTAATATACACGCATTCAGATCACAGGCGCCTGTCATTGCGCATGCGCATTGAGTATGCACATTTCGCTGTTGTCCATACTGCAGAACGGTACCTGACAGACCCCTACGATATTGAACGTCATGACATTTACCCTGAGGTGTACACCATTGAGTTTTGGCTATGAACATTGCATTGCCTTGCAGATCTTGAATGTTTTTTTTGTTTTTTTTTAATGTTAGAAGAACATTTCAGCAAAGCAGGAACAAATGGGAAAACAAATGCTCATGCCTGAATGAGTGCGTCTCATTCAGCTCCCTAGCTCCCTAGGTCGTGAATCAGTATCATGTACATGAATTTTGGCACTGGTAAGGACCCTGACTCACTACACCGTTCATTGGGATACCGATGGCGCTATTTCTGGGGACAGGGCTGTAGCTGGGGTATCCGGGAGCCCGGTGCAGGTTGTTGCTGTGGGTCCAGTTTAGTTGAAATCGAGGGGCCTCCCTAAGGCCGGGGGCCCGTAGAATCATCACAATCTTTCTCCCCGACAATGTCCTCATTGTACACTGTCTCTACCGGCATTTATGAACAACAGCATCATGAAAATCACATTATGATAAATACTTTGATTGTTGCAACATTTCAGGTGTAAATTATTAATAAATGTAGATTATGTTGATTACCTGTCTAGCTTTGTATGTTTATGCTGATAAATAATTAAATAGCTGTTTTTTTAACATCTTTTACGTGTCATTATATGTGGTGAGTTGGCTCACGTGATTATGTTTCGCACTTCAGAACTTCTATTAAGGTGCATTGTGGGACTTTAGAGGGAGGAACATTTCAGTGCACTGGAAAGATTTTGCGACTGAGACTGCCCTTAAAATGGCAGACTCCCTCATCAGTGCCCTGACTACCGAACTAGGGAGCTGATTGAGACGCACCCTATGATAGTAAACATGTTGTCATGCTTGTAAACTATATTTAGTCATTTTGTAACTTTTATTAGGTCAGTGATGTGACCCATACCAATGGTAAGGTAGCCTATATGTTTAAGCAGACAAGATATTTGAGAAAATTCTCAAAGCAAGTTACTGGTATCAGGTTTTGCTTAGGTATGTATCCACATTGGGTCACAGGATATTCGCGGTATCCCAGGAACTAGAGATTCCCGCAGGTCTTGCTTTTAACTGAATCAGTTTCCTGCTTACTCAGCAGAAGCGCAGTATGTCACTGCCACTGCCACCACAATCACCTGATTATAACTACATCCTACCTCTCACACACCCAGACCTGAAGCTTAAATTAGATTTTTTTTTTTTTCTGGGTGCCACACTTGGGATCCCAGTTTTGGGATAATGAGCATAGAAGGTCATATAAATTCCTAAACATTACACAGCCCAATAAGATGCACCAAACTATTGGCTTGCCATTTTAAGTGAGTAATCATATAATTTTCATATAATAAATAGTAAATCATATAAAGTCGTTATATAAAAATCTGTAACGATTTTAGGAAAGCAAAGTCACTTACTGACCCTTGTGTGTTTAGAGATGTTTCAGCTGGAGCACATGAAAGGTAATTCACCCTTTGGCTCTCAGAACGCCATTCACGAGCTAGTGCACAGCAACCATTTATCTCCTTTATCAGGTCAGGCTGGTTATTTAAGATATTTATCTCCCTCGTCACATCTAGGTCAATAGATCATAGTCATGAGCAGTCAATATATACTTGCTTTCCTAATTCCCCTGGGTTCCATTTAACTGATCAGTTTTACTTTGCATTTTTGGCTGCATTTAGTTGCAGAATTGCTCCTAATGTGTTTGAAGGGTCTGCGATTGTAAGTTACCCAGCTCTTCTCACAGTTCTCAAGGGGAGGGAGAGATGCCGTCATCGTTTTACTGCGTCGTCATTGAACGGAGGTCTTTTATCAAGCGTGACACGCATAGTGTTTTATTAGCGGGCTGCTGTATGGGTGCAGGGCCTCGTGCCGGATTGCTAATCATCACTTACAACCTCCATGTCCCTTTCTCTGGCTGTGCTATAGCGTAACACTGCGGCGTCTCATACTAGCTGACTGCGTGCTGATTTCTGCTGCAGAGCAACAGAGGCAGAGCCTGTGCATTTGTGTATGTGCGTGCAGGCAATGCTGTTAGTCACTTTTTAAAATCAAGATGTGTATTATCTAGATTTTTGTTTTAATTTCAAGCACTTATGAAGATTGAATGTGTCTTCAAAGTAAATGCTGACTTTTAAAAGACTGGCACCATAAAATAAATAGCGTGAGCATCTGAGTTGATCTATGGTGTCAGGACTAGGAGCTCTCTCTCTCTCTCTCTCTCTCTCTCTCTCTCTCTCTCTCTCTCTCTCTCTCTCTCTGGTTAAATCCCTGGTTTAAATCGGATGATCCAGTGAGCCCATACATAAGTGAACAGTTGCAGCAAACCCTGGCTCCTTATTGGCCAGATTAAAGGATTCAGATAACAGTTAAATAAAGTTTAATTTAATTCAGGGGTTTCAAAATATGATGATCTGCCTTGAGACCCCTTTCCTAAATTATTAAAGGCAAATATATTTTCATGTCTGAGGAAGCAATTTTTGTGAAAAAGTACTTTAAATTGTTGACACTGTATTTTTTTTCCTTCCCTCATTTAGAGTACTGTTTTTTTATTATATTTATTTCATTATTTCACTTTGTTTAGTTTCTAAAGATTTTTATATTGTAAAAAGAATGCATAATAAATATGTGAAATATATCTGGAAACTATTTACTTTCTATTAAGACACTGTATTTTTTCTACCTACCATTAGAGTTATTATTTTTATATTGCATTTTATTGTACAATTTATACTGTTAAAAAAACTGTTACTATACTGTTAAAATTCTCTGGAAAATATTCTATTACATTTTTCTACCCACATTATAGTTATTTTATCTTACAATTATATAGTAAAAAAAGAAGATAAATATGTGTAAAATATGATCTAGAAGATATTTAGTTTCTATTATGCTGATGCTGTATTTTTTCTTCCCACCATTAGAGTGATTTTATTTTATTTTATTTTATTTTTATTTTTCTAGCACACTTCAAACTCCAGTTTTAGAACCACTGATCTAATTGACAATTGTCGCTATTGCGTTATTTGTAATTCATGTGCGATGAGCTAGAGCAAAAGGTGCATCACTTGGAGAGATCACACAATAAAACGTCCTCAATGACAGTTGCCTGAAGAGCAAATGCATAGTATGCAGAATGATCGGAATGACTTTACTGTTGTTCAGCATCTCAAGCTTGTAGTCGAGCACATGTTGTATGAGCGGATGGATAACAACCTGCGGGTGCATAGTCATTCACGTGCAAAATCCTATTCGATAAGGATGAACAACTATTAAATGAACTACAGAGCTCTAGCAGTGTTTCTTAGCAACAGCCCGTAGTCAAAATAATCCCGTTTTGCAGTGCTCTGTGTATTTTGTTCCCATGTGTGTATATATATATATATATATATATATATATATATATATATATATATATATATATATATATGCAGAAAGCCTTTAATTAATGTCACAATTCACCTTGCTTGAGGTAAATGATCCGGTATGTATTTAGAAATGTATGTTTGTTTTGTCGCTTTGCATTTGTCATGATACTCATTACTAAATAACTGCTTTCACATGCGTTATGTCAGAAGTGTCCCAATCCTTAGTGAGCTCCCTAACTAGACAGCATTTGTGGGCGTTATATCGGCATGTCACCAGGAAAAGTATGATTTCACTGCCGGAGCTGTCTAGTGCTGAAAGCAATCTAATCTAATCTAATCTAATTATATTCTAATCAAAGGAAGTGGCTTAACAGAATGTTTAGTTTACCTCACCAATATTTAGTTTTCACAAATAATATCCTATCTTAGATGTAGCATACACACAAACATTTAATCACCCTTTTCTAAAAGACAATTCATTTGAATAAATAAAAAGAATCAATAAATAAATTAAGGGAAAATTCTGTGGGAAAACTAGAGAAAAAGTAAATGAAATCTGTAGAAAAAGTCTGCATCACCTTCTATTCTAATCTAATGCTATTCTAAAAATAAGTGACTTAACAAAAACTGTTCACTTTACCAATATTTAGTACTATGAATAATAATTATTTTTAGGTGTAGCATACAACAAACATTTGACCAACCTTTATCTAAATTACCAATAATTTGTAAAAATAAAAATAATCACTTAATAAATAATTAAATAAATATATTGGGGAAAGAAAACTTTAGAAAAAACAACACTCAGCACTTCTATTCTAATCTAATTCTATTCTGCTCAAAGTAAGTGACTTTACAAAAATGAAAATTGAAAACATGAAAAAGAATTATAATAATTTTGTTCCCAGTACGAATCATTTTAGGTCCAATTTGTTTAGGGTAGCATACTGCAAACATTTGATCAACCTTTACCTAAAAACAAATAACTTAAATAAATACATACATAAACTGGGGAAAGATTTTGTGGGAAAACTAGGAAAAAATGTTTTCTCAGTGATTAACTTGGATTTCCCAATAGCACAAATGTCCCAAAACCGTCTTATAGTGCTGTCTCCCCACCAGGTGTTTGTAAACAGTTAGCAAACTGAATGTGCCAAAAATAACCTTAAATGTCAGGACTCCAGGGACCTGAATCTATTTGAAAAGTGTGTCGCTCCTTGCATGCAATGGAAAATGAATATTACTTTTTGCTCTTTTTGCAATTTTCTATTTATTCATTGCAAACACGTCTGAAGTGCATTCTCAAGGGCCGCATAGACCACGGCAGTGTACAACACATCGAATATGACTGGATTCCTTCAGATGCTTTCCTTTTAACTGCAAGCTTTTTTTTGTTAAATGGGCCTGTGTTTATCAGTTCCCTAGAAGTATCTTTTGTGTTCCCTGTAATGATCATGCTCATTTGTAACCCGAGTTAGTCTGCCTGTAAAATCCTTCTTTTCTGATGAGACCTCTTTTGGCACCCGTGCTCACACCTCCAGTCTTCCCCCACTGTTTTTCTTCTTCTACTTTTACTACATCTCTAAAAATAGTAAGAAAATGAGGAGATATGTGGGACAAGATCTCAGGCCTCCGCTCTTCCTCCTGTACTATTCATTTACACAATACTGGCAGCAAAAGCTTAACCGAGCCACCGAGGCAACTTGGTTTTCTGCAGTATCTATGCCGCACATGTCTTCTAGCCACACATTGCAGCAGCAAAATGCATGATAATAAAGCTTATTGAACCAGTCACGCTGAGACCAATAAATCGGTGAATAAGTGGTAGGGCGCTGAATGCGCTTGAATCTACAGTCGCAGTGTGCTGACCACCCCCCGTTTGCAGTCCAGCTCGCCGGTGAATGATTCTGTTCAGTTACAGCGTATTTGCTTTTACAAGGCGTCTTCTCTTGGCTCAAGCTACAATCCCCATTGCCCATTCCCCCAACCCCCCATTGACTGTAGTGAGCCGGTCCTCCACCCTGAAGTCTGGTCAGCCTGTGAACTTGTATATGCCGGCATATGCTGTGCAGTGCTCCTACTTTGAATTCTAAATAGGTGTTGAAGACCAGCCAATGCCAAAGCCAACAAGTTATTAGTGTGAAACTACCTACATTAGGAGTTTTTCATTGCAAGACAATGATACTGCCAAAATAATCATAGGATGGCCAGCAATGTCCAGGAACCCCTGCTCATTTTGCTTCACCTTTGCACCACTTCAGCACTTTGTTCACAGGGCCAATGGAAAACCCTGTTCCCTCAAGGACTTGTTGGTAACACAGGGGAACAGCTGGGTAAAAAAAGAAAAGAAATCCTTTGTATTCCAGCCCTATATAGCTCAAAGAGGTTATTGTGGGCCTAACAGGAACTCTTTAACTCTTCTGACCCACGGACATCATTTTAATTTTGTGTTTAGTAGACTGCTTGTTTGCAAGTGGAGTGTGGATTTGTTATTTTTTTTTATATTGATGTACAGAAAAAGCAATTTTTTTTATCATGACTCTTACAGACCAAAAGGAATGTCCCATTTAAGAGAACTTTAGACTTTTTTATACTAGACTTAAAGGGATAGTTCACCAAAAAAATTGTAGATTTATTTTTCATTTACTCATCTTCATGTCGTTCCAAACCTGTATGACTTAAAGAAACATTCAAAGAATGTTTCAACTGTTTTGTTTTTTGTTTTTGGCCATAATACTAGACTAGGCATAATACTAGGCATTTTTTCAAAATGTACAGGTCATACAGGTTTGGAACAGCATGAAAGTGAGTAAATGATTTTCATTGTTAGGTGAACTGTCTTTTTAACGCTGTTAGTGATACTAACAGCAATAAAAACTGACACGCATTCCCAAACGGGAGTGAAAACATCTATTTGGATGTCTGTGCTCATGGCACATGAAAATATATTCAAAACAGTCACAAGAGGGAATCTGCGGTCTCTGATGAAAGCG
Source organism: Paracanthobrama guichenoti (assembly GCA_018749465.1). NCBI lineage: Eukaryota > Metazoa > Chordata > Actinopteri > Cypriniformes > Gobionidae > Paracanthobrama > Paracanthobrama guichenoti. Next base: position 6,305,032 of record CM031945.1, read on the forward strand.
GCATACATGACACACACACTCTTTATCTCTCACTTTCCACCCCCACCCCCACCCCCGTTTCTCACCAAATCCCTTGCGTTTTTTCAGGCACACTCCCACAAGACTTCAAGTGATGAGAAGGAAGGAAGGAAGGAAGGAAGGAAGGAAGGAAGGAAGGAAGGAAGGAAGGAAAGAAAGAAAGAAAGAAAGAAAGAAAGAAAGAAAGAAAGAAAGAAAGAAAGAAAGAAAGAAAGAAAGAAAGAAGCATGGTGCTGTAATGTATCATGGTACTTTTACTTTATATATAGTATATCCTTGTTCTGTCATGCTAATCCCAGTAAGACACTGCCATTCCCACACACACACACACACACACACACACACACACACACACCAGAATATTACTATGAAACACTTTTTTTTTTTCTTTTTCTTTTTTACCAGCCAGTTTCAGATAAGCCTTTTCCCCATGGATATGGTTAGATTGCATGTTCATGTGTCTGTGTGAGCGCACTGGAACCGAGGGGAGAAAGAGCAGAGCTCATAAGATGCTGATGGTGGTAATACTGCAGCATGTTGGATAGAGGAGCAAGAAAGGGAGAGGGGAATTGCAAATGAGAAATGAGGGAGTAAGACTGAATGAGAGCAAAGATAATGTGGTAAATTGAGAGACGACGCTCTTGTTAGAAATATAGAGAGAAGAAACAATAGAGAAAACAGAAAAATGGGGAAAAAAAATAAATAAATAAAAAAAGCAGCATTGGACAATGAAAGAGTAAAGATGGCTGAATGGCATGAATGGCATCAAAGATTTGCTCTACTGATCCATACAGCTGTTTTTTTTTTTTTCTTTAAATTTTGCGTAGGCTGATGTTCGCCTTTGCAAGTATAGTGACACCTAGTGGTGTGGATGCAGCTTAACACAATATCAAATATTGTCAGTTAATTATGTCATTGTAGAAATGCTCTATTCATAGTGAGCCATAATTGGGTCAGTTCCCATAATGCTTAATTTCTTTAATTCATTTGCAAGTGTCCAGTAACGGGGGGTGGGGTGGTGGGGAGTTACTAAGGTGCTGTCCCAAATGGCACACTTCATATGCACTCACAGTCTTGTGAACTTGCAATGGCAGCCGTGTGCGCATGATCGTGAAGTCCATGAGACCATAGGGTGTCCCATTTGTCATTTTTGGTTTCTATCGAGTGCACCCTTTGTGGTCGATATATATACACCCTTGTTGTGCAGTTTTGCACTGAAGCAAGCTCCGCAGACTTCTTCCCGACAGTCAAAGCAGTATTACTGCAAGTGTTTAGGGTGCCATTTGAGACAGGGCCTAAGATAAAGTAAGTAGTATTCAGCTGGTTGTGTGATCTTGACAGGTCGACCCCCATGAGGCGACCCACTAACTGTAAAATAAGATATCTTTATAACTCTACTCTTATGACTTCTCATGTGACCACGTACGTCTTTAAGACAACTTGATAATGCTTACAGAAACTGAGGAAAGATGACCGGAGTATGAATGAAAGATTAAGGGTTATGTGATTTACAACAGGCTCTTTTTTTCTGTGAACTTGATGTTTCCTCCAAAACGTGTGCAATTTTTTTTAATGATGTTTACATAATTTTTTCTGGAAAACAGGGAAAAAAATACTGATTACCTGCCTGGAAAATAAAATGTTAACAAAGGTCTAAACTGGTTTGCAGGTCTTAGCTGATTTAAGATGGTCAGATGATTTAAGCTCTAAAACCAGTCAACAGAGCTGGGAGACTAGCGAAGACCAGGAAACCAGTTTTGATGGGTAGGGAAATAATTGTTTTGCAGTGTTCAGTAAAATTGCTGTGTAAATCGCAGGTGTATGTATGCGCCCTTCTAAATCTGGGTGTTTTTCTTCTTCAGTTGTTTATGCGTACATCTGAGAGAGGTTTGTGCGTCTCTGTGCATTTGGCACTAGCTACTGCATGCTAGCTTTTAGCATTTTCGCAGAGTGGGGCTCTCACTTGGATTAAGGACAAAGGGAAAGGCACTCTATCATCCCAGCTAATGGCGTAGAGTACAGAGGGAAGGAGAACACTGCCAAACTATGGCCCAGACTGGGAGAGAGAAGTCACATGCAAGTAGGAGAGAGTGTTAGAGCGATGGGAAGAGACTAGGAAGGAGTGATTACAAGGAGTGCAATGATGAAGAGAGGAAGGGAGACGGAAAATTTGCAAGGACAAATGTGTGTAGTGTGCTGCAGTTATCAGGATCGAATACTAAGCAGAAAAAAATGCTGTGCTACTTATTTCCTCTGTTTCACCTCGATGGAGCGAGTGTGTGTGCAAGAGAGTGAAAGAGTGTGTGGTTCTTGTTTATGTCAGGGAGTTAGATGCATTTTGCATGCGTGTCTGTCAATACTTCAAATGTGTGGTACATGAGCAGTTTTGGATAGAGTTAGATGCTAAACACAAGTTGACAAAGACAATAAAGCAGTATAGTATATAATTAATATGTTGTTATATGTACTATATAATTTGATAAACTATATAATAACTATATAGAATTGTATTATTACTATTATTGTGTAGACATTACGCACCTTATAAAGTGAAATAATCATAATGAATTTTGAGACTATAATAAAATACATGAATACATTAATTTCACATTATTATTTTTTTGTGCAGAAATTACACTCTTTATTGTTAACACAACCTAACATAGTATCTTATATTTATTTAGAATGATAATATAAATATATTTATATATTCCTTGAGTGAAAAGGTTATAGAAATTCTCTTATTTACGTCTTTGTTGTAGCCTCAACATTTCCAAAAGGTCCTGGGAAATGTATATGTAGATATGAGAAAGAGAACGATAGATTCTGGTGGGAGTGTGAGTCACTCTCTTGTCCTCCATTAGACAGAGACCCTCTGTGTTTTTATCAATGAGAACCCCCAAAAAAAAAAAAACAAACACTTAAACTCAATAGTAGATTTTCTCTGTTTCACTCTCTCTGTCTATATCCCCGAGCTACTTCGATCACACTACATCAACTACTGTTATGCAATATACTCATCTTCAGTCTCAAAGGTTCATCTTTTACTCTCCCTGAGCTGTCAATCACTACACCACAATCCAGACTCTAACCACAGACATAAGGATGTTTACTCGTTTTCTCAAATCATGCTGGAGAACATTAGGTTTTACTCAAACTTGTGGAGTTCATCCAGCTCAAGTGCTGCCACTATTAAAGCAAAAAAAGGAGGACAAACCAAACACTAAGATTTTCCAAGCGTTTCACTCAAATTGTTATTCTGATAATACAATTTGCAATGGCAAATTTTGTGTTCCTGTAAAATGCATTTTCAGTAGTTATCTCAGACTTTTGGACATCACTGGAGGAAAGAAGTAATCAGGTGGATTGTTTGAGTATGTCTGTGTTTGTAAGAGGCGCTGTGTCTGCTGCTTTTCTTTTGCGGTGATTTGAGAGGGTTCATTCTGTCCTGTCAGTCAGTGACTGTAATTAATCTGTTAAAGTGCTGAGCTGTGAGTGAAAGAGAGAGAGAGAGAGAGAGAGAGAGAGAGAGCTCTGCTACAGCGGCACAACTGACCACTGCCATCATAACATCTGGCTGTATAGGATATTGTTCCTCTGCTGAATGAAGCATGTTTGCTATATTACATATTTATGTAACATGAGAGTGTTGAATTATAGGGATTGGTGTTGAAATTAATATCAAATTGGTTTTGCTCCATAACACTTAGAACATCAATTCAGTATTTACTTTAAATCATACAAGAAGAATTTAGCCTGTAAATTTTAAGATATGTACAACAGACACTATATTGCCAAAAGTTTTGGGATGCCTGCCTTTACATGCACATGAATGTTAATGACATCCCATTATGAATCCCTAGGGTTTAATATGGAGTTGGCCCACCCTTTGCAGCTATAACAGCTTCAACTCTTCTGGGAAGGCTTTCCACAAGGTTTAGGAGTGTTTATGGGACTTCTTCTAGAAGCGCATTTGTGAGGTCAGGCACTGATGTTGGGCGAGAAGGCCTGGCTCGCAGTCTCCGCTCTAATTCATCTCAAAGGTTTTTTATCGGGTTGAGGTCAGGACTCTGTGCAGGCCAGTCAAGTTCCTCCACACCAAACTAGCTCATCCATGTCTTTATGGACCTTGCTTTGTGCACTGGTGTGCAGTCATGTTAGAACAGGAAGGGGCCATCCTCAAATTGTTCCCACGAAGTTGGGAGCATGAAATTGTCCAAACTGTCTTGGTATGTTGAAGCATTAAGAGTTCCTTTCACTGGAAATAAGAGGCCAAGCCCAACCCCTGAAAAACAACCCCACACCATAATCCCCCCTCCACCAAACTTTACACTTTGCATAATGCAGTCAGACAAGTACTGTTCTCTTGGCAACCGCCAAACCCAGACTTGTCCATCGGATTACCAGACAGAGAAGCCTGATTCATCACTCCAGAGAACACGTCTCCACTGCTCTAGAGTCCGTGCTTTACACCACTGCATCCAACGCTTTGCATTGCACTTGGTGATGTAAGGCTTGGATGCAGCTGCTCAGCCATGGAAATCTATTCCATGAAGCTCTCTACGCACTGTTCTTGAGCTAATCTGAAGGCCACACAAAGTTTGGAGGTCTGTAGCTACTGACTCTGCAGAAAGTTGCTGACTTCTGCGCACTGTGCACCTCAGCATGTGCTGACCCCGCTCTATGATTTTATGTGGACTACCACTTTGGTTGAGTTGCTGTTGTTCCAAGTGCTTCCACTTTGTTATAATACCACTAAAAGTTGACCGTGGAATATTTAGTAATGAAGAAATTTCATGAATGGACTTATTGCACAGGTGGCGACCTATCATGGTACCACGCTTGAATTCACTGAGCTCCTGAGAGTGACCCATTCTTTCACCAATGTTTGTAGAAGCAGTTTGCATGCCTAGGTGATTTTATACATCTGTGGCCATGGAAGTGATTGGAACCCCTGAATTAAATTATGTGGAGGGAGATGTCCCAATACTTTTGGCAATATAGTATAAGTATTAGTACTATATGAATAAAATAGCAGAAAAGGCCAAAACATTACCAGTGATTGACAATTATTATGTTCATGTTTTATTGTTGTTGTTTTTTTTGGGGTTTTTTTATTATTGTTTCTGTGCAGTAATCGTGTGTTTTGAGTGAAAGATTTGAGTTCCTGCCATAGTTTGTTTATTTTTCTCTTCACTTGGACCTTTTATCCTTCATTTATTCCAAATGATGTGTACTTACCAAGTCACTGTGTGCTGCCATTAATGTCTTGTTAAATTTACTTTAGCCTCTGCCCTCTCTCATTATATGTGTCCATGTGGTGGTTATCAGGAGGATCCAGAGCACACATGCTGCTTGCCATGACCTTAGTGTTTGACTTTGTTTCTGTCTGTAACTGGATTCCTGGAGACTTGGAATTGCGCTCTAGCATCTTGCACTCAGAAGGCATATTAGATAGTAGTTAGTTGTGGTTTAGGTCGGTTTATACATTTCCAAAAGCACTGTACTCTTCTTGATTCGGTCAACACTTTTTTTGTTTTGGCAAAGATAGTAGAGTGCACTGGAAGTTATTGGTGATAAAAGAGGAATAAAAGGGGAAATCAATGCATCTCCTGCACAAGTACCAAGACGCAGTGCGTCTGAAGCACATGCACTAACCGCTAGGACACAGCTATATGAAGCTTGATTTTGTTGAGTTTGATAAAAGGGTCATTTCACAAATAATCAAATTCTGCTTGTTTTGAGACAAACTTGTAGTTTCAGTGCTTTATATATATGTATAAAGCACTTTTGTCATTTGTCACTTTTGTCTTTTGTCATTTGTATTAGTTTTATATTAATAAATAAAAATTTATATATTTAATAATGAATATTAAATATTTATTATATTTATTTTAATACTTTAACTGATTTTATTTCATTTCTAATTTGCAATGTCTTAATTTTTGTTTTAAGTCAAGTCTTATTCAGTGTTGTTTTTGTTTATTAAAATGAAGCTAATATATATATAAAAACTCAGGAGAAAGACAGATGATTTTATTCCTGAACACCAAAAGAACTAACAATTTGACGAAAATGTGTAAACGTTTGTACTGTTCCTGGTACATGCATATTCTTCAGAAGAATCCCAATGTTAGAATCACATTATGGATATGTATTTTTAATATGCTAATCAGTAAAACCATGACCCCTTAGTTTTGAGAAAAAGGGCATGTGCTCATTTCACATGAGAAAGAGGGACAGTTTTTGCTGAAAAACCCCCCCATAAAGGCCAAATTCACACTGCATCGACAGACGTCGACCAACACAAACAATCACCAAATTACAGTATGTCACTTCTCAGATATTCCACGACCCGACAAATGCCTTTTGAACATGTTCAACTGGCAAAAACAAGCGGAAACAGACGCTGGCAACAAACTGATCCGACAAAGTGTCTGTTGCCGTTGGTCAGCATCTGTTGGTACATTAGCCTTAAGTGGACCTCAGGGGACAAATAACAATAGAAATATATTTTTAAGACCCCTTCAAATGTGAAAAGATTGATGAAAAGTAGATGTATTAATGGCACAACTACTTTTTCTCTCACTCTCTTTCAAACGTATTCTCTCTCACTTTTTCTCTCTTTCTCTGGGTGGTGGAGGTACCAGATGCTGATCCAATGGGGTTCCAGGGCTCTGGCCTTCTCCCCACCCTGGTGTCCTGCCAGATCTTGAGAGAGAGGGACATGGAGATGGGTTGAGGGTGGAGCACAGCTTGTCCTGCTCTCTTCCCAGATGGCTGTTGCGGCAGAACTCCCTCTCTCTCACTGTCCACTTTTTCTCTTATCTTGTTTCATTCATCTACAGTTTTTTTTTTTTCATTCAATCACATTATGCTTCTAATCAAACGCTATCACACATAACCACGCTCTCGCACAGCTCGTTCATGTAAACTCAGCAGTTCGGCTGACAGCAGATCAATATGAAAAGCGTTATGAGAATGGTCTCCGTAGAGGATGACATCACACGATCACACATGTACACCTCACAGCGAGAGGCATTCCTGCCTGTTTTATACTAATAAGAGATGTCTAATAGCGTTTTACCCTACATCTACCTCTGAATTTCACTCAGATAAAGCTTAATGCACTGTTGAAAGTGAATACGGATTAAGATATTTTTCTACCTGATCTGACTTTTAAAAATGTTTATTGCTGTAACCTAAAGCAATTCATTTGATTCAGTAATATTAAATATTGAAATGATTTAGATGTTACCACATGAAGTGTGTTTTTTAAATATAATTTGGCAAAACATTTTAGGTAAACAAAAATGGTTTATACATTAATATGAATTAATGCATTAGTTCTCATGAACTTACAGTGACCAGGAAGGGGTATGTTTGGTCCACAACATATTGGAAACGTGATATGTGCCATATAAACTATGCAGCATATTTTTGAATATATTATATTATTAAAGAAAAAATAACAAAACATTATTAATGATAGAGTGCAAATACAAAATACATCTTCCAAACCATGTTTTTACTTCATCTAAATACACTTTCATAAATCTAAAATAATGATTTATATTTTAGAGCTGTCAGGACGAATTTTGCTGGAAATTGTATATATACTGTATATATACTGTATGTCCTTATGTTCACCTGTGTGTCACATCATATTTGTACACAGAGAAAGCATCTCTAGTAGTGAAGATGAATGTCATGAAGATGAATGTGGTTTACAGTGATTTTAGAACAGCTAAGGGGTATTGTTAGGCCTGACGCAGAACCAGTGGCCCCCCCGTTGTTTCAAAATTTCTACCTAATAAAATATTTTAGAGCTTGACATAACTGTGTGTGTGTGTATATATATATATATATATATATATATATATATACACACACACACACACGCTGATCAGGCATAACATTATGACTTCCTAATATTGTGTGTGTGTCCCCCTTTTGCTGCCAAAACAGCCCTGAACCGTCTAGGCATGGACTCCACTAGACCCCAGAAGGTGTGCTGTGGTATCTGGCACCAAGATGTAAGCAGCAGGTCCTTTAAGTCCTGTAAATTGTGAGGTGGGGCCTCCATGGATCGGACTTGTTTTTTCAGCACATCCCACAGATGCTCGATTGGATTGAGCAATTTGAGCTACAGTAGCTACTAGCTTGTCTGTTTGACCGGACCACATGGGCCAGCCTTCACTCCCCACATGCATCACTGAGCCTTGGCCACCCATTTTAATTAATTGAATTAAAAAAATATAGTTTTTAATATTTTCACAGTTACTCTCCAAATGAATGCAGAAACAACTTAAAGACAGTATTTTTTGAATATTTGTTTAATGGCATCTTTTTATGAGTGGAGGCCACTGATACAATTTTCTCTGTTACTTTTATTCTTAAATTAACAATAGTGATACACATCACAGCAACTGGTTTATTAGGCCACTGTCACTTTAAGATCTGCCATTGCTGAACATGACACAGATCTGACACGCTGTCATGTGCATCTCATTTTCTTACAACTCTTAAGTTAATTTAAGACGTTATTTTACTCATTTAAGACTGCTCTTATGAGAATACCCAAATATTTTTTGGGTATTCTCATAAGGTAATTGGGTTATTGTTTGTTCAAGCGCAAAAAAGAAATCGATGTGTATATATTGTATATTCATAAAACGTATAAAAATCTCACCTTGAAACCCCCCTTAGAGGTTTGCTGAATTGGAGAACCATTGGTTTAAATTATTTAAAGCTTTAAAAGAATTGGTCATTGTTAGTTCATGTACCTAGTCCATTAACTTAATTTTAACAAATTGAACCTTATAAGTGTTTCCACATTTTTTACAGTATGATGTAGCCATAAGCTCTCATGGTTAGCTGAAGCAACATATACAGTATGAATCCACACATTACAGTACAACCTCGCGCTTGCCAGTTATTTCCCTAAACCCTCTTTCTCATCCCTCCCGTTGTAGTGGTTATATCGTTGTGCCGTAGGTGTGTGTGAGACGGTGCTCCCAGCATCCCTGCACCAGAGGCTCTCGCTGACGTTATCGGGAGGATCTTAGCTTGGCAGTCTAGTGCTACACGGCCTTGGCTGTGTGCTGCAGGAAAGAGGAGGAGGAGGATCTGGCAGGTGTCCGTGTCATTTTTACAGAGTTCCGCACCAGCCACTGCACAGAATCCCCAACCAATCAGTGCTCGGCGCACAGAGCTGCTCCTTACACAGCAGAACGAGCCGCCTCTCGCTTCTCCCCCTCCTCCCGTATCTCCGTTCCCTCCTCTGCATTTTACATCCCTCCGTCTCCCCCTCGACATTCATTTGATGTCTTTTCATCAGCGGTGTGCTCTTCTGTTGTTTCCATCATCACACCCGCTAACCCCTTTATGCATCTCCACACACACTCGAAGTGGGTTTGATGCCGGTTATAGGTTGTTTTTGCATTATGGATGGGTTCTCTTTAGCAAACGACCGTTTCAGCGTCCCACTCTCCCATCTCTTTTACTTTCTCCCACCCATTTCCCTTCTTGTGCCCCTCCTCCATCTGTTTTCCACCTTGGGTATCCGTTGGTTCGTGTCGTTATGGTGCAGTAAGGCAAAAGAGGGAGAGGGCTTGAGGCTATACATTACTGTGACGCTTCAGAACGCTTCCCCCTCTTTCTCTACCTTTCCCTTTCTGTCTCACTAACATGCTTGCTTAGCAGATTACATTAGTGGCCAAGTATGATATTTTGTCCGGTAAGCCCCTGTGTGTCCTCTGGTATGCGAATAGCAGAAGGCTGCACATTTTTGACATATTAAATGAGATGCTTTTAGTCAATGGATTTATCAATTGATTTATAATGAAATCCTCTCCACCACCCTTTGTTTTTCATTTAAATTATCCTATTGATTTTTTTTTTCATGCTGATTCAGTACAGTGATCAGCCGCAAGCACTGAGTGGTACCAATCCCCCACACACAGACATGCGTAAACGTGTTTATGATGTGCATGCACTTGATTAGATCAGTGATTCTCAACTGGTTTTGCTTAAGGATCCAGATTTTATATTGGATGAGCCAACGCAATACCAAAAGTGTTTATTGCACAGAGATACACAAAACTCTCTTTACAATCATGTATCATCAGAGCCATAGCCTTGTAGGCAGTGCTCCGACATATCATGCAACAGTAGTTTTTTTTTACCGAGTTTGAGTCCCGGCTCGTGGCCCTTTCCTGATCCTGTGCCCCTCTCTCCTCCCCTATCGCTTCCTGTCTCTCCTTGACTGCCCTATCCAATAAAGGCAAAAATGCCCAAAAAATATAAATCATGTACCAAAATGTATTGCTGCATAGACTTAATAATATGCATAATAACATGACTTAAGGTGTGATCATTTTAGCAAATTTTTGTGGACAAAAAAGGTCCTTTGTCAATACAATTACATTTACGCATTTAGCAGAAGCTTTTATCCAAAGCAACTTACAAAAGCAATTTGTCACAGAGCCAACGATATTCGTAATATACAATGGCAGGTTTATTAAACAAAGCAACCAAGAGTGTTGCGATTCATAAAGCACCGATCACACAGAAGTCACTTTCAAACCAAGCAGCTTTTTTTTTTGGTCAATGCAGCAAATTTCCATGAAAAAAAAATGTACCTGATGCAAAAATCTTTTACCCTTGTGCAAAATACTAGAATCCTATTAAAATGACTGGATTTTCCATGCACAATTTCATAGAGCAATGGTAGATGTAGCCGCAATATTAGGGAAAATAGCAATATTGAACAAAATCAGAAGTGTGATTTACCAGCCATGGACTCAATACTAAGATAAACACTGGTTTTGCTTTATCACATGATGGTGATTTTTATTGGATGGACAGATTTCTCTCCTCTTTTGGAAAAAGCCTTTTTTTACCATCTAAACTATGCACAATTACATATTTGAATTTTATTAGTTGTATTGTTTTAATTTAAAAAATTTTCCATGTGTTTAGGTATCATGTGCTCTAGTAAAGATGGAATGCAGAAATGGCCTCTTTGTGTCGTTGACCTCTTTTTACTGAATGGAGTGAATAGTGGGAACAGTTTTTGAAAGGTCAGTGTTTGTAGGTGAAGAATGCATTTCTAAAAGTGCCTTTTTCTGTCACATTAAATATCGTAATATAAATAGACATCAAGTCCATTAAACCGTTATGGTGGTGTGTAGAATTTCAAATGGTATTTGTCCATTTTATATGTCAGTCTAAATAATTCCATGCGTTAAAATCATAATTTGTTTTTTAAATGACATGTTTTCAGAAGCTTCTAAGATTTAACCCTTAGACGCATACCTTGGGTCTTTAGTGACCAGGGACATCATTCATTTATTTTTTTAAGTTAACTATCAACTTTCTTAGTAATTCCTCTATCTATTCATAAACAATATAGCAAGACAATTTTTTTATATAAAAGAATACCTGTTTTCTCATTAATTTTTGTAAAAATTGTATAGGGTTGCTAATGACCCGAGGTGTGTAACAGTAAGTATATATTTTTTTCTGCACAACAATAATTGAATCTTTGATGACTGAATAAGTGCAATTCACCTTTATTCTACAAGGTTGCAATGTCTGATACACAGTGATGAAGTGACGTTTCACTCATAGTTACCACAGGCAGAAAGTAAAACGGTAGGAAGTATCATAAGCAAAACTAGAGTAAGTGCTGAACACAATCAAATATTAGTGTCACTGTCACTTGATGTTGGAGCTATTGAAGAAGCTGTCAAAATATATTTATTCTGATAAAAATATTTATTTTGAAGATGTTGAAAATGATAGTTTTGAGAATATGTTTGAGATTGCGAATATGAGCCAGATGCCAAATGTACTGGGAAAATGAGCTATGAAGAGGACAGCGATGATGGTATAAAACATCTGCTCAAATTGAACCAGTCCATGCTCCAAAAGGTAACAAAATATGCTTTATTTTATTCTTCTGTAATTGTCACTCTAATATCAGGAGAGCTTTTTGTTATCACAACAGGCAAAGATCCATCCGTGGGTTAGATATAGATCCGGGTCGCTAAAGACCCAAATATGTAATAATGATTGGCAAAACATTCTTGCATTTAAGGGTTAATTATACTTTCTTCTTTAGCTTGTACTTTTTTCTTATACTTGTGCTTAGATAATAAAATACTTTTGCCTGACATGGCCATAAGCTTGAATCGTTTTTTTCTGAAACGGCAACTTCAGTCCACATATATGCTGTGATGTTTACTCGGTGAAGGGTATAATTGGAATTTTGAATGGACGATTATACACAAATATTATATATAAGAGTATAAATAGACAGACACCAGGTGAATAATATTTTTATACGTTTTGACGTATAGTTTTGATTCCCATACATTTTTATGATAAACAATGTAATGCAATAAATTTCATTATGATGTACCAATATGATCTAACCAATATAATTTCATATGGGATAGGGGAAATATAATTTTATTTTTTACCTGTAACCTATTTGAGATCTAAGCTTTTTACCATATTGCTATGGAAATGTTGCACAACCGTTGCTGTTGTTGTGTCTGCCACTGGCATAGTGTTGTAATGTTGCCAGACATGACCCTGCTTGACAGAGGTGACTGTTTGTCTGTGTTCTCTCACTGTGTTCCGCACTCCCTAATGACTTAACCTGCACGTATGCTTTTTTATTTTGCTTATGTGATTCACAATATTCTTGTCCGTATGTGCAGTTGCATCAGGCAAATGCTGCAGTGCACTGGCATATAGCAGATTAGGTTAGCGCAGGATTTCTCTTTTTTTCTTTCTTTCTTTCTCTCTCTCTCTCTCTCTCTCTCTCTCTCTCTCTCTCTCTCTCTCTCTCTCACTCACTCTCACACTCACACTCACACACACACACACACACACACACACACACACACACACACACACACACACACACACACACACACACACACACACACACACACACACACAGCGCTGCTGGATATGAATAGAACAGACCTGGGGTGCAGGGAGCAACAACAGGCAGAAACATGAGCGCTGAATGGGGAGAACAGCAGGGCCTCAGTTTTCCCATGCCAGATCTCGGAGACCTGCACTTCCACCTCTGACATAAAGAGGGCGCTTTTTATATGAACCTTATAAACATCCCCAGTATCTAGTTCCACTCCATCTTTCTCGCTCTCTTTCTGATACTCTTATATCTCTGCAGTGAATGCAGAATTTGTGGCTTGCAGCAACATGTACACGCACACACTTCCCATTCACTGCAGAAACAGACAACTGCTATGTGACCTCAGGGAGCTACACACCATTACACACTGCGATTATATTCACACTTACATGCTATTTACTGTATAACGTGCAGGAAAAAAACAGATTAAGCCAAACAGATGTTTGAGATCATAAAAGCCAATTTACTGATTGAAAAAAAAAAGCCTAAATTAAGCTCTTTGAGAGAATTCAAGTAAAGGATTTATTTAAATGTAAATGATCTACTTTTGTTTGTATTAAATGATCTACTAGTGTATAAATCATGTTGAATGCTACAGTTTAATGCATAAAGCCTATCCATTGTCTCATATTCCAAGGTGTCACATTCATATAACTGCAAACATAACATCTATATAGTTGAACATTTCCTACAGAGCAAATGTATTTTTATTTTACTGTCTCTCTGTTCTCTTGTAAATACCATCCCTTGTTTACTGTGTGAGGTAGGAACTAGGAAGGTACATCACCGTGCATGGAAAATTGTTTTGGAATGTGAATTGGCCCTGTTCTGTGTAAAATAAAACATTTGAACTTTTATTAGGCTACTCTCATGAAAGAAAAAATATATTTATTTTTCATTTATTCACTGGTTAAACTTTTTAATGAGTGTTCCTTTAAGCAATCACTGTACTGAATAGCTTATTTCTGAAAAATACACAATGAGAATTGCATCCATGTGCATTAAACCTAAAATAGCGATGTTGCCTGAAAATGTAACAATGACGTTGTTTTTATGGCTGCTAGAGCATTCCTTTGTATACATTGTAGAGAAAGAGCAGGTGAGCTGACTCAATAGTGTGTTGTACATTTGGGATCTGAATGCTGCTTTTTATGAAGGCAGGGTTTTTCTGTGCATTCTCATTTAGGAATTAACATTCTTATGTTCTGTTCTGATGAATTCTGATGTACTCGCTTCCTGCCCTGCTTTTGCTAGTTTCTCTCTCTCACATTCTCTCTTTCTCTTTTCCTGTGTCAGTATCACTATCTCCGTGGCATAGTTGGGTCACGTAAGCATCACCGGGCTCTGATTAGTATAGACCTGTCTGTAGGGCTTTATACATCCCAGTTAATTGATGCTAATAGTCTGTTGTAATCTTCTGTCGGAAATGCTGTTTCTCCTTCCCTTAATCCTACTGTACTTCTCTCGACTCTTCCATCATGCTTGCACTTTTCTTTTCTACTTTTTGTTAATTCTCTTACATCTTTGTCTGACAAACACACTTTGCACCTTTCTTTGTATTTTTGTCTTGGGTGTTTCTTCAACTATGGGCACTTTTGACCTAGTGGACTTGACAATTTTTTGTTAACTATTGCATTTTAATATACATTCTGTGGTGGGAAAGACCTAAGGCTTATATCATAGCTAGCATCCAAATACACATAATGAATCACTGCTTTCACACTTTTTGCGTAATTTGACACTGACAGTGTGACTGCAAATGAATCATAAATTAAAATATTTTGTTCACAAGTGATATTTGCCTTCATTTGTCTTTATTTTTGTCACATTTCATATTTCCTCTGAAGCTGCTCTTCACTGACGGTGTTGTTCTGGTTAAGTATTCTATACTAACTTCTAAAGAAAACTTTATTGGGTTACAAATTTGTTAAATTTGTAAATAAAAATGCAACAACTGAGAAACAGTAAATTGTGCAAAAATAATTTTCATACAAAAAAACCCCCCTCTCCACTCTTTGTTTAGATTATAATTCATATTTTTATGATCGATTTGCATTAAAACAGGAAGTCTGCTTTTGGGACATGGGTAAAAAAAAGCATTCAATAAAAAAATTATGCTTTAAAGACAACAAAAAGAAAAATTATGCTGAGTGGTCTTTTGTCTAAGAGGTCAGGCGTTTGGCTAATGCTAAGTGTGTTTAGTCAGATATGGCCTATTTACACTTGTATTCATTATTCATGATGAAAGACAGGAACAAAAGGATGGACAGAGAAGAGAGATAAAGAGAATTACAATGAGAATATGACAGCAAGATTAAGTGAAAAGTGGCAGTCCTGCAAACTATGATGTGCGTAAAACAGTGTGTTCTGTAATATTTAGGGTGTACTGAACAGTGCTAATAAAAATTAGGTCACTTCATGTCAAATGAAAGATGTGGTTAGAGGAGAAAACAGAGACATGAAGAAGGAGGGTGAAGAGAATGAGGATGCAGAAATTGCTGGAATATAAAGGAGGGATTTTCTCCCGACAGATTAGAGAAGATCAGAACATTTTGTAGATGCATATGTGTGTAGTGGAGGGATGTGATGGATGACATAGAGTTCTGGTTCTTTAAACTACGACATCTGCCTCCTCTATTGTATCTACTTCCTATCTCCTCTCCAGTCATCTGCTCTTTAAACTTGTGCGCCTGTGGCCAGATTGCTCCTTTTACTAGAGACTCTGCCTTCTGTTTCCAATACACCAGACAAATCTAGACTTCTATTTTTAGCCCAGAGCCTATGTATATTCATAAACACCAACTGTAGATGATTTATTAATGATAGAAAAAAATATTCAGCTGTGGTTTTAGCTTTGCATATGGACAATTCCTGTTCATTTCAGTGGTTACTCGCCCTCTCTGTATGGGTGGTGCAGTATCATGCAGCAACGTGTTGACTAAGGCAAGATGTTAAATGCTGTGCTGCAGTGTTTGTCTGAGAACACATAAAAAATCTTTGGGAAATTTTAGAAATAAGAAATAAAAGAGAAGAACTCCTGCCTCCTGCCCACAGACAATCAGATCGATAGATCTTATTAACAAAAGAGATATTGATATTGAACAGATATTAGTTTATCTCTACTCTTTAAAGAGAGGCTGCTCACTCACTGCAGAGTCAGTGTGTGGAGTTTGACAGAACGGCAGTTTCTTTCAGTTTTTTCCTCTTCGTTTGGCATAAAAAACTGTGTTTGTGGTCATCCAGTTTGAAATGTTGACTACAAACACAGGGGTTTTTCTGATACTCATCGTGGCATTCTCTCCGTATTAAGATTCCTTGCAGCCTTTATCCACTGCCTACAACGTGCTGGATCCTTCACTGAAAAAGGTTTACTGAATTCTTTGAATTCTTGCACCCGGAAACAATGAGTCGACACCATTTTGACTAAAAGTTTGCTAAGAAGTATTTCCTATTGAAGCAAGGTGGTGTTGGTATTTGATTCTGGTAAGCATATCTGGAGCGGACTGGTGGGAGTGGCCTTGGACAGCAACATGCCCAGTGCATTCAAATCAGATCAAATCACCTTTATTTATATAGCGCTTTTTACAAGTCCAATTGTTTTAAAGCAGCTTCACAGTGTTAACAGGAAAATAATGCAACAGAATTTGATTCGGCTGTACAGCCGCTCTGGTGAAAACAGTGATGTTATCCAGCTAATTTCAAGTATCATATAGTGTCAATGCGGGCAGATCGGTAAAATAGATGAAATTTAGGTGTCCCCAACTGAGCAAGCCAAAAGCCAGAGGCAACGGTGGCAAGGAACCAAAACTCCTTCAGGGCCAGAATGGAGAAAAAAACCTTGGGAGAAACCAGGCTCAGTCAGGGTGCCAGTTCTCCTCTGGCCGACGAACAAACAGTGTATGATTATAATTCTGGCAACATTGCAGGTCTTAAGTCATATTAGGTAAATAGATATTCGTAAGATTAGTTGAAAGATTGGAGTCATCACACCGCAGACGGGTTTAATGAGGATTCGTCGTGTCGATGCAGCATTTACGGGGGGGAGTTTATTTAACACGCTCTCTGCAGACATTTCAGGGATGCGTTGGTCATGTCAAGGTGCAGGTCCACCATCTGATCTGGATATGGCCCGGATCCGGCTGACTGCAGTAAACCTCGGGATAAACAGAGAGACTCACATTAGCGTCTTCTTATGATGTAACGAGTACATCAGGTGTTATGGGAAGTGTTCCCGGTTCCGGCTGACCTAGTTAATGCAGCCTAACATTATGGGTGTTGAAGTTTTCTTACATTTTTGGCAAAAGGGAAGACAACAGCCCTTTTACACCTTTCTACTCTATAGGCAACCAAGTTTTATTAAAGGGGTGGTTGATTATTATTTCACTTTTTTAACTTTAGTTTGTGTGTAATGTTTCTGTTTGAGCATAAACAACATCTGCAAAACTATGACACTCAAAGTTCAAAGCAAAGGAAGATGTTTTCATTTAAAGAAATCGCTTTTTAAGGAACAAATGGCTTGTAGGGACTACAACACTATATCAGCTACATAAATTCATCGTCTAACCATTCAGAAACGTCCTGTTGCATTCTACATGCTGTCACTTCTTCTTGAGTCTCTCCATCATTGACCAATTGTTAACTGGAGCTCTTGAAGCTCTGCCCTCTTTTAGAAAGGGGGCTGGGAGCACCAGCTCATTTGCATTTAAAGGGACACACACAAAAATGGCGTGTTTTTGCTCACCCTCAAAAAGAGAAAATTTTTAACATGCTATAAAAAATGATCTGTGGTGTATTTTGAGCTAAAACTTCACATACACACTCCGGGGACATCAGAGACTTTTTTATATCTTGTAATAAGGGGCATTATAGGACCCCTTTAAAGCCTATTGTGCCAATGGTGAAGTACCTCTTTAACACCAAGCACACCTCTCATTTTATTTTCTCAATCATGCATTTTTCTTTATCAGTCTAATGCATCAATAACTTTAAGTACGGCTCTGTCAGAGATACGAAAGCCTGCCTTTCCTACACACAAGTTAAATTAAGAACATTGCAGTGATTAACTAAAAGCTGATATAAAAATAAAGTATTCAGTGCAAAAGTTGTTTTTCTTTAATGGGGAAAGAACTAGCGTTACCTCAAATCATATCGTAAACATTTTATTGCGAAATACATTATACATGGTGTGTTTGAAAGAAGGACATTATTTTTCCTCGTTTTTTTTTACAACAGTACATTTAATTTAAAGTTCCCTGCCAACAAAATGACAACGAATAAGAGAATGAACAGATGCACGCACCTGTGATAGGCTGAATGATAGTTCACTCAAACCTACTGTAAGTAACCAAAACCAGACAATGGGGATAATGGTGGCAGTGTCAAAAAAGTGTGGGGGACAGGATCATCTTTATAAAGAAGTGGGGGACTGTGTCCATAGCACAGGTGGCACTATTTTAATAGTTTTGAATGGATTTTTATTAAGTTTGAAGTGCAATATTTGAACCACAAAACAGATTTAAAACCTCTGGGTGACACAGTTATATACAACTCACTGTGAGTTACTGAAAACACACAACACACATGAGACGCGCATGACAGACAATTCGTTTTTTCTATTTTAAACATATTTAAACATCTATTCCTGATGGACAAAATCAAGTCCTGTCCTGCATTGTTCTTGTTCAAGAAGCCATTTTACTCAGATATACATCACAAGGAGGAAGAAAAGACTATCACAACTTTCGTTTCATGCCCACTTTAAAAGAACGTGTGAACGGCCCCTAAAACATGACTGGCAGCTGTAATGTGCTGCTCACTAATCAAATACACAACATTGCCTATATTCATTTGACTTGTTTTACTTGTGGACTTGTTTTATCTCTTGTCTAAAGTCTTGGTCGCATCCGATGTAGACACGGTGTGACTATGCAGCACACACACACACTGCTGATCTGAGAACAATGTTCAGAGGGATCTAAGACCAAAGCTTTGACCTTTTGTGCTTCAAAGAATGTGCAGTTCTGTGTTCTATGCAGTGTTCTGCACGATACAACAAAATATTGTTGTTTTGTAAGACATGATGCATTGGTTTTTGATCTCATCAGGCCTTATGATTTGCTAGAGCATGTTTTTTAGTACTTGCTCTGCAGGCAATTCCTGCAGAAATCTAGCAGGCGTGTCCCACAGAGCTGACACAGTATCTCTGGGAAAAGCAACACTTAAATGCTCCTCTTGGAATAGCTCGCTTTACTTACTTACTCGACCGTTCTCAAGCCAAGTAATAGTGAAGGTTCTCCTGAGCTTTCTGAAACAGTTTCTGCAATTTTCTGTGGAAAGATGATTATACTAATCCTGTATGAAGTGTGGGCTTTCACTTGGTCTTGTGAATGCACTCCACTGTAAATATACATATAGTATCAATATAAATATAAATATGCAATTAGTTGTTGAAATAATTTGGAATCATACACTTGATGATCTTATGCTATGTATTACATATTGTTTAAAGTAGGAAAACAATTTTGGAACAATTTTCTATAGACAATTGAGCTAAGTTTTCTCTTGCAATTTTCATTAATCTAATGCAATATACACTCATTAAAAACATGACAAAATAAGAAAATATTCATATATTAAAAAATCAATGCAAACATCATTTAAATGTGCTTAATTATCCTGCAAATGTCACAATGAAAAATAATAATATGCAAAAAGTTCCAAATCTTTCTCTCTTTTTTTTTTTCTTGGTGGGTGAGATTTAGATGTAAAAATGCATTAAGGTTATGAGCTATGGTTCATGGTGGCAGCTTCACGCTCATATTCATTGTCTGACAAGTAGGCTAAAGTCTTTGCAGAACTGCAGCCTGAGCCTGTTCCCTTTATATACTTCACTCAAGAATATGAACATTTATACCCACTCTTAAATATAAAGTGTCCGAAACAGTATGAAATTCTTTGTTAAACTTACATGATCATCGTTATTGGTGCACTAGGGCAGTGGTTCTCAAACCTGTCCTGGGGTCCCCTCACCACTGCACATTTTGTATGTCTCCCTCATTAGACACACCCAGTTCAAGTCTTGCAGTCTCTACTAATGAGCTGATAAGTTGAATCAGGTGTGTTAGATGAGGGAGACATGCAAAATGTGCACTTGTTGGGGGTCCCCATGACAGGTTTGAGAACCACTGCACTAGAGGATGGTTATACTGTACACTGTAGAGTGTGTGAAATCCATTCTCATTCTCCTAGAGTTCAGATATTGGTGTCTTATACACAATTAACTCTTATTAGGTTGGTTTTAGAACCCAACATTCAGATGCACCATGCCCATTCAGCGTGTTCTTAGAAAATTTGGCTGCATGAATCAAGTCAGCAGGCACCTTCTCAAGGGGTCATATTTCATGCAACCTTTCTTACAGAAAAAGGTGGTCATGATGGTTACAAACATGCTGTGGATCTTGTAATGGAATACAGGAACAAGAGCAGATATGTGGGCAGCAAACAGCCATTAGGAGCGTGTCTACACTCCCAGGAGTGGCATTAAGGCATTATGGTGAAGAGTTACTTCATTCCAGGAGAGTCTCTCCTGCTGGAGTCCTTATTCATCCTCTAAATCTTTAAACAGTGATGCTCTTAGACTTCGTTCCACGACTGTGGAGCCAGACCGCAGTGATACGAGAAAATCTAAATTCTGTTCTTGCATAAGCACTGAGGTTTTGTGTCCGACCAGAATCAAGGGTGTGTTCACTCGTATAGTGCTCTGCAGTGTGAAAGCCAACTGAAAGATTGGCCATTTCTAGTCACCTGAGCGAACTGAGTTTTGTTGCTGTGAGTCGAGCGACACGATGACAAAGTTTAGAAAGAAGTTTAACTTTATGCAAATAAGTGGCGACTATCAGTTGCTGTGAAGACTTGTCAGACACTGCAGTCGGGTGTTGGCAAAGCAGAGACATAAAATTATAGGCCTGTACGTCTGCATCAGAAATTGTTGCCATTCAGAGTGAGTTAGCTTAATTCATTGATGTTCTTGCCCATGGTATGATGCACTCTGCACTGGTGCAATTTATATACAAACACTTTCCTCTCCAGAATATAAAAAAAAAAACTGATTTCTTTTCAAAACAGCATGACATCTTAATTTATTTTTTACCATCAGTACATCCCATTTGTGATCAGAGGGTTGAGAGATTGCAGCTCGCTTGTATCTGGAGCAGAACGTGTGGAGCGCTGGTGACATCATGCGTGGTTTGAGTGTCTGCTTGACACACAAACGGGTCCCTCATCAGAATTTTGAGGGCACGACAAGATGGGCTCGTTAAATTAGTCCATGCTAATCGGGTTGGGGAATTAGTTAATTCTCCCAGGATGCCTCAGTCCTTCATTTGACTGCTCGTTCATCGTGGGACGATTGACCTGACTGCAGCTATTTGAGAGATGTCCTTAAAACTGTTTTTAAGGTGTCTTCATTTAAATGGTTAAGTAACTGTGTTTTGTTTTCTTCATGTTATTGTTTGTTATTGGTACTCAAAAGAACTGAAAGTGGTGTATGTGTATCCACGATTCTGGATAAACTGAGATACATTTTTGTTTTGTTTTTTCAAATAGAGATTGCGATTCTCCCACGATTCTGAATAGACAACTAAACAAAATAACATGTAAACTACTAGAGTCTATTTAATAATTCATTATTTTTGAATTAAATTTTAAAAATCAGTTTGAATGAATGATTCAATGACTCCATCATAAATACTTTACAGGTGTGTTTGACTTGAAGCGGTGCTGCACAGACTGATCGATGTATGACATCAAAGTACTGTGAGAGCGATTAGAGAGCAGACGGCTCCATATGTTGTCGAAATGCTCTCGCGGTGCTTTGATGTCATACACCGATCGGTCTGTGGCGCAGCACCGCTTCAAATCGAACACACCTTACTTGTTTCATTACTGGGTGAATCAGCGTTTTTGAACAAATGTCTTGAATGAATGATTCAATGATGACTACATTTTTAAAAGTCATTTGTCGTCACCTAGTGGCGTAACAATGTCATTGATTCAATCGTTATTTGAAACTGCTCTCTCTGGCTCAGCAGCAGCGGATGGTCTGGTGTGATTTTGTCAAAAGTTTAATAGACATAGGCGAATTGTTGTCATTTAGGAATAAGATTGAGAGTTTGAATCAAGATCACAATCTTTTCGTGCAGCTCTAGCATGAAATTAAAATTCCCCCTATCTATTTTGTAAATGCATGTTCCCAGCGGGCACCTTGATATCAATTTGACGTCAAGACTTTTAAATTCCATTTGGACGGCAGTTTCTTCCACAGTGAAATTGGTTTAATGTATATGTAGGCCAATATGTTTGACGTTCAATTTACATCAGTGTCATGTTTTAGATGTCAAATTGATGTCATATTGATTAGTATGTTTGATGTATGTCGTAGATTGTGAATGTACTGTATATGCTTCAGTTGCAATCGAAATTATTCAACCCCCTTGACCTGCAAGACATTTTGCTGCTGAGAACATTTAATGAAAACAATTTAACAAAGGCATCAGTAAACTATTATAGAAAGTTTATTAATACACATTTGAGTGATTCTGAGAACGTAAAGATGAAAAAAACAACATTTGTGTACAAAATAATTTAACCACCCAAAAGTCATATTTTGTGCAGAATCTTTTTACTCTTTATAACTTCCTATAAACACTGCCTGTAAGTGTTTAGAAGCTTGTGTTACCTCTCTACTGTAATCTTGGCCCATTCCTCGCTTGAAAAAGCTTCCAGATCACTGATAATCTTTGGTTTTCGCATCACCACCAAATATTTTCACAGTGAGATTTACAGTAAATCTGAAGATTGTACAAGCCACTCAAGAACATTCTACGACTGATCCCTGAACCAAGCTTCAGTAGATTTGGATGTATACTTTGGGATCTCCGTCCTGCAGTAAAGTCCATTGATCATCAAGCTTCAGTCTGTGCACCAAAAGAATCACCATCTTTGCCAAAATGGCTTGATACTTCAAAGAATTCATGATGTCCTTCATACAGTCAAGATTTCCACTTTCCGCAACAACAAAGCACCCCATAACAAGACTGGACCACCTCCATGTTTGACCATGGAGATTGTTCTTCTGCTCATAAGCTTTGCGTTTTTTTCACCAGACATACCACTGATCAATGGGTCCAAAAAGTTCCAGTGTGGTCATATCACTCCATAAAACATTCTTCCAGAACTCCACAGGTCTATCCAAAGGAATTTTAGCACATTCAAGTCAGCCTTTTATGTTCTTTTTGACCCAGAGTGGCATTCATCAAGATATCCCAACATGAAGTCCATGCGTGTCTAGTGTTCTTCTTATACTCTGCATTGAAATGTTTTTTCCTCCTTACTCCTCTGACAGTAAATTTAAGGGTTTTTTTCGCAGCTGATCTAATCAAACATTTTATTCCCCTTAATGATATTTTTCTTAATGTTTCTTTTTTGGAAAAATTTGGTTTTCTGGTATAACACATTTTAAACGTACGAATAAGGCTGCCAGCTGTGTCTCTAGGAACTTTTAGTGTTTTGGAAATCTTCTTGTAGCCATAGACTTTCCAATGTTATAAAACAATTTGTTCTCTATAGTTTTTGTTGAGAGCTTTTTTTTTTTTTACTTTTGTGCCATATTTGCTAGTCAACTTTAGCACTCGCATGGGCTAAATGTATGTATGTGTAACAGCACAAGCTAATCCAGTTATACTGACTCTGATATAGAGTTTCCAAATGCTTAATTGTAACACAATTTTGAAACGTACCATATGTAAAAGTGACTTAAAATCAGGGGTTGAACAATTATGACATAGCTGCATTCTACAAAAAAAAATCCTATAGTTAAAAAGCACTACATTATATATTGACATTATCACTTTTTATTTGCTACTAAACTGTTATAAATGCAATTTTTAAAAACTCTATCTTTAGAAAAGCTTACATTTGTAAATTATTAGTCTCCGGGGGTTTGAATAATTTTGATTGCAACTGTATTTAATTTTTTCTTTTACATTTTTGACCTCATAATGTTTAATAAAAATGTAATATTTAATTCATTGAGTGCAATGTCCACATCTCAAAATCCAGTCAACAACTGATAGAACGAAGTCCCCATCCTACATTTGTTTTTATTTGTCATAATTTGTTTAACTCGGATGAACATCACAATACGAAACAAAAAATCTCTCCATACTTTCTTAATAAACAAAATAATAATAAAAGATAGTTAGTCTTCTTTCCAGAGAATACATATTAAATTTAGTTCATGGTTTGTTCATGTTAGTTCACAGTGCATTAACTAATCTTAACAAGATTTTAATAATGTATTAGTAAATGTTGAAATTAACATGAACAAAGATACATAAATGCTTTATAAGTGCAGTTCATTATTAGTTCATGTTAACTAATGTAGTTAATTAATGTTAAAGGTGCACTATGTAATTTTTCCATCCGCTAGAGGTCGCCTATTCAAAACAAAGGCGTAGTTTGATGACGCCAAGTTTGAGCACAGAATCTTGGTACATGTGGTCTTCACCTCACAGCCGGTGGAAAAGAATCGGGATAGGGCTCGGGCAGAAATCATGTTCATGGATGTGATTATTAACATTACTGTAGTATGAAGCAGAGCAGGACCGAGTGTTGTGGGAGCTGAATGAAGCCACTGGAGCGATTGTTAATAAGATGAACGCAACACGCGCCTCGCGAGCAGTGGGACTTTTATTATACCACAGTTGCCGGGCCATTTCTGCTTTTCCGGTCATGAGTATGAGGTAACGCAGCTCTGTTTATCATATTAGATACATTTGAGTGTGTTGAAAAATGATGTTATGACGTTACTCTGTGCGTACGCTCGGTGGCTGCTGTGACACTTGTTGCACACTGCAGTAAGAGGGTGCATCTCAATCAGCTCCCTGGTTCAGAAGTCAGGGCACTGATCAGGGAATCAGCCCATTGACTTATGTCCTGATCAGTGCCCTGAACTAGGGAGCTGATTGAGACACACGCAGAGTAAGGCCCCGTCCACACGAAGCCAGAGCTTTCCCTATCCAATCTTTTTTTTTCTTGTTTCAAGAAATATCTGCATACACAAGAGCACTGAAAACGACTCAAAACAATGTAGTATACATGCCAGGCCAGTATGTGGCGCTTTGATTCTGCCACAGAAATGCACTAATAATGGAGAAGAAGAGTTGTGGCTAGAAGGGGTACAGCAATGGTAGGAAGTGAGAGAAAATCTCACAATAAAATAATAAATAAATTTGCTACTTACCAGATGTGTTTTATTAATGCCTACATCCTATACTTACCCTTACAATAATGCAATTATGGTAATTAAATGACGCAATATTGATGTGCGCATGCCCAGCGCCCGTAGTTGTATCCCTTTCTAGTCTTTCCCGCGCGGGTCATGGTGTGATGGCATCACCGTTTCACGAAATATACAGATTGGCTGTACACACGAAAACGCACGGGTGTCATTTTCAGATTTACCCACTCTGGGACCCGGTTTCAAAAAAATATTGGTTTCATGCTCCCAAAACGGCGGATCCGTGTGGACGAAATGCTGATACGATACAAAATTTGAACGTATACAGCTAAACGCATTCCGTGTAGATGGGGCCTAAAGCGGTTCTGCTAAATAAAACCGAGGGTAACGCAGATATGACGCAATTGACAGGCGACTCCCTCACACATCCCGGTTCATTGGTTAAAATAGCAATTTTCTCAAGATTTACAAATAGTTGAAAACATTTGGGATATTGTAAGTACTCAATTGAACACTAGCCTAGTGTTTTTGGATATTTTACTGAAATAATTTTACATAGTGCACCCTTAACTAATGACCATTATTGTAAAGTGTTACCATTTTACTGTTAAAACAAGCTAGAACACTGATTATGAAAATTATTTTTGCACTGTAAATGTCTGCCATGCCATTGTGAAATGTGTGGGACATCTGGGCAACTTGAAGGAAAGCCACAGAGACAGAAAAATTGAAAACGTGGTAGGAGGACTGTCAGTGCAGAGGAGCCAGAAGACTGGAGGCAGAAAAGGAGGTGGAGAGATATTCCTCTGCAAAAGGAATGGTTTACCCCAATAAAGGGAGGAGGGGCAAGTGTGGACGGACAGAGAGGAGGGGGAGAAATGAGGAGCAGGGAGTGGGGAGAATAATGTGAGCACTGCAGAGGGGAATGGCAGCAGCAGCGTTTCACACACACACCTACACTTCCAAATAAATGGCTTTAATGATAGGCTACATAAAAAAAAATTATAGTATGAATGCTGGTGCTGAGGTGGACTGAGATAAACAGATTATATTGATTGCAGGTGATAGGAGAAGAGGGCGTGGGCTTTAACAAGAGACATGTACTAGCCAATCAATGCACATCTATCTACAGGAGAGACAACATGACATCTCTGTTTTCAGAATGGTGACCACTATAATTCACTGGCCTCTCGCTTACCCTTTTCTCCATCTTCCATATTTCCTTATGCTTTTTTATTTCTTAATATACATTTATTTTTTTCTCTCCTTTCTTCCCTTCCATTGCAGTTCTTTTTATACATACCCATCTCTTCTCTCTTTCACTGCCTTCATCATCTATTCTCCTCGTCTTCACACTCATTTCACAGAGTCTGCTTTACCCCCGTCTTCTTCCTCTGTGGTGTTTCCTCAGTGCAGCGTGTCAATGAGACTGCTGCATTCACACCATCCCCACAATTCGCAGAGCACTTTTGCTGTTTTGTTGTAGTATTTGGCGCCCTCTATCTGTTGTACGTCTCTTTCTGATTGAGAAGGACCTCTGCAGTGGTCCAAACTGCATCACAGCAGCCCCTGGATGTTAAAGTGCTTATTCTGTCATGTCTATTTTCAAGTGCTTGTTTTCAGTGTTCTTGTGTACCTGCTGCCTTATAGTTTTAAGCACAGAAAGAGAAACCCAGCATGCTATTTTGATTTAGAAAATCTATCTAGAAAAGGTATCTTCAACCTTTTTCCAGTCCAAGGAGCCTTTATTGTATAGACTAAGCAGGGGCCCTTTGTTAAATATTGTTTAACATTGTGTTGCATTATAAGCCTGGCCTATAATAATGCGTGTTGTTTCACATTAATGCATTCACATACTTTATGATACTTAAGTTGCAAAGCCATTAAAAAAAAAAAACAATTTTAATGTGTGAGGATCAATTAAATGTTTAGTGGAACCCAGCTTCTTAATTTAAAGGGTTAGCTTGGTAAATATTTGACTAAATTTAAGGTGCGTCCCAATTTGCATACTTGTAACCATTTTGTAGTATAAAGTAATAGTGTGCTCACTGAAAATACTAACAAGTAAAATACTTAAATGATGCCCTTTTTTAACTGAAATTGCTTTTTTTATGTAGCGGACGGGGAAGGGCTTTCAGACTGATGCTGGACGAGAAAATAATCTTCTAAAATTCATATATTAAGCTGCAGCCACATTGTTATGCAGGCGAAATTCAAGTCAATTTAATAGGAATCCTCTCATTTGGGTGAATTTCGCGTGAGGGCGAAAGATTTCCCGTCGCAGATTTCGCAAGTTAGTCATGCAGAGTTTGCGGATTCACCACATTGACAAACATGTTTAATACATCGCTACCCAGCAAGCAATTTTGTGTTTAAAAGATGTCTAATAGCCGTCCAAACACAGTCCTGACGTCTAGGCTAAAACAAGGCAAAATCTGGACTGTCAGTGAAAATTTAATAGACATCTAACCATAGCCCAAGAAGAGACTAGTCATCTAGAACATGAACATGTCCAATAAATGAAACCAAACACCTTGTAATCACTATTGACTTTGCTTACATGATGGAATATCATATCTCGCAAGTTATTTTGGCAAAAACGACATGTAACCAAAGTCAAGGTTAGTTTGGCTAGAAGTAGGTTACTCAAAGCCGAACTTTATCGGGTTTATAGTCTGTGAAATTTCACTAATGTGAAATTGTAGAGTACATAGTGCATAGTACGTCATTTGGGACACAACTTTAGTTTGGTATACAGCCCCTGTTGAAGACCCCTGATCTATATCATGTTGATGATCAGACTGTCATTATTTTTGCAATTCTGCCATAGAAATGACACTGTAACATTTCTTAATTTAAATAGTGATCCAATAGTGATCTCACTGATTTATCTGTATAATATAATTGTGCTCATCTTCTCATCTCTCTTTGTGTCTTCCTGTCTCTCTCTGTGTCTTCCTCTCTCTGTTTTCAGTATGTGGCGTTCGGCTCGCTCCTGTTCATCCTCATCTCCATCTCAACATTTTGCTTGGAGACACATGAGGCCTTCAACACCATCTACAATAAGACAGAAAACGTGACAGTGGGGAACGTCACGCGGGAGGAGATTGTGTATGAGGTAGTGACTGACAACTGGCTGACCTACGTGGAGGGCGTATGCGTCATCTGGTTCACCATCGAGGTGTTCGCCCGTGTCATCTTCTGCCCGGACAAGGCCGAGTTCTTCAAGAGCTCGCTGAACATCATTGACTTTGTAGCCATCCTGCCCTTTTACCTGGAGGTGGCGCTGAGCGGCCTCTCCTCTAAAGCGGCGAAAGACGTGCTGGGCTTTTTGCGCGTTGTGCGATTCGTCCGAATCCTGCGAATCTTCAAGCTTACTCGCCATTTTGTGGGGCTGAGAGTGCTGGGTCACACGCTCCGCGCCAGCACCAATGAATTCTTGCTCCTTATCATCTTCCTTGCTCTTGGAGTGCTCATCTTCGCCACTATGATCTACTACGCTGAGCGCATTGGCGCTGACCCGGCTGACCCCACAGCAAGCGCCCACACCACCTTCAAAAACATCCCTATTGGCTTCTGGTGGGCAGTAGTCACCATGACAACACTGGGCTATGGTGACATGTATCCAGAAACATGGTCTGGTATGTTAGTGGGTGCCCTGTGCGCTCTGGCAGGCGTGCTGACCATCGCCATGCCTGTGCCCGTCATTGTGAACAACTCCGGCATGTACTACTCTCTGGCCATGGCCAAGCAGAAGCTGCCCAAGAAAAAGAACAAGCACATCCCACGGGCTCCGCAGCCTGGATCGCCCAACTACTGTAAGCCAGATGCCCTGGCCATGGCCACTGCCTCGCCGCACAGGATCATGGGTAATGTGCTGGGCGGTATGGTGGGCTCTGGAAGCATGGCAGGAGACTGTCCTCTTGCACAGGAGGAAATCATAGAGATTAACAGAGCAGGTGTGTGTGCGTGTGAGTGTACCCATGTGTTTACATGTCTGTGTGTGTGAGGTCTCTCTGTACTAATAGCTTACATTTCCAACAATAAGCCAAATAATTGCTATATTACCAACAAAAGAATGCTATTAACAAACACCACTTAAAGTGAGTGTATTTTTGGGTGTGATGTCAGCTAGCTCCATCTCACCCATCATGAAAGTTCTGCCTGTGCCCATCACTTATAGATCTTTATAATGAACTGTCATCGCCTAAACTGGGTCTTTTATGTAATCCTGTGTAACTGTCTAAACACATACACATCTCAAAAAATATTTGAGAGTAGTAATATGCGAAACTGGGCTGTCATGGCTGAGTTTGACAGAGGACAAGGATGTTATTAAATTTATAGCAGGATTAAGTTTCATGCGTTCCAATTAGTTTCTTAGACTACTAGAAAACATCGCAGCCAATCAGAAGGCAAGGGAATATGATCCTGAATCTAGCAAACAGCTTTTTGGTAGATGATTGACATGGATTTACTGTCCTGTTTGTGTGTGCAGTTTATTTGCACACTCACTGCACAAACTAATTTTTCTAATCATTATATTTGTCTTGTTTTCCAGTAAAAAAAAAAAAAAAAAATATATATATATATATATATATATACACACACACACACACACACACACACATAAACTACTTTAAATTAAAACATTAACTTCATCAAATCTACATTAATTTTATCTAAATATTTCTATTTCAAATAAATGCTACAAATAAATTCATCCAAGAATCCTGCAAAAAAAAGTAGCACAGCTGTTTTCAGCATTGATAATAAGAAAAGTTTAGTCAACACCGAATCAGCATATTAGAATGTGACGCTGAAGACGGTGCAAATGGTTTTTACGATACCAACACACATTGGTTCTCAGAATTTTGACTAACATTCTGGGAAGGTTCTCTCGAAGTTATGAACAAACATTCTTCCAGTAAAATTAAAACAATGTCTGTTCAAAGTTATCTGGACCTTAATAATGTTCTTAAAATATTAGCACAACAGTGTTATTTATACATCATTCATGGCACTTTTTTCCTGAAACGTTTGAGCTTTTTGACGTTTTTAAACAAAGTAATGTTCTGATAATGTTTGCAGAATTATCAAATGGAATGTTCCCTTAACCAAAACATTTAAAACATTCAAATAACATTTTATAACGTAATGGCAATGTTAGCAAAACCTTAGAACATATTTTTGTTACTTGAGTTATTTGCTGAACTGATTATTATTATTTAAATTTTTTTTTTTAATATTTCATGAAAAGCATACCATACACTATGAATATTTCACTATTTATTAATAGTAATTATTATTATTTATGACCCACTAAATGGTGCCATATTGGTAGACCTGATATTAAAGAACCTTATCGGTTAGTAGAAGATAATATTGCTCAAGCAATTCTCAAACAATTTTACTACTCAAGAAGTTGTTCTTGTTGTAAGGATGTTTTAGTGTAAAACAAGATCAAGATCAAATATTTTTCCGCTTGTGTGTGTTTTTGCATGTGAAGGTGTCAGTCAGGTTCAGCCAGTGAGTTCATGCAGCCGAGAGAGCTCCGTCTGTCATTACTGTGCAGAACACAGATATACACACCCCATGCTAAGATTAACATGAGGCAAATGAGTCACGGCCCCTCAGATTAGCATATGCTATATTTGATCTATAATGCAAGCAAAAGGTTTCAAATCAACAACACTCTGCCTACCTCTGTCTATTTCATCTGATTTCTAAACCAAAGAAGCAGATTATGCCAGCTGTATAATCGACTTGGCATATTATCCTTATAAATAGAATAACTTGGGTCGTTTTTCATAAAAAGTATAACATTTTTAGAACAAGCATCCTCTTAAGTGAATGAGAGCTGTAGTTCTCAGCTTCTCTTCTTTGTTTCGCTCTTTCTTGGAGTTCTCACAGCTGGAAGTTCCCGGGGAAAATAAAAGGAAGCATAAACATCCTGAGATACTTGCTGTGAAGAAACGCTTTAGCACATGTGCCCTCCTGTAGCTTCAAATCCCACACGTCCTTGACACCTACTATACTGGCATCATATCCATCATGTATACTGTTAATGAAGTTTTATTAAGTAGTGTAAAACTAAAAGTATAAAACTTTAAATATTTCGTCATTTGTTTGTCCCCCGTCCCCATGTATGAGTGTGTTTTTTTGGGATGTGTGAGAGATGCTCTGATTCTGTAGCTTGATTTTTATTACCAAAATTAAAAATCTCCTCATTTTTTCACCCATATGTCGATCTGAACACTAATGACTGTATTTCTTCAGTGGAAAGCTAAAAGAGATGTTGTGAATAATGACGAGCTGCTCACTTCTATACAGTGAAGATGAATAGGGACCAAGGGCTGTCAAGCTTTAAAAATTATTATATAAAATATAATAAAATGAGTCTAAACAATACAATAGGTTTATATGAGGAACAGGCAGAAAATTGACTCATTATGCACTCAAAAGCCAGCCGTGGTTGCCATTTACTTCCATTGTATGGAAAAGAGTAGCTTGTACATTGTACTAGATTTCTCCTTTTGTGTTCCACAGATAAAATCATGTGGATATTTAGCCCTTATGCTGTGTTGAAAACCCTGTAACACCTTTGACAAAAATGACCGGCCTTTTAAAAATCGCTTGTAAATCGCTCGTTATGCTATATTATTACCAAATATTAGATTCAATCTTTTTGTCAACTTGTTTTCTTTCCATTAAGACAGGTTTTGTATTTCTTTTTGAATCTGAGGATAAGTTTGTCTCTGTGAAAAAGAAAGCCTGTAATACTCCAAATAGTTTGTTTGTGTACATGAACGTGAGTGAGTGTGTGTGTGTCTTTGCATGATAGCGGAGTGTGCATGTGTCCAAGCATGCACAGGTCCGAGGCCTTTATCATTGCAAGGACACATAAATATGTGAACATGAATATGATGAATATGCTCCTAAACACTAAATGTTTCTCTTATTTTCGATCTCCTCCATTCATTTTCAATGGGTGGTCATTTTCAACCAATATCAGTCAATCTAAATTAAATAAATACAAAACCTGTCCTAATTGAAAGAAAATAAGTTGACAAAAAGCTTGAATCCAATATTTGGTGATAATATAGCATAACAAGTGATTTATAAGCAATTATTTGTAGGCTGGTCATTTTTGACCAGGAACACCACAAGTGTGATTTGTGCAATTTTGTACAAACCATTAAACATTAAAGCAGAGAATATTTTTACATTTTATTCAATATTGCCAAAATTACACACAATAATTAGATGCAAAAGCTCAGATAAAGGAAGCATACGTTCAATCAGATCCAAAAGAAATAGAAAACCTGGCCTAATTGAAAGAAAACAAGTTGACAAAAAGATTGAATCCAATATTTGTGACAAGGTGGAAAAAATGTACAAAAATTTGGGGAACTAGTTATATACCCTGGGTGAGTAAAGTCAGTAAGTTTTAGTCCAATGCGATAACATTAACTAGCATTTTCTGGGAAAAGAAAACACAACATGAGGGTTAAAGACATGGTGAATAAATGTATTTTATTTACATTTATCGTATTATAAGTATTTTTATGATCCGTTTAATGACTGTAATTTAATGGCCGTCAGGGAAGTGATCTGGTGTAGCAAACCTTATATCATGACCTTTGCTATAGACATCCATTCATCACCCTTTTGTCACCACTCCAGTGTGAATGTTCATAATCTTCCCAGATTTCACAGTCATATGGACTGCAGTCTTCACAGATAAATATTTGTAATTCCTTCCAATGAGGTCAAATTACATAACCGGTCTCTATGCCATGTTCTCCCTCGCCTTCCCATTCTCCTTTTCTTTCTATCTCTCTCCATGTCTTTAGCAGGCTTTGCCCCCTGGCTTATTTCTGTAAATTGTTGAGCGGTAACTCACGTCAGATTAGATTTGACAGCTGTGTCGGAAGCTATAAGAACAAGTGCCCCTGCAGCTTCTTTGTTTGAGTGTGCACACATCTCAGTCTTTCAGACACACTCATTCATGTTGTGTGTGTGTGTGTACGTGATGTTCTGAATCCCCCTGCACCATTCTAATCAAGTGATGCTGATGCTCTTTTTGTAGCACATCTCTATTTTTGCTACTTTTTATTCACCCCTTTTCATCCCTGACTTTTTTCTTCCCTCCTCCCTGTCTTTTCATGTTACTATGACTCTCTAATATCACCCGCTAATAGTCATTTTCTTTCTTCTTTCTTTCTTTCTTTCTTTCTTTCTTTCTTTCTTTCTTTCTTTCTTTCTTTCTTTCTTTCTTTCTTTCTTTCTTTCTTTCTTTCTTTCTTTCTTTCTTTCTTTCAGACTCAAAGCAGAATGGGGATGCTGCAAACGCAGCTCTGGCTAATGAGGACTGTCCCACCATAGATCAGGTGCTGGGGCCAGATGACAGGAGTCCGGCCACTGGTGGGTTGGGGACAGGCACGGGGCGTGAACGTTACCCCCACGATAGGGCCTGCTTCCTTCTCAGTACCGGAGAGTTCCGCACCACAGACAGCAATGTCAGGAAAGGTATGCGGCACCCACAGACAAACATGTTATTATACTCATATTTTCAGGATACATTACAAAGAAAGGTAAGTTAAATGTTCAAATGCTTATTATTGCGTATTAGGGCAAACATACATATATTACAAAAAAACAACTGCAGCGATATATGTATTTATATACATACAGATATTTTAATTATACACATCTACACTCAAATATACATGCACTGAGATGCACTTCACAAAGTACATCAGAGGTATACGCATTACAACATACTCTCCCGCATCCATACTAACAGCATAGCTCCCCACCATCCTTTTTCCTCATAATTCACCACATCAATCATTCTGAAGGGCGCTCATCGTTATGCAAAGCTGCTACCACACACGCAGTAATAATTCAATTCATATCTTTGATAATGGTCTTTAATCTTTGATAAAATCAGGACTTTTCAGTGAAAGTAATCCTTTGAAATTACACTATTTAAATTAACAGATTTATCAAGCAAATTAACTGCGTATGGTCAACAAGCTCTTCAAATGCTATCTATCTATCTATCTATCTATCTATCTATCTATCTATCTATCTATCTATCTATCTGTCTGTCTGTCTGTCTGTCTGTCTGTCTGTCTGTCTGTCTGTCTGTCTGTCTGTCTGTCTGTCTGTCTGTCTGTCTGTCTATCTATCTAACTATCTATCTGTCATCTATCAGGCTTGCATTTGCTCTTTCTTGCTCTCATTCATCTTTTTATTACTTCATTCTCTTTCTCTTCCTGGCCTCCCTCCCTGGCTTGACTCTGTCCATGTCTTATTCCCTCCTTCCATCCTTTCATCTTGCCCTCTTTTCTCCCAATCTTCTGAATCTCATGCTCTTTGCGATACATCCTCTTATGTCTGTTCATGTCTTTTACTTTTTTGCAACGGCATGATTAATATCTACTGCCTTCCTTTCTATACTATACCTTCCTACTTCTGCATCTTTTCATTAACCTCCACGTATCCTAAATACACCGTCTACACAACCAAACCCCAAAAAAAAAAAAAAAAAAAAAAACACTAGAAGCTGCAGACGCCAACCCAGGAGAGGAATGGTTCAAGCCGGAAGGGCCACTGCTACAGCAGGACCTCAATGCCAATTCTGCCTCTTCCTGGATCAAACCATAATGAATAAGAGGTAACACTTAAAAAAGCTACCTGTGATACAGCGTAGAAATTAGTTGAGTACAAAAGGATCAATATTTACTCCATACAGCATACTGCTATTTGACTGGGAATTACGTTTATATTTCAGAAGGACACATTTACTAGTATTTGTACTATATTTAGCACATTCATACTTTAGAGCAACTATAGATATGAAACACAAACATCACTAGTCACACTCAATACTAAAGTACACACAACTAAACTGAGTTTAACAGGAACAATATGCATTTGAGTCAGGGAGGATATTGCCTTTGTGTTCTCTCTATGTGTTTGACAATTTTGTACCATATTACACTGATTTAATATTTGCATGTACTAAATTCACACAGTAGCATCAATTTTATATTAATGGGCTTTATAGATACATATATATTTGTTTATTTATTTATTTATTTTTTTTCAGTTTGCCCCTGGAATTAATGAATGAATTAATTGTTTTAACCTTTAATGAGGGAATTTTATTTCTAACCCCATAAATACAGCATCAAGTTCCTTTTATAATTTGTATCAAATATAAAATAAATGAAGAAATGAGTAGTAAAAAGTCTTAACCCAATAAATGCTAGAATACAAATGTTAAATAATTAAATGTATTTTCATACTAATCCCAAGATATACATAGGATTCAATATAATCAATCATATTACATTTTAGAAAATAGAAAAAATCAGTATGGGACTTTTTTCTTCTAAATATCAGGAGCATTTCTGTAACTTTGTCCTGAGCCTTGGTTAATTTCTGACCTGACTCACAACATAGAGTCAATATATCCTTGTGTCTCTCTGACTCAAAAATGAACAAGTGTTTGCTTGGACTAGCTTTGAAACCTCCGCTATATATCTAGCCTACATATATCTCAAAGGCTAAGCATTACAATATATGAGTGACGCCATTACAGCACTATCTCCCTCATCTCTGTCTTTCTCACTCACTTTCATTTTACTCTCAAAAGTAAACTTTTGTTCTAATTGTTTTTGCCTCTGATTATTTCCTCAAATGTTTTTTCCTTCATCCTGTTTATACATTGTTCACACTCTTTTCTCTTGACTGAACTGAGCACCAGACACAAGTTAACGCTGCACTTTTAACCCTCAGGCTAGTATAGTTCAGCACACACTCAAGTTCACACACCCACAGATTGGAAGAAATTGAAATGTTAAATGTGTTTTGACAGGTGGTTATATGTGTGATTTCTGCTTAATTTGTGTGTGTTTGGGGATGTTGTATTCTCTGATGTGTGTTTCTGAGGTGCGCTTGTCTGACGAGCTGTTGTTGTGTTATCTCCTTCCTCAGGTTGTGTCGTGTCATGCGTTTGTATGTCAGCTCTTGTTGCTACACTGTTTCACATGTCTTCCCTTGTTCGTGTGTTGTCGTGTGTGTGCACTGTAATCCATTCGGTGTTGCTGTGACTTCTTCCTCCTCCTTGTCCTCCCTAGCGGTGACCTTTCACTTTAGTATAGTGCCCCTCAGGTCTTTGTAGAGAGATTCAGTGCTTTCTATACTGTCGTTCAAAGGCAAAGCGCAGTAACTACACATTGCATGTACAAAATTGCATTTGTTAAACTTTGAATTCACATTTAACAAACAGGTTTGGCTCAACTATGTTCAGATTCAGAAAAAAACATATGGAAACTTATATAAAATCAGTGAAGCCAGTGTGGGTGTAGTTATTCTGTTTTGCCTTTTTAGGGCTGTATAATTGCCATCCCACACTATATTTACTACCTGAAAGAAGTCCAAAGAGGAATGCCTTTTTTATGCCTTAGGGGTTTTGGTGAACGGTCACTGGGAAGGGTTGTGTTTTATTTGCATTTTCTGTTTTATTTTTTGAATAAAGCTGGTTTCTTCTCTCTCCTGGAACTGCCCTCCACTCTGGGGTCCACTGACCAGTGTTTCATCACAGCCAGCAGATGAAAACCTTTCATTATATGGAATATATTCTCCAATATTCTAGCCATGAATAGTATTTTAATATTGAAAATGCTGTCTAGGGCTGTGCTGAAACACTGACGCTGTTAGGATGTGTGCTACAGTCCTGTAGTCTAACTGATCAGGGACACAATTCTGCCGCACATATACACAAAACCTGTATGATAGACTTGAAAAAGACGCATGGACATTTAAAGGGAATTGTATGGTGAGGTAAGATGAAAAAACACAACACAGACACTAAAAGCTCAAACACATATTACTGATGCCCACAGACACAGGTAAGTTATTGTAGGGCTGTAATGACATACCTGGGCTGTTGCCATTTTAACCGGACACTATAAGTGCTGTGATGCTATTGTTATGAATGGAAACTGAAAGGTTTACATATATGTTAAGGCTCTAAACTGGGGGAAATTGCCACATATAGTGGGTTTTTGTTTTTAATGTGGGACTGTTACTTGCTTTCTCCTTTCTCACTCTTTCTGGCTTGAGTTGTGCCCACAGAGTGTGTTTCACTGTTATTACACCATGCCTCTTCGATTACGCTTTCAGTTCTGTTGACTAATGCAGAAGAGCACAGGTCAGGAAAGGTCAAAAGTGTCTCTTTTGGATGTTTTCTCACTTTTTCTTTATAGATTCCATAATATTGACCTGTGTGTGTGTGTATAGGTTTATATGTTGTATGAAAGTGAGAGCTTCTGAGGGTTTTGTTATTTTAGTTTATATTTGTGCTATTACTTTTCAGTGTGTTCGGTTGGTATAGATGTTTTAAAACAGTTCACCCCAATATGACAATTCATTTACTCATCTTTATTTCAGTCCGTTATTTAAATTTCATCTCCTTTTGTGTCTCACCCAAGAAAGTCAGTCATGTGCACTGACATTCTTCGATAGGATACAAAAGAAGATGTTTATCAGAATGTAATATAAGAATATAAGCTGCTGTCTTTCATACAATTTGTAAATGGACTGTCAAGTTTAATAAAGGACATAAACAATCTACACTGTCACAAAAAGGTACAGTGCGGTCACTGGGACGGTACCCTAAGGTACAAAACCGAAAAGGTACTAACATGTACTAATAGGCACTCTTAAAGTACTGTATATACTAATATGTACCATTTAGGGGTGAGTAAGGTACAAAGATGTACCTTTTCACTTTTGTACCTTAGGGTACCACCCCAGTGACAGCACTGTACCTTTTTTTCTGAGGGTAAATGGCTGAAGGCTGGAATTGTAATGAACTGTTCCGAGACTCAAAAGGTTGAGGATCCAAGCACAGTATTTATTCAGAGGATAATCCACAATCATAGTCAAAAACAGTCAAAAGGTCATACACAGTCATGCAGTCCAAACAGGCAAACAAGGCAGGAGAGACAGGCAAAAGGATAATCCATGGAACAGGCAAGTAATCCAAGAAGAAACCAGGGAGGATGATCAGAAATGCCATATTACACTTAACAAGACTTCGCAATGAATGACACAATGAACATGGTTTATATAGGCTGAGGTAATGAGGTAAATGAGACACAGGTGTAAACAATGAGTGCTGATGAGTTTGGGCAAAGGACTATGGGTAATGTAGTCTTTGATGGAATGACAGTCCGGGGTGGAGTGCCCTCTGGTGGTAATCAGGGACACTCTCACTGGTGAATCGTGACAGGAATACACTACACAAATTTTAAAAACTGAACATATTTTAAAAGGTTAGGGCCCGGTTTCATAGACAGGGCTTAGATTAAGCCAGGCTTAGACCTTAGTTCAATTGGGGCATTTAAGCAGCTTTTATAAACATGCCTTAGAAAAAATGCCTTATCTGTGAAACCGGGGGTAGGCATCATTCTTACCAACTTTGTAAATGGTTACAGAGAAAAACTAAGCATCATACACTAAATGACTGAGAAACGCAACAAACTCTTGCAGAAACACACACTCATTGCTAGGAGAAGCATGACAGATGAAAACAATATGTTCTAAAATCAGCTCAAATTATAAAAAATCTGTCAGCTCTGATGGCCCAAAATCTATAGACTGACTCTTTCTGACTTTCCGCGTTGACTCGTCTAGACTGCAAATCAAGGCAAAAATCTGGGCAAAAGTTGTGTAGTATTTCAGCCTTTGTGCTCTATTTTCCAAGTATTCTGATGTCAGACTGTAGAATAGCTTTATGTCAGGAACAAACTGAAATGTAAGTATTAATTCGCTGAAAACCATGCATTGACAGCTGTGATCTTTTACTTTTATTATATGGAAAAGAGCAGCATGGACATTCTGCAAAAATATTTTTAAAAAAGTCATATGAATGTGTGAGTAAATGAACTTTAATTTGTGGGTGAACTATCCCTTTATATTCCACTCCCTCGCTCTCCTCCTAAATCACCACATCATGTGTTCTTCTGTCTTCTCCCCACTCGAACTTCTGGCTCTTTCTGTTTCTACCTTCTCCCCTCTC
This sequence comes from Paracanthobrama guichenoti, assembly GCA_018749465.1. NCBI lineage: Eukaryota > Metazoa > Chordata > Actinopteri > Cypriniformes > Gobionidae > Paracanthobrama > Paracanthobrama guichenoti. The sequence goes on from CM031945.1 coordinate 6,344,404, forward strand.
ACTCCTTCCTGCCCACTGTTGCCAAGGAAACAGTAGAAGAGAGCATTCTGGGACTAAGTGAAATACATGGTGAAATATAAAATGAAGGGGTTCAAGATGGTTCAAGCTAAGAAATGAAATTTGGCCTTCTAAAACCTGGCAAATTGGTTACAACCTTAACGTTCAGACTCCCACTTACTCCCAGGATGCACTTGTTTCTTCTACCCCCCCTTTATCAATCATTTATTCAGTCTAAAGTGCTCTTTCGATGTGTGTTTTTATATTTTAAGTACACTGAGAGCTTTGACACATACCCTTGGGCCCTGCCATTGACAGACTCTGGTGGTGAGGCTAAATGTGTGAGCGCTGCAGTCTGGATGCTGGCACATTGACTGAGGGCATTGTGGTCATCTTCCTCTCTGGCCATTGTCTTAAAGCATAGAAATAGTGCTGCACTGCAGGGTTGCAGTCGCCCCCTCTCTCCCTCCCATTCCTCTCCCTCTGCAGACTGATTGATTTTCCCCTGTACTCTCATTTAACCTCACTTCTGAATCTTTGGTGTAACCGGAGAACCTGAGGGTTCTCTCTCTAGGGCTCTTGATGAGATGAGCCCAATTCATTATCAATTTCACAATATCATGTATCACTGTGTATCAAAAGTGATCCATGTCCTTTTCATTCATTTTTAAAATTGCTGCAAAACCTTAACTGCTTTCTCTCTGTCTGTCTTTATATACAGGTATATGCCAGTAATCAGTTTATATTCATATATTTGCTACAGTCTGCAGAAATGAATCAAATCATATTATAAATTAGTTAATATGTCCACAGAATGGCAGTCTAGAATGATTCCCAACAACCAAATTGACATAATTGCTGATTGCAACTGCTTTTTCATGCTATTTTCTAGTCAATCAGCAGTTCCCACAGGCGTTACAGCCAACTGTCAGAGTTCCAGGTTGCATCGGTGTGAGAATTCGACTGCAGTGCAGTAAAAATTGAGCGTCAAAATATGGCAGAGAGGTTGCTGGCCTGGCCGATAATGCTTCCAGAGGGGTCAGTGCTCTCATTTTGTTCAGGTCACTGCCCCTTGAGGGACACAGATCAAGGGGGAGGGGCCTGTCACAAGAGTGTTTTATTTACAACACATCCCTCATAAAGGCTATTAAAAATAGTTCATATTTCTTCCATGTAAGGAGAGAGAAACATAATGTCTGCCTGTCGCTTTAAATACAGCAAGGGTTCGTTTAGTGACTAGAGTGCCAATTTTATAGTGAAGTTTATATCGTTATTTTTTTTTATTTTATTAATTCGTATATTCATTATATAGTTTTTGCTGGGCCGGATTCAACTGTTGTCTCTGCGGCATTTCTTATTAATTGTATTAAAAATTATTAATTATTTGAGTCATAGCAAATTATTCATCAAGATGCAGATCCACTGCATTTTATTTCAGCATCACTGAAGCCTGAACACGGTTGGTTCAAGTAAAGATTATGCAAAGTAGAGAAAACAAAATGTGTTTACTATAGTAAGATAAATAGTAAGATTTGTATTAGTTCAGTTTCCATTTTATGGTAAATTGGGACTGGTTTATGTTCATTAAGTTGTCATCAAAGGTTAGGAAAAGGATGCAGTACATTTTTGAGAAACTGTGTTTGTTTGTTTTTTCAAATCAAACTGTTCAAATCAGATGTTTTGTTTATGAATGTACGTGACTCTTCCACCATCACTGACGGTGTACTGCATGTATGAAAATATCATACTTGATCTGGATGTGCTGTGAATATTATTTCAGCGTTTGCTGTTCCGCTGTGTTCTCTGCTGTCTTAGATTCTGCTGTTAGCTGCATACGTTTTTTTTATACCCTATCTGGTAACACTTTATTCTAACTGCACACTATGAAGCAGTTAAGCATTAGTAAATAGTTAATTCATAATTTATAAAGCATTAATAGACGTTAATAAGCAGTTTATATAATATTCTTGATTTATAAGCATATCTATAATGTATTTAATAATTGTATTATTAATTTATCATTTCTAAATTAAGTATTACAAGCCAGTTAATTAGAAGTTGCCAATGGTTCATAAGATCATTTAGAAAGTGTAAGGATTAATAAATTAACTAAATGTATGTTTATACATCTTATTATTTAGACATATAGTAATAGTTACTCAGTGTGTTAATAAATGCTTTATTAACATGTATTCCTATTGTAATTCATGATTAAGTCAGGTAGTTATAAAACATTTAGTAGTTGTCAGTTAACTATTTCTGTGAGCTCATCTTAAATGAGGACTATTTATGCCTCATAAATATGCCTCATAATTATAGTTTATTAATCCTTTACTTACACTTTCTAAATGATCCTATGAACCTGACAGCTTCTAATTAACTGGTTTGTAAATAATATAATACATGGTTTAGAAATGATAAATTGATTATTAATAAAGTATGAAAATACAATTATTAAACACATTATAGATTTGCTTTGAGAATAAAGCATTTATAGCTGTATTTATAAATTGCTTATTAATGTCTATTAACGCTTTATAAATTATAAGTTAACTAATGCTTAATAGTGTGCAGTTATTATAAAGTGTTAACAAATATGGTATTATTTAATATTGATATCATTTCACAAACTGTTCTGCAGTCTACAGTGATGTCAAACACTGTTACTGGGAACTGTGCTCTGTGTTAATTGTTTATCACTGACCATGTTAAATGTTATCATTTTATAGTTCTGTCCATCCTTGTACTGCATATGCAAGTTCTGAATGTAAACTATTTCCTCTCTTCTCACTGCAGTCATTAATTACATCACATATTCCTGCTCTCTTTTAAATATTCTTTTGTAGTGATCAGTGTTTGTGTCTTTGCTGTGTAATGATTGTGTACTGTCATTTCGTGTTGTGCTGTGCTGTGCTGTGCTGTGCTGTGTACTGTTGTGTCGTGTTGAGCTGTGTCTACATGTTATTGGGTGTCTAAATCATACATGCAGATGTCATATAACGTGTATGTATGTGACCAGTGTTCGTGTTTAAAGGAAAGACAAAAATATCCACTGGTGGATATTGCAAATATTAACCTGGATAGAATTACACAGATGAAATATAATATACTGTGTATGAACTCAATCATACTGTTGAAGCTTAGCTGCATTATAGATTATAATGGTGCATTCACGTCATAACCTTACATATGAATTTCCGACTAATAAAAACCACGCTCCAACTTTCCTCACTTGACCATTGTAATGTCATATAAAATAACATGCTAGTTACTCCAACAGACCAAACTTTGACCAAAGTGTTCAACACAGTATAATTTTATTTCTGTACAATATCTAAGCAATCCTATGGTTAATATTTGTGCTACATACTAACACTCACCTTCCATCCCACCCCCAGGCCACTCGTACAGTCCTCGTAGTGTCACTAAAGTTTGACATGAGGTACGTGCACACAGCAGAGAGGGACTTTCATCCATGTCAGATCAACGGCTTGCCTATACGGATGCAGTAGTATCATCTCTATGGGCTTATTAGCATGATTGTTAGCCACCATAAACTATGCTAAGCAGTGACGCTATCATGTATCAAGACTCTGAGTTTCATGCCTTCGGATAACTCGATTTTCACTCTTTGACAGTTTTGACAAAGCCTTGTATACTGCACTTACAGTAACAGTCACATTGAATTATTACGCCACATCTCTATCACAGATGCTAAAGAACTGCAGGAGCACAGAGTCTGTCGAGCTTAAGTTTGAATTACACCAGTCTACAACACTGTTGTAATACATAACCTCTCACCAAAGCCCTTCTGTGTTGCATGCGTAAGGCTGGAGTTGTGTTTCTGTGCGTGTGATGGTGATAATGAGATGAATCAACAGGTCAATGATTATGCTGGAATCATTGTACCATTAGTAAATACAGAAAATGACAAAACATAGGTATTTTATTAGACTTTTGCACTTCCATGACCATAAAAGCTCAATTCATAAATATATCTTAAAGTTTTAAAAGCAGTTGATGTAAATTTCTTTCTTTTTTTACCCCACCCTCTTCCTCTTATCTGTTCCTATTCTCTCTCTCTTTTTTTGTTTTTGTTTGTTTGTTTGTATTATAGGTATCTAGATCTGTTGTTCTAGATATCCTTGAACTGGAATCCAAAAGCATAGCTGTGTCCAAACTCAATTATTTTCATGTAGGCGTTGTCCTAAACCAGCTATGTTAAGAACGGACAGCTAATGTTTTTTTTAATCGTCACATTTACATTGCAATTGTTCAGAGAAAGAGAGGGAGAAACATCGCAAGGCATACATATTAATGCTGGACACATTCTGCCTAGCCATATTGATCATAATTAATCCCATTCAGAGAAAACACATGCTAATAGAGAGGTAAAGACATGTCCGGAAGGAAATGTGTGTTCTTATCTGTACAGTGTTTGCATCACATTCACACACATGTTATTTATTTTTCTCATTGTAAATTAACACTTTTGACTCTGTTGTGTAAAACAACAAATAGTTAACTATGTATATTCCCTCAAATCCTCTGTGGCAAACAGTCACTTTCTGGCTTGCACCAGTGATCTGGTGTAAGGAACATGATGACCCAGATCTGTCTACCATTGCCTTCCTTTGCATCTCCTATAGGCAATGATTTGGTGTAGATTTTGAATGACAAGTGGCTGTGCAGCACCCAGAGTGTCCCAGCAGCCCTCTGAGTCACACACACACACACACACACACACACACACACACACACACACTTCCTAATAGAACTACCTCACACGAGGGACTGGAGTTAGGATTGCCGACTATACGACAGTAGGACCTTCTTAACACCCCGTGTTTTCCTTCCTTGTGAGCTTTTGTCTCTTGTTTTGTTCTGTTAAGACTTCTAACTCACTGTGTTTGTGTCCGTGTGGGAAGTTCTCCTGTGTCAGGAGGGGGTTGTCTACTATGTAATGTGCCGGCTCTTCCATCCATATCAATTTGTGTTGGCTTTTTCAACAAAAACAGCAATATGTGAGTCCAGTTCTCACTCTTAGACAATCAAACAGAGTTTCAAAAGTAAAACTTTTTAGTTCGCCCCAAAATGAGAAATTCTATCATAATATCCTCATACCGTTCCAGAACTGAATAATAATAATAAAATTAAAATATTACCAAAATAATACAAAACATAGAAACAAACAATAAATACGTTAACACCCTATTGAAAAACTAATCAAATGAATGACTTTCTTCTATTGAACATAAAAGATTTAGTATTGAAATTATATTTTTGTCCATACAATGAAAGTCAATGGGGTCCAAAATACACTGGTCTCTACTGAATTTCAAGATATTTTTAAAAATACCTTTTTTTTGTGTTCCACAGAAGAATGAAATTCACGCAGGTTTGGAATGACAAACCTGGCATTTAAAAAAGGCGATTCAAGTGCCTTCATCACAGTGGTGGAACAACACAGTCCTGGTAAAGAACGACAGATCCTGATGCATTGTCCACTAGCTAGTACTCGTTTTGACCCGCAAGATTGTGTCATAAAAATTACATTTAACACATTTTTGCTGCCTGTCATTAGCACATAGCATTTTTAGTGAACTCCTCCTGAAGTCATTTGAAATCTGACTGGATCAATTATTATAACCTACAAAGATCACTGAGACCTAAAAAGGGAATATGTAACCAAATTACAACAACACTGGACTTGGAAAGGAAAGCCAAACCCTTTAATAAAGTTTGGCCAGACTGAAAAAAATGAGAAGTTTACCAAAGCCAGAAATGGATGTGGAAGGAAAGCTTTCAGGCACTTTCGGGTCACGTGAAGCTGCTTTAAGTCACTATTAATCTACAGAAATACACTTATGTGTAGTAGGAAGACTAATTTGCTGCTAATAATGGAAAGACATTTAGTCTGGAACGCACAAGCTTCACCTGGCCCACAGTGCTGAGTGAGGCTGCTTTGACTAGACGGAGCTCCTCTGCTACTCCTCTGTTGGACTCCAGTGCTAGTATTTAGAACGCAGAGTATTCTGTCTGAGACTGGGTCAAACACCTGGATGCTACACTCGGTACCTCACTATTGGTCTGAGTCAGCCATCAGGTGCTTCATCCACCTGCTCTTTTACACATCTGCTCTTATTTCTCCCTGAAAATTGTATGTGGCTGCGACTAAAGGGAGTTTTTTTATTACTGCTGTGCCATAACAAACAACAACAAAAAAAGAATTTGAAAAGAAAACTTGATGACATTTCATAACTCTCATTTTCCTGTTTTGTCCTTGTCTCTGTCTCTGTCTGTCCCTGTCTGTCTTTCTGTCTGTCTGCTTCTGTGTCATTTACATCCATCTCATTTTGTCATTCTTTGCCTTTAATTTTGTTTTTCTCCTTCTCTTCCTTTCCCCTGATTTTTGAACTTTAAAAAATAACAATTCTTTCATTCACCATGAATGAATCCAACTATTTTTTGCTTCCATAATAATTCCATTCATCCATCCTTCTCTGATGTATGTAATATATTCATTAACCATCCTTCCCCTCTGGATTTTCGGCTTTTGTAGCCGCTGGCTATGAGAAGTCCCGCAGCCTGAATAATATTTCGGGGATGACAGGGGCCCCCCTGCGCCTTACCCCCATCACCCCCATCAACAACCCACCCTACGAACCCTATGAGTCCCCTGGCCCTCTTCGGCGCTGCCGATCCCCCATACCCTCCATTCTGTAGCACATCTTAGGGAAAGGCAACGAAAAAAAGACACTCACGCACCTCATACCGCAACAGTATTAATAATCATGATAACGATGCTAAGTACTCACACCTCCGCTCCTCCATTGACTGGACAGGGTGGGGGTACACACCATTCTTTTTAATATGTCGTGCCTCAAAGGGAATGGGATACATTTATTTAGGGATTTAGAGCTTTAAGTACTAAAACGACTTCATCACATATACTTCAGGCAATATTTCAGACAGGCAACTAAAAACAATTATATGCTGTAACGTCAGCGGATTATGCCTTATTATCGAAGATATATAAAAAAAGAAGCACTGAATATTATTAGGATAAAACTCCTCACTGGTCCATAGGCAGCGATGAGTACCCCGTAGGAAATCTTTCCCTGTAGTTGAATGACAGTAGTTGGCTTTCCCACACGTTCCTGCCTGATTGCTGGTTGTATAAAAAACGAGACTGTGATCCAGCAGGCTTATTCATTGAGTACTAGACGCTGAGATCAGCTTTGATACACCATTATAGGCCTTGAAAAATCCACTTCATATCAAAGCTTGGAATGAAAAAGGTCATAGGTCACAGACAACATGCAAGTAGTTCAAGTGCATGCAAGAAAAGATGTCCATTAGGCAAGTAGAATATATCTAAACTCCCAATTCCCTTTAACTGCTATGAAGATTTGAAAATGAATGCACTGTATGCTGGACTGATTTGAACTTACAAATAAGCCCTGCAGTCAAGAATTAATGGATGATTTGACTGTGATGAAGGAGTTTTTGATGATTCAGGCCATAGAACATGATAAGTATTATGATTATAACACAAGGACACATAGGCCTCAATTATTCATATACAGAGTATTTCCTACAGCAACATTTGTTGTCACTCAATATTTGAAAATATAATTCACACCGTTATTATTATTATGCTCTTTATCTAGGACAAAGAAAAATGCTTAAACCATTCTTGTGCAATATCAACTATTATGATGACCTCTGACACTGAGGAGCTGAAGATGAACCCGTCAAACTTTACTATGTGCAACTATTAACTTTAACAGAGAGACCGAGAACTGATCATTACAAAAAAAAGAGGCTATTTTTGTACTAAGCATTTGGACATTGCGATTCGGATTGGGATTTGGAGTTGCGTGGGCGGCTTTGAGTTGACATTTTGGGAGGACAGGATATTGTGCTGTTGCATGGAGATCTACAATTAATGTGTTGGTTTTTGTATTTTGACTCTCTACATATTCAACTCCAAGTACCACGAAACCAAAAGAGCCGTGGTCTGGACACATGGCAAAAAAAAAAAAAATTTTAAATAAGAAGGAGCCATCCTATTAAGGGTCTATAACCTTCTGCACTTCTTCGGGACCCTTTCCAATTTGTATACTAGTGCATGAAGGAACTTCCTTTAAAATATATCCTTTCCTATGGTACTTCCTCATAAATATGAAGACATATCAAGCTGAACTGCACTCCTCACTGCATATTCGCATATCCCGGGGCTGTGGTGAGCCAGAGAGTGGCCTCAAAGTTTTCCTACTAAGGGCAAGAATTAGCTGGACATTTTCATCCTCATCATCGCCATCACTGGCATTACCCTCCCTCATTATAATCACTTTCTGATTACTGTTATTCCTATTATTTGAATGCAGTATTTGAATCAGTTCAGTTTGTTTTCTCTTTGGTCCCCTTCTTTTCTTTCTCTGTTTAAATATATTTTTTGCCTGCTCTGTCTCTTGGATGCTGACCTTCGTTCCAATATAAAGGAGGGAACATTGAATGGATGCTGGATTGACAGCGGTCAGTAAGAGAAGAAAAAGAAAAGATGACAAAATGAACTCTCTGTAATGCAGATATATGAGCCATATGTTTCACTGTGTGGGGGATTTGTGTCGATCTGCTGCATCTTTGAGTGCACAGATGCAAAACACACCTCTGGTGAAGATATCTCTGCAATGGCAGCTCACAAAGCTTCTTCTTGTCTTTCTCTCCATGTGAAACAACAGAAAACCTGGGGTATACGTGACAATTTTTTTCAGAAAGCAAAGTGGCATTATTTATTTAGATGATTCTATTGTCTTGCAACATACCCATATCTAATGATTTATTTTTACAGTTCATCTGTAATCCTTCTTTTGAATTCAATATAGTTTTCTTTTGTTTTCTTGTGTTTTTGCCTGTTACACTCCTCTTTCCCTCCTCTCTTCTTTCTTGGTTAAATACGTTCACTGCTAGAGTGAAGAAAGTCATGGAGGTTGTTGATTACATGGAGCATCTGCATGGCGACAATGAACAAATGTGTGGCATTGTGCTTTAATGAGTAAATCACCAATCATTATTCGTCTGCATGTGCGCTGCACTGCTTTATGTACATGCTTCATATACATTGAAGGTCTCAGGATAGTGAGCGAGGGCCATCTGCTGGATGTATGTGACACCATACGTGTGCTTTGTGTAACTGGAGTGTTCAGTTAGACATTTAAGTAGACTTTAAGTGTTAAGTGTTTTTGAATTATTATTATTATTATTGAACCAGCAGGTTATTCAGCCGTACAAAGTCAAAATGCAGTAACTACACCACACAATTTTCATAGTTGAGCCAAACCCATCCATCACAAGATTATAACTCAATTTTGAAAATAATGCGTTTTGTCTTTGCACAGCAGCATTGGTTGAGGCAAATGATCTAACATAGATTTTTTAATTCTTTTAAAAAGTGTCTATTAAAAATGTATGTTACAAGGTGCCTTGTAAAACAAGCAACTGCAAATGTGCATTATGTATTACCTTAAATTTAGACAAATGACCTGGTATATTTAGAAAGAGAAAGAAGGAGACTAAAATCCCTGAATGATTCAGGTCCAGCCAAAACACTGTTTTATTTCTCACCTTGTGTCTCTTCCATGTCCTTCTCCTCCTCTTCATCTCTCTTTTCTTTGCCTTTGTGTTTTTATGCTCTTTATGAGGTTGTACAGTTCAGGTTTTAATGAAATGTACAGTTTTGAAGGTTGACTTTGTAATTTCCACATGCATGGATTTCTATTGCGAGCAATAAGGAAATTATAAGTCTATATATATATCTGTTTTTATAAGAAAATGTATTTTAACAACGAGGTTTATGTATATGTTTGTGTGTACATATGGATGTGTATATTCATATGCACATGCATATTAATGATTTGCATGAAACAAATGTACAAACTTTTTTTATTTTCTTTCATTGCTGTTTTGTTACCAATCTGTCATTTTTTGACTTGATTGCTATGGGGGCTTAGTTTTGCATGCTAAGATGCTATTGGGTGGCAGAGACCATTACAACTGTTGTATTGAATATGGGGTTTTGAATGTGCTTTAACTATGTACATGTTTGATTTAATTTTCTTTTCTCTGTTAGACATCAAAAGCATTGCAAATGGTCATTTTATGATTTATTCTTTTTCATCTTTTCACAGAGAACTATTCTGAAAGCCCAGTGCTTATCAGATATATGCAAAAAGAAGCAGTAACTGTGAACTAAGACTAGAACAGAAAATCCACTTCTTCCTTCACAAAAACATTCCCATACGAACACCTGAGCCCCTGAACCAGTATCAGCTCCTGTGCAACTCCATTTTAGTTTGTATTCTCATCTCATGACATCATCAATCTTCTTTAAACATCTGAGCATTATTAATGAGGAGATTAGTTGTCCTGTTTCCCCTTGCTGTTGTGTTTACCTCAGCTCTAGCCCCCTCTGCTGGTTTTACGAGGGATGAACTGACGTACGTAGCATTCGGTGTTGTAGATCATTAGCACTCTTTGGTCACTTTAGAGGCTAAGAATACTGATTTTAGCCCTTAATGTTTACCTGTTTATATAAGTTTAAAGAAAAGATACATTAGGCATTTTTAACACGCTCGGATCCAAAAGATTTTCTGTTCTCTTTTGTGTGATGACTTAAAAAACTAAAGTCACTAAACAAAAAACGCTGATGAGAGCAGAGAGAAAGATGCTAATGCTAATAAGTCTGCTCACTACAGCAATGCATGTTTCCACACATACAAGATAGCTAGCACTTAGCATCCTAGTGCATTTTGTGGTTTTGTTGTGTGTAGTCTATCTGTAAATGCATAGTCAGGGTGGACAGAGTGGATGGAACAGCTCCACTTATATCCCTTTATCTCAATCATGAAATTATGATGTGGAAGAGAGAGGCCTGTCACTAGTTTAGTTTAGCAAATGCCCTGGTAAGCAGAGGCTGCATGCGATCACGGAGGACAGTGTAAATAATTCTCTTGTACACAGACTGCATGTGGAGTTAACAGCACAGAAATGTGGCATTTGAAACCAGGAGAGCTTGTCGAGTTCAAATGATTTAGCAACATTACCCAGTATCCTCTCTGCCTCTGTCAGACTTACGCTCCCCTGTCACTACTCAGGTAAATCTCTTTTTGTTCGTCTATACCAGTGCTTCCAAAATGATGTCATTCGAAACAAAGAGAGAGACGGATGAGTTACAAACACCACGTGTACACATGCATCTGTGTAAATATGAAATAATTTTTGACCCCAACACTCATTGCAAGTCTTCCTTTTCCACAGCGTCCTTCTCTTCCTTTATTTTTTCATTTCATTTTTCACTTTCATTTATTCCAACTACAAACTCTTACTGCTTCCAAATAACAACCAAAAAAAGCCCGGATGACATTATGAGAAACCGAGGAAAAATAATCAGTGATCTGTAAAAAAAAAAAAAAAAAAAAAAAAAAAAAAAAAAAAACACTTTTCAAACAAGGTCTGCCATAAGTGGATTACAAAAAAAAAACTGTATGTGGAATCAGGACACAACCAAAATCAGGACATGAAAGCATGAGGGTCAGATGGACAGATTGTGTGTTTGGGGAACAGAGTATTGGGAGGATTGTCAACAAATGAAGAAAGGCATCGTGAAATGGAGGACAGTTTGAGGAAGAAAGAACAAAAAGCAAAGAGAGGAGGAAGGGAGCTGAACGCTTCTCAGTGTAAGAATGTGCATATGGTGTTCTGTGTCTCACACTGTGTTCTCATGTGATGTGCCTGACTGTGTGCTTAGTGATTTTTATTTATTTATTGTGTGACACTTTGTTTTCCCGCTCTAATGTTTGGCGCTGTGTTCAAATGGTGCACTCGCTCTCTATTCCCTATGCTAGCTTCACTTTTTGGTAATATCAAAATAAAGGGCACTTCATGGGGAATAGGGAGTCGTATTGGGACGCACCCTTTGTGTGAAGGAGTTCACTGATGTACGATGAGCTTTTCTGAAAATTTGCTTTGTTCTGGTCCATCCTAGAGGGCTGACAAAATCGATGATTATTAATTGATTCTGTTGATTTGATTCACCTAGATTAAAAACACGCTTTTGTGGCCCTCAACGACTGGAACATTTATTCAGCTTTGTGTGTCTTTGTTTTTTTGTGAGTGTGATTCCAAGAGTCTTGCATCTGTGTATTTTGTTTTTGAGCGCATGTTACATGGGCTTTGCTATGAGTACACTTGGGTTTTTTGTTTGTTTCAATTTTTGTACATTGGTATTCAGGAGACTATGAAAATAATGTTCTATGGACATCACTCCAAAACAAAGAAAAAGAAAAAAATTGTGTGTTTGGCTTTAGCTTTGGCTCTCGCAGTTGCGCAGTCTGAACCGACCGTCATCTGCGATAGCCTCTAGCGTTGTGTAGCTTTTAATGCGTTTGTATTGACCCGATGCAATGTGTGATGCGATACTGATTTTCCTGTCCTCCGTTTTCCTATTCCCCTCTCTTTCTGTCTTTCTTCCCTACAGTGCTGAGCTTCTGAACTGCCCCTTTTTTCGAGCTCCCCAACTCCAAAACCTGTCCAGAGGCAACCCCCAGGGTCACTGCAGAAAATAGAGACGGCGAAAGAGAGAAAACGAGAGATGAAAGGAGTGCTGCGCTAAACTGACTTGAAGAAAACATTGTAACGCTCATCTCTCCATTACTAATTTTAGCCCCCAACGTAGGTGCAATAAGCATAATATATCACATCCTGGGAGGATATGGAACACATTTTCTTCCTACAAGGATCGCCAGCCTTGGGAAAAGGGTGGGATTCAGCATACAAACTGTAGTATGTCCTGGCAAGACCCTTCCTGGTGGAAATGGATGCAATTTTGAAGTGATGAGAACTATTTTTGTGGGGCTTTCCACCAAGATAAATGCACCTGAAAGTGGACAACAAAACCCTCAATCCAGTCTCAGATACAAATAATGTGTGGAAAAACACCCATCATGCCCTTCAACGCTATGCAATTCAACCACACATTCACAAGCGAGTTCATCAAGCACTTCGATTGAACAGTTTATTAGCCAAACTTTTTCCACTCCTTTACCTTTTGGAGATCTTGCACGTGCTTTAAATAAAAATAGACAGCGGCGTCATCAGCCTGCCATATTCCTATATCGTACAAACAGTTTCCCTATTCATCTAATTGGAAATCTTGTTCAGTGTCCTTCTCAGGGCCCATGGAAAGGTGACTTTGTCCACTATGAAGAAAAGAGCGTCAGCCTCTCTCTTTTCTCTCTCTCTTAGTTCAGCTCTCTGCATCTCAGCATTTCTGTTCCACTGTAGATGAACTGCATGGCATGAATGAAAAAAAAAAAAAAAACAGAGAGAAAGATGGTAGAGATCATGCTGAGAGGAACAAGCGGAAACCGCAGACTTGACCGCTCTGTTTGCACAGTACAATATGGGTGACTCTGGAGCAGTGGATGGGGTCACGGATGAAAAATGCAGGTCTTTAACCTTCAAGTGGGGAACACAAAATACAACATAAGTGCATGACACCTGATGAAGGACAGAGGGGTTTTAAGTGGACTGGATGAACTATGAGCAAAAGCTGAAAAAAAAGAGAAAACTAAAAATGCATTTTTCTCACTTTGTTTACCAGCATGACTAAACTGCATGACTTCTGCAAGCCCTGAACCCCAAATTAGAGGGCTTGGAATCACTAAACACCGAAATCAAATGGAAACGATAAAAGTTTATGTTAAATGCTACGAAATTTAGGGAAAAAAAGAATATATTTAAAAAAAGAGAGGCTCTATATTTTGTTTTTGAATAAAAAAAAAAAAAAAAAGAATAATGTAAAAATATATAAGATTTTGTTGGATAAAAGATAAACAATCCCCACTGAGTCTAGATGAATGATGAGACAAACTCCTTCAACTACTACTGCTCCCTCCATGGCGTCAAGTGACATTTCTTTCCTTCTCTTTCTCCGCCGTTTCACCCTTTACTTGAACTCTCCTGGCTCTCTGCTCTGCCCTGCCCTTCACAATCTCCCTCAGTCATGGCAGCCTCCAGCAGTGGCATGACAGCTCCTCTGGAGACCTCTGACACCTACAGGGCTCTTTTCATTTGACGGTTATGGGTCTAAAGAGCAAGGTGAAAGGGGATTTTAAGGCTGTGGGTGAAGTTTTCTTTTTAAGTTGAGTCCTGATGGAAAGTTTTGGTTTGTTCTGCAATGTTTGTTATTTTTTACTCTATCCACATGCTGTGGGTAAATCAAAGCTTTATCCATCAAAAGTGAGCCTGAGTCCACTTAATTTCAGTCTAGTGACTATTAGCATTGTGTGAATTGCTGTCTTGAGACCCAAGCACTTACATCGCAAAGCACTATTGTCCAATCAGGAAGCCATAATGTGAGAGTAGCGCCACCGTCCGAGCTCAAAGGTGCTCAGGAGAACATGCTGAACATGGTTTTGTAGTTTTAAGTCGTCTTGGTTTTGTTTAAGATGTTGACATTATCATTTACTTCATTCTATAATTTATTGTCTGAATTATTTTGGGTGGTACTGAGCTTTGCAAGGTTTTGACACATCCTCAACCCCCCCCCCACACACACACACTTTTATTACAAAAGTTTAAAAAAATGCAAATTGCAAAAATGCCAATTTTGCATTTGCTGAGCACCCACTAAAACCATGCCACACCAAAATGGACTTCCTTATTACCTTAGCGGCAGGTTTCTGATATTAGCATTAGTATTAGCATTTTCCTGTGTGAGAGGAGGCCATGATTCTACCAATATCTCTTTTAAATCATAGATTACACGTGAGCAACTGTTTGGCTGTTTGTTCAGAACTTTTCTTGTCTTTTTTGTTTCACCACCAACATATGAATCACTAAAAGTTGATGTTCTTGTTTAAAGAGTCTGGTTAGGTGTTAGAGTATGTTTACATTGTTTTATGTCACTTAAAGTGTCATTTGCTGTCTTTAAACCCCATGACTGTGTTCTGTCAGCATTCATCGTTCAGAATATGATGTAAGCTTAGTTTAGTAACTACCTATGCAACACCTAAGCAAGACCTTAGCAGCTCACGCACACACACAAACACACACACAAACATATGCCATGTGCTCAGGCCAGCTGGCTGGTGTCTGTTTACCGGTGCTGTGTGTCCAGGGAGGGAAAGCGACACAGATGCAGCTCCATCACCACAAGAGCCAGCGTTATCTGCTGACCATGTAGTGTTACTTCAAACGTTAGCAGCTGGTCCAAGTAGCTTGAAGGTGCGACAGATGTGTGCAGCTGTAGTAGCCATGTCGCTTTCTTTAGTGGTGCACTGAATTTCCTTTCCTTCTCGGTTAATATGTCAGGCCTGTTTTACGTCTTCTACAATGTCTTTCCTGTATGCTTCAGGGTGCAGGAAGACACTCATGCACTTTTCGAGTTAGCATATACATTTATATGTAAGCATATACTCATCTCAGAGGGTATGTAGGATATATATATATGTTACCAGAACTTGTTTTATATGTGGTACTCTGTTCTAAATTGCATCTCACAAGCATTTGCTGACTGGTTAAGATAACGTGTACCTCTCTGGTTGTTCATAAAGTCAAATCGGATGGTGTTTTGGAGCAATAATGATGGATGGCCACCTTTTTCTCATTGTCTGCATCAGAAATTGGGGGGACATGTTCATTTCATCTCTGATAGGAATCCCAGTGTGCCTGAAACTGTTCCCTGAATGTGTATGTAAACAGCCACATCAATTGAAGACGCTCTCTCTGCAAAAGCTTCCCATGAGGGTTTGTCTTAGCGTGAATGAGATCACAACCCCTCCAGATGGCTGACAGCTCACATACCTTTACTTGAAACCCAAATACAAAACATATCAGAGAGGAGCAGAACAAAGCCAGAATCAGTCTCCACGCTTTCTCAACTTCCTGTTTGCATCCCCCTCCTCCCTCTCATCTGTTTCCTCTCCTTCTCAATTTTTGAGGAAGAAGCTTTTTTGCATCCCTTGTTCTTGTGTTTTTCTATCATATTGTTTGAAGTTGAATTATAATGCATGCATGGAGTACAATGAGGACATAACTTGTGAATAATTTGTGAATGGCCAGAATGAGGTAACCATCTCTTTCACCTGGGCTCTCTACTCTGCGACTGCTCTCTCAGAGACACTTAGAGAGGAAGAAAGAACATATTGTTTCTAGTTTTCCTTACCCTTCAGTTTTTCTTCAAAATGTAGCCGTACCAAATACAAGTTATGGCTATATGCTAGCCATTTCGAAAGACTCTATTAACATGTTTATATATTGTTTCGAGATTATGTCTGTAAATGCGATGTCTGTGTACCTGTAGTAAATATTTATCAGAGCTTCCACAGACTCAGAGCAGAACAGATGCAGCAGTTGTGAGGGCAGATGTCAACAAAACACCCTGCAGGAACTCAGTTTTCACTGCATGTGTCTGTACATTTGTTATAGTATAGTTTGGCCCAATATGCACTACCTGTTTTTGTATCTTGTCCTTTTATACTTTACTTTATGTAGCTTGTTTAAAGGGGGGAAATTCATTGCACTATCACAGCTAATGGAGCTGCTGTGTCTTCTGCTGAGCGCAACCCTAACCATACACCCCTCTCCCCCAACTCCCATGGTTAAGAAACGGAGAGAGAGAGAGAGAGAGAGAGAGAGAGAGAGAGAGAGAGAGAGAGAGAGAGAGAGAGAGAGAGAGAGAGAGAGAGAGAGAGAGAGAGAGGCCAGTGAGAAAGAGAAGGTCCCTAAAAGAAATGGATGAGTTCTATGCTATTAAGATTGATGCTGGATACAATTTTATTGTCATACAAAAAGGGAAAAAATATCAAGAACTGTATAAAATATATTTCAATGGAATGTTTATTATTTACCTTTTATATTTTTGAAATGTATAAAGAAAAAATTAATAAACTGTAATAATTTAACAGAGTTTGTGAAAACTGAGACTTAAAAATCGTTATATTACTAAAAGTATGAAAGTTTGAACGTGAATGCTAACCTACCTGATCAAATCTTCTCCATTAGATAGGGAAAAAAAAACAATTAGAAAAATGAAATCCAATTTAAAAAGAAAAAGTTATCAAAAAGTCAATAAAAATGTTAAAAGCTCATGCCAAAATTTTCAACATGTGTCCTGTGTGATTCTTCAAATGTTGTGATTTCTTCATGTTACTCTGGGATCTAAGTACATATTTACAGAATAATTTGTATGTTTACCTATTTTTATTTCTGTTTTTATTTTATTTATTTTTTAAGCCTAGCATTTCAGAATAAATAAGCTAATTCCTTTCACATGCTTCTTAAGCAAATGTCCAAATGATTTTTAATAATAATTTTCCTACATGTAGCATTGAGCTTTCTTAATCTACATTATTGTGAAAGTTGAAACAATTACATTTCAAATATAACAATATAATTTTTGTACTCCATATATGTAATTATTTTGTGTAATTACAGGGCTATTTACAGTCTTTACACACTGATCCACAACCAATTCATTTTAATTAGGCCCAGATGATCAGATTTAGTTTTATTAAAAGAGTTTGTTTCAAAAACAGTAACACTAATGAAAATGAGGTAGAGGTTATTTAATAACAACAGCATTAGAAATGACAGTGAAGTCTTGGCACAGCACCTATGACATTTCAAGCCTTGTTGGTTATTGCTGTTTGTCCCATTTGGATGTGCTTAAATGTAAGAAAAAGACTCCTTTAGCTTCCTTTTATCCCTCCTCATGCACATGGACTGAGAGATGCACAAAAAAATGACACAGTACGTCTGTAATTCCTGTCCGATCATACACTGTATATTATAATATTTACACACTTTGTGCATGATATTTCTATAAGAAGCCTTCTCTTCTCACTCGGTTTTATTGAGTTGCTTCTGTAAATCCCTGTATCCACCCTTTTCGCACTTCACCACTCCTCCACTGACCCTCCTCAGGCACATCTGTTTAGTCTCCAGACGATGAGGCCACCCAGCAGTACTCCGCTGATGAAGAGGACTCCAGAGGAGAGGGAGATCAGGCTGGACGAGGAACCGAAATCTCGCTCAAAGGAGTACCGAGCCAAGGAAGAGATGCTATTGATCTGAAGGTATTTAAAAGAGTTTATCAATGACTGTTACCGATGTGTCTCATCAATGCTGTGTTAATACAAGTGTTGTCATGTTTATCGTACCCATCCTCCTCTCCTGCAGATCCAGTTCAGTAAATTATCTCTGAAGTAATCCAATGTCCAAGACACAATCCCTGAGACGTAATCTGCCAGAATCTATCCATGCGAAACACAAAAAACAAGCACAAATGTAATGCAACCACACAGCTGGCCACAAAGCTTTCACACTTTGGGCATTATTACAGCATAAGTAAAGAAAGCACTGCATAGGCCTACCTTTGCGATTGCTTTTCCAACAACACAGATCAGAGTAGCAATTTTCCCCCAGGTGATGTCATCATCAAACACTTTGTCTACAAGCCTCTGGAAACTCTGTTTGTCCGCCACTCGTGCAAACCCATCAACCATGCTAAAATTAAACACATCGGGGTGAGCGGGGCACAACTGAACATTTATTTAACCATAGCAAAAGTAAAGTTAATCTGTTTTTTGTGTTTATATAAAATTAGACAAATCTGATATTATTGTAATCTTATATCTGTTATTTAACAGTTGATGGTTCTTTAATGCTGATCTAACAGCAGAAGACACGAGCCGCGGTTACATCCCAGTTGTGCAGGTGGGGCATGTTGTCACACTGCGTTACATTGAGCCTCTATTAGAACTACGCTATTATATTCTATACTTTTATGAATTCTGAATTCTGAGAAAAGGGTGAATAATGACGTGAGAGTCAATGTTCAAAAATGATTCATTTTTATTATGTTCTGAACTATGCTGTATAGCTGTGTTTTTGTAGTGCTGGGGAAAAATGAATTGTGATTAATCGCATCCAAAATAAAAGTTTGTGTTTACATAATATATGTGTGTGTACTGTGTGTAATTATTATGTATATATAAATACACACACACGTGCATGTATGTAAGAAATATTTGCATGTATATACTGTATATATAATTTATCTTATATATAAATATATTTTTAAATAAAAATATAACATTTTTCGCATGTATGTGTATTTATGTATATTATACACAGTACACACACATATATGATGTAAACACAAACTTTAATTTTGGATACAATTAATCACGATTAATTTTTCCCCAGCACTAGTTTTTTGTCAAACCCAAAAATTAGTTTCTTTTTAATTATTCAAAAATGCCATTCTTTTATTTGAAAAAGATAATAATTATTGATAATATACGATAAAAGATAATATATTGACAAAATATTTTAGTTTGTCTGGGATATTTTTTGATTAGATCAGATCACATTTTAAGCTGTCATTTGGTCATGTTACAGTGTACCCCTTACGTGTCACAATGAACCCCACCTGTGGGGCATGTTGTCACATTTCACTTCCATTCTTTCTGGGTAAATCAAGAAAAAAGTATAAACCGTATTAATGAAACAAAACCACATAATTGTACTAGACGTGTGATATTAATGTGGGAAAAAATAAATACTCTGAGTCAAAAAGTGTTAGGTTGTGCCCCGCTCTACCCTGCTTGATTTTCTCACATTAATTTTAACATGGTTTCCATAATTCCATAATTACTGCTACATACAGTAATACACTCGCATACCAAAAAGACCTTTCGATACTAACTTCTTGAATTTTTTCTCCCGATCGACATAGTCGCCGATGTCCCTGATGAGCTCAGCCATCTGATCCAGGAGCTGCTCCTGCTCATCACTCATTGGCTGCGGTTCAGGAAGAGACAGCGCGCATGTTCCCGCCCTCTGTGCCTGGTCCTTCACTGATCTGAAAACATGATTATGAAAACATCGTTGATTTGAACTCTAAAGAAACGAAACTAATGGCAACCCGATACTTTATTCAATGCGTAAAATTAATTCCAATAAAAATGGCACAGCGAATATCATTGAGAAAATGAATCTATAGGCCAAGTTAAATATATGTAGCTACGTTTTAAAGTGACATTATGAAAATGTATTTTTTTAAATATTACATACAGGTATTTATTTATCAAGTATATTTACAAACCCAATTCCAAAAAGTTGGGACACTGTACAAATTGTGAATAAAAACAGAATGCAATGATGTGGAAGTTTCACATTTCAATATTTTATTCAGAATACAACATAGATGACATATTAAATGTTTAAACTGAGAAAATGTAGCATTTTAAGGAAAATAAGTTGATTTTAAATTTCATGGCATCAACACATCTCAAAAAGTTGGGACAAGGCCATGTTTCCCACTGTGTGGCATCCCCTCTTCTTTTTATAACAGTCTGCAAACGTCTGGGGACTGAGGAGTTTTGGAAACTTCGTTTTTTGGAATCGGGTTTGTATAAAGTTATCTGCTCAATATCAAACAAATATGTAGATAAAGCCAACATGTAGCCTGCATAGCCATCAGTGAAACTTACCGAAGTACAAGGTTCTTTGAAAACTGTTCATCTAAAAGACACAAAAGTAAATGTCACATTACTGGATTTCATAATAGCTCACGATAATAACTAATGGAAAA
Organism: Paracanthobrama guichenoti; assembly: GCA_018749465.1. Taxonomy (NCBI): domain Eukaryota; kingdom Metazoa; phylum Chordata; class Actinopteri; order Cypriniformes; family Gobionidae; genus Paracanthobrama; species Paracanthobrama guichenoti. The sequence goes on from CM031945.1 coordinate 6,365,066, forward strand.
GGCCGGTTTGGTGAAGAATACCTGATGCCATGAGCGCTTCTTTATCGATCTTCCTCTTTGGTCCTTAAGGTGTCGATGGCCACTTCACAAAACAAAATGAAAGTGTAGCCTACCTATGAATGGCTATGCTTTTACGTCATAACATAAAACATAACGCAAACTTCTAACAGGTTTAGTAAGTTTTGTTGTCTAATGGCCTACTGTTAGAAAATTGTCGTCAGTTCCGCATCACTGCTAGTGTCGGACTAGTCTAAGGGAAAAGAAAAGCGAAACCAAGTGCTGTGTGCTGCATTTCCTTTTATCTGTCGACCAAATCAAATACAGAAATATATCCCAGGAATATTCTTTTGTCCACTGTAGTGGACATCATACGTCACAGTTTTAAGAGCACATTCAGGCTTTTCAGAGATACCAAATATTTGGAGGTTTCACCAGGATAACGACTTCTCATTGGTGTTTAAAAATGACTGACATGAATTTAGTTATCGAGTTTAGCACTCTCATGGAAATATGATATTTTGTAATTATCATTTAAATCGGATTAATTTTCAAATAGTTTGTTATAAATCAGCATCTCAGGTAAATGTTACGGGGTTTCAAATTAAAATATGTCTTTCTGTTACAAAACAGGCCATTGATTTTATACATGTCTACTATAGTGGACACCAGGGCTTAATTAAAGTTTATATAGACATTTTGGAGATACAAGTGAATAGGGAATGAAATTACATGAAATATTAGATATTATGACAATTTTGCCATTATTACACTTCTTTCATTACATGTTGCTCCAAGAACACTTAATATGCAAATTAGATACAGTGTATCGATACATCATATTAATTGGGAAAACCCATGTATGGCCATTTTACCCACATATTGCATAAAGTGAAATGGTATATCAATCTATTTCCTTATATCTTTCATAACATAGTTGAGAATCATTTTTAAACCAAATTTGAAAAAAAAAAAAAAAAAAATCCTGAAACCTAGATTGATTGGTGAATGAAAGAAAATCCCATTGTTTTTGTCTATACATGCAATTTCATGTCATTTTATTTTTAAACAACTGTGTCCTGGAGTCCACTACAGATGACATATAACCTATGAATAAAATATAATTTTATTTAAAATTATATTTCCCCATTTATGTCTTATGCTCTAAACAATGTAATGACAGGGAAAAAGATTTCTGCAGAATATACACGATCATGCAAAAGTCTTGGGTTTTATAAAATGGTATATATGTATATACATTTTGCTTTAGTGTCAGTAGGAAATATCAGTTTACATTTCTTTTGCCATTAACTGTAATAATCCAGTGAGATTTGTGACAACAGTTGGTGCTCCAAACAGAGATCTGATCTCACCATCATCGAGGCTGTCTGTGATTACATGAAACACGAGAAATACGTACAGATTAAATCCAGAAGAACCGCAGCAACGTCTCCAAGATGCTTGAAGAAACCTACCAGCAGAGTTACCTGAAAAACTATGTGCATGTGTACCTGGATGTTTTAAACACAAAGGGTGGTCACAACTAATATTGATTTGATTTAGTTAATAGAAGTTAACTGATAAATAAAATCTATTTATGACATTAGTTTTAAAAAGCATCCTTTACAGCATTTTTACACAAGTACCTAAAACTTCTCACAGTACTGTAGCTTTGCAGGAAGGTTTCTTCAAGCATCTTGGAGACATTGCCTATATATGTGTAGACATATGCCTATAAATGTGTGTGTGTTTTCTCGCAGAATCGTCAAGCTGCAAATACCTTAATATATTAATCGTAAAAACAGAAAAAAAAAATCAGATATTGGGAACTTTAGCCACATTCAATGCACAACAATTACATTTTACAAGGAGTGGACAAAACACATAGAAAACCACTATTCTGTCATATGACAATTATTAATAAAAAAACAATTAAAAAAACCTTAGGCTCAGTTCTTATTGCTGTACAAGCTGTCCTGAGCATGTATCTTTCTTTAACTCAATTACCATATTAAATGTTTTCTTACAAAATAGTATAAATACATATACAATAAAGGCATAAACCAATAAAAAAGGACAAATTACAGATCAGCTTTTGTGATTTCCACATGGTTTCTCTCAGGTTTACAGACTTGATACTTCTGTTGCTGTATCTCCATTCTCTCTCTTAGCTTTTCTGAAGTCTCGAGAAGATGAAGCCACCTAACAGTAGGCCACAGGTGAAGGCAAACATCGACCCAAAATAGGGAAAATATTTTCTCAGCGAAGAACCAGAAAATTGCTCAAAGGAGAAACAGGCCAGTGCGGGAATACTGTGCATCTGTATTATGCCATACATACAAACAAATAGGTTATAGATGTGATATTGTGACCAATACTGTTCAACACATATTCTAAAGAAGAAAATAAAACAAAAGTCAAATGCCTCTTTATATTCCAGTATTTGAAACAATAATGTAAAAAATTATACTTACCCATCCTCCCACTTTACGAATCCATTCCAACAGATTCCTCCTAAAGTAATCCAGACATAAGTTCAGAATTCCTGAAACAACTCTGGGTAAGCGTGCGAGGACCATCTATTGAGAGCAAAGAGGAGCTTAGAAGTTATAAATTAACTGTACGAATATTAACATAAAGATATGCGTCTACAAACAAAAGCTATATTAACATAATTTGGACAGAAAACATACAGGATCTAACTAATCCAATACCTTTGAAGACAGCTTTCCAACTGAATAGAACAGCACTATAATTCTTCCCCAGTTGATTTGGCCATCTGTGAAAACTTTTTCCACAAGTTTCCAGAAACTGCTTTTATCAGCTACTTTTACTAAGCCATCAATCATGCTGTGAGAACAACAGAAAGAGAAACCAGAGGTTTTTAAAAACCTGTATTGACAACATTACTGATGTTCAGTAAAGACAGACAAAGATTCAAATCTCAGACTGACTCATTAAATGCTTGATCTTGATCGAGCCTATCACCGATCACTTTAATGGTCTCCGCCAACTGTTGAACAAGCTTCTGGTCCTGGATGTTGCTTATTGGTCGATCTTCGGGAAGGTCTGGTGGGGCTGCATTTCCTTCGGCTGCCACGTTCATCACCTCATGTCTAACCACCCTGAAAGACATTTTATACTGTATGTATAAACATATATAACATGCATAAACTGCATAGGAGTCAAATGTTTAGAGCTACTATTACAGGGGAAAGCATTATAAAGCACACACAGTTATTTTGTGCATCCTGTTTCAGTTTGCTTGCAGTTGCCTTGAGTCCTAGATTTACGGTGGCTGACGTGTGCTGCAAATACTCACAACATACATATGATCAGGATGTTAAAATAATCCAAAAACTCACTGCTCAGGTCATCAACACCACTGACGAGTAGACATTGAACAATAATCGGTCCAGCCAGGTTCGTCACTTGTTGGGCTCCTCTTGAAACATTTCTGTTGAGGTCTGTGCTACGTGCAGCACGTTTCTGTATTTGGTTGTTTTGTGAACATTTGCAGGACATGTACTGTCAAACTGATGTTTTCTTAATTTGCTGCTGTTTTTCCTATTTGCGTGTGTTTTCTTCAGTTGCAGCACACAGAGCTCCCTCGGCTACCGTATAAATGACAGATTTTTTTTGTGGGTTCAAGTTCAAAATTGTTACACATTGAATGTATTTCTAAATTAAGGGTTTTATTTTATTTTTATTTTTTTATTAAGAAAATATTTAATTTTGTCAACAAGACTTCTGTCAACTATATTATTAACTGAACAACCCCCAGAACAATAACAACACCATTTCGACCAGCACTATATGATGCTATTTTCTTCTGTGGTGGACATTTTGAGCACATTATTGTAAGTGTTCTCTCATTTTGTTCAATATTCTATCTACAATATTTTTATGATTTCAATTCAAATATATGTACAGATTTGTTATTTACCGGATGAAGAATAATAACAAGGTTGGCCAGACAAGGTCAGCCATAGAAATGATGTTAAAATGGTGAAACTGTCATTTATGTTGCCTGTCAACTAAGTGTAGAGCCATTTATTAGATTAGTCATGACATACAGGTGCTGGTCATATAATTAGAATATCATCAAAAAGTTTATTTATTTCACTAATTCCATTCAAAAAGTGAAACTTGTATATTATATTCATTCATTACACACAGACTGATATATTTCAAATGTTTATTTTAATTTTGATGATTATAACTGACAACTAAGGAAAATCCCAAATTCAGTATCTCAGAAAATTAGAATATTACTTAAGACCAATACAAAGAAAGGAGTTTTAGAAATCTTGGCCAACTGAAAAGTATGAACATGAAAAGTATGGGCATGTACAGCACTCAATACTTATTTGGAGCTCCTTTTGCCTGAATTACTGCAGCAATGCGTGGCATGGAGTCGATCAGTCTGTGGCCCTGCTCAGAGCCCAGGTCGCTCTGATAGTGGCCTTCAGCTCTTCTGCATTGTTGGGTCTGGCATATCGCATCTTCCTCTTCACAATACCCCATAGATTTTCTATGGGGTTAAGGTCAGGCGAGTTTGCTGGCCAGTTAAGAACAGGGATACCATGGTCCTTAAACCAGGTACTGGTTGCTTTGGCACCGTGTGCAGGTGCCAAGTCCTGTTGGAAAATGAAATCTCCACAGCAGCAGGAAGCATGAAGTGCTCTAAAACTTCCTGGTATACGGCTGCGTTGACCTTGGACCTCAGAAAACACAGTGGACCAACACCAGCAGATGACATGGCACCCCAAACCATCACTGACTGTGGAAACTTTATACTGGACCTCAAGCAACGGGGATTGAGTGCCTCTTCTCTCTTCCTCCAGACTCTGGGACCCCCAAAATGTACTTTCATCAGAGAACATAACTTTGGAGCACTCAGCAGCAGTCCAGTCCTTTTTGTCTTTAGCCCAGGCGAGACTCTTCTGACGCTGTCTGTTGTTCAAGAGTGGCTTGACACGAGGAATGCGACAGCTGAAACCCATGTCTCGCATACGTCTGTGCGTAGTGGTTCTTGAAGCACTGACTCCAGCTGCAGTCCACTCTTTGTGAATCTCCCCACATTTTTGAATGGGTTTTGTTTCACAATCCTCTCCAGGGTGCGGTTATCCCTACTGCTTGTACGCTTTTTTCTACCACATCTTTTCCTTCCCTTCGCCTCTCTATTAATGTGCTTGGACACAGAGCTCTGTGAACAGCCAGCCTCTTTTGCAATGACCTTTTGTGTCAATGGTCGTCTTTTGGACAACTGTCAGGTCAGCAGTCTTCCCCATGATTGTGTAGCCTACAGAACTAGACTGAGAGACCATTTAAAGGCCTCTGCAGGTGTTTTGAGTTCATCAGCTGATTAGAGTGTGGCACCAGGTGTCTTCAATATTCAACCTTTTCACAATATTCTAATTTTCTGAGATACTGAATTTGGGATTTTCCTTAGTTGTCAGTTATAATCATCAAAATTAAAAGAAATAAACATTTGAAATATATCAGTCTGTGTAATGAATGAATATAATATACAAGTTTCACTTTTTGAATGGAATTAGTGAAATAAATAAACTTTTTGATTATATTCTAATTATATGACCAGCACCTGTACTTGAGCAACTGTGTCCACTAGTGATAATGAATTATTTGTCATAGATTGTTTTTTTTATCATCATTTAACCTTCTGTTACACAGGACACTATTTATTTATTTATGTGTGTGTGTGTGTGTCTAAGCTAACAATGTGTGTAATACTTAATGTGTGCATCTGTTACTTATGTGTTTGTATATTTTTACCTTTTAAAGAACTAAAATGCTGCTTCTATCCTCATTTATATCCAGACAGGAGTTTTGTATATATCTCTAAATTCGGTTGATGTAAACTTTTTAAATACTAAATATTAAAGGAAAGTAACCATTAATGGAAACGTTAGGTTTATAATGTGACAAACAAATCATTTTGAAGTTTACGAAGTGAAACAAACCTGATCAAGATTGCCTCTCCGATCTGATCATCTGTAACGTTAGATCGAAGAGAAACATATAACGTTATATGTAACAAACATCTAACATCGCTTGAAGAGAACAAACAAATACAGTCACTTACCCTGCGAGACTTCGCAAGCCATGTTAGTAAAATATATCTATATTATAGTTGATGTTTAGTTTCTCAGGTAATGTTTTCGACTGGATGTAGCTCTGGGGGAGGATCACACTCTATTTCAGGACAGTATTCGCAACTTTTCACGAGCTTCTTCTTCCTCGCAGCTTCTGACGAAGACTACGCCCTCTGGAGGTCGCTTTTGTCGGTACTACAGATGGCAGCTATGAACGCCTTCGTGAATTTATTTTATTACCGAGCTAAAACGGGAATTGTTTTCATATTTCTTGAGTTTTATATGTTGTTTACATGCCATACAGTGTTGTGAATGATAAGCTCCTCTGCTGTCTAGTTCAATAGTATGATTAAGAGGGGTTTAATTTGACCAGTGTTGCCATGTCCACGTACTATCAGCATATCTGTCTGGAATTGTTTGTTCATAAAGTTAGGTCTATTCATAAACGTGGAACGTGGACGTTCAATATATATATATTGAAAATACACTATATAACTGTTTATACACTAAAAAATAGTGTTTAAATACACTATTTAAATATATAACTGTTACTTTTTGGGAGCTTGTTATTATCATTTTGCTTGATTCTGTTGCGCAATATCTGGCAACACAATATACAACCCAGGAAGAAATACCCGCGTGGACGTGACGTGAGAACTCACGCTGAATGTTCTTTTGAAATAGTGAGACTCCTTCAACATTTACGCGTTTTTTATTTTGCGATCGAGATTTCGTCTGGTCCATCTTGTTGTCATTAGTACAGCTTTGCACATTTCTACATCTGATTTCGGTTAGAATATCACTACACTCTTTGTATTAATATTTTATTTTGAATTGGCATATTTTTAGAAGTCCGTAACAGTTGCTATTTCTTTAGTTTTAATTTGTTATGGCAGGTGTTTCTACAAAGACTGTGCACGAAATCTTTCAGACTATGGAGTATGGATCATCCAGCACGAGCACTGCAACAGCACAGGTAAAGCGCTGTCTCCTCGGGGGGAATTATCTTTGTATCTTAAATGTTTCTTGGGCAACTTTGTATTATTTTAAGCATAACAGCATGCGGCCACATTTTCACCTAATGTGAAAAGGGTTTACATGTGACCGCATACATTAAGATGCATATGACAGCTCACGAGAAAAGCATGTGACAAGATGCTGGTGGTCCTCTTGCTGTAAAATTGCATTAGAAAAACAACACTATGCGGATTGTCCTTCTTGATGCATGTCTCCTCCAAGGAATAGTTGACCTAAAAAATTTAAATTCACCATTCACTTCCATTGCATTTTTTTGCCATACAATAAAAGGTGACTGAGGCTGTCAGTGTTTATACACTGATCAGGCATAACATTATGACCGGTGAAGTGAATAACATTGATCATTTCTCCATCACGTCACCTGTTAGTGGGTGGGATATATTAGGCAGCAAGTGAACATTTTGTCCTCAGAGTTGATGTGATTAAGGAAAAATGGGCAAGCGTAAGGATTTGAGTGAGTTTGACAAGGGCCAAATTGTGATGGCTAGACGACTGGGTCAGAGCATCTCCAAAACTGCAGCTCTTGTGGGGTGTTCCTGGTCTGCAGTGGTCAGTAGGTTCAGATAGAAAAGTGTCAGAATACACAGTGCATCACAGTTTGATGCGTATGGGGCAGACCAGTCAGAGTGCTCATGCTGACCCCTGTCCAACAGTGGGCACGTGAGCATCAGAACTGGACCACGGAGTAATGGAAAAAGGTGGCCTGGTCTGATGAATCATGTTTTCTTTTACATAACGTGAATGGCTGGGTGCATGTGCGTCGCTTACCTGAGGAACACATGGCACCAGGATGCACTATGGGAAGAAGGCAAGCTGGCAGAGGCAGTGTGATGCTTTGGGCAATGTTCTGCTGGGAAACCTTGGGTCCTGCCATGTGGATGTTACTTTGACACGCACCACCTACCTAAACATTGTTGCAGTCAGACTACGTACAGCGTTTCATGGAAACGGTATTCCCAATTGGCTGTAGCCTCTTTTAGCAGGATAATGTGCAAAAATGGTTCAGGAATGGTTTGAGGAGCACAACAAGAAGTTTGAGATGTTGCTTGGCCTCCAAATTCCCCAGCTCTCAATCCAATCGAGCATCTGTGGGATGTGCTGAACAAACATGTGATCCATGGAGGCCCCACCTTGCAGGATTTAAAGGATCTGGTGCTAACATCTTGGTGCCAGATACCACAGTTCACCTTCAGGGGTCTAGTGGAGTCCATTCCCCGACGGGTCAGGGCTGTTTTTGCAGCAAAAGGGGTATACCAACACAATATTAGGAAGGTGGTCATAATGTTATGCCTGATCAGTGTATGTCTTATATTACCCTTTACAAAAAGCTAAGTAAACGTCATACAGGTTAGAATTAGTCATTATTGTGAGCAAAGTTCAAAACTGTTAACTGTTCATGTATTTTGTGAATGATCTACTGTAACCTTCACCCTGTTTTCACCAAGCTAATCTATTGGTTCTCTCAAAGAGGTGGAAAACACCAACCTACAGAATGTTTACTTCAGTCAAACATGCTTGTAGTTTGAAGCATAAATTATCAGAGAAATTCTGAAGTATAGTGTCATAATTTCTTTCTCAGTTTTGTCCATTTTCCTGCATGTTATTCTCTCCCTCAGTCGTGGCTGGAGAAGCACTCTCGCAATCTTGGTTTCTTCATTGATGGGAAATTTTCCAGCCCTGCAGACAGGCAGACCCAGGATGTGACTGATTCCAAAGGTGAACAATATTGGATCGTTTCCTGAAGTTCTTATCTGTCATCCAGTCTTCCATGCAATGATAAGATAACTTCTGCTGCCCTCCTCTCTCTTTACAGCTGCGGTGGTCTGCAGCACTGTTTGTGTTAAAGATGAGGATGTTGCGTCTGCTGTGTCCTCTGCAGCTGGGGGCTTCAAAACCTGGAGTGAACTGAGCTGTTACCAAAGAGCCAAAGTCTTACTCAAGTACTAGATCTTCTCAAAATAATGTCATGAATAGGTTTACATCGTTATAATGTATAATAATATATGTTTGTGCCCCAGGTTAGCGAGTGTTCTGCAAAGACACAGTCAGTGTGTCTCTGAGCTGTGTGAGCTCTCTCAGTCTTCTACCTCTCCTACGGTGCTCATTAGACTGGCCCAGTACTACGCCAGCTGGGCTCAAATACGAGACACACTCATGCCTGAGTGGATTCCGCAAGGTATGTGCGTGTTTATTTGTTTAAATTAATCTGAGAGACAGAGCTCCTATAAAAAGAGAGAAAATGTGGCTACGTCTACGCTAATCCGAATACGATTGAAAACAGCGTTTTCATTTCAAAACGCCCCCTGTACAGTCACACTAGCATTTTCAAGAATTTTCAAAAAGTTGCTCAACATCAAAATCGGAAATAAGCAGGAAGCCTGATGGTGAGTCTGATGTCATGTTTTGCTCTTTCCACTAGGTGTCGTGGCCGTGGTAGTTTCAGATGCCTGCTCTGTATATTTTCTTCTACTGAAAGTTTTACCAGCCCTATCTATGGGTGAGTCTTTCTTAAAACAGACACTTTCACGTCTTGAAGTTTCACTCATGTCAGTTTCACGTTTACAGGATGAATAACGGGACATAAAACAGATAGTCCTGACCTAGAATCTGATTTAAACAACTTAAGGGAAAATGAGATAAATCTCACCGACAGTTAAACCATTTGTAGGTTAACTTCTGTGAACGGAGTTAACAGTATTCAAAAATGTCCTGGCTCAACCAGTGGTAAACTAGAATTTGGGCTATTCTTTTCTATTTAAAGGTAATAATACTAATTATAAATGTTTTTGTTCTTAGTATTGACAGTGTTTTGAACATTGTTACTGTAACATGTTGGTGTTTTTAGTATTCTTAGACCTTTTCATTGGTTTACCTTTTACTGGTTAAAAAAAGATCGTAATTCATGATTTAGAATGGCATAATTCTTTAGGATGAGTTGTTGCTCATAAATGTAAATCCTATGCAAACCAAACTGTGGGCCAGCTATTATTTGTTTGCCATCTATATTTATTTCCTAGGCAATGCTGTTGTTGTAGTGCCTGGCAAGACTACCACTCTTCCTGCCCTTCTGTTGGCTCAGCTGTTTATGGAGGCTGGAATCCCTGCTGGAGTGTTAAATGTGGTGACAGGTAGTGAAGCATCACTGGCTGCCAAAGTGGCTCAAAATCCACAAGTGAGCTACCTGACCTATAGTGGATGTAAACAGACCGGAGAAGCTGTGGCTAAAGCTGCGGCTGGCTGGGGAGTCCCCATGTCTTTCTCTCTCTCACACAGCTCTGTGTGCCCTTTTATCATCTTTGATTCGGCAGACCCAGACAGTGCTGTGGATGGAGTGATAGAGCTGGCCTTTAAGAAGAAGAGAGATGTAAGAACAAACAAAATACAGTTATTTTAAATTGTAATAATATTTCACAGTATTACTGTTTTTACAGTATTTTTGATCAAATAAATGCAGCTTTGGAGAGCATAAGACACTTCTTTTAAAAACATTTAAAAATGTAACTATTCCAATATAAAAAAATGTATAAACGGTTTCCAAGGATTTCAGCCTAGAAAATGGGAAATATATATATATGGTATATATATATATATATATATATATATATATATATATATATATATGTACAGCTCCTGCTGTACCATCTTGCTCCACTGGGGGTGCTCACAGATCGAAAAAAAATGCAGCAGAGTCATGAAAATATATAATATTTATCTTTTTGCCGGTTTCTCTCTTTCTCTTCTCCAGTTCCAGTGGGTACTCTGTGTGCAGGAGTCAGTGCTGGGCAGTGTTGTGGCCAGGCTGAAGTTGAGAATGGCTGGGATGAAATGTGTTTCTCTTGTCACTGAAACTGACAGGAACCTTATAGATGTTGTTGTTCAGCAGGCACAGCAGCAGGGGGCAACAGTGTGTGGATTTTTAATTGTAGATGTCACCAAAACAAATATTTGAGCACAGATTGTTACAGCATTTACTGGACAAATTTTTGTTTTCTTGTTTAGCTGATCCAGTCATGTTCTCCTCCTTCTACTGGTGGTCTTTACCCCCCTACTGTACTATGTGGACTAGCTCCCTCCTGCGAGTCTGTGATTTCGCCTCCTCCAGGCCCTGTGCTGCCTCTCATATCCTTCAGGAGCTCCGCTGAGGGAGTTACACTTGGTGAGGCTGAAATGAAAAAGAACTGATTTATACAACGAATATATTGTATATATGTAGAGAAAAGTTTTGTTATCTGTGGTTGTGTGTAGGAAATCACAGCCCTCATGGTCAGGCTGCCTCCATCTGGACTGAAGATTTGACTCTGGCTTTGGAGTCTGCAAAGAGGTGCATGCCTGGTCACGTATCTGAGCATCTGACTGTTGTCTTGAACTCATTTGGATCTTTCTCTTTCTTCTCTTTTCCTTTATCGTTTTTTTTTTCCCCATAGTCTGTGCTTGGGTACGGTGTGGGTGAACTGTCATTCTGTAATGGATCCCGCACTGCCTCTATGTGGACGGAGGGAGAGCGGGAACTGCACCGATGGAGGCAGAGAGGTATATAATAAGAATTATAAGAAGTGACATTTCATGTGCTAAGAATTGTCTTCAGTGGTGTGTAGGCCTTTATTTCTGTTCTTTTGTTTTTTTCATACTATTTTCCTGATTGGTTGGCCTTTATTTCTGTTCTTTCGTTTTTTTTCGTATTATTTTTCTGATTGGTTGTATGGTTTTGTTTGGTGTCTAGTTCAGAATGTCTCAGTGATTTCTGTTCCTCTTTAGGGGCTGTATCAGTTCCTTCGGCCGTCGCTTTCACCCTCCCTCCCTCGCTCCACTCCCAGCTCTGTCAACTATGCTGCATTTGGCTCTGTGGCATCCAAATTCATGATACCTGAAGGATTTGATCCTTCCAGGTGGGTGTATTTTGGCTCATAGTTTAAAGGTTAACTGATAAATTGATATAGGTTTTGTATATAGTCATAAACATTACAACACAAACAGTCCAGCTGGTATAAACATCTAAATTTGATCAAAGGTCCATCCTGGGCAGTATTTCAATTGAATTCAGATTTTAGCACTAACTCCTCATCTCTATAGTGTCATTCTGTGTCAACTCAGCCAGAGGTCTCCGGCTAAAATATTTTCTGGTGAAAGAAATGCATAAATGAAGTTAAAGAAGAAAGACAAAATATAAAATGCCAGGGATGAATATTTAGTGAGTGATCCACTATTTTGTAAATAGCACTATTTTGTTGGGTCTTTAGAAAGATGGCAGCATCATTATCATTTTGTTTTTTTGTACAAAGATTGGTAGATTTGTTATGTAATATCTGTTGACTTTAGCAACCCTTGTTGCATTATATGCCAATGGTCTCAGTTCAAAAATGGGAAATGGCACTCTTTGTGTTCTTTTCTCCAAGGTTTGTGTGCCTCAAGAAGTATTAAAGGCATTTCAATATCCTTTTAATTCTGTTACTTAAACGTTTTGTTCATTTTCAAGGCTGTAAATGTTCCAAAAAGGGGTTTTTGCTGTGATGTCTCAGAAGAACAATTCACTTTTAGTGAACCATTTTTCCTAGTGAAGAAAATATTAATCATCTAAAGAACCTTTTATGCAATAGAAAGCTTCAATGGATGTTAAAGGTTCTCCATGGAACTACTGATGCCAATAAAGAACCTTTATTTTTAAGAATGTGATATAGAATGTGATCGGAGATAAAGGCTCAGTGTGGCTCCATGCTGAGTTTCGTGGACACCATCCACATGCAGCCAGATTCTTGTGTCCGCACGGACTGTGCATAAATGATTTGAGTGCTCAGAAAAGGTCTAGTTGATAGTACACACCTGCCAAAATCCATCTGTGCTCAGTCAATAGAGTATGCGTTGAAAGACAGAGTGGAATATGGAAAATGATTTGTATCTGACCATTTGCCTGGGAACGTTTCAGAATTTTGACCAAAAATCATAATATTTTCCACGGTTGTCTTGTTACGGTTACTGACAATACCAGCTGCAGATTGTGTGTTTTTTTTTTTTTTTTTTTTTTTTTTTTTTTTTTCCACTCACCCTTCTTTGCTTCCTTTATTATAGTTCTCTACACTTCCCCACACTTCACTTACTTCCTGTATGTGCCATAGAAATAGGATAAATGGCCTGCTATTAAAAAACCTTTTTCAACTGCTAGAAGCCAAAAATGGAGGCAAATTGAATCGATAAAAGTACTGGTCAAGAAAATCAAATCACAAAATAAAATGCACCCTCTAAATTTTTTAAACGAAAAAAATAATTTTAGTGAAAACCACATGATGTGATTACAGGGTGTCATGCTAAGTGACCATTACTGCTAAACTCTATTGCCTTCTTATTTCTCTCTCTTTCTCGCAGTGTCCCTCGCTTTTACTCACAGTTAGTGGGTGGTCAGTTGCGTAAAGCTGACTCGGGCTGCAGCAGGTCAGTTTTGGCTCCTGGAGGCGCTGTTCTGGCTCACTGCCCAGATGGAGGCAGGAAGGATGTCCGGAATGCAGTGGAGGCCGCAATTAAAGTCCAGCCTGGGTAAGAGCATATGGAAAAGTTCCATATATTTGAAAATTAAATATATGGACAAGTTATGGTAGCCAATCTTTTTGATGGAAAATAGTGACAGAACTACTGTGATGAACTGCTGTCATTGCAGGTGGGTAAAGAAGAGCCCTGCTACACGGGCTCAGTCCATTTATTCACTTGCTGACAGCCTGGATAAGAGGAGGCGGGACATGGCTGTATCAATCCAAACTCAAACCGGCATCTCATTTGAAGAGGCAGAGAAAGAGGTGGAGCTTAGCATCTCCAGGCTCTCTGATTGGGCTGCACGCTGTGATAAAGATCAGGGTGGAACTCCGGTAAAGACCATGATTATTGGAATAATTATTCAATTACCCCAAGATTTAATTTGCCTGCTTTCTAACTACATGTCCATCTTATTAAAGTTCCCACCCCAGTCTGGCTCTGCCCTGTCATCTCCTGAGGCTTTAGGAGTGCTGGGAGTGATTCTCCCCAGCTCCAAACCTCTGCTCTCTTTGGTGTCTCTGCTGGGGGCAGCTGTTGCCATGGGTAATGCTGTTGTCTTGGTGCCAAGTGAAAAATACCCTCTTCCAGCTCTTGAATTTATACAGGTTTGCTACATTTTTTTTAATTTTTATTAATCAAAACAACTCAATTCATTTGTTTAGTGCTTTTAACAATGCATATTGTTTTAACCCTAAAACAGGCAATGTAACCCACGAGTTACATACTCTTTAATGTCTTGTTTGGGGCATAAGAAAGATGTTTTCATTAAATCCTTTTGTCATTTATCGTATGGTGGTCACATGATTTGTTTCAAGTTTTCTGTAATCAATTAGTCAGCCTGACCTAAACCCAATATGGGCACCACTAAACCCAATATGTTGCTGTTGCTCATGCTGTTATTTACCGCATTTTGAAAAGTATGTAACTGGGCTCCCTGTACTGGTCATTGAATTATTCCGAATTCCAGAGTGACAAGTGAGGGGTCGGTTGTGGGTGGTGGTAGGGCCAGTAGAAAATCTCGTTCCAGGACCGGGGCCCTTAGGGAAGACCCTTATAAGCCCTCTGGGCCCACTGTACAGTGCAAATGTTAATATTCACATGTAAAACTGATATTATTACTTTTTGTTGACTACAGCTTTGCATTTTTAACTAGATATTTGCAGAGTTTCACACACTCATTTTATGGTAGATCATGGGTGTCCGACCCTGCTCCTGAAGGGCTACCTTCCTGCAGAGTTGCAAGAAAATAAAAATTAAATTAAAAATATTCTCTGCAAGTAGTAAAAATCTGTTTTACATGTGAATATTAACATTTGCACTTTTTTTTTTACTCAAAATACATAGATTGAGAACCCCGGAATTTCGCAGTAGTGCAATGACCAGTACACGGAGCCCAGTTTACCTTCAAACACCATTCATTGTCAATACTGTGGATAATCCTTTTTTTATACACCAAACAGGCAACACGTACTGGGAGTTACAACTCATAAAATCAGAACTACATCAAATATTTAAAAAATTACTTTGGATATGTTTTATTTAAGTCCAGATGAAATAAGAAGTGACATGAAATAATTTTTTGCTGATCATTTTCCAGTCGTGCCTGTTTAAGGGTTGAAGTGTTTTGTGATCAGCCAGAGAAGTCCATATGTCAGTAATATACAGCTATAATATAGTATGTGTTTTATGGTTAGTTAACTTCATGCATTTATTTAACACAACAAACATGTTAGGCAGCAATTACAACTTATGCTCGTAATGATTACAATAGAATATAAGGATTATATTACAATAATGGGATATGTTAAATTTTGCGTGTCATCTGTTGCTGTCATCTGAAATCTTTGCAATTGTCGGTGTCTCCTGAAAACATTACAAAGTCTGGATCCAAACCAGAGCTAGGGCAATCTGTAGTTACTCCAAGATGGGCATCCTAAAGCAGAAATAGGGAAGCAAAGGGAGAAGAATTACTGCCTGTTCATAGCATTTTAGGCAAAAGGTGTATTTGGTACTATTTCATCAGATATAACTGTAGTACAAGTTTAATTTAGATGAGAGAGAATGTGTCTGAGCCCCGAATATTATCAGGAAGTCTATTCCAGAGTTTAGGAGCCAAATTCAAATAATAAATATTGAGCACATTATATTATATATTAAATATATCTTTAATAGACTTTGAAATCCTTGAAACTATCAAAAATCCATTTTGTGACCTTAAAGAGCATGATGGAATTGTAGAATGATAGAAGATCGGTTAAACAGAAGATTTAGACCGTGCAGGGCTTTATAGGTAAAAATCTGTATTTTTGTATACGTGTATTTTCAAAGTGGTAGCAGGAGACACATCACTCTCACTGCTGCCTCCATTAACGTTCAGTTTTCAGAATAAATCTCTGCATTTCAATTCTTTATGTTTGTAAATTGTTCATCTCCTATATTTTTTGCTCAAAGGTCCTGCAGGCCTCTGATATCCCTGCCGGTCTGGTCAGTATAATAACAGGGGGCAGGGATCAACTGACCCAGGCACTTGCCAACCACAGTGTGATTCAAAGCATTTGGTATTGGGGAAGTAAAGAGGTGAGGTTTTTTTTCTTTTCAGTCTTTAAATGGAAAAAGTATGCATTGAGATACAGAGAATGGGTTTATGAGTTTATTTGACCTTGGCAGATACATTTATATTGCATAGATGGTGAGCTCCATTATTCATTTTCTGTTATATAGAACTGTATAAGCATACATGCTATTTTGACTGCTTTGAACAAGGAAAATGTTCTTTCAGCACTGGTCTTACTGGATATATGAAACTTCTCTTTTTAGGGCTGTCAGTTTCTTCAGTACTCGTGTATCAGTCCCCTTAAACATTTGTGGCTACACTGTGAAGAGGAAGAGCAGACGGAAGCAGGCCGAAACTGGACCAGCTCAAATCCATCTCTTCAAGAAGAACTTTGGAGAAAGGCTGTGGTCTGGAAAAGTATATGGATCCCTACTGCATAAAAGCTCTTATCATTCGGTTTTAGGAGTTAAGGGGGCAGTAGTAGATTCTGTGAAGTTTTCACACAAGCCATTTAGACAATAGAGAGTTGCCGTGGATGTTACGAGAACATTTGTTTCATTTTCACAAAGTCATGTAAAATAAGGAAGATTACTTTTTTATTGTTTCCTATGATAGACGGATGTATTCTGACAAATAAATAACTGTTATAACTAGTCTAACTTGCTTATTTAAGTACAGTAATCAGGTTTTATTAAAATTATTTGTTAAACACATTGTGCACTTACATATTTCAGTTCCCTGTTATATGAGAGGGGCCTCATTTAGCGCTGATATGGTTATTATATAGAAGCTTAAATGAAAACTAATTAAAAAGATGAAATTATCAGAAAACTGGTCTATTGGTGTTACTCTGTGCTACTAAACGGAAAGAGCAATAGCAATCCAAGATTTAACAAGTAGCATGTTTTATGCAGGTTAGCAGTTGGCACGTACCTCATTCACGAAATGACACTGACAAGACATAAATTCTCTTACTCTTTAACTACTAAGCCGTTTATAGCTATATATATATATATATATTAATGATATTTAAAATAAAAATAATTAGGCATTCTATACCGACACTGAATGCTGTTTACGACAAGGGTGAAATTACGGCTCCACACCCTGCCGAGTTCATCAAGGTCAAGACCAATCCCCGAACTCCTCACTTGGTCCCTATCTTCTCGGTTGGGAGGTCAGCTGGGCAGCTGTCTGCTATCTATCTTCCCTGTGCACTGCCTTGAAGCGTTTAGTCACGCAATGCCTAATAGGGAGTAAATGGAGAAATGCTGCTGAGTCACGGTGAGACTGCACAATGCTGCGTCATGTTGTGAGTGTACATTTATTGCTGACGCAAACGGAGTTTTCGTGTGCAGTTTATAATATCAAAATGCTTAGTCACTGTCACCTGATGGACTGTGTATCCAAAGTCACTTACCAAGTGAACTAACGGCCCATGGCTGTTACTGGAAAGACTGTCCCATGACACGCATCACTCCATGGCTTCCTTTGCTATAGTGTGCCATATACGCTGCAACATGATTAGCGTCATGTTGATGAACATTTTTAAGCCTTATTAAACTATTTTATTTCACTGTTTTAAACGCAGCTTTTTGATCATTTTGGCCTGAGTGAACAAAGCCAAGTGTGGCAATGTAGGCAGGGGTCAGTTCATCCTTTCTGTAAATAGTTTAAGGACTTAAACTGTGAAAATAAAATGTGGCACAGGTGTCAGCTTGATCAATAACAAACATGCTGAAGTAGGCCTATACTAAATATATACATTCGTATTACTCACTTTAATGCGCATCCTAGAATCAGGTTTACTGTTCAATATTTCATTCATTGATTTACACCCCTGATATAATGTATGGCAAATCCTTTGTTAATTACAAAATGACATCGAATTTACCATTCTTAAAGGTTTGATAGCTGTTTACATTTACCTAGAATGACAAATCGTTTTCTGATGATTCAGTTTGCCTTTAATTATTAAAAAAGAGTGTAAAATGCGTTAGTCTTATTTCCATTGTCTTCTGACTCTCAGCTGACTGTTTACCACTTCCGCATTCAGCTCGTTCTTTGATTGGCTGGTTTCAGTTCCAGTGACGCGTCATGTTGTGATCGTATATAAGACAAACGCGCACCTTCATTTCACTCACAGCTTCAGGAAGATCTGCAGAGGTTCTTGCTTCAACAGTGATTGAACGGAACTTCGATCTCGCTGGAATTTCATCTTGAAAAACATTAGTTTCGTATTTATTTTTTATACCGTCATTTTGATAATAAAACGAGCAAAAATCCGCCGAAATGGATTCCCAGATTCGCCAAAACTACGACCGCGACTGCGAGGCTTTGATCAACAAGATGGTCAATATGGAGCTTTACGCTTCCTACACTTACACTTCAATGGTAAGTTTAAAAAAATCCCTATGCTAAATCATGCTTTTGTTTCCCTCTTGGTTGCGACGTGTATTCACAGATTCAAACAGACTTGCAGCTTGGAATTGTTTACTCTAGTCACTTTTCCCCTTCTTTATTTCACGGCGCCACGAATCTGCGGTGAATGACCGCGTCGCTCCAAGCGTTTTTAATCTTTACCCATCGATTTGTTTCCAATCAGGCTCACTACTTCAAACGGGATGATGTGGCTCTTAATGGGTTTGCCAAGTTCTTCAAGGAGAACAGTGAGGAAGAGCGCGAGCACGCTGATAAATTCATGGAGTTCCAGAACAAGAGGGGCGGACGCATTGTTCTTCAGGACATAAAGGTGACCGCATTTGAATTGTGTAACTTTTTGACGTTGAACATTGATAAACAAAATGGACTCTGCGTTTATGCATATTTGTAGGGGCCTGTTAAATTGAGGCGGGATGGGGGTCATCACGTGCTCACTGACGTGTTTTTTTTTTTTCTTTCGCTCCAGAAACCTGAGCGCGATGAGTGGGACAACGGACTGACCGCTATGCAGTGCGCTCTTCAGCTGGAGAAGAACGTCAACCAGGCTCTGCTGGACCTTCATAAGGTCGCCTCCGAGAAGGGAGATCCTCATGTAAGTCCATGTACATGCTCCTTGATGCTTTTATTCCATCACAATTTATTGATTTAAATGCCCTAAGTTATTTTCTGTGGTGTTCAACAGCTGTGTGACTTCCTGGAGACTCACTACCTGAATGAGCAGGTTGAGGCCATCAAGAAGCTTGGTGACCACATCACCAACCTTTCCAAGATGGATGCTGGCAACAACAGGATGGCGGAGTACCTGTTTGACAAGCACACCCTGAGCAGCTAAATGCAGCTCTCATTATCTGCATGCTGCAGAACCTCCAGCTATATTTTAGGCTTAAGTCTTCAAGCTAATGTTGTAATGCAGCTCTGAGGCAAATTTTTAAACCTTGAAAGATTCTAACATTTTTAGCGGCTACATGTCACTGTAACTTGCATGACTTTTAATTCAAGCACAGACTTGTTGACTGTACTGGTTTTAAGTGAATTTGGTGAATAAACACTTTTGGCTGGATTGACTTGTCTTGGACTTTGTTTTTGAATTGTGAAATTTGTATTCAACAAACAGAAGGTGCTTTAAAGGTTGACTACAGCACACTGTTTGAACCATGTAGACTTTAGCAGTTAACTTCTGTCTTGCCTACAAAAGGGTAATGATTAAACCATATGATTGTCACCAAAGGTTGCAGGAGAAATTTTCAGAATTTTTTTTTTTACCTTGTATAATTTAAGGCCTTAATTTCTTTAATTGGCGCAGAAAGTCTTCTATTCAATCTCATGGCTTTAAAGGGCCCTATGATTTCTGTGACGTTAAAGTGTGCATAAGATTCAATTGACCCACTGGCAGATATTTAACCAAGATTCAAGAGTTTTATTTGTCACATACACAGTTATATACAGAATATACAACCGGCAGTGAAATGTAAACAGGTCCGCTCCATGGACAGTGCAAATTCACAGTTAAAAACACAAGGAAGAAATTATAATAGAAATAGGATATAAAAAAAGTACTCTATATATATATATATGTCTATATCTGTAGAATTATAAATAATCAAGTCAAGAGAAAAAAAAAAGGTAACAAATAAGGATAAAGTGGAATAAAATAATTGAAGTAGACTTTGCAGTGAGTAAACTGTAGACTTAAAAATATGTGGTTAACAAATGTATAAAGAGTATAATGTGCAAACAGGTAAAAGCCCTTTGACAATGTCTTTGTCTTTTTGCTTATATCTTTAAAACCTTTTATAAATTTGCATTGGAAAACCAACAGCTACTGAAAAAGAACATCACTCTTTTTTTTTCAGTGTGATCAGAAGGTAGGTTACAGTAAAAGTTATTTACATCTAGCGATTTGGAGCTAAGCATTCAAACTGTAAGCTATTTAACAAGATCTGGAAATTGTTTTCAAACTTCAGACATTTACATTTAGAGAACATATTGACGTGTCATGTTCCCTTCAATTTATTCCTTATTCTTTAATTGGTCTTAAATTTACTTTCAGAACCTGCACCTTCACCCGGATTAGATCAAATGTTATCTGGTTAAATGGGTACAGAGCCACACATTAGGACTGTTTAATAGTTCAGTGACTAACCGTTTTTAACCCTTGTAACAGCTTTGCATTCTGCTAGATTAAAATCAGTGAACACTGGATCACGCTGCACAAATCTGATTTTTTAATGTACAATACAGCCTATATGTAGTTTACAACTAAATATGTTCAATCTACTTCGGTTCATGAATAAATAAGTTATAGACCTGGGGTGGGGCTCCAGTATACTATTTACTATAGATCCATTGGATAAGAATGTTTGTCATTTTTAATGTGATGCAATTGATTCAGTATTATGTCACTAGTACACATGCCCTGAGAGAGACCCTAAAGTTTACATTGATCACAGAAACTGCAAACTCTCTATAGTGTTATCACTAATCAAGCAGGATCCGCACTGACAACAGGATGAGCTCCCCCTGCTGGCCTTCCTAACTATTGGTGCCAACAGCAAACCCATTTTCCTTCAGGATTTCCATTATCCAGGTACTGGCCAAGCTTAACCCTGCTTACCTTCAGTCGTGTGCAGTTGATAGTTGCAGGTTACTTAATGCTTTCCTTTAAGAATCCCATACACCCTGGAACATTTTTACATGTTTTACATTCTTAAACTTTTAAAATAATATTTAAAAAAATCAATATGGATAACATAGATTCTTGGCCTTCAGTGTCTCATATCAGCTGTGCTGTATCAGATTGAAATTCTAATTGTCTATGGAAGTCAAACAAAATGTCAGGGTGCTAAAATAAAACCATTTTAAAGAGCCTCAGTATTCTAAACAGCACTATGTTCTTAAATATTTCATTACATTGAGAAACTTTTCTGCAAATTAAAGGTTATACAAAAATACTCTGAAATTAATAACATTTCACCCATTTCAAAGTTCCCACACGAAGCATGTTGGGAATTAGAAATCCACTGTCCAGTTTCAGTTGTCAACAAGAATGATCACAACACGATTGAGCAAACTTTTATGTAGATTGCTTCTGCTTTAGCTGGTACAGTGCTGTCACTGGGGCGGTACCCTAAGGTACAAAAGTGAAAAGGTACATCTTTGTACCTTACTCACCCCTAAATGGTACATATTAGTACCTTATACACTCACCTAAAGGATTATTAGGAACACCTGTTCAATTTCTCATTAATGCAATTATCTAATCAACCAATCACATGGCAGTTGCTTCAATGCATTTAGGGGTGTGGTCCTGGTCAAGACAATCTCCTGAACTCCAAACTGAATGTCAGAATGGGAAAGAAAGGTGATTTAAGCAATTTTGAGCGTGGCATGGTTGTTGGTGCCAGACAGGCCGGTCTGAGTATTTCACAATCAGCTCAGTTACTGGGATTTTCACACACAACCATTTCTAGGGTTTACAAAGAATGGTGTGAAAAGGGAAAAACATCCAGTATGCGGCAGTCCTGTGGGCGAAAATGCCTTGTTGATGCTAGAGGTCAGAGAAGAATGGGCCGACTGATTCAAGCTGATAGAAGAGCAACTTTGACTGAAATAACCACTCGTTAGAAAACCGAGGTATGCAGCAAAGCATTTGTGAAGCCACAACACGCACAACCTTGAGGCAGATGGGCTACAACAGCAGAAGACCCCACTGGGTACCACTCATCTCCACTACAGAAAGGAAAAAGAGGCTACAATTTGCACAAGCTCACCAAAATTGGACAGTTGAAGACTGGAAAAATGTTGCCTGGTCTGATGAGTCTCGATTTCTGTTGAGACATTCAGATGGTAGAGTCAGAATTTGGCATAAACAGAATGAGAACATGGATCCATCATGCCTTGTTACCACTGTGCAGGCTGGTGGTGGTGGTGTAATGGTGTGGGGGATGTTTTCTTGGCACACTTTAGGCCCCTTAGTGCCAATTGGGCATCATTTAAATGTCACGGCCTACCTGAGCATTGTTTCTGACCATGTCCATCCCTTTATGACCACCATGTACCCATTCTCTGATGGCTACTTCCAGCAGGATAATGCACCATGTCACAAAGCTTGAATCATTTCAAATTGTTTTCTTGAACATGACAATGAGTTCACTGTACTATGGTCACAGTCACCAGATCTTAACCCAATAGAGCATCTTTGGGATGTGGTGGAACGGGAGCTTCATGCCCTGGATGTGCATCCCACAAATCCCCATCAACTGCAAGATGCTATCCTATCAATATGGGCCAACATTTCTAAAGAATGCTTTCAGCACCTTGTTGAATCAATGCCACGTAGAATTAAGGCAGTTCTGAAGGCGAAAGGGGGTATTAGTATGGTGTTCCTAATAATCCTTTAGGTGAGTGTAAGGTACATATCAGTACTTTAAGAGTGTGTATTAGTTCCTTAAAAGGTACATATTAGTACCTTTTTGGTTTTGTACCTTAGGGTACCGCCCCCAGTGACAGCACTGTACCTTTTTTTTCTGACAGTGTTGATACCTGAAGAATTTCTTCCCTCCGTGTGGGTTTATTATGTGTTGTGTCATGTTCAGAAGGAGTGGTTTAGTTTGCAATTCACTTCTGAAATTGATCAAGTATGTTGCAATATAACAATATTATTCCCCACTAAAAAAAAAAAAAAAAAAAAAAACTTTTAAAATGATTGGCAATAAATGGATAGTTCATCCAAAATTAAAATGGATTTACTCACCCTCAAGTCATCCAAATCTGTATAAAAATGTTTTGTTGTAAATGATGACAGCATTTTCATTTTGTCTTTTATTGTAAATGTAAATGTAAAGTAGTGCTTTGTAGTGTTTTATTTAGAAAATAGTTACACTCTTGTGTTTGTTGGTGATCATATGTTTAAATCAAATGTAACAGAAGATATAGTAGATATCCGGTTTAAATTAGAACAATAAAATGGAATTAGATGGAATTTTGGTGAAAAACGTTATGGCAGGTGTAAAACTAAAGGTTACACCCTTGGACCCTAGAGAGCTGATCGTACAAGTTCTATAATTGCTGAGTCACAGCAATACAGCTGTGTCATGTCTGTTTCCATTTGCTGTGGACAGACTGAGCGTTCATACTGGTACAATCATGCTTTGTCAGTGTCATTCTATGACCAGGTGGAACACGACGAATCTCATCACCGTTGCATGTTATTGCAGAATAGTCCCATGATACGGCTGTTGCTATAGTATTCAGGGTATTATGCATCCTTGAAAACCTGAAATAGTGTAATTTGTTTTTCTCAATGTGGGAAAAATTTGAAAATGAACTCTGGAAAATTATTTGCTTA
Organism: Paracanthobrama guichenoti; assembly: GCA_018749465.1. NCBI lineage: Eukaryota > Metazoa > Chordata > Actinopteri > Cypriniformes > Gobionidae > Paracanthobrama > Paracanthobrama guichenoti. The sequence goes on from CM031945.1 coordinate 6,389,082, forward strand.
ATTATCCTGTAAAATGTTTGAATGTAGCATTGCAATAAAAGTCAAAAGTGAAAAGAAAAAAAATTACCCAGGATGGTCAGGATGGCATAAAATGAGGAAGAGGAAGGCCATACTTCCTCTTAAACCCCACCCCTGGAACCATGCTTTAACCCAGAGATAAAAGCTATGTATTGAAGATGTAGTTTATATCAATTCTAAATAAAGAACATGAAGAAAACTCTTGGTGTCTTTTTTCTTTAATCTAATGTGCACCTTAGACTAGAAAAAGGAACCAAAATCATATAAAAACAAACATTTATACAAATATTACAAACCAAAGAAACACAGGGTATATACAGAAATTAGGGGTAATTTATGACATCGTCACATTTTTTCTTTTTACAATATAGGAATCATGGGATCAGACCTGGCACTCTTCGGATTTACCACCATGACAGCTAAGGTTGCGAAATCTTATTTTGTCACTGCTGACACTGCATATTAAGTGACACAGAAAGTGTGTATCATCATGAATAGAATTAAATGCACAGTCGGGTTTTATTGATTTGTTTCCGCTAAATCTTTCTGTTAGCTAACATCATAGACATTCTAATGATAGAAGAAACAATATTGTGTAATATTTAATTTATTTCTCCATAGATGGATGAGTATTATTTGATTGCATTGATAAAACAACGTGCACATTTGATTATTATTAATAATAATAATAATAATAATAATTTAAATACAAATCATGCTTTTTGGGGCATTTACTATAGTATTATTTTAAGTACCTGGCTGAAATAAAAACAACCATATTGAACAAAATATGAATGATTACATTGTAGTCAGTATATGCTTTATTTCCTGAGCTTTTGGTTCTTCTGATGGCTTTTTTGCACAATAAATTAAAACCCATATGCTGCTTTGCCTTTCTTGCCAAATAATTGTTATTTTAATACCTTAACCAAGTTTATAGTGTATTCTTCCCACTATAATATACTCCTCATATTTAGTTTGTTTAATAGAACCTGAAATGTCATTAAATGCAAATATCTCCTCCGGACATCAATTTTGTCCACTACTGTGCTGCATCACTATTGAGTATCCTGCTGGTGAATGAGTTGTGACCTCAAAAGCTGCAGGAAAAAATATAAATCTGTTTAAGCTTATAAAAGCTAATCATCAGCCTTGCTATAGGAGAGGCTAGTGAACGGCTGATTCCACCCTCAGCAGATCAGTGTTGGCCACTGGGGGAAACCAGTAATATTTGCTTTGTACTCACATAGTTCTCAGGGCACAGCTCAGTGTCAGGTGTGGTTACACTTGTTGCTGACACACGCCGAGGGTGCGTGTGTTGATGCAATAATGCTTTGTCATTGTCACCCGGCTATTTCCAAAAGGGGCATTTCAAGGCGATGCCATAGAAGAACCAGTTTGGGTTCCCCAAAGAACCTTTTAGTGAACAATTCTTAAAAGAAGCATTTTTTGTTTGTTTGTTTGTTTGTTTTTGATAGTGTGAAGAACATTTAAATAATCTTAAGAACCGTTTGTTCTCGAGCACTAACAGTCTACTACAGTCGACATACAGTTGACATGCAGTAGAATGAGTAAATTGGACCATTGTGTTGTGTTTTGTGTATATTAATAACACGCAGAGTCTGACACTTTTCCATGTGCTCTCTTTTACCGACTTTGCATGCACATCAGACATCAACAATCAATCGATCATCAGGTAATACAACATAAGTCAACTTAATCAAACACAGAGTGATAAACCAAATCCACCACATCCCCCTTTTTTAACCCAACTAAAGTATGGTACTTACTTTTAACTCGCTTCACTCAAATATTCCATTGCACATATACAAGCTTATCAAACTGTAACTTTACTTGAACATTTGACAAATTTAACTAACCAAAAACCATTTCAAAAGTTTACACATAAATGTAACTTCAAACATCAATGGTACATTCAAATTACTCTGAGAATATTTAGATTCTTGTTATTGAACAGTTCTCCTTTCTTTCTCTTCTTACTTTTTTTTTTTTTTAAAGAAAATTACATGTCACTTGACCATAACATAATCATTGTATCTAGAGGGTGGTTTTACCTCTCTACCACTTCTTGTACGGCATGTAGTGCGTTCATCTACTCTCATCAGAGAAGTCTCTGGTGACTGATCAGCCAGTCTGGGCAACTGATTGGAGATCTCTTCCAAATGTTCATCAGTATCATCTCCTTTGCACAGACTTTTATGTATCTTTCTCAAGTGGCGTCTGTTTCTCCTGAATGTCTTTCCTCCTGGCATTTGTACCGTATAAGCCCGAGGTTCATCTCTCTGGTGCACTACTACAGCAGGCTTCCATCCATACCTGGTCTGCATATGCACTGTGGATCCTGAAACTAGTTCAGGTAGTGTCTTGGCATTACGGTCGTACTGATGCCGCATTTGAGTTTGCAAATCTACCAGTCTTTTGTGTACATCTTGTGGAACTGTTTGTTGCAGCACAGCACTAGAACATGGAATTGTACTCCGTAAAACTCTGCCCATCAGCATTTGGGCAGGAGATTCATTCAGACCTGTCACTGGTGTGTTTCGAAGTGACAGTAGCACTAGATGTGGGTCTGTGCCAGTTTGCGTTGCTTTCTTTAACGCATGTTTAACAGTCTTTATCGCTCTCTCTGCAAGTCCATTGGACTGCGGGTATCCTGGGCTGGAGAATGTGAGTTTAAAGTCCCATGATGCTGCAAATGACTTCATCTCGTAACTGGCAAATGGAACATTGTCACTCATGCATTCTTTTGGGATACCATGTCTGGCAAAGACTGACTTCATTTTTTGAATCACTGTGTGAGCTGATTTGTCAGGTAAGTTCAGAACTTCTGGGAATTTTGTCAAATAATCCACAAGCAATAGATAAGACTGACCTTTCAGATCGAAGATATCCACTCCCACTTTCATCCATGGTAGTTCTGGAACATCATGTGTAATGAGTGGCTCTTTCTGTTGTTGTGGCTGGAGTTGTTGGCACGGTGCACATTTTTCCACCATCATCGTAATGTCTTTCGCCATTCCAGGCCAGTATAGGGATTTTCTTGCCTTGGCTTTTGTTCTCTGTATCCCTTGATGAGCTATGTGCAGCTTTTCCAAGATGACCTTTTTGAAGCTCTGAGGTATGATTATCTTGTCTCCTACCATCACAATTCCATTTTGTACGCTGATTTTGTGTCGCATAGGCCAAAAGCTGTGTAGGTTACTGTTCACGCTACGTCTTTTCTGTGGCCAGCCAGTCTCCACTTTCTCACGCAAATCTTGCAATATATTGTCTGCTGCAGTGGCCTCCTTCAATTGTTGAAGTGTTTGTGGACTCAGCGCATCTGTGGCCTCCAAGCCATGCACAACTTTCTCATCATAGAGGTCTTCGCCATCTTCAGCCTCCGTAGTCACAGTGGCACGGGATAATGTATCAGCAATATGCATCTGCTTGCCTGGTGTATATGTAACAGTCAGCTCATACTTTTGTAGTTGTAGTAACATTCGCTGCAATCGTGCTGGAGCTTTGCACAACTGTTTCTGCATGGTGTTCTCCAGGGGCTTATGATCTGATTGGACTGTAACTGGCTTGCCATATATGTACTGATGGAACTTCCTTGCTGCATAGACTATGGCAAGTAACTCTTTCTCTATTTGAGCATATCTTTGTTCAGTTTCAGTCAGTGCTCGTGACGCATAACACACAGGGTGTCCCTCTTGCAAGAGACAGGCCCCCAGACCGTCTTTTGATGAGTCTGCCTGAATTGTAAGTGGTTTTTTGTGATCGTAAAACTTCAGCACAGGTGATCGTGTGAGAGCAGACTTCAGACTCTCTAAAGCAGCGCTATGATGGGGATTCCACTGCCATTCAGCATCCTTCCTCAGCAACTGTCTAAGAGGTGCTGTGAGTGTAGCTTCATTCGGAATGTACTGCGCTAAGTACTTAGTCATGCCCAGTAGGCGTTGCAGGCCTTGTTTGTCCTCCGGGGGTGGCATGTTTATGATCGCCTTCACTTTCGCATCATGAGGTTGCAGGCCGGCTGGTGTGATGATGTGTCCCATGTATGTCACTGTATTGACCTTAAACTGGATCTTCTCAGCGTTAAATTTCACCTTAGTTACTTTTGCTCTCTCGATGACCTTTTCAAGGATCTCATCATGCTCCTGTTCAGATGAGGCAGCAATAATCATGTCATCAGCTATGATGTGTACTCCTTGTATGTCACCAAAAGTCTCACAGTTTTTCTGCTGGAACACCTCACTTGCTGACTTGATGCCAAATGGGAGCCTCAGAAAACGATATCTGCCCCATGGTGAGTTGAAGGTGCATAATTTTGAGGATGGCTCATCCAAATTGATCTGCCAGTACCCGTCTTTTTCATCAAGAATGGTGAAGATGGATTTACCTGCCAGGTTGCTGCAAACATCATCAGGAGTGGGAATGGAATAGTGCTGCCTTTTTATCGCCTTATTCAGGTCACGAGGATCCAAGCATACCCTCAGTGTACCATTCTTCTTTTCTGTGATAACAAGACTGTTCACCCATTCTGTGGGTTCCGTCACAGGGCATATAACACCTCTGTGCACAAGATCTTGAAGTGTTTCTTTAAGTCTGTCTCGAACAGACAGCGGAATATTTCTGCATCCATGGATTACAGGTGTGACTGTCGGGTCAACATGTATGTGGTGAACTCCTGGAAACTCACCTAACCCACTGAAGACTGATGGATGCATCTTGACCAGCTCTTCTTTGGTTGATGCAGACTTTTTTGACAGCAGTTCAATCCTTTTCACCAGCTCCATATCCTCACACGCTGCTCTGCCTAGGATTGGCACATCTGAATGATCGGACACATAGAACTGTAATGTGTCTGTAGTTTTGTGAGTTTCGCATTTCAAAGAAACAACGCCTTTTGGAATGGACCGTGTTCCTCCAAAAGCTATTAACACAGTTGAAGTAGGCTGTAGTTTAACTAGGCCCGGGATCTTCTGGAAAATGGCTAAAGGCAACACATTTGCTTCTGCACCTGTGTCCAGCTTGAATCGTACCTTTACACCTCGGATGGTGGCTGTTGTATACCACGCACTGTCCTCTACTTGTTCCATTTCATGGACTCTGCTTCGTTCACTATGCTGTGCACTGCCTTCCCTCTGCTATCTTTGCGACTGACCGTGTGGCACACCTTGGAAAAATGATTGCTTTTGCCACACTTGTGACATGTTGCACCGAAAGCTGGGCATTGGCGTGGCTCATGGCTCTTTCCGCATCTGCAACAGGGTCGTGTTACTGGTTTCTTACTGTTTTTGTTTCTTGCAGAAAGTTTTTTCCATTCTGTCTTTTTTTCTATAGTATGTACTTGAGAGTCGTGTACAGCAGCGGCATTTTGCATTACTTGTATCTGTGTTTTAGCTAACTCAGTTGCCCTGCATATTTCAATTGCTCTGTGCAATGATAGGTCATTTTCGCGGAGTAATCTTTCTTTGAGAGATGGATTTATTATGCTAAACACCAGCTTGTCTCTTAGCATGTTGTTCTCACTTGGTCCAAACTCTGTGATGAATCTGTCCGCGGTAATACCGTCTGCCATGGGATGAGACCAGAACTGATGCCTCTCAAACACAATGTTTTTCTGTGGGCTACAGTGGTCTCGGAATGCTGTGAGTACTTCTTCGAGCGTCTCGTTCTCTTCATCAGCGAGATTAACGTTGAGTGTGTTATACACTTCCAATGCATCTTCTCCGACGGTGTGAAGTAGAATTGCAATCTTGATTTGCTCTTCTTTTGCACTCGCACCTGTCGCAGTCATATACAAACAAAAACGCTGCTCCCATCTATGCCAATTTTCCGCTAAATTGCCCGTTAGCATTAGTGGCGAGGGTGGCTTGAACTGTTCCATGTTCGTATGCCGTTCGTTCGTCTTTTGTTTTTAGCTTGCTTGAAAATCACTTAGTTAATCAAACTGATAGCGGTACTCACGGCATCGTCACTTCTGACACCATGTTGTGTTTTGTGTATATTAATAACACGCAGAGTCTGACACTTTTTCCACGATCATCAGGTAATACAACATAAGTCAACTTAATCAAACACAGAGTGATAAACCAAATCCACCACACATTGAAATAAAGTGTAACCTTTTTATTTATTAGACATAAAAGCTAAATAAATGTAAATTCTAAATCTAAATGACTTTAAGATAAATAACTAATTTGTTAAATAATAGCATTTAAACAGCCCTCCTAAATCCTGAGCTTAGACCATCCTGATAGTCCTGTGAGCTGGAACCAGGCCTAACCACCTATACCAGTTTGAACCACTATGACACACCTATGGGTCAATGGCTTGTAAACATTTCACTTTGTTTTTTGACCCATCGAGCTCATGAGTATAAACAGCCAAAGAGTTGGAATGAAGGCAGAGAATAGGCGTGCCTGGATACAGATTTGACATATAATTGTTGTGAAAATAGTGGCACAGTTGTGTCATCAGAAGTGATGACAGTTGTGTCATCACACTTTTAATTACTTTATATTTGAACATATTATAATATATTACTCAAAACTCTCATAATGTACTTGACACAAAGTTTTGAATAATTATTGTTCAGTAGTGAATTTGTCTGAATCTGAATGTAGTTGAAGACATGGCTACATAAAGGTTTAATACAGTTATAAGCATATGTTGTTACTAAAGATTTTTTAAGGTGTCAAATAGTTTTTATTTTTTAAGAAGGAAATAAAATACACGACTATGACAGTTGATATGGTCTTTGTTATCTTAGAAACTGACTGTCTTGTCGCGTGCGCATTCAGCTCGTTCTTTGATTGGCTGGTTTCAGTTCCAGTGACGCGTCATGTTGTGATCGTATATAAGACAAACGCGCACCTTCATTTCACTCACAGCTTCAGGAAGATCTGCAGAGGTTCTTGCTTCAACAGTGATTGAACGGAACTTCGATCTCGACGCAATTTATTTAAATCTATTTATATTTCTTATTTATTTTTAACCAAAGTTGTGATAATAAAACCGCAGAAATGGAGACTTCTCAGATTCGCCAGAACTACGACCGCGACTGCGAGGCTTTGATCAACAAGATGATCAATTTGGAGCTTTACGCTTCCTACACTTACACTTCAATGGTATTTACCTCTTTATTTATTCTGTTCTCAGAACTTCTGCCTGTCGTGTCTTGGTTGTGACGAGTTCTCTCTCTTAAAATTATTAAATCTTTTTTTGACTTCATGCATAAAATACTATTTTCCCCTTTCACAAGTTTGTATCAGCTATTGTGGCATTCAGACTATCAGTGTTTTTCTGCACTCAAGTTATACTGAAAAAGATGCAGTCAGTTCGTATTCTTCATTATTGTGCACCTGTAGAAATATATGGCATGCATTTTAGCTTATTAGTGGTGCTGCTGCTAAATATGAGCTGTTGTTGTTGTTGTTGTTGGTAAGACTCTAGTTAAGTCCTTTTCTTTTGATTTCGCTCCAATCAGGCTCACTACTTCAAACGGGATGATGTGGCTCTTCCTGGTTTTGCCAAGTTCTTCAAGGAGAACAGTGAGGAAGAGCGCGAGCACGCTGATAAATTCATGGAGCTCCAGAACAAGAGGGGCGGAAACATTGTCCTTCAAGACATAAAGGTGCTTTGATAGTATTCTGCACTAACCAGTGTCACCCTGTTTTGTTTTGAACAGGCAAAGCTGACTCTAGAACAATTGTTCTGGAATGACATTATGCCTAATTCTAAGGGACTGCTGAATTAAGGAGGTCCTTGCTCACTCATGTGTTTGTTTCTCTCTTCAGAAGCCTGATCGTGATATGTGGGGCAATGGACTGACCGCTATGCAGTGCGCTCTTCAGCTGGAGAAGAACGTCAACCAGGCTCTGCTGGACCTTCATAAGGTCGCCTCTGAGAAGGGAGATCCTCATGTAAGTCCATGTACATGCTCCTTGATGCTTTTATTCCATCATAATTTATTGATTTAAATGCCCTAAGTTATTTTCTGTGTTGTCCAACAGCTGTGTGACTTCCTGGAGACTCACTACCTGAATGAGCAGGTTGAGGCCATCAAGAAGCTTGGTGACCACATCACCAACCTTTCCAAGATGGATGCTGGCAACAACAGGATGGCGGAGTACCTGTTTGACAAGCACACCCTGAGCAGCTAAAAACAGCTCTCAGATCACCTGCATGCAGAAATCATCAAGCTTATTTTTGCACTTATGCAATTTTTTTTTTTAAACTCTGAGACATATGGTTACATCTAGTAAATGTAATTGAATAAAATGTTGTCTTGGTTTAAGTAGTCATCAGGCCTTTACTGTTACATGTACACACATTGGTTTTAACCTTGTGGATTTGATGAATAAACATTTTGGGCTGGATTGACTTGGGTTTTTTTTTTTATTTATTTTTTTATTGTGAGCATCAAGTAGTCTATATCCAGGCTCAAAAGTCGTAAAATGTGTTTATTTTTTACATATCAGTCGGTCTGAAGCCCAGTTTATATTTCTGCGTCGAGTGTACGCCGTAGCCTGTGTGTAGCAAGCGTAGACTACAACGTACCCTGAGGTGTTGCCATAAAGGCTGATTTATACTTCTGCGTCGGACCTGCACCGACGCCTCTACGCCGTGGGCTACGTCTTTTTTTTTTTTTTTTTTCTTTCTTCATTTATACTTCTGCGTTATTGTCCACAGCGACACAGTTACACATGCAGAGGGAGCATGATAACCCTGAGGGAGGGGTTCTGGCAGACCAATCACTGCGCTTGAGGTCCGCGTCGAATTGACGCGTTGTTACATTTTTGGAGAGGTGCGCGTCAGGCTACGTCGTAGTCTACGCGTGCTACACACAGCCTACGGTAGCTACGGCGTACACTCGACGCAGAAGTATAAATTGGGCTTAACGCTGCTATGGGTTGTGTGCGTCCGGAAACAGCCCTCGAGCTTCTTTCAGAGAGTGTCTGTGGCTTTACGGAGAAAAAATAAACCAAACATTTTTTTATCAATAATCAAAGCTAATGTACTGATGTAATTAAAAATCTATATATTATATATTTTAAAATATTACATAATTCACCAATGCCCGTTTGTCATTTATAATACACCAACCAATTGTGATCTGGCAGAACAAGTTAAAATTCCTTTGGGCAATGTGAAGTGGAGCGGTAATCTTTTTAAAGTTTAATTTAAAGTTTTAATTCATAAATCGGTTGAAAATTACATGGACAGATGAACAAACGTTTGTGGAACAATTTCCAGCGGTTTGTCTAATTTTATAAATCAAATTGCATCGCTGACAAAATGGATGTTAACTGACAACAAACAAAGCACTGCACAAAACCACACAGCACCAAAAGTCGCATTAATGGTAAGTAACGTTAGTGTTAAATTCACTTGTATTTATGCAAGTTATACTGATACACCGTTTACTATTGGATGAAACTATCAAAGTTAATGAGGCCCAAGAGCCACCGGCACCTACAGGTCTATTATGTGAAATGTGACGTGAAAGGACGTTATTATATTACCATTTTTGATAATTATGCAGCATTATGAAAGAAGTCTCTTGTGCTCATCAAGTCTGCATTTATTTGATCAAAAACAGCAATATTGTGAAATATTAAAATAATGGTTTTCTATTTTAATATATTTTAAAATATAATTTATTCCTGTGATCAAAGCTGAATTTTCAGCATCATTACTCCAGTCTTCAGTGTCACATGATCCTTCACAAATCATTCTAATATGATGATTTGATGCCAATGTTGGGAACAGTTGTGCTGCTTAATATCTTTTTATAACCTGCTGTGATACTCTTTTCAAGATTCTTTGAATAATAAAAAGTTAAAAATACATAATGTAATAATATTTCACAAGATTAGGCTACTGCTTTTTTCTGTATTTTTGATTAAATAAATGCAGGCTTGATGAGCATAAGAGACTTGCAAAAACATAAAATAGTATCCAAACTTTTCACTCACACACGCACTCGCACACGCAGGTTTGTTTTGCTATATTAGTGAGGACATTGCATAGACTTACATTGATTTTTGTTGGGCTTGGCTTCAATTTCCTCAAGTCCGCGTGTTCGTTAAATGAGGAGAGCAGAAACTAAATATAGTATAACTGTTTAATAATTAATTAAGTCAGATGAAGAAAGCATACAGAGCTCTGGGTCACAGCTATCCCTAATTACACAATCCTATGCGAGGCTTATGTTCAGGCAGTCTGCAACAGCTCCCCTCTCCCTTGACCCCAATATTTATACACAAAATATGAAGGAAGTCGATTCCTGATCAGATGACTTCTGCTTCGTTTTGCCCTTTTCACCCCGTTCCAGTTCCTATTTTTAACCCTGCACACAAGACTGCTTCATAGTTAAGGAACACAGACAGAGCATAAGTTACCTTATAGCAAAACGATTCCTTATAGCTCATAGCTACTAGCTTTTAATCTAAACCACTATCACACATTAGCTTTTCGCTAGCCTGTTAGCTTGCCATCTCTGCACCCGGGTCTCCTGTTTTCTGAGTTCATTAAACAACTGTGGTGAGTTGGATTAGTAAATAGACTCCATCAAACAACTTTGGTAAGTTGGATTAATCAACAAATATGGTAAGCCATGTCTTCTCCAGTCATTGTCACTTGCACCGCATGTTTCATGTTTAGTGTATCGGTCTCCGTTGGCGAGCAGGGCTTCACATGTGATACATGTAAGGAGATAGTCAGGCTGACGGAGAAGATTTCAGAATTAGAGACACGGATCCAGACTTTATTTGAGAGTAGTGAGAATGTAACAGCTTTAGACACTGCTTTGGATGCGAATAGCTTAGTGAACATTGTACATTGTTCGGTTCCGGCTGTAGAGCCCATGCAACAGGGCAATTGGGTAACGGTGAGGTGGCATAGTAGCGGATAAAAAAAAAAAACACTCTTCCGTTCCGATTAGAACATCAAACAGGTTCTCCCCACTCACTGATGCACCCACTGAGAATCCTGTTGAAAATGCCCTAGTTATTGGTGATTCTATTACACGGAGCGTGAAAATAGAGACACCAGCCACCATAGTCACATGTTTACTGGGAGCCAGAGCGCCTGACAAAGCAAATTTAAAAGTGCTGGCTAAAGCTAATCGTATATTCTCTAAGATTATTATTCACATCGGCACTAACAATGTTCGACTTCGCCAGTCGGAGATCACCAAAATTAACATTAAAGAGGTGTGTGAACTCGCAAGTGCGATGGCAGATGCAGTTTTTTGTTCTGGTCCGCTCCCTGTTAAAAGGAGTGATGAGATACTTAGCAAACTATCATCACTCAATGGCTGGTTGTCTAAGTGGTGTCCGCAAAATAACATAGGGTTCATAGACAATTGGAAAAGCTTTTGGGGCAGACCTGACCTGTTGAAGAGGGATGGCATCCATCCTTCTTGGAGTGGTGCCGCTCTTCTCTCTAGTAATTTGGCATATGGTCTTAGAGCCAAACCTTGACTAACTGGGGCCCAGGTCAGGAGCAGACGGACTGGCTTACCCGACCGTCTGCTAGCTGTCTCCCGTTACAGAAGTCAGATAAATCCCAACACATAGAGACTCTTTCACCTAGATATTATCACATAGAGACTGTGTCTGTTCCCCGAATTAGTAAATACAAAAAACCATCAAGACCATTCAACAGTAAAAACTTAATTGATGTCCAACAAATAAACAACAGATATAATACAGATAATCAAATGATAAAGCTTGGGTTGCTGAATATTCGATCCCTTTCCCCAAAAGCGGTTATTGTTAATGATATGATTACAGATAATAATCTAGATGTGCTGTGTTTGATAGAAACCTGGCTAAAACCTGACGACTACATTACTTTAAATGAGTCCACCCCACAAGATTATTGTTATAAACACGAGCCGCGTCTGAAAGGCAAAGAGGGAGGGGTTGCTGTAATTTATAATAATATCTTCAGTATTACTCAGAAGTCTAGTTTCAAATATAATTATTTTGAAGTTTTAGTGCTTTATGTAGCGTTATGTAGTGTAATTGATAAATCCCGTTTGACATTTATGCTGGCTACTGTATACAGGCCACCAGGGCACAATACAGACTTTATCAAAGAATTTGCTGATTTTCTATCAGAGTTAGTACTGGCTGCAGATAAAGTACTAATTGTTGGTGATTTTAATATCTATGTAGATAATGAAAAAGACGCATTGGGATTAGCATTTAGTGACATTCTAAACTCTACTGGAGTAAGGCAACACGTGTCAGGACCCACTCATCGCCTTAATCATACTCTAGACCTAATATTGTCACATGGAATAAATGTTGATACCGTTGAAATTCTACAGCAGAGCGACGACATCTCAGATCATTACCTAGTATCATGTATACTTAATTTAGCTAAGGCTGCAAAGCTGTCCCCTTGCTTCAAATATGGCAGGACTATCACTGCCGCCACTAAAGATTGCTTTATAAATAATCTTCCTCATCAGTTTCATCTCCTCAGCATCCCAGATAGCCTAGAGGAACTGGATTTTGCAACAGAAACTATTGGCTCTCTTTTTTCCAGCACTTTAGACACAGTTGCTCCCCGGCGCTTAAAGAAGATTAAAGAAAATAATCCAATGCCGTGGTACAACGAGCACACACGGGCCCTTAAAACAGCAGCCAGAAAAATGGAGTGCAGTTGGAAGAAAACAAAACTAGAGGTTTTTCGTAATTTGTGGAAAGAGAGCATGATCACATACAGAAAGGCCGTAAAAACTGCTAGATCTGCTTATTTCTCGACTCTCTTAGAAGAAAACAAACACAACCCTAGGTATTTATTTGATACAGTGGCTAAGTTAACCAAAAATAAAGCTTCAACTTCTGATGGTTGTAAACAGCACAGCAGTAATGACTTTATGAACTTCTTTACGTGTAAGATTGACAATATTAGGAAGAAAATTATAACCATGCAGCCGTCTACTACAGTATCACATCAGACAGAGCATTGGATGTCTAGTAATTTCCTGCAATTTAATTCAGAAAAAAACAGAATTTTTAATTATTGGACAAAAAAACTCTGCAAGTAGTAACCTAGAATACTGTCTAACACTCAATGGCCCTCGTCAAGCCCTCATCGTCAGTTAGGAACCTGGGTGTACTCTTTGTACCAATCTTTCATTTGAAAGCCACGTTTCTATTCTATAATCTGTAAAACTTCATTCTACCATCTACCATTCTACCAATTCATGCGTTCATGACCTCAAGGCGAGATTATTGTAATGCTTTACTGGGTGGTTGCCCTGCTCGCTTAATAAATAAACTCCAGCTGGTCCAAAACGCAGCAGCTCGAGCTCTTACTAGAACCAGGAAGTATGACCATATTAGCCCGGTTTTGTCAACACTGCACTGGCTCCCTATTAAACATTGTATAATTTAAAAAATATAACATCGTAAATTTTAAAATCTTGCTTATTACTTACAAAGCACTAAATGGTTTAGCTCCCCAGTACTTGAGTGAGCTCTTAAAGCATTATACTCCATCACATCTACTGCGGTCTCAAAACTCTGGCCAGCTGAAAATACCTAGAATATCAAAATCAACTGCAGGCGGTCGATCCTTTTCCTATTTAGCACCTAAACTCTGGAACAGTCTTCCTAACATTGTTCGGGAAGCAGACACACTCTGTCAGTTTAAATCTAGACTAAAAACACATCTCTTTACTATGGCTTACACATAAAACATTATCAATTTCTATTATTCAAATCAGTAAATGATTGTTAGGCTGCATTAACTAGGTCAGCCGGAACCGGGAACACTTCCCATAACACCTGATATACTCGTTACATCATAAGAAGAATGGCATCTACGCTAATGTGAGTCTCTCTGTTTATCCCGAGGTTTACTGCAGTCAGCCGGATCCGGGCTGTATCCAGATCAGATGGTGGACCTGCGCCTGGACATGACCAACACATCCCTGAAATGTCTGTAGAGAGCGTGTCAAATAAACTCCCCCCCCGTAAATGCCGCATCGACACGGCATCCTCATTAAACCTGTCTGCGGTGTGACGACTCCAATCTTTCGAACAATCTTATGAATATCTATTGATCTAATATGACTTAAGACCTGCAATGTTGCCAGAATTATAATCATACACTGTTTGTTCGTCAGACAGAGGAGAACTGGCACCCCGACTGAGCCTGGTTTCTCCCAAGGTTTTTTTCTCCATTCTGGCCCTGAAGAAATTTTGGTTCCTTGCCACCGTTGCCTTTGGCTTTTGGCTTGCTCAGTTGGGGACACCTAAATTTCATCTATATTGCCGATCTGCCAGCATTGACACTATATGATACTTGAAATTAGCTGGATAACGTCACCGTTTCACCAGAACGGCTGTACAAATTCTGTTGCATTATTTTCCTGTTAACAACGTGAAGCTGCTTTGAAACAATTGGACTTGTTAAAAGCGCTATATAAATAAAGGTGATTTGACTTGAGTTATATGGACCTGTCATACATACCAACACCCTATGGCTATTGCTCTGGTCACTCTAATCCCCCACAGAAAGTACATATTTTTCTTACCCATTATAATCTTAATGCATGAATCATCTCATAAGCTAACATTGTCTTCAATGAACTATTGTTAATGATTGATCTCTAAAAGCATGCTAGCAATAATGCACAAACAAATATTTTATCCCCTTCATTTTATATCAGGTTAATGATATTTTCTATCCCCCTACACTACCCCTATCCCTAAACCTACCCATCCCAGAAACATGTGCAAAACAATAGATTTAAATAAAAACATGTTTTGGCTGGTTTATAAGCCTTTTTAACTAGTGAGGACCAGTCAAATTGTCATAATATTTTACTATAAGTGAGGAGATTTGGTCCCTCACAAGTATAGCCAAACAAGCTACACACACACACACACACACACACACACACACACACACACACACACACACACACACACACACACACACACACACACACACACACACTATTATTTTTATGTATTGCCCCTTTTTTTTTACATTTGAGCCCCTGCCCCTGAAGAATTCTCTGCACATCCCTGGTAAAACTAACAGAGTGAAAAATCTTTTATATATATTATATATTATATATATATATATATATATATATATATATATATAAAAACTGATTCAGTGAGCAGAAAAAAGGTTCCAATTGGTGTAATTCCAAACTGAAAAAGGTCATGGTTAGTCTTGTTTCTCAGTAATAGCAGTTCAACTTAAGGCTATACATTCATAGACAACTTTTCAAATAACCCTCCTTAAAAAGCTTAATTTAGACCTGTTGTAAAGATATTTTACTGATAATTTAATTCATTTAAAGTGGGAATATTTGTGACAATAGACCCAAACGGTATATATTATAATTCTAAATAATTATACAGAGTATAAATAATTGACAGGTGCATTGATTCATAAATGGACTGATTACAAATAAAATATGAAAATAATCCACAAAGGAATAGGGTATAATAACAATTTGATGGTTTCACACATGTATCCTAGGAAGTTGGTCAGGTTACAAACATACACGTATCTTCCATGAGAGAGAAAATGCTGAGTCACAGAGACGCAGCTCCGTGTCAGCTCTTGGGAGTTTGCACTTGTCGCTGACACAGAATGAGCTTTCATAGACCATTTCTGGTACAAAATTGCTTCGTAATGGTCACCTGTCTTCATTGTACTCTTCTAATCAGTCAGGTATCTAAAGGCAGTTACCAAGTGAAAAATGGCATTAACTCCAAAGTGGAATAATATGCTATTGTCCCATAATATTTGCTATATAATACACAGGCTCCTATAATATAGTGTTACCAGGCTTCACACACAGCAGATATAACCTGGAACTTCGTAATGCAGTTTTCTATTGATGAAAAATTAGAAAATGTCCTCTGGAAAACAAAATGGTCTATAGTTGTTCTAGAAAATTGGTTTAATTGAACATTAAAGTAAAACAATTTTTATATTATAATAAAACAATATGTATCACTAAAATATTGTAGCCTAATAAAACAACTATCATGATGAATGAGAATTGTGATATGCTAGCTATCTTGCTAATGCTGTGAATGTTGTGTAGCTACCTAACATTCTTAATGATTTAGTAGCTAAAGTTAATGATATGAGAGTGTTATCATTAATGTTTTAATCAGAACAATACTGCATAAACAATAATAAGTAATATCCTGTTTATAGTCTATGTATGAAAGATGCAATATGTGACTACAGAAATGGATGATGAGGTACACAATTAAGTGGGAGGCACTTATGTAAGAATATGAAGAGAAAAGAAAGTTGGGACGAAAAACTAAAAGTTGTATTTTAAATGATAATTTCTACGTTTCTATAGCAACATTTCAGAATGCAAATCATGCTTGTAAAAATTTTTTACAGAATGTAGTTAAATTTACTATGCCATTAATTATGAAAAAGAAATGTGATCTTGTCTTTGTTGTCTAACCTAAGACAGCGGATTGTCAAGTCACTTCGTTACTCAGCTCCAGTTACTGGTTTCAGTTCCAGTGACGCGTCATGTTGTGATCGTATATAAGACAAACGCGCACCTTCATTTCACTCACAGCTTCAGGAAGATCTGCAGAGGTTCTTGCTTCAACAGTGATTGAACGGAACTTCGATCTCGACGCAATTTATTTAAATCTATTTATATTTCTTATTTATTTTTAACCAAAGTTGTGATAATAAAACCGCAGAAATGGAGACTTCTCAGATTCGCCAGAACTACGACCGCGACTGCGAGGCTTTGATCAACAAGATGATCAATTTGGAGCTTTACGCTTCCTACACTTACACTTCAATGGCAAGTAGCCCATCTCTTATGGTTTTATCATTTTGCTAAATGGTTATACGGAACGTTGTACAGATATATAATATCCGTAGCCTTTAAATCGTAGGCTACAAATGCCATAAGCAGTAGCTACATCTCGCATCAGTCTATGGGAACATCCACAGCTGTTTACAGTTGTTAGGAGTGACTGCTGATCATCAGTCTTGCTCTTATTCTGTGATCGGTTTGATACATTGATTATGACTGTAGTTCTTGATGAAAGTAGTTCTTTGTTCCCTTGTTCCTTAACATATAGTTAGTTACATCTGTTCCTGTCCAATTTTGTTCAGGCTTTCTACTTCAAACGGGATGATGTGGCTCTTCCTGGTTTTGCCAAGTTTTTCAAGGAAAACAGTGAGGAAGAGCGTGAGCACGCTGATAAATTCATGGAGTTCCAGAACAAGAGGGGCGGAAAAATTGTCCTTCAAGACATAAAGGTGCTTTAATAGTATTTTGAAGGAAGCCATTTGACATTGAACATTGTAACATAAGCAAAGACTCAAGACCTCTTGTTATGGAATAACCTTATGCCATGTAACATGCTCACTGATCTGTGTATCTACCTCTCCAGAAACCGGAGCGTGATATGTGGGGCAATGGACTGATCGCTATGCAGTGCGCTCTTCAGCTGGAGAAGAGCGTCAACCAGGCTCTGCTGGACCTTCATAAGGTCGCCTCTGAGAAGAAAGACCCTCATGTGAGTGACCTTCATTTGTTGAAGTTGAGACTAAATTTTTATACATGCATGCTTTTAAAAAAGTTTCATATCTTGGGAAGTTTGCATCCTAATAATTTTCTGATGTGTTGTCCAACAGCTGTGTGACTTCCTGGAGACTCACTACCTGAATGAGCAAGTTGAGGCCATCAAGAAGCTTGGTGACCACATCACCAACCTTTCCAAGATGGATGCTGGCAACAACAGGATGGCGGAGTACCTGTTTGACAAGCAAACCCTGGAGAGCTAAATGCAGCTGTGCAGACCATGTGCACTAGGCTTAAATCATCAACCAATTTGTTCTCATCACACAGCTCTTGTTTAAAATTAAATGTGATATTACTATAAAATTATGCAGTTTTGCTCTTTTTATTAGTCATGATCTAGCCAAGCCGATGCTTCCCTGTTGAATGTGCACTAACTGGTTTTAACATGGTGAATTTGATGAATAAATGTTTCATTGGCGGGATTCACTTGTCTTTATTTTTACAACGGTGAGACCTGGCCATGAAGTCACATACACTCTTAGAATAGATATATAAGACACAAATGCATACTTTTAAGGGTACTGTCCCAGTGGCAAGCCACAGGTACAAAACTGTACTTTTACGAGTTGCCTGCCCATCTAGTCTTAATAGGTGAAAAAGTAAGTGAACTTGGTTTGCTGTAGTCGAAGGAGGCTCAATCCCAAGGTGAGCACAACCCCCCATAACAGTACTATGAATGAGCGAAATAGAGGAGGAGATGGGAAGGTGGAATGACTGCATTGTGCAATGACTGCTGCTTACGCTCATAATGACGATTGACAGGACTGAATGATTAGGCTCTTCCCAAATACATTCATGTAGTGAATTTAGGTTTATAATGACTTTCCATAAATGTCAATTAATAATGAAAATATCAAAATTATTTCCACTTATAGGTATAAAATTTTTGTTGTAAACAAGCAATAAAAATAAAATGTAGTTGAAGTATCAACGAGCAAAAAAACAACAGAAATTGGTGTAATATTGAAAACGTAACAGTAAAGTGTTACAAACAAGTTAATTTCACTCTAATATTACTAAAACTTCTTTGCACAAAAAGAAAAAAGGTATGTGAACTGATTACTGCAGTTACATTTGTAGTAGCCAGCATGCTTTACAAATAGGTTTCAAATATACTTGCATGTTCCACGAGAGAGATGAGAGAGAAAATGCTGAGTCACAGAGATGCTGCTCCAGCTCTTGGGAGCTCTTTGCTCTTGTAGCTGACAAAGAATGAAGTTTGCTGCAATTTCTGGTACAAAACTGCAGTCACACAACTCCAACATGTTATTGCAGGATTGTCTTGTGATATTTGCCTTATACGCTCCTATAATATAGTGTTAGGGTTTCCACTGTGCAGGCAGTTGCATAGTGTATTTTGTTAAATGACACAAAAGGATGAGTGCCATAAGTACAGTAAATTAAGTGTAAACTGCCTTCTGTCATGCATCTCAAAGATAAAACGATTCCCCTAAAACACATTCAAAGCACAGCTGAGCTAATGTTCTTAGTGAACATTTGCTGCAAAATGAACTCTCCCTTACAAAAAAGAAGTGTACTATTAGTATACATATTTTGAACTAAAAATAGAGTATACTTTCTACTTTGTATGTACTTCACAGAAATATACTTTCAAAAATTACACACAAGGCTTATACTGACTAAATAATTTTGGCCTATATACTTGTACTCAATACTGTTATACAGTGTAGAATCTCTGGATCAAAACACAGATGAAGAAGAAGCAGAAACAAGCCATATAAGCATTGCTTATGCACATGTAAAATTATCAAACATTAAACAGCATATATCAAAAAAAAAAAAAAAAAAAAACTGCCTAACGTTAACGAATGAAATGTCGACCCAGGAAGAGGAATAGAACTGTGAACCTTTGGGGGGTGTTGATGGACTCGATCTACTAATTGTTTTTAAATGTATAAATCATGCGCACAATTTAGGGTAAACATACCTATTAAGCTCACCAAAGTCTACATTGAGACATTTTAGTGCACAAGGAATTGGTTTCAGTACAAGAAGTTGTGTTAAAATAAAAGATTAATCTCTCACACAATAATATTTTAATTTATTTTAAATGACAAAAGCATTTAAATTAAGATGTACATCATTAAATGCAAAAAGTCTGTCTATGCTTAATGGGTACATGTTTGCACCCTTTAAGCACACCCCTGCTGCCATTAAGCTCACAACATGTTTTTTTTTTTTATGTTTTTTAATTGTATAAAGATTAACTTAAAGTAACAACCATCAGTTAATATTTAAAGTCTGTTTATGTAGCATTTGCATAGACGGTCAATGTGGATGAGCTTAAAGGGAGCACACTGAGCTTAATTGGAACAGCAAATAAATAATCTAGGTCATGTATTAAATTCATACATATTTTAAAAATGAACAGCTATTATCGAAAATATCTATGAAATTATACTCTTTCTTATTGATGTCACACTGAAGCTGTGATTTTCATAGTAGTGCACCTTTTGAGCTCACCTTACAATAATATGAAAAACAGTGTAAGTGTAAAACCACAGAACATCAATAAACTGTAAATGTATAATATAATGGATTTAAAAGTGCAAGCCAGTAATGCCTGTGAAGTAATATATTAGTGTAGCACACAATCTTATACAGCTAGTACGCTAACAATGCTCTGTAGCATCTGCGCTATGTTACTTAAACTATCTTTTGGATCTAACTGTAATTATTTCCCACATCCAGGTTCCAGGTTATAATATGCAAAAGTCTAAACATTAATCTCTTAATTTTGAAGTAAGAAGTTATACTTATCGAAAATAAAGGCTTAAACATCTAAAAATAAATAAATAAATAAAAAGCACATTTAAAGGGCTCCTCTTTTGGTGAAAGTTTTCAGGCAGCTTTCAAAATGGCCTCCAGACAGTGTGAACACATGGATACCCATATCTCAGTGTGCAATGGTCTGATTATCTTGAAATTACAGTAGGTATATAGTAACAAACACATCAATTGGTTCCGCCAAAGGAACGTCTTAATGGATCACTCAGATCCTGAGGGTGTGACATCTTTACACTTTCAAAGATCACTGATCACGAGATCACCCAGGTTTTTCCCAATTCTGAGAAATTCTGATGTGAAGATGATGCTGAGCTAGAAGCCTCGCAAGGAGCCCTAAGTTTGTGCCAGGCTACGGCCTTGTCTTTTCATTCACAAACTCCTCGGACTCCAACTGGTTCTGTCTCATCAAGACAACACCAGCAAATATCGACTGCAGCTTTTTCCATAGCTAAATTTTATGCATGTATATGTGAGTATGGTAGATTAGTTTAGCCTAGTTAATAAAGTCTTGTTCGTGTCATATGTAAAGTTGTTTGTGATTCATGCTTGTATGCTGGAGTCCCAAGCAGATTTTGGCTACATGCTCTTAGTAGGAGGCTTATTGTATTTTTTACATTTTATTAAAGTTTTTGGAATTAATAAATAAGTAACGAACCATAATGGACGAACAGGTTAGTTGATTGTGGTATTCATTCTGCTACATCAAGTTTGATAAACTGATCCAAATATTTAAAATTAATTATAACGAGTTATAATTAATTATTTATATTTCCCTTGTGTTGTGTAATCACATTAATCAAGAGAGATGACATTCGGGTAACGAACATGTCTCTTTAGGATTGCATGCCCAAAAAACAAAATTTCTCCCCCCAACCCCCTTACATGCATAACTTACCTGTTCCCCATAATACAACAACTCCCCCTAGTGGGCATTTACAAATTAGCAGTGTTAAGTGAACAACATCTCCCCCAGACATAAAGGGTTAGTTCACCCAAAAATGAAAATTAGCCCATGATTAACTCACCGTCAAGCCACCCTAGACATTCTTCTTTTAGACGAACACAATCAGAGTTATATTAAACATGTCTTGGCTCCTCCAAGCTTTATAATGGCAGTAACTGTTGTGCAATGTCGTCAGACGTAGCGTTAGCATTTTGAACTGCGAGAGGCGCGGGCCCTACACTTTTTCCATATGTTGAATACGGAAGGCGTTTCGCCGGAAGCTAGGTAATTTACGTTATAAAGTTTTAAATATGGAATAAATAAAGTATTTATATTTAAAAGTATAAAAATATTAAATAAAGTATTAAATTTTTTTTTTTTTTTTTTTTTTTTTTTTTACACACAATCGCATCGCTTCGCTTCAGAAGGCCTTTATTAATCCCCTGGAGCCGTGTGGAGCAGTTATATGATGGATAGAGGCACTTTTATGGACTTCAAAAATGACCCAACAGTCACTGCCATTATAAAGCTTGGAAGAGCCAGGACATGTTTAATATAACTCTGATTGTATTCGTCTGAAAGAAAAATGTCATATACACCTAGGATGACTTTAGGGTGAGTAAATCATGGGATAATTTTCATTTTTGGTGAACTAACCCTTTAATTTATTACATCTGTACTGCATTTACCTGAACATTACCAAAGATATAAAAGAGTATACTCAGTTAATTCAAAGGTTTATTCCTCTTACTTTTCACAAAATGCAGAACAATGCTCTAGTAACCCAGCATGTACAACATGAACATTTATATGTGTACCAATACCGTTCAACTTAACTTTAACCAGTATACTTTGAGTATTGAGTATATTTGAGTATACTTCAGTGAGTATTTAAGTTACAAAGTCTTTTCAACCACAATGGCTTCCTTCTACAACATCTCTCTGCTTGACACTTTCCAGTGGAGCAGAAGCTGATTGTTCAGCCAGAGTGAAATCTGTATGTAGGGGTGCTAAATGAGACACATCCCAAATTCGTCCATTGCTCAGCTCGTAACTGTGTGTTCCTTTTCTCCTTATAATCAGCATAGGAATTTTGATTTCCCTTTCTACATCCCTGAGCTTCAGAATCCTTGCTTTAGACTGTGTCCAGGTATGCTTTCGTCTTTTGTTGATTTTGCATCACTTTTGTTCTCAGTTTACTCATGGCAGGGTACAGATTGCACTTTTGAGTGGTAGTCACACATGGTAGTGTAATGGCATATCTGCCGCTAACAGGGCGTGCGTCTCAAAAGGGCCTACCACATCAATGCCCAGTTTCTACCAAGGACCGGCTGAATACTGAACTGGGGTCAGTGGTGTATGTGTGGTTCTAGCTGTCTTATCGTTAAGTTGGCAGGTGATGCAGGTTGTGATTGTGGACTGTACATGCGAATCCATCTTAGGCCACCAACACGTGTCTCTAAATTATGGTTTGGCCCTCACAATTCCTTGACGGCCTTCTTGTAGAGTGACCAAACATGAATGTAAGCCAAGTAGCATAATCAGTCTGTGAGTTCCTCTTTAGCACATATAGAGTCATGGATAGATAGTTCATCTCTTATTGGGAAGTAAGGAAGCACATCAGCAGGCAATGTTTTAGATGTTACAGACCAGTCATTCTCAATATATTGACAAAGTTTGGCGAACTCAGGGCAGGAGGAGCTTTCCGCAGCAAACTCAGCGACCTATGACATAGTCCGAAGTATCTGTTGTAACAATTGTGGGCAAAGCAGGGTCAAATAAAGCCAATGCAGGGCTATCTGCAATCAGTTCTTTCACTGGAAACTTCTGTGTACTTTGGTGGTCCATGTGAAATTTGCAGTTCCTATGAGCACATCTCTCATTGGCTCAACAACTGCTGCATAACTCAGAATAAATTTAGCATACCAAGCAGTGAGACCTAGAAATGGTCTTAGTGTGGATGCATCTGAAGGAGCTGGGGCATTTAGTATTGCCTCCAAGAGACTGTTATCTGGCATCAACCCCTCTTTGGAAATGGTATGTCCCAGGAATGTGAGTTTCTTCTGGTGGAACTTACATTTCTCTTCATTTAGATGCAAGCCTGCTTCTTGCAGTTTGTGTAGCACTGTTTTGAGTTGGGCATCATGACTGGCAGTAAAATCACCAAACACAATTATATCATTCAGATAAAACTAGACACCAGGAACATCTCTGAGGATAGTAGACATCAGTTTTTGAAATTGCTGCTGGGGCTGATGCTAATCCATAGAAGACTCTCTTAAAACGGAACAGGCCATCATGTGTTATAAATGCAGCCAGATCTCTGCTGTCCTTGTGTAGTGGAACCTGATGGTATGCATTTGCATGATCGATTGGGTAAAACATCACAGCGCCTCTCAGCTGTGAAAACATTTCTTCAATGTGTGGAATGGGATAGCTGTCCACAATGATTGCTTTGTTGGGTTCCCTGAGATCCACACACAATCTGATATCTCCAGATTTCACTATGATGGGCAATACACAGGGCAAGGCAACTACACTTTCAATAATGTCTGCTGCTAACAGATGGTTCAGCTCCACAGACACAGCATCCCTTACAGAAAAAGGTAATCGGAGCCAACTTCTGTGGCACAGGGTCAGCGTTTTCACACAGTTTCACTTGTACAAAGTTCTGGGAGAAGGAGACACCTGCTGCACAGACTGTTTGGAGGTGAATACTTTATTTATTTTTATGCACAGGTTCAAGGAACATAAAATATTATATATATATATATATATATATATATATATATATATATATATATATATATATATATATATATATATATATATATATATATATATATATATATATATATATATATATATATATAATATATAATATATCACTCACCTAAAGGATTATTAGGAACACCATACTAATACTGTGTTTAACCCCCTTTCACCTTCAGAACTGCCTTAATTCTACATGGCATTGATTCAAGGTGCTGAAAGCATTCTTTAGAAATGTTGGCCCATATTGATAGGATAGCATCTTGCAGTTGATGGAGATTTGTGGGATGCAACCAATTTGAAATGATTCGAGCTTCATGACATGGTGCATTATCCTGCTGGAAGTAGCCATCAGAGAATGGGTACATGGTGGTCATAAAGGGATGGACATGGTCAGAAACAATGCTCAGGTAGGCCGTGGCATTTAAACGATGCCCGATTGGCATTAAGGGGCCTAAAGTGTGCCAAGAAAACATCCCCAACACCATTACACCACCACCACCAGCCTGCACAGTGGTAACAAGGCATGATGGATCCATGTTCTCATTCTGTTTATGACAAATTCTGACTCTACCATCTGAATGTCTCAACAGAAATCGAGACTCATCAGACCAGGCAATATTTTTCCAGTCTTCAACTGTCCAATTTTGGTGAGCTCGTGCAAATTGTAGCCTCTTTTTCCTATTTGTAGTGGGGATGAGTGGTACCCGGTGGGGTCTTCTGCTGTTGGAGCCCATCCGCCTCAAGGTTGTGCGTGTTGTGGCTTCACAAATGCTTTGCTGCATACCTCGGTTGTAACGAGTGGTTATCTCAGTCAAAGTTGCTCTTCTATCAGCTTGAATCAGTCGGCCCATTCTCCTCTGACCTCTAGCATCAACAAGGCATTTTCACCCACAGGACTGCCGCATACTGGATGTTTTTCCCTTTTCACACCATTCTTTGTAAACCCTAGAAATGATTGTGTGTGAAAATCCCAGTAACTGAGCAGATTGTAAAATACTCAGACCGGCTCGTCTGGCACCAACAACCATGCCACGCTCAAAATTGCTTAAATCACCTTTCTTTCCCATTCTGACATTCAGTTTGGAGTTCAGGAGATTGTCTTGACCAGGACCACACCCCTAAATGCATTGAAGCAACCGCCATGTGATTGGTTGATTAGATAATTGCATTAATGAGAAATTGAACAGGTGTAAAATATATATCTAGGGGGGAAAAAACACTGCTGGGGAAAGAGTTAAAGTTAAGTTAAAGGTATATTTCAAGTAATGGCTCTACAGTCAGTAGCCTCTCGATGAAGCCCGCTTCTGACTGCTTGGGACATCTGGAAAATTGATTGAGAAGAAAAGGTGAACACTATCACGAGTCCAGTGTCGTGCCAACAGTGAGGCATCCTGAAACCATCCATATGTGGGGCTTCTTTTCATCCAGTGGATGAAGTGAGGCCAAGTGATTAGGACCCCCGATACAACCTGGAACAGAAGAGAACAGGGGATGGTAAAGATGGTTGAATGGATGAGAGAGGGAGGGGAAGGGAGGGTTCGAGAGAACGAGACAAACCGTACTGTAAGGGTTAGCCCAACATAAGAAGGTTTTGAGAAGTCAAGTGATTGGCTGAGGCGTGGCCCCACTCCCGAACCTCAGTTAACTAGTTAACTCCATTTAATTTTCTTAATTATTGTGTACCAAAATTTTGATAATAAAAACACAGAAATTTTTCAAATAACTGTCCTTAAAAAGCTTAATTTAGACCTGTTGTAAAGAAAGGATACTGTTAACATCATTTAAATTGGTAATGTGCATCTGGATATTCACAGCGCTGCACTTTTTCCACATTTTATGTTACAGCCTTATTCCAAAATGGATTAAATTCATTATTTTCCTCAAAATTCTACAAACAATACCCCATAATGACAATCTGAAAGAAGTTTGTTTGAAATCTTTGCAAATTTAAAAATAAAAAACAAAACAAAAATCACATGTACATAAGTATTCACAGCCTTTGCCATGACACTCAAAAAGGTGCATCCTGTTTCCACTGATCATCCTTGATGTTTCTACAGCTTGATTGGAGTCCATCTGTGGTAAATTCAGTTGATTGGACATGATTTGGAAAGGCACACACCTGTCTATTTAAGGTCCCACAGTTAACAGTGCATGTCAGAGCACAAACCATGCCATGAAGTCCAAGGAATTGACTGTAGACCTCCGAGACAGGATTGTATCAAGGCACAGATCTGAGGAAGTGTACAGAAAAAAATGTCTGTTAATTTCTGTAAAAATAATTGGCATTGATTCATAAATGGACAAATTGCAAATAAAGTATGAAAATAATCCACAAAGGAATAGGGTTTACTATAACAATTTGATGGTTTCACACATGTATCCTAGGAAGTTGGTCAGGTTACAAACATACACGTATCTTCCATGAGAGAGAAAATGCTGAGTCACAGAGACGCAGCTCCGTGTCAGCTCTTGGGAGTTTGCACTTGTCGCTGACACAGAATGAGCTTTCATAGACCATTTCTGGTACAAAATTGCTTCGTAATGGTCACCTGTCTTCATTGTACTCTTCTAATCAGTCAGGTATCTAAAGGCAGTTACCAAGTGAAAAATGGCATTAACTCCAAAGTGGAATAATATGCTATTGTCCCATAATATTTGCTATATAATACACAGGCTCCTATAATATAGTGTTACCAGGCTTCACACACAGCAGATATAACCTGGAACTTCGTAATGCAGTTTTCTATTGATGAAAAATGCAATATGTGACTACCGAAATGGATGAAGTAGGCCTAGCCAGGCACTGAATATGAAAAACATTGGGGGGAAAACTAAAAGTTTAATTTTAAATGTAGATAAATAATTTATCTGCTCTATAGTAAGCAAACATTTCAGAATGCACATCTTGCTCGTAAATGTAAAAACCTGTTGGATTTACTATGATATTAATAATGAAAAGGGAAAGACTAAAAAAACCCTATCCATTATATTTGATCTTTGTTGTCTAACCTAAGACAGCGGATTGTCAAGTCACTTCGTTACTCAGCTCCAGTTACTGGTTTCAGTTCCAGTGACGCGTCATGTTGTGATCGTATATAAGACAAACGCGCACCTTCATTTCACTCACAGCTTCAGGAAGATCTGCAGAGGTTCTTGCTTCAACAGTGATTGAACGGAACTTCGATCTCGACGCAATTTATTTAAATCTATTTATATTTCTTATTTATTTTTAACCAAAGTTGTGATAATAAAACCGCAGAAATGGAGACTTCTCAGATTCGCCAGAACTACGACCGCGACTGCGAGGCTTTGATCAACAAGATGATCAATTTGGAGCTTTACGCTTCCTACACTTACACTTCAATGGCAAGTAGCCCATCTCTTATGGTTTTATCATTTTGCTAAATGGTTATACGGAACGTTGTACAGATATATAATATCCGTAGCCTTTAAATCGTAGGCTACAAATGCCATAAGCAGTAGCTACATCTCGCATCAGTCTATGGGAACATCCACAGCTGTTTACAGTTGTTAGGAGTGACTGCTGATCATCAGTCTTGCTCTTATTCTGTGATCGGTTTGATACATTGATTATGACTGTAGTTCTTGATGAAAGTAGTTCTTTGTTCCCTTGTTCCTTAACATATAGTTAGTTACATCTATTCCTGTCCAATTTTGTTCAGGCTTTCTACTTCAAACGGGATGATGTGGCTCTTCCTGGTTTTGCCAAGTTCTTCAAGGAAAACAGTGAGGAAGAGCGCGAACACGCTGATAAATTCATGGAGTTCCAGAACAAGAGGGGCGGAAAAATTGTCTTTCAAGACATAAAGGTGCTTTAATAGTATTTTGAAGGAAGCCATTTGACATTGAACATTGTAACATAAGCAAAGACTCAAGACCTCTTGTTATGGAATAACCTTATGCCATGTAACATGCTCACTGATCTGTGTATCTACCTCTCCAGAAACCGGAGCGTGATATGTGGGGCAATGGACTGATCGCTATGCAGTGCGCTCTTCAGCTGGAGAAGAACGTCAACCAGGCTCTGCTGGACCTTCATAAGGTCGCCTCTGAGAAGAAAGACCCTCATGTGAGTGACCTTCATTTGTTGAAGTTGAGACTAAATTTTTATACATGGATGCTTTTAAAAAAAGTTTCATATCTTGGGAAGTTTGCATCCTAATAATTTTCTGATGTGTTGTCCAACAGCTGTGTGACTTCCTGGAGACTCACTACCTGAATGAGCAAGTTGAGGCCATCAAGAAGCTTGGTGACCACATCACCAACCTTTCCAAGATGGATGCTGGCAACAACAGGATGGCGGAGTACCTGTTTGACAAGCAAACCCTGGAGAGCTAAATGCAGCTCTCAGATCATACACAAATGAATAGAAATACTATTCTCTTAAAGATGTTCTTACCAAATAGCTCTTGTGTAATTTTTGTAAAAAAAAAAAAAAAAAAAAAAATTGAAAGGTTTCCTGTTGCGATTATAAAATGACGCAGTGTTAAATAATGAAATAGTCATCTTGTGATTAACATCAAGCAAGGCTTATGTTGAATGTGCATTGACTGACATTGGATTTAAATAAACATTTTGAGATGAATAACCTTTTTTTTATTTAAAATTGTGGGATGCATCTAGTGGGGTGTATTTATTACATTACAGCATATTGGACAGTGTCTGTATATTCAGCCTGCAGAAGGAGTTGTGAATGCAGATCCCTTAAAAAAAACTTAACTATTTGATAGTGTAGGGCAGGCTATTTGAGTAATGTACAAAATGATTGTAACAGGGACACCAAACCTCACAAAACAGAAGATAAAGTGAACACTCGCCCTTGAGTTTTCATCCTGCAAGGATGATGGCATATTAGTATTTTAATAAAATTTAATGTACACTAAAACCTAAAATGACAGCCTACACAATATACACAAATACTAACTTTAATCTTTTCGTGGTCTGCTAAATTAATAAACGTAAATATTCACATGAATTTCCACCGTAAAAAATGTAACATTTAATTTTACCACACGAGGGTGGTGTTTCCTCCGTATGGCTAGAATCGCACATTGATTGTAGGCTATAATCACACAACATAAACCCTCTGCGTGCAGCGAGGACCTTTGTGGTACAACCATTTTTATTCAATACAGCTCAATAGTCATCAACTGTGGGAGACGCCTTGTCCCATTTCAAAACCAATTAAATTCACAGCTTCCTATGCCATATCAATCTCATCTATTAGCAGCGGTGAGCCACCGAGCATAATCCGATTCATAGGGGTCACTGAACGAAAATTATATTGGAAATTAGAATCGGATAAACAGCATACAGGAGATTATATGCGATACTAGCAAACTGATAAACGACATACGAAATGGATGAAATAAGATTGTCACATGAGAAAACCCAGGGCACATAACTGTGAACAGAAGGGAGAGCACGATTAATCCAAGAGGGTTTGGCGCTTCAAATGCGCTTTGGGGAGAGAGAGAGGGACAGATGATAAAGTGGATGATAAGTGTAAGTAGAGCCGTGTGTGACAGGGCTAGTGCGTCTCTATCCAACGCGCAGGCTTCTGTCTATATAGGCTAACAGAGTTGGATCAGTTGCAGATCATCAGGTAAATTTGATTATTATTTATCGACTCTTCTTCACGCGCTTGCTATGCAGTTATATTAGGCTACTATTATGCAGTTGATTGACAATGTCAAGCAGTGTCATTTGAAGTGTTTTTAAAAAGTATTTCTAGTTATTTATGGCATATTACATAATATAATCTACACAGTTTTATGAAATTAATTAAGAGTACGTAGTTGTTAAATGTTAAAAAAATATGCCTCCATGTTGAAATTAACAGCACAAGTGCTATTAAAATATTGTCACCAGTTAAATTCATGGAGATTATATGGGATACAACCCAGTCCACACACAAACTAAATGAAAAATACCATTCAAAATGTAATAGGCTATAGCACAGTGACAGTAACAATCAACACGCAAACTGGTTTTCGTTTTGTATTTTTCTTCACATTTTGTATCCTCTATAGGATCTGGCAATAAGAGATTTATTCTCTATTAATGCTTAGTTCATATGTGTGCGTGTGTTTTAGTCTTAGACAACTGTGTGCACTAAGCATCCTTTTTTCAACGATAAAGGGTGTCTAAATGAGATTTAAGTAATCCGAAAATACAGCAGTTCTGCCCGGTGGTGGACGAAGTAACGATGAAGAAGAAAGGAAGAGAAAGAAAAAAAGGAAAAAAAAAACAGACGCCGTCTGATGGCGCGTGACGCAGAGCGACAGGCTTTCTTTAGCCAGATTAGGGCAGTCCTGTCTGTGACACAAATTATGGTTTCTGAACCCTCAGATTAAGCACTTTCAATGTATCTGCTCTCTTCGGAAAATATAAGAAAAGATAAGAAATCAGCGTTGTTTTACCCTTTATGTTATGGAAAAAATATGAAATTCATGTAGAAAAACAATTTTTAGAAGGTTCTTTAAAAATATATATTAGGCCTAAATAAACAAAAATGAATAAATAAAATCTAAATCAAATAATATATATATAAAACAACTGTAGCAATGATGCTTCTAAGCAGCAAACTCATTGAAGTATATACCCCTAATAATTAAATATTCACATAATATATGACTTTCAATGTTTTAAAATGAAGTTTAAACAAATTTCTATTATATTTTTAATGGACAAAAATCAATAAAAAAAAAAAAAATCTAACCAGTCAGAATATGATATTAAAGTGATCACCAGGATGTAATGTATAAAAATGTATAAAAACTCTTGAAATATAATTTATTCAAAGTCATTCTTTTTTCAATCATTTTATTGCTGTGTTATATATCATGTGTATGCAAAGTGGGAAAAATGGGTCCCTGTTAATCATTATGAACCAGCAAGGCCAAGTATGGAAGGGATGGACTTCTGAATCAGGCTTTGGGGAATTTTAAGGAATTTCATCCTTTTAACTGTGACTAACAAAAAGCTTTATGTCCATCACCTTTCATCACTGTGGTCAGTCCATGTAGCTGATGGGTAAACAAGCTATAAAGGAAAAGAATCATCACAAAGTCCTGCCCTCATTAATCCAACCGTGACCTTACTGCTCAACAAATTCTTATATACAAAAAAGAGCAGTGGCTTCCTGTAGTCTGAAGTCTTTTATATGTCAGTCTGGTGACAAGATGTTGTTGGTTGTAGGCTCAAGTGTGAAAGTGAGGCGGCAAGGGGAGGGCCTTGTTCCTGATTTACTTAAACCCAAGGATTTTTGGATTAGCTTTGGCAATTAATCTCGTTATGCATCTGCTGAGAGTGACGAGGTCAGATCAGATGAGCAGGGCAGGTGGAGACATATCCGTTGCGTGTTAATGTGTGTGAACTATATTTTTGAGCACATTACAGTGTTTGAACACATGTGGGCATTATACGTGCATGGATGTGCATATTCCAGAAGGATTAAATACGGACATGCAGAGCCCTATAGCGTCAGAGTTTACTCAATCAAAAGTCACGCTAGGCACAAAGAGGACCGAGGAGGGGAGGGAAAGAGAGAGATTGGGCTTGACAGAAGGAGGGGTGGTGGATGGGATGGAAAGGAAAGGAGCACATTATAAAAAAATATAGGGACATTAAATGAATACTTTAGAGGACAGAAGAATGATGTAGGGGATATATGTGATTTGGGGCATTTCATGTAGGTTATTTCAGGACAGTAACAGTCTGTTTTATATCTCTAGCTGATCAGCCATGCGATTGGTCAGTATGCAGCATCGTGGGCGGAGGGCAGCAGAATCAGAGGAGGAGCCTAATCCTGCCCCACCCCCTCCACCCCCTCCCTCTCACCACTCCCACAACTTCCTAAATATGAAGAACAAGTTCTTCAATGAGCTTGGCCATCTACCTAGTAAGTAATCATTTTATGTCACGATATATGTCACACTTAATCTTATCTCAGCTGGCCACCAACATATTTGGTCTACATTGTGAAAATTCAATGTCAGAACAACGTCTAATGCCATTATCAGACGGTATTTCATCGTATTAAGTAACCAAAATATAACATCTGTCCAGTGTTGGCTTTTGACGTTAACCTGATTTAAATATCCAACCAAAATGTAACATCTGTCCAATGTCTTTCTGATGTTAAATTGACGTCCGATCTGGTACCAGCAGAGATAATTTACATTTCATCATATTATCATTACGAACATACATTCCCATTAAACTGTGTGTGATAAATTAATTCCTCCACTTTCTTTCATTTCCATATAAATGATTCATGTTTTCATCTATTCCATAAACAGACCCCAAGATCAAAAGTAAGTTCCAATTTTTCTGTCAGCCCTCCATCCACCCATCCATCCATATATTAATTTAGCAGAAATTATGTTGTTTTTTGTTTTGTTTTTGCCTTTTTCTAAAAACATGGATCTATTTATTGATGTCTTTTTTAGTGACAATTATCTTTACATAATTCAGATTTTTCCTTTAACTTTCTTTATTTCTCTACTGCACAGTGCCCATGTGGGCTATTGGTGCCATAGTTGTGGTCGTGCTAGCCTTGGTTGGCTGCTTTGCTTTCTGTATCTATAAGAAGTGTTTGGGAGGGAAGAAGAAAGCAAAGAAAGTCAGAGAGAGGAAAGGAGGACGAAGAAGGGTGAAAAAGGAGGGAGATGAAGAAGCAGGCGAGGTAAGAGAGCATGAAAGCTCAAACCTGAGCAAATTCTTCATTTTAATTTAATATTAATGAGAGTTAATGGTTCCCAAAAATGATTCTGTCATCATTTACTCACCCTCAAGTTGTTCTAAACCTATATGAATTTCTTTGTTCTGCTAAACACAAAGAAGATATTTTGAAGAATATGGGTAACCAAACAGTTGATGGACCCTATTGACTTCCATAGTATTTTCTTCCCTACTATGGAAGTCAATAGGGTCCATCAACTGTTTAGTTCCTCATATTCTTCAAAATATATCCATCTGTGTTCAGCAGAACAAAGAAATGCATACAGGCTTGGAAGAACTTGAGGGTGAGTAAATGATGACAGAATTTTTGAATTCATTTTTGGGTGAACTATCCCTTTAAGTACTTTAAATTTATACTGCCCATGCTCAATATTCAACCCTCTTAGGAACAACCTAAAGAAGGAGAGGGAGAGGGAGAGAAAGAATATTATGGTAAACTGGAGTACTCTCTGGACTATAACTTCACTGAAAATCAGGTTGGTTGAGAGTGAATGTTCATAATATGCATACTAGTTGTGAGATGATATGAATAATTTTTATTCATACAAATCAGCAAAACGTGCCGTTTTAAAGAATGTGTACTAGCTTCTTGATTTTGAACACCTGACCCACTACCTTTTCTTCCACAATCTTCAGCTCATTGTCGGTATCTTGCAAGCGCAAGACCTTCCTGCCATGGATCTGGGTGGAACGTCGGACCCCTATGTCAAAGTTTATATGCTACCAGACAAGAAGAAAAAGTTTGAAACAAAGGTCCAGCGCAAGAACCTGTGTCCTGTTTTCAATGAGACATTCCTATTTAAGGTATTGCAATTATGTCCGTACAATCATGCATTTTTGGGGGGATTTGCCAAAAGGCAATTTGTCGTACACTTTATCTGTTATGCTTGATTTTATTGTAGAATAAGTGCAAATGACTTTTTTCCCCCCCAAACAAAGCAAATGCAATTTCTACTAGGTCCGTGTTCAAATATGATGTTTTATTTCTGTTTCCAGATCCCCTTCAATGATCTAGCAGGACAGACTCTGGTCCTGCAGGTGTTTGACTTTGACCGCTTTGGTAAACATGATGTAATTGGAGAGATCAAAATCCCCATGAACAGTATTGACCTGGGTCAGCCCATACACGAATGGAAAGACCTGGTTGGAGGAGAGAAAGAGGAAGTAAGGCTGTCCTTCAGACTTTTTTTTATCTTTTGTAGCTGCCATAGTATGTTTTTTAATGCTTTTTAGCTAAACATGCTCCTCTTCTTTCCCAACAGCAAGAAAAGCTTGGAGACATCTGTATCTCCCTGCGCTATGTGCCCACCTCCGGTAAACTGACCGTCTGTATCATGGAAGCCAAGAATCTGAAGAAGATGGACGTGGGTGGTTTATCAGGTGATTGTGGAAGCATTATGTTCAAATTACATTACATTCTGTGTTGTACTTGATATTAAAATTAAATTATTCTCTACACATCAAATGTGACTTTATTTTAATATAATTAGACTTCTATACTTTTAAACATTTCTTTGGAAATGTGGTGCTAAGGTGCATTTCTGTCTTTATCCATGTACAATGGCATTTTCTCTTTCTTACTGTTTTCTTTCCCTTTCTCTCTTAGATCCTTTTGTAAAAGTGGTTTTGCAACACAACGGAAAGCGCATCAAGAAGAAGAAGACCACAGTTAAGCAGAACACTCTGAACCCTTACTTCAATGAAAGTTTCAGCTTTGAAATCCCCTTCGCTCAGATTCAGGTAAACGGATCTGTTTGAAACACAACTATACTTGCATCTCTAATACATTTGCAGATTCACGTTTTTGGTCACACTTTATATTAGGTGTCTTTAACTACTATGTCCTTTGTGAATTCAGGTTGATTGGGACAATTTTTTCCCAGTCATCTCAATGGCAAAAAAGTGTCCCAATCAACCTGAATTCACATTACATAATAATAATAATAATAATAATAATAATAATAATAATAATAATAATAATAATAATAATTGTTAGGTACATTGTACTTATTGTGTTCATGTTGTATTGAAAAACACTTTTGCTGCTATTGAGGTGGGATACGGTTAAGTTTAGGGACAGTTTTGGTGGGATGGGTAGGTTTAAGGGTGGGTTAAGATGTAAGGGAAGGTCAGAGTAATTATAGAAATTAATTACAGCTGTAATTATATGCATGTCTTTTTAAATGCACATACACTAAGATGTGCTAATAAGAAGTCAGTACATTGCAAAGTTAGCCAAAATTATAGCAGATGGCCATGACTGAGAGAGCTTATCCAACCAGATCAAAATATATATCTGTACATTATTGTCATAAGTTTTTGCTTAGTAATTAGATTAGTAATTTGCCAGATACCTGAAAAATCTATCTAATCAACAGTGTTAATCTACATTAGCATGATATCTGTCAGGAAGTGAATCTGCGATTGTCACGCTACAACAGTGCTGTTTTTTGGCCCTGGCCAACATCAGCTAACATTGTGTATTTTTTTTAAATGTAATTTAAATGTTAGTACATAGTAGTTAAAGACACTTCATATAAAGCGGGACCGAAGAACAAAGTGGATTAAATGCGTATTGACCTATTTTTCTCTGCTCCTCTGTGTCCCTGCAGAAGATCCAGGTGCTGATCACTGTCTATGACTATGATAAACTGGGAAGCAATGATGCAATTGGGAAGTGCTGGATTGGGTTTGGTGCTAGTGGGGTGGGTCTGCGACACTGGTCAGACATGTTGGCCAATCCCAGACGACCTGTGGCCCAGTGGCACACCCTTCAGCCTGAAGAGGAAATAGACGCTGCCCTTAAAGCACCTATCCGCTAAATATCTTACTCATCCACCTCTCAAATAAAAGGTTTTGCAAAAACATAATTTAAATCTCATACATCCTGTCACTGAGGAGCTTCTGTCTGTCGCGTTATTAACGTCATTGTTTCCTGTACCCTTCTATACTGTGAAACAAAGGAGGATTCACTTTTATAAATGTTATGTATTTTCTGTTCATCTGGATTGTTTCTTATTTAAATGTGCTTGTGTGTGGATGATAAGTGTGTGTTTTGTTTGAAAGTGTTGTATGTATGTATCTGTCTATAACTGTATGAGAACTGTCCTGATTTGCCTCGTCTTTTGTCTGTGAACTAAGTTGACTATAAAAACAGCAACTGGATATATTATAACATATTTTAAAATGTGTTTTCATTTTATATACAAACTGACACTAAAGTTGTACAATTCTCAGGAGTAAAACCTAGTAATTAACTGATAGTAGATATTTACCATAATATATTAGAAAAGGCTTTAATAATATGGAAACCATTATTGTCTGTAAACATGTCTACCAGTAGCAATTGTCTGGTTGGGTTCAGCCGTATTTAGAGTTGTCCAGTTGTAGGTGGAAGCCTGGATTAATCTTGTGCTGTTTCCGGCTGTGTTCCAAGTGCAGTGCTGGACTAAGCCATACATGTGAGCAGGGAATTAAAGCCAGGGAAGGGCGGGTGTGCGGAGAGAGGATGAAGGAGACCAGAAAGGTCACACAGGCAAAGTCATAAAGAGAAAGAGAGAGATTGGAGAAGGTTGAACAGGCAGAGAGACTGCGTTTTGAATAAAAAGTTAGTTAGCTGGTTAAATATGAATAGGTAAAAGACTACAAAACAGACAGATTAACACGTACACTGAGATGTGCTATATGGAACCGTCAGTAAATTGCAAACTTAGCCAAGATAGAAAATGACCATGACTGAGAGAGCTTATCCAAACAAATCAGAATATATTCACAAAATAGTCAATCTTTAGAATATGGTCATAAGTTTGGCTTTAGATCAGTAATTTGCTAGTTATCTGAAAAATCTCCTTAATCAAAGAGTGCTAATCTACATTGATTGTCATGCTACAACGCTGCTGTTTTTAGGCTAGCTTAGACTGAATGATTTTTAAATCAGCTTCCCAAAGGCTCTTGTGTATATTATATTATTACACAGCAACAAACTTTACATCCATGGCCAAATGTTTTGGCAGTGACACAAATTGTGTGTTTCGCAGTTTGCTGCTTCAGTTGTTGTGCTGTTGATTCCAACTGTTTACAGATTATTGTGCAGAGTGATCAGATGCATTTTAAATAAATAAAAAAGCAAAAACCTTCATTAGCCAAAACATTTTACTTTATCACGGAAACCCAAATTTCACTGTTTTTTTGGAACTGGGACAAAATGACCAGCTAACATAATTTCACTAATCATATCAGCATATGGGAAAGTGTGAATGAGTACTAGGCAGGTTGAATCACTCTATCATTCTGATTGGATTATACAAGCAGACTGATTGCTATAAAGGAGGGAAGATGTGCTTCCTGTCTTTATGTTCTTGTTTTAGCTATGGATACCTTCTAACGACACTACCTTTCATCGCTCTGCAGCAAAAGGACTTCACATGCAAGGAAATTGCTGCAAAGAATACTGCACCTGAAAAAACATTTACCTGGATATTAAACCCAAAGAGAACCTGGTTAATCCTCTAAAGGCAAGTGGACAAGATAAAGTCCACAAATTGTGATCAACTGCAAGCCCTAATAAGGCAAGAATGGATCCCCATCAGATGATGATATCCAGCATGCCAGAGCGAATCGCAGAGGTTATGAAGTAGATTGGTCAACAATAAATATTGACTCTTTACATGAATGTTTTTGCCAATAAAACCCTTTAAAACTTATGAAATGCTTATCGTTTGTTTCCCAGTTTAGCCTACCATAGGAACATGTGAAAAAAAATACTGAAATACAAATGATACAAATATTGAAGCAGCAGCAAAACTTCGTGAAACAAAATTGTCACAGGAGGCCTATAGTGGGAACATAAAACTTGCTAATTTATTGTGAACTAACATACGCCGGCCACCAGATGGCAATAGCAGATCATATGTATATATATAATTGTAAAATGTAAATCTTGTAAAATTATCTATTTTTTATCCCACTTTATATAATGTTGCTTCTACGTACTAACATCTAAATTAATGATTTGATACGCTGTACATGTATACCTGCATGTAATTAGATCTGTAATTCACTTCTGTATCTATTATTACACTGTTGACCCTTCCCTTAACTCAACCTTAAACTTAATCATACCACAGAAATTGTTCCATAACCTTAAGACCTAATATGAAGTGGGCCCAATTTAATTATATGTACATAAATGCAGCCCACGTTAAATTATTGCTTAGGCTTCCATTAACTTGTCATATTGTGGGCCTGCTGATTGCCTTCATGGAGCCTTATAATAGCCTTACTATCAGAGTACACACCTTTTTACACACTTGTAATTGAAACACAAGTATTTGCTGGGAGCTAAATGGCATAATGATGTTTTATGAAAGAGGTGAACACTCCCTCACCCAAGTCTTTCCTACTTTAGATCACTCCAGCACAAGAGACTTGATCATAAAAGTTTCAGATTTTGGTTTCCTTGGCAAATTATAACATTCCGTTCACTTCAGCAAACCCAATGAAAACTGACCAAAAGATTTTTAGGGAAGTACTTGGAAATGACTAATAAAAGCCAGACATGTGGGCTGGAAACCAAAATTTTTGTGCAGCATCATGAAAACAGGATTCTCAGACTTTTAAAAAAAAAAACGTTTTTAAATCACGTCAAATACGCTTCTCCCTGAGAGTTTATTTTCATTTCCTATATCCATTCATCTTCCCTTTCAGAGTGAAAGTTTCCTTTGGTTTCAGTTGCATAACCAGTCTATTTTGCTAAAAGTCAGTCTGTGAATAAGTGATGAATCAGACACAGTTTACATTTACATTTATTAATTTAGCAGACACTTTATCCACAGTGCCTTACAAATGAGAATAAAACAAGCAGAAGCGGTTCATCTAATCCAAGCACATCAGATC
Organism: Paracanthobrama guichenoti; assembly: GCA_018749465.1. Classification (NCBI taxonomy): domain Eukaryota; kingdom Metazoa; phylum Chordata; class Actinopteri; order Cypriniformes; family Gobionidae; genus Paracanthobrama; species Paracanthobrama guichenoti. The sequence goes on from CM031945.1 coordinate 6,427,925, forward strand.
TGAGAGAGGTTTTGAACATATTCAGAAATGTTATTATTTTGCAGAGGCTGTGATATTGTCAGAAGAGTCAGAAGTAAAAGCATCCATGTCGGCTTTTCAGAATTTTCCAGTGTCTTATTTCCAGCGACCTCCGACCTTTCCTTTACCATGGACTTTTTTGCTGTGATAAAGAAAGAGACAATTTTTCATATAGACAGATTATTAGTCTTTTTCATGAAAGAAAAATGCTTAAGAAATAAGTCTTATTTTTGCTTCTGTGGAACATAAAATAAGATATTTTAAATAATGTTGGAAACTAAAGCCGCAGGAACTAGGGACTTTGGGGTGGTACTCGTGTGTTTCGATCGCAGGGAACAGGGTTTAAATTAAGTTCTGGGTAAACATTTCCCCCTCAAAAAGACCCTGCTCGTGAGGTAGTCCTTTTTCAAAGTTCAGGAACTTTTAGTAGTGGGAGTTGTGCGCTGAACAACAATGCTGAGTTCACGCAGCATTTTGATTGGTTGACTCCACGCAGCATTTTATCTCAACCACTATTTTTAAAAGTCTGTTGCGGTGCGTGCAGTAAATGTTGTTTGCTATTCAAATCAACAATAGAGTTTAAAAAATATGACAGATGGACTGATGACGAGGTTCAGGCTTTATTAAGCATATATGCAGAGGATGAAATCCAGCGGGAACTCAAAAGTCACACACAGTACTATGTCACCGGACTAATCTTCATGGTACTTTAGACTGCAATGGAAACGCAGACAGCAACAGGTCTGGGGGTAAAACATTTCCTTGTCCTAGGACAAATTCTTCTGGGTTTTTTTGGTGGAAACTGGGCTTAAGCAAGTTTCAGTTCCCATTAAATTTCATTGTATGAACAAAATACAATAGAAGTCAATGGGAACAGAAACTGCTTGGCTATCAATATTTTTTATAAATGACGTGAGGGTGAGTAAATGATGACAGAATTTCCATTGTATCTTTTTAAGGCTGGAATACACTACATGCCTTTTGCTCAGATTTTTATCCCGATTTGCAGTCTGGACAAGTCGATGTTAGTTGCAGATTTTGGGCAGTCTGAGTTGACAGATTTCACAGAAAATTGCAGAGTAATGGGCAAAGATTATTTTTGCTTCAGACATTGAATCCATCCAGGTGGATGATATCAAACATGTTTGATATTTTGAGCTGATTTTAGTACCCATATTGTTTTCATTTGTCATTTCATTTGTCTCTTAGCAAAGAGGCACATTTTTCGGTATAAATTTATGTTCAGAACGACTTAATCAGAAACAATCTGCTTATTAATGTAATGTGACTTACAACTTTTGAGCATGAGAAATCCTGTTCAGCAGAACAACAATCTGTTGAGAAGGAAGCATATTTCAGATAAAACTTTTTTTCTTGCAATTTGAGTATTTACACTCATTTTATCCTGCTTTCTATAGCAAAATGGAACCCAGATTAGTATTTGCCAAAACAAACAGGTTTTATATAAGTCGCCACCACCTAGATTTTCAGTTCAGAACAAACAAAGTCACCACACCTCATACTTCTGTCTCTTCATTTGATCCAAGAGATCAAACTTCTCTGACTCCAGCTGGTGAATCCAGTTCCACATCTCCTGAGCTCGCTTCCTGCGGGGGCCACAATTGAAGATAAAGAAAGTATTTGATAGCGATGAGTGATCCGAATGACTGACTAAGAATGACTAGTCCCACTTTATATTAGGTGTTTTTTTAATGTACTTACATTCCAAAAAAAAGTTAGGTACAATGTACTACTTATTATCTTCATGTTCTATGGTAAAACACTTTTGCTGCCATTGAGGTGGATACAAGTAATGTTAAGGACAGGTTTGGTGGTATGGGTAGGTTTAAGGGTGGGTTAAGGGGTCAACAGTGCAAGGGATATCCTGTTTAAAGATATATTATACTAAGTGTTGAGGCAACAATTTTTTTTTTTTTTTTTTTTGCACCCAAATTACAATTATGTGGTGTTGTTTTTACCAAGCATTTAGCTAAACTTGACCTTTTACACAAACTTTATTTATAAATAATTACAAATGATGAATAGTTTCAACTTTATATTGTACTGCAAAAACATGAACAAATCATTAATATAGGCAAGCCAAGGCAAGGCAAGGCAAGTTTATTTATATAGCACATTTCATCAATGGTAATTCAAAGTGCTGTAATTCAAAGGGTATTAAAATAATCACTAAATATGTATAAGAAATAAAAGTCCTGAATCACTAAGGGGACGCCCCTGTCTGGTATGGGAGAGGTTGAGAGTCAGTTGTTTTTGCGGTGTCTATAGTGTCTTTTAATTAATAAATGATTGTGGCGAGCAGCGAGGCAAGGGGCCGTGAGAGCGGGCCGGTGGCGAGTGATGATGAGCGTCAGCTGCGTGCCACACCGGTCTTGTCTCACGGAGGAGTGACGGGAGCATAAAAGGAGGAGCGACGACAGTGTAAGACGAGAGAGGACCAGGCCTGGATTTTATGTTGTGTTTTGTTTTGTATGTAGGCGGCAGTCGTCCGTGAGGGGTTTATTTTTGATTAAAGTTTTTAAATGTTCGTCGGTTCCCGCCTCCTTCTTCCCTGAACATACGAACTTTGTTACAATGATTTGTAAAAATTAAAAAATACACACCACAACAAATGACTGTGGTTATGAGTTAATTAATATGGTAACATGAATAAGCACTTAAAATTTGTGAAGCACTTAAAATTACTAAAAAAAAAAAAAAAAAAAAAAAAAAAGCGCATTATGTAATATATGAAGTTTAATGTGTCTGGGTTATATTTGATCTTTTAAAGATTGAGTTGGTTTTGCACTCTTTTCTGTCCCTGTTTCCTTTGTTCCCGCTTCAGTCTCCCATTGTGTAATTATGTCAGCTGTCTCTTGTTTCTTTGACTAGTTCACTGTGTGTTTAAGCCCTGTGTTTGGTTCAGTTTAGTTGTCCTAAGCTTGTTCTGTTCCTGCCTGAGAGTTTGTTCCTGAGATTACTTTGAGTTCTTTTTAATACATTTACATTGCTGCGATAAGATCCTCTTTCTTCTCATCTCTGCAACCCACATGTAACATAATAAGAATTATTGTATTGCATTGTATTGCATTGTATTGCATTGTATTGCATTGTATTGCGTTGTATTGCGTTGCGTTGCGTTATGTTATGTTATGTTATGTTATGTTATGTTATGTTATGTTATGTTATGTTATGTTATGTTATGCTATGCTATGTTATGCTATGCTATGTTATGCTATGCTATGTTATGTTATGTTATGTTATATATAACATGGGTCTGTATGTATGTGGTCACCTCAACCCATCCTCTCGCAGATTTTCAATGCCAAGAGGAGAGCGCCTCTCTGAAAGAGTCTTTCTCTTGATCTCTCGTCCAGTCAAACGCTTCCCCCTTTTCTGTTCTGCCTAAAACACAAACACAAAAGCACATATGTACAAATATGTATTAATGGTACTGAAAGGATTGAAAATAATCAAAGATATTTGATTTTTGAAAATGAACAAAGACATTTTCTTTACTGTTTTCAACCCCCATCTTTCTTATCAGAAGGGACATTTGGAATTCCTAAAGACAAAGAAATGCTGAAGGCCTGTAGGCCAAATGTCACACCTGTAGTACAGTGGGGGAAGATTGGTCTGATTGGTCAGTTTGAATGTCTCACATTAGGGTTTCAGTCACATGGTCAAGGAATAGATAAAAGAAGATTGTGACTGTTGCTCTGTCTCTTGTATTCTCTGGCTCTCTCTTCTTGGGGGCCTTCTCTTTGGCTCTTCTCTTCTTTGCTCTCTTCTCTTCTTTGTCTCTCTCTCCCCCTCCCTCTCTCTATCCCTCAGGTAACATTCATGCTGGGTACGATTATGGTATAAGTTTTTATCATCTCATACATTTATTTTGTAACTATTTTAAGTGTAACCATAACTAGATTTTGTCATTAAATTCTTTCAGTTACAAATGATGTGCTAACTAGTTTTGATTTGGTATTGACTTTGAAGTGTTACCTATTGCAATACAATATAGTCACATTATAGCAATGCTCTCCCACATATTTTGCTATTGTAACTGCGCTTATTTCCGTTGTTGGTATAAGCTGCAGTGGGTGGTAAAGACGAGAAATGTACAGTTTTCTATCATCTTGCTGATAATTTTTCTTTAGTCATTCGGCAACCCTGCAGTCAGAACAACTGTAGGCGATCCACCCTTACAGTACATTAATGTACTTATGGTAAGGCTCAGTAACCTATTAATGTACTTATGGTAAGGCTCAGTAACCTACCTTGGCCAAGAAGCCACCAAAGTTTGCCCCCATATTGGACAAAACCTTCTTCTTCTTGGCATCATCTTCTGCTCTCTTCTTAGCCTCCTCATCCTCTTTCCTCTGGCGCTCTTCCTGATGACACAGAGCAGACATTATATTTCACAATGATTTTGATATTCTGTATTAAACATCTTTAAGAGCAATTGAGCTTTTTTTCTTTCTTTTTTTTTTTTTTTTTACAATGATTTGTTTGATTTCTAATTTACCGCAATCCTCGTCTGTCTGTCTCTTTCTTTCTCTGCTCTAACACGTTGCTGCTCTGCTCGTTCTGCCCGCCTCCGCTCCTGAGGACAGATGGACAGGATGGCAAACATGGAGAAAATTAGTGCGTCGGAAAAGTGAGTACAGAATGTTTCTGTGGTAAATGAGTCTGGGAATTACAATTCTCTCTTTGAGACCAATCAGCTCTTCCTCCTCTTTTTTCCTCTGCTCAAAGTGGACATCAATTAAAGTCTGTAATTCTAAAAAGTCTTTTTCCATCCTTTTTCGGTGAATATCCTTAGATAGAAAATGAAATAGATTAGACATAGAAAGCCATAACTTCCATGAAGTCCAAGCTGAATGTTATTTTTAGTAACATTTGGTCATTAATTGGGTATGAATTTAATCAAGCCTCAATAATAGACAAACAGAATCTGCTTAATCTTCATTCAGTTTACAATTCATCCTAAACTGGTGAACTGACTTGAAATGGTACTTACATCAAAATCTACCCGCTCACCCTCGGGAATCTTTGGAGGGGCAAGTTGTGGAACCATGGGCCTGTGTGAGAGAGGGTGATAAAAGCAGTGATTAAAGGCATGACAACATCTGGAAAATGTAGAGTGTTCCTGTGGTTTGATCACTGTGTGTTTGAACACTTACTTGGGCCGCGGTCTTTCTTCCTCTGATAAAAGAGGCAAAAAATAAGGAAAAAGGAAACAAGGCACTTCTTGTCAAATGTAATTATTCAGCCCTTCTTGTTCACACACAACCGTACAATATGCCACTAGTCTTGCTGCCCTTTGCAATGTCTTATACTGAATTACTGTTTTTTTCTGCATTCTTTTCACATTTTAAAAATATCTGGAAATTCTTTTTTAATAAAGCTGGTTCCTCTGACGCAATATGAAACTAAAGGACACAACTGTAACACAGCTCTTTCATGGGCTCTCACAGGCCAAATTTGAATAAACTCAGTGACTTTAATAGCATTACAGTTCATTCGTTACAGTATATAACATTCTGTGTGTAAAAAGCATATCAGTGGTTAGTACAAAGTTAGCAGTAAAAATTGGATTCAATCACACATTTAGAATCTGTTTATACTGATCTGATGTGGATAAAAGATATATATTGTACACACACACACACACTCACACACTCACACACTCACACACTCACACACACACACACACACACACACACACACACACACACACACACACACACATATACAAAAAGCTCTTAATGCATCGTGTTTCCTTCTGGAGCATCAGTGAATGTTTCAAACTTTTTTAATAGTTGTGTTTGAGTCCCTCGATTGTGGATAAATACATTTTGAAAGGGGTCATTTGTATAAGTTCAGCTTTTTTTTTGTCTTGTGGACTATATGTAAACATATTTTATGTAAAATTTCTTATTCAGGACATTATCTTATTCTCTTATTTTATTAAAATTATTTTAAACTTTTGAGCAAGACTGTACAGTATACATGTGTGAATATATATTTAGACTGTTATTTTTATACAAAAACAGTGTGAACTGACTGGAAAGACAACTTATAAACAGACCAAAAGAATAGTATAAAACCTTTAACTTATAATCTAGACACATTAGTCCAGATATATTCAAAACTGCTTCTTGCCACATCAGATGTGAAATCTAGTACCATGGAGAATTTGTTATAATTTCAGTTTCTTGCACGTCAATGAAAAAGGAAAACGCACAAATGTTCCCTTTCGTTCAGTCACTCCGAGTAACGTCAGTGACTGACGAATGGGGGTTTCGCTTAGAAGCCTATCATCTTCGAGATCTAAGAAAGTGCCCAATGGCAGTGCCAATGCCATGGGCATGCGGAATTTGCATGCGTAACTCCGCCCTACCGTGTGGGTATATAAGTAAGTACGCAAAGCACATCGCATTATGTTTCTGCTTCGGAGCCAAGAGTAACCTTCTGAGTTAAGTTGTCAGCTTCTTCGAGACGAGCAGCCTTCCAGTCGGTGTTGGTGTTACAGCGTGTTCCAGCGATCGCATACTTCCTGCCTGCTGATCTGTGCAGTGGTCTGCATCCAGCTGGTGTGCGTTTCCCTGGGCACTTCGGCATCGACTGCAAGGTTTTCCTCTCACAAAAGAGCTCAGACGCGGCACTTCCTTTTCAGGATGTCTCGCCCGTGTGCTTCTGGGTGTGGCCGGTCTCTGCCGCCCTCTGATGGGCACATGCACTGTCTGGCATGTTTGGGCTTTCAGCGCGCTCAGGCAGCGCTTGTGGATGAGTCATGTCGGACCCAGAGCTGACAGCCATGCTTGCCTGGGCAGCCGCGGGTCTTGGGTTGGAGTGGAACCCTCCGCCCCGACCTGAGCACTCGCGGTTGGACAATTGGCTTTTGGGGCGCGTTCTGACACCCGTCAGACCACGCCCTCAATACCTTTCTTCCCGGAGGTGCATGAGGAGGTCACGCGGTCCTGGAAGTCCCCGTTGTCTTCCTGCGACCGTTCGATGACCCCCTCCGCCTTCTCTGCCTTTGATGGGGCCGCGGCTAAAGGGTACACTGGGGTTCCCCCAGTTGAACGCTCTGTTGTGATGCAACTGTGTCCGCAGGGTGCTTCAACCTGGCGTGGCGACCCAAAGCACCCCTCCGAGGCCTGTAGATTCACATTATCCTTGGTGGCGAAGACCTACAGAGCAGCAGGGCAGGCCGCCGCCTCTCTGTATGCCATGGCTACCCTTCAGGCCTACCAGGCTAAGGTGCTGTGTGACATGCACGAGGGCAGAGCTGACCCAGGGCTCATACATGAACTGCGTGCCGCCGCCAACCTCGCCCTCCGGGCGACGTAGGTGACCGCACGCTCCCTGGGCCAGGTGATGTCTACAGCTGTGATCCAGGAGAGACATCTTTGGCTCAACCTGGCCGATATGTGGGACACCATATCCCAGGAAGGGCTTTTCGGCGCTGCGCCCAACAGTTCTCGGCTGCCCAGAAGCAGTCTGAGGCCATTAGTCATATACTGCCCCGGCGGTCAGCTGCTGCCTCCACCCAACCGCCGGCACAGTTGCCTCAGCCTGCTCGCCGCCGAGGGTGCCCTCCTACAGCTCCCGTCCCTCCCGCGCCGCCCCAGCAGCAGCCTTCACCCAGGCTGTGCCGTGGAGCATGCCGCAGGAAGGCGCCCCAGTCCGCCCCAGCCCCGCACGGTGCCATGTGCAATGGACATGCTGCCGCGGGCTCCTGGACAGGACGCTAGTGCCGTTTGCATGTCAATTGCCTCAAGTTGCTGGCAGTACGGTTCACCCTGCACCGCTTCCGAGCTCTGCTCAAGGGTCAACACGTACTAGTCCGGTCAGACAACACGGTCACAGTAGCGTACATCAACCATCAGGGTGGTCTGCGCTCCCGCTGTATGTCTCAACTCGCCTGCCATCTTGTTCTATGGAGCCAGAAACATCTGAGGTCCCTTTGTGCTATCCATGTCCCGGGAGTCCTGAACCGGCCAGCCGACGAGCTCTCTCGGTTTCAGCCACTTCCGGGGAATGGCGACTCCATCCCCAGATGGTCCAGCTGATCTGGGAACAGTTCAGCGTCGCGCAGGTAGACCTGTTTGCCTCCCATGACTCTTCCCATTCCCACCTGTACTATTCCCTGACCGAGGGCACGCTCGGCACAGATGCACTGGCGTACAGCTGGCCGCGGGGCCTACGCAAGTATGCGTTTCCCCCAGTGAGCCTTCTCGCAGACACTGTGCAAGATCAGGGAGGACAAGGAGCAGGTCCTTTTGGTCGCCCCGTACTGGCACGGCCGGACCTGGTTTCCAGAACTGGTGCTCCTTGTGACAGCCCCTCCCTGGCCAATTCCTCTGAGGGGCAGAGATGGGGCACCCTATGGCACCTGCGTCCCGATCTTTGGAACCTCCACGTGTGTCTCCTGGATGGGACGCGGCAGGTTTGAGTACCCTACCACCTCCGGTGGTGGCTACCATCACTTCCGCTAGGGCAGAGTCTACGAGACATGCCTACGCGTTGAAGTGGAACCTCTTCGTCACCTGGTGCTCTTCTCACCAGGAAGACCCCTGGAAATGCCCGATCGGGTCCATGCTCTTGTTTCTCCAGGAAAGGTTGGAACGAAGGCTGTCTCCTTCCACCATCAAGGTATACGTGGCCGCTATATCTGCCCACCATGACCTTGTGGAGAACAAAAAGGTTCCTGAGGGGTGCCAGGAGCCTTTGCAATCAGTCGAGCTTAAGTTCCTGTCAATGAAGACAGCGCTCCTGGTCGCTTTGGCCAGGAGGGTAGGGGACCTGCAGGCATTTTCGGTTGACGAAGCGTGCCTGGAATTCGGGCCGGCCAATTCTCACGTGATCCTGAGATCCTGGCCTGGATATGTGCCCAAGGTTCCCACCACACCATTCAGAGACCAGGTGGTGAACCTGCAAGCGCTGCCTTTGGAGGGGGCAGACCCAGCCTTGGCACTGCTCTGTCCAGTAGGCGCCCTCCTACGTAGACAGGACGCAGTGTTTCAGGACCTCAGACCAGCTCTTTGTCTGTTATGGTGGGAAGCTGAAGGGAAAGGATCTCTCAAAGCAAAGGTTGTCCCACTGGATAGTGGACGCCATTGTTTTGGCTTACCAGATGCTGGGGCGTCCATGCCCCCTTGGGGTCAGGGCCCACTCCACTCGGAGTGTGTCCTCCTCTTGAGCTATAGCGCATGGCACTTCGCTAACAGACATCTGCAGAGCTGCAGGCTGGGCGACACCTAACACATTCGCCAGATTTTACAATCTCCGAGTGGAGCCTGTTTCCGACTATGTACTCGCCCCTACTAGTGGCCGGTAATGGATTAGGCTCGGGTGTCTTCGCTTGCTCACCATTCCACTCCTCGGACTGGATACGTGTGATTTTTATCCTCAGGTGAGCTTCCTGGAAGCCCTGAGCTCCTCCAGCACTGTTGACGCCAACACCAGTAAGTCTGCCCACTCGCCCAGACCCTCGTGTCAGGCCAGGTGCCTCCGTGTGCATGGTTCCCCCTTTGGGCAACCCCCACACGTGTATTTCCACTGTAAGCCTCCTCGAGCGGGTGTTTTCCCTTGGCAAACTTGCCACCCCTGGGGTTAAAAGTCCACCTTCGGCTGGTTCCCCAGAATCTTCCATATGCAGCCCCTAGTGGTCATATGTGTATTCTAAGTCCTCCCCACAGGCAGGCATCCTGGCGCATGTTCCCCCTGGAATATGCTTCCCAGTGTACCTTGGTATTCCTGTGATAAGTGGGAGTCCTTCGTCCGTACTAAATCTTACAACAGGGAGCTCGCACTTACGCAGGGCACTGGAAGACAGCCGAGTGGCAGGATTAGATTGGGACCCCCATTCGTCAGTCACTGACGTTACTCAGAGTGACTGAACAAAAGGGAACATCTCGGTTACGTATATAACCCTTGTTCCCTGAGGAGGGAACGGAGACGTAATGTCCCTCTGCCACTCTGCTGTACTGCTGGAATGGCCAGAGTTCAGTCTTGGCTCCTCAGCAGGTAAACATAATGCGATGTGCCAGCGTACTTCCTTGCATGCCCATGGCATTGGCACTGCCACTGGGCGCTTTCTTAGATCTCAAAGATGATAGGCTTCTAAGCCGAAACCCCCATTCGTCAGTCACTGACGTTACATCTCCGTTCCCTCCTCAGAGAACGAGGGTTACATACGGAACTGAGACATTTCACAGTGATAAGCAGGGTGGAATAAGATAAGGAGTTAAAGGAAATATTTTCATCAAAGCACTCACCTTCTTCCTGAGTCTCCTCTGATGAATACAACAATGAAATAAGAAAATAAGAAAAACATCAGAAAACAATGGGCAATGTGAAAATAAAATGGACTTAAATAAGATCATCACACATTAGACAAATGATGACGTGTGGATGCATTGCTTTCCAAAAAAAAAAAAATACTGTTCAGACGTAGCACAAATCTTCTTTTTCCATTTCCAATTTCCCACTGTGGCTCACTGTCTCCAGTGAGCCGTTATTGTTATGTATAGCCAAACATTTACAAAAAAACACTATATTCACAAACATGTGCAATATTGTTGAAAATAAAGTGCTATATTTCACTGACTGACTAAATATTACAAACCCTTCAAAACATAACCGAAAGCATGCTACCCATCAACCTTCCATAAGTTTTTTTAAATTTATTTTTATGGTTTTTTTTCACATGCTGGTCTGATTGTGTATGTCTTTTTCTTTTTACGAAGATAAACAAAGTACCTTGATAATCTGTATACTCCTGCTCTTCTGTAATACAGACCCAGAAAAGAAACATGAAATCAAATTAAGTCAAACAAATCAATATCTTTAACAGATATATAGAAAAACTGGGTATTTGGTTCTCCTCAATAATCATGTTTTCTCCTCATACAGAACTTTTGATTTGTTAATGTTCTGCCACTGTGGTGCAAATATTATGACCTCATAGGCTCATGACCATATGATCTGTCCTTTTTTTTTTTACAGTTTTTTTACAATCGCTATGACAATTTTTTCAATACTTTTAACAATTTTCCTAAACTCTTAACACAGTTAGCACAACATCTGTCTGTGTAGGCTATACAATTAACACATTTCTTGATGCTTTTACACAAAATGCATACAGTTAACACAAATGTAAAATGCTTGAACTTCTTTTACACACAAGCTCAACCAAGACCAAAACAATGGATTTTTACTGCCAAATTTACCAATGCTTTAACACTGTATGTCAGAACAGATAACACCATGTTCTAAACCTAACATAAACACAAATATAACCCCTGTATTTTATTACATTTCTACTGAGAAACAGCTGAAGTTATGCAAATATATAAATCACAGCTGATTCCCATCTAGGAATTGTTCAGGTGTTGATGTTCTTTCAATCACATGACCTTATGGTATACTGTAAAAGAGGCTTCTTTGGGCTGATCTTGTGTGAAAAAGGAATAATGCAGAGCAACTGCATCAGCAACTGTATGCCTCTGGTCTCTCATATGTTACTGTATTCTGTCTATCTAAGGATTCAGCGTCTACCTCCCTCAGGAAAGCTCCAGAATGAAGAACAGAAACTTGCTAGTCAACACGGTGATTGCTGATAATGAAATAAAACTGAAGGGCATCCTATAAAGCTACTCTGAGATGGGTCATTCATTTTTGTATTGAATTTCTGCAGCAAAAGAAACAAAATGCATGCGTTTACTAAACCCAACAAAACAAAAATGTGGAGAGGCTTCAATAGACATACAATCTATGATCAATAAAATATGCTGTCTATTGTATAAGGGCAGACCTGACACAAAACAATGCAGTTTCTGTAATTCCACCTAATGTCACATTTCTGTCCTGTCTTGTTGAGCACATGTGGTGTTTTGTTATTTTCTAGCCATGTGCTTTGGTTATGTCATGTCTCCTGTCTATTGTCCTGACCCCGCCCCTCTTGTTAGCTCATTATTGATTATTTGCCCCACCTGTCTTCCCTCATTACCTGCCTTGTTTGTTATATATTTAGTCTCCTTGTGTTAAGCTGTGCTGTGCTGGTTTGTTATCTTCTGTTCTGTGGTTGATGGCTCCTGTTCCCAGCTTCATGTGCCTGACCCTGGTAGTTTGTCTTTAGTTTTGTTTTCCCCCTCGTGGGTGTTTTTGTTTGTTTTATTTTATTATTTAAATAAAGCCTCCATTCTTCCTGCATTTGAGTCCTCACTCCCTTTTCTCCCAACCGTTCCTGACACCTGGTGTTAGTGTTTTTATGACACTGTGCTCTGATTGACAAAATGTTCCTGTTGGAAGAGAACATGTGTTAGGGTTTTGGCAGACATAGGGTATTGTGTTAGTGTATTATTGTATTTTGAAAATTTGTTGAAATTACGTGAAATGAACCGTTTTGGCAATTGCGTGTTGTAGGTGTGTTAAGAGTTTAGGAAAATTGTTAAAAGTACTGAAAAGAACGTCATAGTGTTTGTAAAAAAAAAACTGGGTTTTGAGCTGCTGTGGGTTTTGACTTGGGAAATGAAGGCCTCTTCATTTAGGTCTTTGAATGTATTTTTTTTTTTCTTTTTTATTGTCTGATTAAATGGTCTCTTGGTTACAGACACATGTAACATTTACAGAAGTGTTTGTTGTTGTTGTTTTTGCATTGGGATTATAAAAAAGTCTTTGTTAAAGAGTTATAAACCAGGAACCAAACCAACCAGCTACAACATTACAAACTTTGAATTGAAGCAAAAAAAAAAAAAAAGTAGTTGTAGTAGTAAATCAGACATTTAATTTAATTCAATATACTAGTTTTTGGTCTATTAGTTTGTCCATTTCCACTGGTCGAACTGAAGGTGGTGGACTTACAATCCCTAAATAAGCATTAGGCTATATAATTTATAATCTAAAGACATTTATAATGTCTGTATTTGGTATCTGAGAGGTGACTGAGGGTCGGACCCATGTCAGGAATGCAGTTCTTACTCATTTTGCCCAGCTTCCACAGAATAAATATGTACTTGTTTTGTAATTAATTTGCTCATACAACCAAATTAATCAAGAATTATATTTTGTAGAAAGAGAATTGTCTGTTTAAACTTATTCTGCTCTTCTCATGATAGCTGTATGAGACGTGTGCTGTGTCTAAGGTCATGAAGGTCAACAACACATTTCATGTATCCACTAACACTTAAACATACTTAGCGTGTGTTATTCTTTTTAGGATTTATAGCACCATTAGTCACCATTGGTGAGTATGACCTTTGGAAGTGTGGAGAGCTTCACTAAACTCCCTGTCAAATGATTGAATGTCAACTTTGACTCCTGGTCTTCATTGAGCATACCGGTCTTTTTATGTGCCTTAACTGTAATTCCCCTACAGAAAGTTTCAGATTTGTGCAACACGAACCTGCTGGAAATTCTCCCATTGACACTGTGACTAGCCAATCAGTGGGTGATTGGAATGCAACCTCCTGTCATGTGAGCTTTTTCAAGATTCAAGAGATTCAAGAGTTTTATTTGTCACATACACAGTTATATACAGAATATATAACCGGCAGTGAAATGTAAACGTTGTTTTTTGTTGTTGTTATTGCTGGATTTCACAGCTACTCCCTCACATCCACACTATTTCTGCTGGTGCATTGCTTGAGTAAATGACCCTCACTGAGGTATTATTTTACCTGCTCCTGCATCTTCTGCAGCCTCCTCCTCCTCTGCTTCTCCCAAATACACAAGCAATAATGACAGGGTGATAAATGAAAGGAAAACATAAGTCAATATCAATTATGTGCCAGACAGAGCACGTGAGGACAATCAGGGAAGAATATAAGTGTGTATATAAATAAGTGTGTGCAAAGGATTATGTAAGTGTACACCATTTGTTAGGGATGTATGCTAGCAGAAACATGAGATCACGGTATAATAATAACCCTTCCAAGAAAAGACAGGGTAACTAGCCTAAGCACCCAATCAGTCTTGTGCGTAGCTCCTATCAGTCTGAGTGAAGCTCAGATGGGCCTCTAGAGGCATCTATAACTGGCCTCTAGGTACACATTACAGCAAGGCTTTACTGGTAATCACTAAAGCTACAGTTTAAGCTGGCCAAAAATTAAAGAAAGAAAGATTAAAAAAAATAAAGACTCACCCTCTGCTTGTTCCCTAACGGGACATTTAGGGAAGGGAAAGGACCGAGTAAACATTACAGCATACCCTTTAAATGTAACGCTTTAATAGTCAAATAGACAGTAATGATTAAAAAAAAAAAAAAAAAAAAAGGAAACATTACTCACTCATATTCTTCCTCTACATCAGACATGATGAAACTGGATGACTGAAGGAGAGAGAGAAAGCGAGAGTGAGACAGGAAGGAATGTTCAAGCAGAACCACATAACTTAACATTTCACAATCACTTTAGAAAGAGGATGAGAGAGCAGGAGAGAGTGACAAAACCAAAGTAGCACCAGATGTAAATTGTTCCATTGTTCCAAAGTGCTGACACCCCATTGAATGCTTCATATGAAGATCGATGGAGTGAGAACAGGTGGGAATGTGGAGACAAAGACAGGGTGAGATATAATTTCTGACACTTTCTACAGTTCAGTTCTTCCATTTAACTTGCACTTTACTACTGTTTCATATCTTAGAGAACAAGCAGCATCTAGTTTTGTCATGTAAGTGGACAAAACAGCCCGCATGCTTGTGAGATAACAGAGAAAACTCAGTTTTACTGTGAACCTGCCTTTGCTTGTTTTTACTAATTGGAACCTGCAAATTGCAGTTAATGACTATCATACACTGGCTGCTGTCTATAACCTTCCGCTGAGAGATTCCTCTCCCTGTGCCTTGCTTTCATATCAGTGCCATTTCATATCTGCTATTTGAAACAATTTTATAGCTACATTGTCATCGGCAGAGAGAATTTATGAGGCATGTAGCTGTCACCACTCCACTTGTAATGTACTGTCTCCAGACAAAGGCTTGTAAGCAGTGCCCATCTAAAACCAGCCTTTCAACAGTTCGCCCTTACTTTGTTAATGAGATCCTCAGCATCTAAAGGGCACGAGTCTGGCTAAATTCTGCACCAAACGATCAAATTACAAATGAAAGATTCCCCTCGTTCTGGATCGTCCCAGGTAGGAATAGAAGCACGAGTCATTTTGAGACAACAGGATGGGGAAAGTGGCAGACAAAGAGGCCGTTTTGTGGACGTGTAAGGTTATTGGGTGTCAGCAGCAATAACCACAGAATTCTGATAGGATAATTTTAGCCAAGGACACAGGGAAGGATTACATGAGTTAAGACAAATCTTTATTGTTCTGAGAGTGAATTTTATTAAAATTCCAAGTCCATTTGGTCCAGGACACACTCAAAATCTACAAAAATCAGTACAGACAACTCCAGGACTTCTGCTAGGAATAAGTATGACAATTCTGCTGTCCATAGTTATTTAATTACATAAATTTTTTGCTCCTAAAGTAGCACAAAAGTCTGGTACATGAAATTAAAACACATTAATGGATACAACATTATTATAACTGCACACAAGAATTAAAAATATCAGCTTTATATAAAATGTAGCTAATTTACTGTCTGAATTATGCTGATGAATTCAGTTACTTTTCGTCAGATGGAAAGAACAGACTAAAAAAATGCAGATGTTTAAGAAGTAACAAAAATACTTTTACCTTTTTGGATGGGTTCACAGAGGAAAAGGATAAAACACAGGCTCACAAAGGATGAGAGGAGAGTCCCCGTGAATTTTGAGAGTTTTGTAATGCGGGACAATGGGTTGTTTTTATATGAGGACAGGGACAGATGGAGGGTGTTAGCAGCTACGGCATAGGACCATGGATGGATTAGAAATGAACCCAGGGACAGAAAGATGACCACCACAAGGGATTAGGGGAGACAGGGGGAATGACCTCACACGACAAACACATGGATATAAAAAGAGATAGAAAAAACAAAGGGACAGTTGGGGACAAAAATAGCACAGGGGATTTAGACCCAATTCTTCCCAGAAGGCATATTTTCTATTCAACACAAAGTAAAATATGGTAATAGCCAAGACAACTTTAAGGTAAAAGGATGGGTACATGGGAAAGTTGCTGTTAGTTTTTTTTTTTTACAATCTCTATGACAATTTTTTCTTCAATACTTTTAACAATTTTCCTAAACTCTTAACACACCAACAACACACAATTGCCAAAACGGTTCATTTCACGCTCAATCACAAATAGTAAACTAAACTCCAACACTAATTCTCAAAATACAATAATACACTAACACAATACCCTATGTCTGCCAAAACCCTAACACATGTTCTCTTCCAACAGGAACATTTAGTCAATCAGAGCACAGTGTCATAAAAACACTAACACCAGGTGTCAGGAACGGTTGGGAGAAAAGGGAGTGAGGACTCAAATGCAGGAAGAATGGAGGCTTTATTTAAATAATAAAATAAAACAAACAAAAACACCCACGAGGGGGAAAACAAAACTAAAGACAAACTACCAGGGTCAGGCACATGAAGCTGGGAACAGGAGCCATCAACCACAGAACAGAAGATAACAAACCAGCACAGCACAGCTTAACACAAGGAGACTAAATATATAACAAACAAGGCAGGTAATGAGGGAAGACAGGTGGGGCAAATAATCAATAATGAGCTAACAAGAGGGGCGGGGTCAGGACAATAGACAGGAGACATGACATAACCAAAGCACATGGCTAGAAAATAACAAAACACCACATGTGCTCAACAAGACAGGACAGAAATGTGACATTAGGTGGAATTACAGAAACTGCATTGTTTTGTGTCAGGTCTGCCCTTATACAATAGACAGCATATTTTATTGATCATAGATTGTATGTCTATTGAAGCCTCTCCACATTTTTGTTTTGTTGGGTTTAGTAAACGCATGCATTTTGTTTCTTTTGCTGCAGAAATTCAATACAAAATGAATGACCCATCTCAGAGTAGCTTTATAGGATGCCCTTCAGTTTTATTTCATTATCAGCAATCACCGTGTTGACTAGCAAGTTTCTGTTCTTCATTCTGGAGCTTTCCTGAGGGAGGTAGACGCTGAATCCTTAGATAGACAGAATACAGTAACATATGAGAGACCAGAGGCATACAGTTGCTGATGCAGTTGCTCTGCATTATTCCTTTTTCACACAAGATCAGCCCAAAGAAGCCTCTTTTACAGTATACCATAAGGTCATGTGATTGAAAGAACATCAACACCTGAACAATTCCTAGATGGGAATCAGCTGTGATTTATATATTTGCATAACTTCAGCTGTTTCTCGGTAGAAATGTAATAAAATACAGGGGTTATATTTGTGTTTATGTTAGGTTTAGAACATGGTGTTATCTGTTCTGACATACAGTGTTAAAGCATTGGTAAATTTGGCAGTAAAAATCCATTGTTTTGGTCTTGGTTGAGCTTGTGTGTAAAAGAAGTTCAAGCATTTTACATTTGTGTTAACTGTATGCATTTTGTGTAAAAGCATCAAGAAATGTGTTAATTGTATAGCCTACACAGACAGATGTTGTGCTAACTGTGTTAAGAGTTTAGGAAAATTGTTAAAAGTATTGAAAAAATTTTCATAGCGATTGTAAAAAACTAAGTGAGATTCAAGGCAACATGTTCAACTCACACAGTTGTTGGAAATTTGCTTGGCTGGCAATACAACAGACTTTTATAGATTACAGGTCAGTTGTTTTTTGAAACTGTGACAATAAAACAAAGCATTGTTTGCAGCTTGCAATATTTTGAATATTCATTTCATCAGAATGAGAGACATTTCTTTCTCTTTTTTTTTGTTTTGTAATCCTTCTAGTGTCACTCACAGCTGTTCAATTAGATGATGTGCTACGTCCTAAGACGTATTTTATTTGTGATTGTTCTATGTGCTTTGTAGTGTGTTTTGTTTTCCCCCATGTCTAAAATGGTAAATGGTACAAACCCGATTCCAAAAAAGTTGGGACACTGTACAAATTGTGAATAAAAACAGAATGCAATGATGTGGAAGTTTCAATTTCAATATTTTATTCAGAATACAACATAGATGACATATCAAATGTTTAAACTGAGAAAATGTATGATTTTAAGGGAAAAATAAGTTGATTTTAAATTTCATGGCATCAACACATCTTAAAAAAGTTGGGACAAGGCCATGTTTCCCACTGTGTGGCATCCCCTCTTCTTTTTATAACAGTCTGCAAACGTCTGGGGACTGAAGAGACAAGTTGCTCAAGTTTAGGAATAGGAATGTTGTCCCATTCTTGTCTAATACAGGCTTCTAGTTGCTCAACTGTCTTAGGTCTTCTTTGTCGCATCTTCCTCTTTATGATGCGCCAAATGTTTTCTATGGGTGAAAGATCTGGACTGCAGGCTGGCCATTTCAGTACCCGGATCCTTCTTCTATGCAGCCATGATGTTGTAATTGATGCAGTATGTGATCTGGGATTGTCATGTTGGGAAATGCAAGGTCTTCCCTGAAAGAGATGACGTCTGGATGGGAGCATATGTTGTTCTAGAACTTGGATATACCTTTCAGCATTGATGGTGCCCATGCCACACGCACTCATGCAACCCCATACCATCAGAGATGCAGGCTTCTGAACTGAGCGCTGAGAACAACTTGGGTTGTCCTTGTCCTCTTTAGTCCGGATGACATGGCGTCCCAGTTTTCCAAAAAGAACTTCAAACTTTGATTCGTCTGACCACAGAACAGTTTTCCACTTTGCTACAGTCATTTTAAATGAGCCTTGGCCCAGAGAAAACGCCTGCGCTTCTGGATCATGTTTAGATATGGCTTCTTTTTTGACCTATAGAGTTTTAGCCGGCAACGGCGAATGGCACGGTGGATTGTGTTCACCAACAATGTTTTCTGGAAGTATTCCTGAGCCCATGTTGTGATTTCCATTACAGTAGCATTCCTGTATGTGATGCAGTGCCGTCTAAGGGCCCGAAGATCACGGGCATCCATTATGGTTTTCCGGCCTTGACCCTTACGCACAGAGATTGTTCCAGATTCTTCTTCATGAACCACTGAGCCACTGCCGTCTACTGCTACCATGCTCGTGGAGGTGATTTGGGATCACCTGTTGCTGATTTGCTGCCCACTGACCTCAGCTCCACTGCAGCCAGGAGAAAGCCAGCATATAAAGCCAGCACTATGGCCTTTTCTCAGTATTTGTGTTCTTGTGAAAAGTCATCAGTCACTGCCCAAGTAATGTTTCAATTCAAAGTTAACATCTAGCCGAGTTCAAATCCCCAGATGTGTCCTTGATCTGCCCCTTTTATTGATGATGCATCGAGAGGTGAATTGAGCAGACTTGAGACAGACAGGTATCCCAGAATGCGTCTCGCACCAACCAGCAAGCGCCACGGACGCGAAACACAGCGTAATTTAAAAATACTACTGTTAATGTATCACAAAATAAAGTCTTTTTCAGGCAAGAATGTACTTGTTTAAAGCTCAAATCTGTAATTTATAAAGAGAGCACCTATTTGAAAATTTGATCTGCCGTTTTCAGAGTTATGAGATCCAGGCGATCACCGGGTGCTCAGCGCTCGTTAACCCCGGCGAGAGCAGCCTTTCCTCGGCTAGTCCTTCTGATGTCTCTGTAGTGGTTAAAAATGATATAATTCATTTTGTGTAGATCTTACAGGCTATCCTCATGAATCTCATGAATCTATCATTTGTTCCCTGGCAAATCATTTTGGCTAAGGGCAAAGTAAATTTTCATAACTTTATATTTTTAGGATTGTTTTTATGACATATTTAGTTTTATTGTAGCCTAAAATATAGCTACATATAGAGATAACCAGAGTGAGAAAAGCTGAGTGACGTTATCAAGAACGCTGCTGCTCCATTTGGAGAATCCCCGAACTTGTGTCTTCCTGTCCTCGGGAGTTTGTTCTCCTGGGTCGAACTTGGCAAGTCTGAACTACCTAGGATGCAAGTCACAAGTTTGCATACTTGGTATTGAGAAACGGCCTATCTCACAGCAAGCTGAGAGAGAGAGAGGGTTGCAGATGCTAACCTGCCTTCTAATTCGCTTGAGACAGATCTCCAGATAGCTTCTTTCTGTTGTTGACACCTGCTAACCATTGGTGCAACTGTGGATGTAGTTGAAGACTTATAGTTTTGTTTAAAATGTAAGATTTTCTTTTTTAAGGAAACCTATAGGGAGGTGGATGCCATGTTTGTTTGAAACTGCTTTTCTCCTGGGTATGTGTAGTCAGTGAGAAAGGGAAGTTTATTTGTTATTTATTGTCTTTTTGTTTTATGTTTAGATAAGTTATGGTTAAAACTGAGTTAGAAACATTTTGACTCCTCATGTTTTTCTTTTGATTACATTTTTTTTTTTAAGCTTGTTTGTTTTGGATGTGTTACTGGGGCTGGAGACAAGAAGTTCCTGTGATCTCTCTCTCTCCAAAACTTTGTTACTGCTATGCCTAGTACCTCAAGACTAAAAGAGGGCTAGCACGTAACAGATGGAAATTTACTGAGTGTTTTTCCACTTCATATTTGAGCAAATACAGAATACTAACCTTTTCATGCCAACTTTTTTTCTGTCTGTTCCTACAGATGAAGAGAAACCACTTATGGCAGAGATGGTGTTTCCTATGGTTTCAGACCATAGAT
The DNA here is from genome assembly GCA_018749465.1 of Paracanthobrama guichenoti. NCBI lineage: Eukaryota > Metazoa > Chordata > Actinopteri > Cypriniformes > Gobionidae > Paracanthobrama > Paracanthobrama guichenoti. Next base: position 6,448,611 of record CM031945.1, read on the forward strand.
TGTTCTCCCTTAGGTTTCAGGTTTTGTCATAAGAGTTTAACTCTCAACATGATGGTCTTTCTCAAAAGTGTCTCTCTTTGCTGTTTAAAGCACAAAGTTCTATAAAAATCCCTGGTGAAAGGTAGAAGGCAACAAAGACATCTTCAGAAATGTATTCTACACCTCTAAAGTAAATAACTTTTATGGCTATTTTAATGATTAACTCTTGAGTACTTTGGAAAAACACAACACTGTGTACAAAATGAAGTCAGTTTATTGTGAAATGATAACCTTGCAATATATTTTATGAAGACACTACTGGCATGGTCACTGTGAGCATCTGAAAGGAAGACAGGAAAAGACTGAGACATACTGCAAATCTGCAACAGCACAAATAGAATGAGCAGAAATTGTGTAGCGCTCAAAAAGACTTTAAATGGAAGGAAGCACACTATTCTGACAGAACTTACCTGCGTATTTGTGTTGTACTGGGCAACACTGTTTTCTTGGTCAATAAGCAGGGGAAAGAAAATATCCAAGTGGAAAAGAGCAGGTTGAGCAATCAGCACTAGTCTGTCTTCTCCCAAGTCCAGAACAAGAGAGCGAGCAGATGTCTAGTGAGGAAGACACAGTAAAGCCTCTCTTACTTTTTGTTAACATGATTGAATGTAATACAATACCAGGCAACCATTCCTCACCACTCCAGGAAGCAAGATCTCAGCGATCAGATACTCTGCATTTCCACTTGGGGGCTCCAATAATAAACTGAATTCTGGACTGGAATTAATGAAGGGGGGTGGGGGTGGGGGGGATTTGAACATCAAATTCACAAATCAATAAGATGCACAAATGCATTCAAACAACTCCAAATAAACTTACCGTTTGGTTGATGAAGGCAAGGAGTGAGGTTCCCTGTCCACAGAGAACAAAGTGATTAGAGCAATTCTAGTTCTAGTTATTTCAACAGCTGATGGGATGAGGTGTAGAGAGGAGCAATGAGCTGCAGTTGCGTATGTTAACAGAATGGACGGCACACACACACACACACACACACACACAGGTCATATACAGGCAAACTTATCACTGATTACTTAAATCTGCAGACTTTTTTGGCATTGATTTTGAAACAAAATTGCCAGCAGTCAACAGTGAGCATCAAACTCTTAGTGGTAGCTGAAAGCATAACCATTAGATAAAATATTTATCATACAACCAAAGATTCTAAATATATCACTTATGCATTCATACTGTTATTCAGATTGCTACTATAGTCAAGTATAGAAATCCCACCCCTCCTTCAGGCACACCTTGTTGATGTCAAGCATGAGCAACTATCCACTGTGTTTCAGTGATGTATCACCAGACATGTTAGAACATTGGCAGAAGGCTTTCTGTATGGTTGGTTAAGTAAGTTACAACTGATAAATTTGCTTTTGCATCTAATAAATGAATAAATGAGAAATGGCACACTTTTCTGATTGTTTCTGGGTGAGTATTTTTAATACACAAGGTTGTTGTAAATAATTGTTTTTGTGATGAGTGATGAAGGTTTTGTATTTATCTATACATTTTCACAGCAGTGAGCCAACATCATATATACACTCTAAAAAAATGTTGCTACATAACACTAAAAGTGGTTCTTGGCTCGTAATCATAGGGAAACGTAATTTAAAGGGGCTTAACAGGTTCTGTGTACGGCAGTGATGCTATATAGCACCTAAACCACCCCAAAGAACCGCTGAAGAACCATACAGGGGCTTAACAGGTTCTGTGTACAGCAGTGATGCTATATAGCACCTAAACCACCCCAAAGAACCGCTGAAGAACCATACAGGGGCTTAACAGGTTCTGTGTACAGCAGTGATGCTATATAGCACCTAAACCACCCCAAAGAACCGCTGAAGAACCATACAGGGGCTTAACAGGTTCTGTATACAGTAGCGGTGCTATAGCACCTCAGTCATCCAAAAGAACCGCTGAAGAACTACTAAAGCACCCAGATTTGGTGCTATACAGCACTTAAAGTGGTTCCCCTATGATTACGAGCCAAATAACCACTTTTAGTGCTATATAGCACCATTTTTAGAGTGTGTTTTCAATGGCAACTACATTTTGTACTTAACATGTACTTAAAATTCACTATGAAATTGAAATCATGACTGTTTACTGCCCAGTGACAAAGCTGTGAGCAGAATTTTGGCTATTATTAATCCATCAATTATAAAAATTATAAAGCCAGATAATGTTCAACCAAACATCTTACCAGCTACCAACAGCTAAATACAATGATAGTTATAATGCACCAAAGTCACCTTATGAGAAAATATAGATTTTTCATATTGATACATAATTAGTTTCAATACTCATTTTCTGCTGTATCGACGCACAGATACCAGCTGCACTTTTGCACTTTCTCTTCTCACCAACACAGAGTTCGAAGGCATGATCTACATCCGTATAATGTCCAATACGGTGGTGTTTATAGACACAATCGCGATCACTTCCAGTAAGTGAGGTCAATGTACACGATATGGCGTAGAGATATGCGCCAGAGATCACTTACGCCATATCGTGTACATTGACCTCACTTACCGGAAGTGATCGCACACTGAAGGCTGTTGGACATAGTGGTGTATTAGAGGTAAAAAATTATATAAATACTGTTTGATTTCTCTCACAAACCGATCATTTCGTGTCTTAAGACATCAATGTGTCATCACGAGCCTTATTTAATATGGATTTGTTTGTGCATGTTTTTTTACTCTCATAGTTCTCAACTGAAGAAACAAAGTCACTTATATCTTCAGAGGCGGATTAAGGTGGTCTGGGGCCCCTAGGCTGCTCTTTGTGTAAGGCCCCCCTCATTATGCATTACTGGAAAAATGCATTTAGTGCCAATGTGCCACATGCAAATATGGTGAACTGGCATATACACACAGACATTGAGACAGCCAATACTACAGTGTTTCCTCTACATTCCTTCAAGTGGTGGACCACCACTGTATGAAAATAACCACCACACCACATAGGTAAGATGAGAAATTGAACATTACAAACAAAACACAAATACAAACACACAAGGCCCAGTGCTTAGAAGCAGCCTTTTAATTAACAGAGATAGTGGAAAGATATTACCCTCTGCCACCACAGCCACAGAAATATGTAACTATAAACAGCAAAGCAACAGAATTCCCTGTATTCACAGTTCAACTGCAAGCTGGTTTAGCTTTATAAACCAACAGGTAAGCTACAGCATCTGCATTGGTGCAGAACACCCTGTTTTACTGAGGCAAAAATCACAGCATCATTACTGAGACACAAACCACTGTGCAATACACTAAACTGTGTATAAAACAAAGCCATAATAAAAACGGCAGGGATTCCCTCCATCTCTGCCAAGGGTGCGGGCGCGGCTGACTCACGAGCAGGTGAACAATAGCCGCTTTTCACCTTCAGGCCAAACGGTTCTTATAATTGTAAGGAATGGTTCCAGATGTGTTTCCACTTGAGCCTGGTACGGCACAGCATGATTACAAACCGTTCTCTGCCCGGAATTCTTGGCACTGGTAATGCTGGTAGAATGCGTGTAGTGACATTGCCACAAATGTGTCACTTGTCTGTTGCCTGGCTACCAGTTTCTCTGTTGCTGGGTAAGCGTGCTATTTGAGTGACGTAAATACAGAATAATTATAAAATTAAAAGAAATACCTGATCGCCCTCCATAACGCAAAATAACACGAAAAAAATAGAACCAGCTTTAAAAAGCCGATTCTAGCTGGCAGTCCTCCTGCTGTGGTTCTTGACTGGATGAAGATTCGGAAGCCTTGAAGTATCCAGTCAATTTAGGGATTTTTAAATGATACATTTTCTCAGTTTAAACATTTGATATGTCATCTATGTTGTATTCTGAATAAAATATTGAAATTTGAAACTTCCACATCATTGCATTCTGTTTTTATTCACAATTTGTACAGTGTCCCAACTTTTTTGGAATCAGGTTTGTAATTCATTCCCTCATTTTGATTTAAAACAAGGGAACAAATTATTATAGTATAGTAAAAAATGCTGACATATTAGTAAGTTGTGGTGAAAGATCTAAGGATTCTCAAGAGCAACCATACATATGTTGTGTTTTATTTTCTTTGTTTTTCTTTTGTTTTTATTTCATTTTATAATCATTTGTCATTTATGTAGTTGTCAATTGAATTACCATTTAATAATTTATTCATTATTTTATTCATTATTTTATTATTCATTTGTGCCCTTTTAATGTTTTTATATTTAATATTTCTTATTTTATTTATTTCCCTGCTATTGCAATGCTTGCTTTTTTTAATCTAATTGCGTGGTTTGATTGGATGTTTGGAGATAAGAGAACGATGGGATTAATCGATCTTCAAGCGAAAGGAACTGGATGAATATTTGAATGCTACTGATCCCGATCTGAATTCTGACTTGTGATGATAATGACACCATGTTTGTTTGTTGGCCAGAGAAGAACTGGCCCCCCGACTGAGCCTAGGTTCTCCCCATTCACCAGGTTTTTCTCCATTCTGTCACCTGATAGAGTTTGGGTTCCTTGCCACAGTTGCCGTGGGCTGGCTTAGTACAGTCAGATCAATAATATTGTTGAATATTAAGTGTCCCCAACTGACGCTGTTGTATGAGAACTGAACTGACATCATTTTTTGCAGAACTGTTTTTTAGATTAAATTAATTAATTTAATAGTTGATCTTTACAACAGAACTGAATCAACACTGAACTGACTTCAGCTGAACAACAGCAGAAATGCATACATTTCCTGTAATCACTGTAAAGTTTCTTTGAAACAATCCATATTTTATAAAGTGCAATATAAATAAAGATGACTTGGCTGCTTCTGCTCTTCCCTGGCTTTCTCAGTCAAACTCTGATAGAAGACTTACAGCTCTGGAAAAAATTAAGAGACCACTTAACATTGATTTCTCAATGTTAAGTGATCTCTTAATTTTTTCCATAGCTGTATATCTTCTGGATTTGACGTCCAGGGTTGGATCTAATATATTTGATATTTCTGATGTAGAGATCCATCCAATTTAACATTTTGGCACGATCTAATGGTGGGAACAAATTGTTAATTTGTGGCCACAATATACATTTTTTCCACATGTCATGTGCAGGGCTCTGTAGATCCCAATAAATCCTTTAAAGAATTTAAAGAGTAGGCCTAGTAATAAATATTAGTTGTATTATTAGAGACAATCTCCCAGTCCTTCTCACAACCTGCTTTAGCACCACCCCCAATCCACCAAAGAGGATGAAGAACTCACTTTGAGTCAATTTCCTGGATAATTGGCTTGCTCTTGGTACGAATGTTTTGTTCTGCTACAGAGCCCATGAACTTCCTGTTCTTCAAAATCTTAATATCTTTAAAAAAAAAATAATTAAAAAAAAGATAGGATCAGTGGACATGGCATGGAAAATGCATGTTCTGAGGTAGACACATACAGAGAAATGAATATCAGATGTTCTGTATTTAGGCGTACCTCTGCTTAACTCAAGGTTGTACTTGTTTTCCAGTCCCTCCAAAGAAACTGCAATAAGGAACTGCTGGAACAGGGTATCTTTCTGCAAGCATACACAGTGATGACAATTGTGAAGAGAGAGACCTGACAACAGGACGGCTCTGGCTCTGACACACACACACACACACACACACACACACATTTTAATTTGCCTCTCCTCTGTTACCGCTATGGTCCGGGTGCTCATGAGAACCATAGCTCTTGTTCATTCAAAGTCAATGCACTCATCATCCCGCTACAATAATCTCACTCCGCATACATTTACATTTTAGTATAATTACCAGTTGGTTGATATATGTTGCATGATTCCAGGTGCGTAGGAGACAGAGATTAAACGTGATTATTGGTATCAAGAGCTATTTATATCTCACTGTCACATCTCGGCAATAATAACTACCCCTCACTGTATTTAAATAAAACCCCATCTTTTGCATCATAGTGCATTTGTCTGAGGTGCTGGCTAAACCTAGTTCCCTGCACAATAAATGCAGTTGCATGAGGTACTTTCAATGTGTACATTCACATACAAGACACATACCTGACATTTCTGGAAGAACTCATCATTGATCACGACATCATACACAGTACAGCCTTGTGAGCCTGGCAAACGGAAAATATTCTGAACGCAAATCAAATGCTTTATCATAAAAGAAAGTCAGTACAAATGAAGTAGGTTGTTTTGCCATTCACAGTTAATGATGCTTTATTTCCTTCCTTTTTGGTGATTTATGTCAACCAGATCAGACACCAAATGTCCTTGCATTGAAACAATAGATTTTTGATTGGAAAACAATAATAAAAGGAGAATGGAGTAAATCTGAAAATGTGAATGTGTTTCTCACTGTTGTCCACTTCTGTGTGTGGCTCGCCGAGACTCATGGGCACTCTGTAACTCGTCGGGTCCTCTGACTCCAGTAGTTTCACGAGAGATTCCTGGGACAGATGAGGAGGGGGCGGTACTGCCTGTGACTGACAGATATTCATAAAGACCTTCTGTTTTTCTAACACTGAGGAGGTCTTCACGCACATGCCTGGCATAGAGAGAAAATTCAGATGAATTTGGATGGGATTAATGATTTACTGGTCCTCATAAATCCTGAGAAGATGTTTTGAAATATTAGACTAACCTGGCTGTGGACGGATGACTTTGGAAGGGGGACTGTCATTTTGCATTTTTCCCATGGTCTGTGATGTTGGACAAAACAAATAATATTTTAGTTTTAGACTTAGAGACTAGTTCCCCAATTTAGTTACCTTTATCCAAAGGGACATTCAAGCTGTATATTTTATATATTTTACATACTGTATTTCTGGGAACCAACCCCATTATCTGAATTTGTTAGCACCAGTGCATCAATATGCAAGTAAACGTTTTTGTTTTTTTTTAATGATGCATTCATAATTTTTTTATGATACATAAAGGTTGGAAAAAAGAAAGAAAAAAACAAACAAATAACAATTCAAACTGAAAAGAGGCAATGAACATAAAATAAATACTAAATACCTAAAGGTAAAGCATTGGAATTTACGAACATAGATAAAGTAAAATATTCTAATAAATTCCAATAAAAATGGTTAATTATAAAAACTGGAAGTTTATAACATTTCTTTCTGACTTAAAGGGATAGTTCACCCCAAAATTAAATATTTACATATTTATTTTTAATTGTATGATAAAGTATTGTATATTGTATAAAGTATATGATAAAGTATTGTATGATAGAGGCGTAAATAAATATATTTTATTTATTTGTTTTCCTATTTTCATTAAAAAATAAAATAAAATAAAAAATGTAATACAAACTTATAATGCTATATTGTTTTAACATCGTTCTCTATTCTGACTGTCTCTATATATTTTTCCCTCTTTTAGAAAATCGTGGAAACTCAATCAGATTTTATCTTTTGCTTTTGGAGCAAACGGAAATGCAAACAAATAAGTTATATATTTGATGTCGTCTCTATAAGTTTGACTTCCACTCCTGAGAACCCCAAAAGGTGAAAAGAGTTCTTTTAGGCATAGTTTGAGGACTGACCGACTCCGTCACTTTCAGACAGCAAATGTGAATGGTAAGAGTCTGTCAGTCATTCGTGTAACTTAAATGATGGCAGCATTTTCATTTTCGGGTGAACTCTAAATGTGCATTTTTGTTGCACTATACAAGTTCAACGCATTGGTAGCCAATAGTGCTCGTTTACTGTGACTTTCTATATTCCACTAAGTTTAATAATGTTTCTAGCTGGGACCTGCTTCGAAACACATCACAGTACTTATGCAACTGTTGAGGTTAGCTGTGTCAAAGCGGTTAACGTTACCTGAAGCAAAAGTTGTTGATACAGCTCTTCTTGCTGTTTCTGCTCTAGTTCAACTCCAAGGAGAGATGCGTCCGTTTCCATGACTACACACATGGACGCACAGGACAAATTAGCAGTGCATAAAACACAAATGTTAAGCATGTAATCTGAACAGCTATCTAACCATTCTGTTACGGAGTGTGAGATACTACAGCATTGCTAAAATGCTAACTTATGAAGATAAACTAAAATATCGCGTTACCCACGCGCTTACGGGAGTAGAACACGCAATTATAAAACTATACTGCATGATATACTCACTGAGCGCCTCAGACATGCAATAAGAAGAAACGAAATATTCATATAAATGTGTTTAGCATGACGATAAAAGGGCCTTTCTTGTAGGTGTCAAAATAAAAGTACCTTCGGTTTCACTCCTTAAAGGAGAAAGACGCAAGGAGCTGTGTGCTGCGCTGAATTAAATCAGATGCCTGATATTATTAGATAAAACAATGAATAAAAAAAACACAAAACCAACAAAAATTGTTCTACACTTTTTTTGTATTTTGCACTGAAAAACTGTATTGTTTTGACTAGCGATTTTACATGAGAATATGGAGTCAGAACATTTATAATATGGTAGGAAACAAACACATAACTACATCTTGGTAATGAAAACAAAATAAAAATAAAATGTCATTAAAAAAATATTAATGATCGTTTAGTGACATTAAATGAGGGTCAAGATACACATATTTAATATACATAAGTTACACAAGATAACATGTCTTGTTTTATTGAGTGCATTTTGCAGCAAATAATTGTCAGAGCCACTTTCACTCACTCACTCACTCACTCACTCACTCACACACTCACACACACACACACACAGCGTTATTAAAAAATAAAAATAAAAACAATAAAATACAATAACCATTCTGAGATACCCAGAATGCTACACATGCTGCATGTCCCCTCTTACACACAAACACACCAAAATATAGCCATATATTACATAACTGCTGAAAAAGACAGGACATATTAAAATGAACGAGGCAGTATCTTAGCTGTAAATACTCTCTCTGGTCCTCTTTTCAAAAGAAACTCTGTAGCCCAACCATTCAAGGGCTGAAGGGTACATTTTTAATTCATATAAATAAACAGGATCATCACAGTGCACACTCATTTACATTTAATTATTTAGTAGACAGTTTTATCCAAAGCGACTTACAAATGACAACTTCAAAAACCAAGAGCAGAGGTGCTTGATAGATGAAGAATAAAAGTTACGGAGGTACAGTCAAGATTTAGAAATGGAAATACACAGGCTGTGTGGACGTGTGTTGGTATCTAAAGCTGTACTTGTTGGGATTACTTTTTCAGTCACAAATTCAAAGACAGTGTGTCATGTACATGTGGTAACATTAACAGATGACTATAGAAACAGGGAAAAACAAATCCAGACAATCATCTGGAACAAGAAGACAGGTGAACAGGTGAACTGTTCTGAGATATATGCATAACCTCTATTGTAAAAAAAAAATATATATATATATATAAAAGAAGAGAGCAGCTTAAAAATAACATCTTACAGAGTTGATTCCATTTGCTGCACAATAGAAGAAAGAAAAAGAATAATGTGATTAATCAAACATTCGTCTCTATAATGTGATTGGTATAAGTTATAAATATGTAATATGCTTTATATGTAACCTGCACATCCTTTTCCAAAAGCTACAAAGTGGTGTTACCTGTCTATCCATGAAAAGCCTCGCCTCCACGTGGATTTTCCTGTTAAAAAAAAAAAAAAAAAAAAAAAAGTTCCTGGCAAGGTAGTGGACAAATCTACAAAATACATTCATTCTAAAAAATTAAAAAAATTAAACATTAAAAAACGAAAACAATTAAATAATACTAAAAAGATTTCAATGTCATTAAATCAAGGATTTCATTCATTTTAATTTTCAAATTTGATTAAAGGTTTACTATATTTTTCTCTGAACAGGTAGCAATAAATGCTCAGTGTGTTATGTATAAATAATCTGTATGTAGCCTACTTAATTTGAAATAGTATAAGATGATTTATGGATCCCCTTTTATGTATCAGGGCCATAACCTCTATAGATAATGAGAGGGATAAGTCCCCTTAAAGGGGTCATGAACTGAGAAATCTTTTGACATATAAGAGGTCATCATACTATAAGAATATCCTGTAAGTTTCAGAACTGAAAACTTCCTTGTCAGTCCAATAAAGGCTTTTATTGACACCAGGCCCAGCAAACGACAGGTTTTTCAAAGTGGGGATCTATGACGTCAAAGGGAGGCAAGCACTGATCAATGCCTACTTCATCACTGCCTGTTTAGCCCCGCCCACCGATTCGCACATGTAACATAGGCCTAGTGTTAAACCAGATCGAGCTACCAAGCAATAAACATGCTGTTGAGGATTACAAAATATTGTGCAGTGCCCGTGACATCCGAGATTTTGTGTTGGCTTGTTCTGTCTGCGCCCAAGGTAAGACTTCCAATCGTGCACCAGATGGGTTGCTTCAGCCGCTGTTGGTGCCTTCGAGACCCTGGTCCCACATAGCGCTAGATTTCGTCACCGCCCTCCCACCCTCCCAGGGGAATACGGTTGTTTTGACCGTAGTGGACCGGTTCTCGAAGGCCACACATTTCATACCCTTACCCAAATTACCTTCAGCTAAGGAGACAGCGGCATCTGTCATTGAACACGTCTTTCACATTCATGGCCTCCCGACAGACGTGGTCTCTGACAGAGGCCCCCAATTTATTTCTAAGTTTTAGAGAGAATTTTGTAGGTTACTGGGTGCGAGTGTAAGTCTGTCTTCGGGTTTCCATCCCCAGAGCAACAGCCAGACCGAGCGAGCCAACCAAGATCTCGAGAGGTGTTTGTGGTGTACTGCGTCTCAGAATCCTGCTTCCTGGAGCCAACAACTCCCATGGGTTGAGTACACGCATAACTCGTTACCAGTATCATCCACGGGTCTTTCGCCTTTTGAATGTAGTTTAGGGTACCAGCCACCTATCTTTCCTAGTCTGGAATCCGAAGTCGCGGTCCCCTCTGCTCACGCATTTATCCAGAGGTGCCATCGCACTTGGGGTAGAGCCCGTGAGACTCTACTGCAGGTGGGGGCGTGCACCAAGGCTCAGGCTGATTGCCACCGGTCGAAGCCTCCAGTCTACGTCGTGGGTCAAAAAGTGTGGCTTTCTTCCAAAGATATTCCTAATTCTAACCTTATAAGTACATGTCAAGGTTCATGAATTCGTTGTCTCCTAGTTACTGCCTGTGTGTGTATGCGAGTTGAGTGTGGGGGGCGTGGTCACTGATCACACACTCAGCAATCATCCATCGCACCTGATATCCATCTTCTCTGCCTATTTAGTTCCCTTCTCACCACCACTGTGTTGTCGAGTCGTTGTCCCTCCAGTGATGCCGTGCCTGTCTCTCCTGTGTTCCTGTGTCTTCGTGTTCCTGTGTTCCACGCTCCACGATCACCACTCTGGGATTATCCCCGCACGACGTCTTCACTGTCTAGCCCATTGAGTCCCTGCGTCACTGCCAGCCAATCCCCGGACATTCTTTGTTTTTTGTGTTACCACAATAAACCACTCACTTGCAATTGAATCCGTCTACGACTCATTCCTGACAGTACACCCCAGGAAACATCATACAACAATAAAACAAAGCAGTTCATGACCACTTTAATAATCAGATATGGCCAAATTGTCCCCCCAATTTCTGATATTCCTGATACTGCTATGCTGCTCTTCATTACACACCACTTTGTTGTTAAGAAAAAAAGTGACATTTTAGGGTGGTCAATGTCAAAATGGTTGAGATAGCCAAACAAATCAAAGAGTGTGAGCTTTACTTTTCATAAAATCCAAGCATAAATTCCAGCACTAGCGATTTTACATGAGAATATGGAGTCAAAACATTTATAATATGGTAGTAAACAAACACATAACTAACTATCTTGGTAATGAAAACAAAGTAAAAAAGAAAATGTCTTTTAAAATTTTAATGAAAACGTTTAGAGCCTTAAAATGAGGCTTAAGATACACATCATATTTCTTATTTTATTGTGTGCATTTTTCAGCAAACAATTGCCAGAGCCACTTTCACTCACTCACTCACTCACTCACTCACTCACTCACTCACTCACTCACTCACTCACTCACACCACTCACTCACACTCACTCACTCACACACACACACACTCACTCACTCACTCACTCACTCACTCACTCACTCACTCACTCACTCACACACACACACACTCACTCACTCACTCACTCACTCACTCACTCACTCACTCACTCACTCCACTCACTCACTCACTCACACACACACACACACTCACTCACTCACTCACTCACTCTCACTCACTCACTCACTCCAAAGCATCTATAAAAAACAATAAAATACAATAACCATTCAGAGATACCCAGAATGCTACACATAAATGCTGCATATTCCCTCTTACACACAAACACACCAAAATATAAGTATATATGCATATATATATTTATATATATTATATATATTTGCATATATTGCAACCCTTCCATTTTAATGGTGAAAAAGTGTGAGGCAAGATATAAACAGCTAAACCCCTAAACTTGGGTGGTTACAGCATCTTGATTTAGTGAAGCAGAGCAAGTAAGAACCTCACCTGCTCAACTGTTGGCTTATTTTTCTGTAAAAAAAAAAAAAAAAAAAAATGTTTATATTAGACAAAAAAGTAGCATATCTGAGGTAAATAACCTGCTTTAAATTTCATACAAACTCACAAGCCACATTAACACTTAGACCATTTACCTTGTAATGGCACTTTAACACCAACAGGAATAGAACGATATTCAGTAGTAGAGAGACAACAAGGACTCCAGAACATGTTTTAATGGTACCTTGATAAAAAAAGAAGCAATATTTTGGTTTACAAAGATATTTGCAGGAGAGAGAACAATGGCATGCAGAAATAATTGGTCAGAAAGACTAACGGCTCTCATACATACTCCTGAGACTCTGAGCATCTGTAATAAAAATGGAAACCATACAAAAACATGAGATATAAAGGCCATCGTTAGCCAACTAAAAAGATGATATAAGGTATATTGGCATTCATGATAAACTATAAAATGTATGGTTTGTTGGCTTTTGATTTTAAAGATGATCTTACATGGTTAATAGGGGAAATAATCGATATTCATTTTCATTGAACAAAAATATCAGTAATCATTGCAATATACAAAATTATTAGTGATTAGTAAATGGCTATATTAGTGAGATTAGTAATTAGTGACAATATTAGTGAATCTGCTAGATCTAATCAGCCAATCATCAAGTCAATGAGTACGAGTTCATACATAGACTTCAGAATGAGGAATAATTGTTGACTTTGACCATGGCATTACTGTTTGAACTATAGTGTTTCAAAACATGATGATTTGAGAATTGTGCAAAAGCAGCCTGATAGGAAGATAGCAAGATAGCAAAGACAGCAGAATAGCCTCTCATAAATAATGTTTGTTCTATTGATAAAGTATGCTTACGAGTTGTTTAATTCATAAAATGTAATAAAATGAATTAATCACTTGCAACTAAATCCATAGAAACGATCCTACGACTAGAACCCTCTTAAAAGTTATATAAAGTTATATAAAGAACCTATAGCTAAGAAACTAATGCCACTGTAGGCACAGTCCTATCATGTTTAAGTGGCTTGTGAGTGAATGCTGAAGGCATTCTACTCATTACAGATGAAGCTGCTCTCACAAGAGACAAACTTACTGTGGGTTTCTGTAGATGCTGATGAAACTGTTGACAAATCTACAAGATATTGCATATTCACAATTAAAAACTGAATTAAATAAGGCCATAAATGACTGATCTCCACATATGAGCAAATCAAGCATATTTCCAGTTAAATTTCTGATGTTTTATTCAAATCTGATCAAATGATTTCTATTTTTTTCTAAACAAAGGCAGGATGAAATGCGTACTGTATTAAATGCAAATAATGGATGTACTTAATTTAAGAAGACTATAACTGTCTTAAAGCAACTCTACAGATTTGATGTGTTCAATACTGAATTTGCTTACTTTCAGGAGCAGTGATGTTTGGGCTGACCGTTGTTAAAGATGTTGTGCCTATGCATTAGAAAACATGGTATGATGTCAGTTCACGACAGTCAAGGTATCTATGCTGTAATCTTTGTTGAGTATTTGAATATGAAATACTACACTGACTTTGCTTACTTTTATGAGCAGTGGTGACTGAATCAACCGTTGTAAAAAATGTGGTGCCTTATGTGATTTATTAGAAAACAGAGTATATTACAGTTATCTTCAACAGAACAATATAAAACCAAACATGTGCTCAGAAAGTAAAAAAAAAAAAAAGTTTGAATATGAAGTTTTATCCAAGCATTATCTTCATATGTGGTTCAACAAGTTAAAAAAAAAAGATATGTTTATCGAAAAGAGCAGACAAAGAAAGAGATACTTTGTCACTATATTAATAATTGGGTTTGTTTAGTAGTATCATGTCTAGTTTTGGTTTCCTGGTTTGTCATGGTTCATGTGTTGTGTTATGTTCTCATTGGTTGTTTTTGTCATGTGATACTCAGTTATGTTTGTGATTGGTGATTGGTGAGTCTGCTATGTTTATGATCAAGTTTATGTTTAACTCATGACATTAAGTCAGTTCATTGTTTACTTTGTATTTTGTTCATGTTTGGATGGAAATAAACTGCACTTGGGTTTGTCTTCAGTGCACTATGATTACAGAATAAAAGACATGAAAAAAAGATCAAAACCAAAACCAAAACTAGACATGACAAGTAGTGGTTGTTTAGTTCATGTACTTTCAAATAGTTTTTATATTGTACATCATTAAAATTATCTTGTGAATGAGTTCAAATATCTGTGTTTGCATATGTGAATATGAAATAAATGAGTTGGCTTACTTTCAGTAGCAGTGATTGGGCTGATCGTTGTACCTATGTGATTAAAAAACCATAGCATATTACACATGGCCGCATTGCACCGGGTGTATGATAGGGCCCTAAGTGTTACTAGAAACATCCAGACCAAATTTCATGACCCAACATTTTAAAATCAAAGTGTGTCTACATGTATGAAAAATAATCAGTTATTGTTTAAATGCAAAGTTTTCTTTAGCATAATTTTCAGCTTCATATCTGGTTCAGCAAGTAAACAAAAACCCTCCTTTTTAGACATTATGATTGTGTATATAGGCAGACAAAGTCAAATAACTTACTTTTTGATGGACATTTCAGATCTAAGTAGAAAAGTGAGAGAATGTGAGCAAAATCCGCATTTTCCATTCATAACATTACATATTTACCACTCCATGCAATTTTGTTTGTTTATTAAACATTGTGGCTTATTAAATGCTTTCAGCTATTAAAGGGATAGTTCACCCAAAAATGAAAATTAGCCCATGATTTACTCACCCTCAAGTCATCCTCGGTGTATATGGCATTCTTCTTTATATTAGTTTATTAATTATTTCTTTATTATAGTTATATTAAAAAAGTTGTGGCTATTTTTTTTACAGTCTATGGGCTAATCCAAGCTTTATAATAGCAGTAATTGTTGTTCTGTTTTTGAAGTCCATAAAAATGCATCTGTCCGTCAAATAACGTGCTCCACACGGCTCTGGGGGGTTAATAAATGACTTTTGAAGTGAATCAGTATGTGTTTGTTTAAGAAAAATATCCATATTTAAAACTTTATAAAATAAAGTTCCAGCCTATTGCCTTCCGTGGAAAAAGTGTTGAAAGTGCAAAATGCTTATGCTACCAGTTACGCTTGTCAGACGTAGCGTAAGCATCTTGAACTGCAAGAAGGCACTTTCAACACTTTTTCCACGACTTCAAAAACAGAGCAACAGTCACTGCCATTATAAAGCTTGGATTAGACAGGACTTTTTTAATATAACATATTTGTCTATAACATATATTTGTCTGAAAGAAGAATGTCATATACACCTAGGATGACTTGAGGGTGAGTAAATCATGGGATAATTTTCAGTTTTGGGTGAACTATCCCTTTAATAATAGGAAGCCTTGCCAATTAAATTTATGGTGGCCATTGATCATACTATGAATGAATGAAGGTTGGGAAAAAATGGAAAGAAACAGGGTAAATGATGAAAGATGAAATGTCCTTACCTGATATTGAGCCATTACAAGATCTTCTATACATATCACCAAAAACGGCTGTGTTTACCCGGCTTACTGTGTAAGCATCTGTGCAACTGAGATTCTCACAATTGTCAAACTTTTCTGGAAAAAATGCTAGAGAAATAGGAAAATCTTGCAGTCAGAAATTATTCTATTTGATATCACAGAATATGATAGAATAAGCAGTATACTCACATCTAGCATTATTTCAAAAGTTTCTAGTACACTTAATTTTTCTTATCCTTCTTTTGGTTTTTAGTCCAGGTTGAACATAGAGTGTTTATTACTGAAAGAAGCTCATGTTCCTGAGAAAACAGTCACACAGGACACACTGATTAAATATAAAAGGAGGAAAATATCATAACCATAATTATTTACTAAACTCAATTATTAAACTAAAATCCATACCAGTATAGACTGATTGATTGAATTGCAATTTTGTGGCTGAAGTTAATATAAATTGGACCTACAACATCAGGGCCCTGGTTAAGAAAGTTCAGCAGCGGCTACACTTCCTGCGTGTCCTCAGGAAGAACAATCTGGACACTAAACTACTACTGGCTTTCTATCACTCCGCTGTGGTGAGCGTACTAAAACACACTGCTTAAGTGTGTGGTATGCAGGCTCCAAGGCTGAGGACAGGAAGGCAGTGCAGAGGACAGGAAGGAAGTGCAGAGGTGCTGCCCAAAAGATCATCGGCTGCCCCCTACCCAGCCTGGAAAACATCTCCACATCCTGCTGCCTCAGGAGAACCAAGGCCATCACAAGTGACCCCTCACACCCTGCCTACCCCCTGTTTGATCCATTGCCCTCAGGGAGACGCTACAGGTCAACCAAATCTCACACCAGTAGGCTGATGAACAGCTTTTTCCCCTGGGCCATACGAACTGTCAACACCCATGGACACTCACACACATAAGCCCCCACCTCCAATCACCTCATAATCAGCTATCAAGCTCTCAAGCTATCAAACGTAATCAAATCAGCTCACCTCCCCCTACTTGCACTCTTGTTACAACTATAGACACTTTAAGATTTTAAACTTTTTATTAGGCTTTAGTATATTATGTGTTTTATTTTTGTGTGGTGCAAGGGTGGCTCTGTGGGAGCACCCTAAATGTCATTGTACTTCCACAGTGCAATGACAATAAAGGCTACTCTACTCTACTCACTTTATGCTGTTATATAATCTTTCTTTTCTAATAGTCTTTTTCTTTACAATACAACAAGAAACATCTCAAGTGGCTAATGCTGTTTATAATACAATGTACAACTAATAAAAGTAAATAAGTAAATAAGTCATCTAAAGTTGTTTGCTCTTACCTTTGTTTCAGATGAGAATACCTTAATCTCAAACATGTGCTCTTCCAACAATTCATCATCCTATGAGGATTCACAGAAGACAGTACATATGCATATGTATATGTATAGATAATGTACATATTTAAAGAATCATACAGTCAGTATATATAGTCAGTCATAAAATAAACATCTGACAGGGTGATCAGGATATCATCTTGTATCTTGTGTCATCTTAAATGGGTTATTTTTTACAATGATTGTAGATTATCCTGATTATTACATGGCTAGATTTTGTGAAAATAAAGAGACCACAATTTACTACAATAGACATGAATCAAGCACATTGTAGGAAACTGGTCTTCAGGGACAACAGTTTACACTTAAGTGGTAATTACACAACAATATTTGACCATGCACTATGTACTCATCTAGTGTATGAATTCTCTATTATTTTGTCATCCAGCAGTATATTTCTGTACAGTACAGTGGCCTCAAAAAGTATTTGGATAACATTGCAATTTCATTACATTACACTCAAAATATCAAACCAAGTGGCATCAGCAAACAAATTATGTGGTAACACTTTATTTTAGGGTTCAGTTCTCGCTATTTACTAGTTGCTTATTAGCATGCATTTTACTAGGATATTGGATGTTTATTAGTACTTATAAAGCACAAATGAATGCCTTATTTTGCATGACCAATTTCTACATCCCTTAATCCTATACCTAAACTTAAAACTACAAAAACTACCTTACTAACTAATAATAAACAGTAAATTAAGAGTTTATTGAAGCAAAAGTCATAGTTAATAGTGAATATGTGTTCCCTTTCAAAAGCTACACTCAATGCTGCATAAGCTTATGCATATGGGAAGTGTCTTATCACGACCAGCTGTGAAAATAGTGTGAAAACACGTCAATAAAATTGACCCGGAGGTATGTATAGCCCCAGCTGGTGACGTCATAGGCGCACCTGCTACACGAGTAACCTGAGTTACGTAATCAGATTACTTTTTCAAGTAACTAGTAAAGTAACGCATTACTTTTAAAATTTACAACAAAATATCCGAGTTACTTTTTCAAAAAAGTAATGCAAGTTACTTTTTCACATTTATTTGAATGACAGCTTTCTTCTCCCCATGTTGAGAAAAATCGAGAGTAAGTGCAAAGGCGTTGTGCGTGAACATGTTATTGTAGTTCTAGACTAAATGTGAGCATTTATTCATCTCACTTGCACAATAAAGATTAAGTACTCCTCAAAATGAATAAAATCTGTCAAATGCAAAATCAGAATACCTCTCAAACCTCCAACAATTAAATATTAAATAAAATACTATTTTTATTGAAGTAAGAGTGTTAAACTTTTTTCTCCTGGGTCCTCCTCCTAGCACAGCTGAAAGGTTTGTTTGAGCTGCGCCCTCGACTATACATGCGTGAATTTGCATTTTTACCTCGGCCTGAGGCTTATTATTTCAATTTTGGTGTGAAGAGGTCTTTACATTTGCACAACAATAGAACTTTTTGTTATAAAAACAAAGGTGAGAAAAGTAACGCATAAAAGTAATGTAACGCATTATTTTCTTAAAAAGTAACTAAATAACTCAATTAGTTACTTTTTAAGGCTGTAACGCAGTATTGTAATGCATTACTTTTCAAAGTAACTTTCTCCAACACTGTACACAAGGCTATAAATAGATGAGCTCCAGTTGTAGTCATCAGGTATTTTTGTTTTCAGACCACTCTGTGTTTGGTGTGTTTACAAAGTCTCTGAAAAATCTCTTTCTCTTTCAAAAAACTTGAGATCTTTTGTCAGAAGTTAGTTTTTCAACTGATAGTGTGCAGACTTTTCTCTTTCATCTCTGTTACAAGTGGAAAAGGAAAGAGAAGAGAAATTTGAGTCAGCAGAAGCGTTGTGTGCCTCCATGCTCTCGCCCGATAACAGACTTGGACACACACAATTACTGCTTTGTGTGTTTGGGGGAAGAGCACGCGGTAGCTGCATTGGCGAGTGCCGGCATTGTGAACTGTTCACAGTGAAGATGCTGCGTACTCGGCTTGGCTTCTTTCAGTCCGCACCCACATTACAATCGTGGGGCTCTAGGATGGATTTGGCAGACGAGCAAGAGACGGGTCCGTCCCTTTCGACTGCTCGTCTACCAGATCCACATCTCTCCCCGCACAATCCCAAAGCACAGTCTTCGGCTCGCGCGCGGGAGGATGACATATCTCTTGGGTCTGCGGACTTCGAGCAGCCACTTTCAGAGTGTTCCTCGCACGATAATAAATCCGTCAAGGAATTATTGGAAGTGGTTATTCGCAATGTGGCCAGGTTGCAGATTGACTGGCCCTGTGAACAAAAGATCCCCAACGCAGCAAGCTTGAGGATAGGTTTCTGTCTGGTAGCGGGGGGAGAGAATGCAATATCAGTCTCTCCCCTTCTTTGAGGACCTCTATGACGAATTATCAAAGTCATGGAGTAAACCATATACCTTGCATGTGTTTGTGCCCTCAACGTCGACTTTTTCGACTATCATGGGTGCACGCGGGTATACGGAGATGCCACAGGTTAAAGAGACGCTTGCGAACTATCTCTCGCCTGGTTTGGCATCTTCACTTAAGAAACCTGTCCTCCCCACGAAGCCCTGTAAAACAACTTCATTGCTCGTGGGAAAAGCTTATCAAGCTGCAGGTCAGGCTGGTGCTGCGCTGCACACCATGACGGTGTTACAGGCGTACCAGGATGACCTTCTGAAGGATTTGAGTGCGGGGGGGACGATTGATGGCGAAGCTTTCGCAGAGCATCGCCGAGCCACAGATTTATCTCTCCGTGCCACCAAGCAGACGGCCCGTGCCAACGGCCGTTCAATAGCTGCTTTAGTGAGCACGGTGAGACATCTGTGGCTTAATCTTTCAGGAATAAAGGATAGAAAGAGGGTATTTCTTTTAGATTCTCCAGTCTCCCCCACGGGCTTATTTGGCGGAGCAGTTAACTCTGTCGTAGCCAAATTAAGAGAAGCCAAAAAACATGAGGAAGCGTTCACGCAGTTCCTTCATTGCCGCACTCAAGGGGAGGGGTTGTCAGCCAGCACCTCTCCCAGGTCCTTCGAGGGAGGTTAAGAAACAAAGTGTGGCAAGTCGCGCTCCCCCTTTTAAAGATTGGGGACCGTCAGCCTCCCAGGGCGGACCTCAGGACCATCATTAATAAAAAGAAGTTCTGATGGTCTTGCGCCCAGTCTGGTGGGGGTAGCCCCCCGCGGGACAGGGAGCATCATAGAACACCTGCTCACTCCGTCCCGCTACCCTCACGGAACCTCTCCACCTCTGCTGGCAGTGTGGAAACTTCTGCCAGGCATATTCGACGCCCTTCAAGTCAAGTCAAAGTCAGCTTTATTGTCAATTCTGCCATACGTACAGTACATACATACAGAGAATTGAAATTCTATGACTCTCAGACCCTAGGTGCCTAACAACAACAAAACAATAACAATAACAACAAAAGTTTAACAGTAACAACAACAGAAGAAAGATTAAAAAAAGATGGATAAAGTGAATTATAGAGGTAAAGTGGCGATGGCAAATAGTGCAAACAATAGTAACAATAGTGCAATTTCAGATTTAAGTCAGTGCAGGTATAAAATAAAATAAAAAGAGTGTGTGCAAAAAAAGAGTCTGTAAGAGGGGAGACCAATTCCTCAGTGAGACAATATAATGAGGTAGATGAAGGGAGGAGAACTGGGGGGGGTGATTCCCAGATCAGGTGCGTGGGGCAGAAGAGGGGAGAGTCGGCAGAGTCGGGAGGGAGTTCAATGCCCTGACAGCTTGGGAATGAAGCTGTCCTTCAGTCTGCTGGTCCTTGCTTGGAGACTGCGTAGCCTCCTTCCCTGATGGCAGCAGACTGAAGAGGCTGTGCGATGGGTGGGTGGGGTCTCTCGCAATGATGAGGGCTTTGCAGGAGAGGCGGGAGTTATAAATGTCCTGGAGGGGAGGGAGAGAAACACCAACGATCTTCTCAGCTGCTCTCACTATGCGCTGAAGTGCTTTATGGCAGGATGTGTTGCAGGCGCCGTACCACACAGTGATGCAGCTGGTCAGAATGCTCTCGATAGTGCCTCTGTAGAAGGTGCGCATGATGGGGGCTGGGGCTCCGGCTCTTCTCAGCTTGCGGAGAAAGTAGAGTCGCTGCTGTGCTTTCTTGGTCAGTGCTGTGGTGTTGGCGGTCCAGGAGAGGTCCTCTGTGATATGTACACCCAGAAATTTGGTGCTCCTCACCCTTTCCACGGTCACACCATTGATGGTCAGAGGAGCGTGCTGGGTGTGCATTCTCTTGAAGTCAACAACAATCTCCTTCGTCTTCTCCACGTTCAGAGAGAGATTGTTGTCGCCACACCACCTGGCCAGGCGGCTCACCTCGCTCCTGAAGTTTGTCTCATCATCGTTGCTAATGAGACCAACTACGGTCGTGTCGTCCGCAAACTTGATGAAGAGATTGCTGTTGTGTATGGGTGTGCAGTCATGTGTCAGCAGAGTGAAAAGGAGGGGGCTCAACACACATCCCTGAGGGGCTCCAGTGTTCATGATGATGGAGCTGGATGAGTTACTGCCGACCCGAACTGCCTGAGGTCTTCCCGTCAGGAAGTCCAGCAACCAGTTGCACATCGATGTGCTGAGTCCCAGCTGTGACAGTTTTTGAGTGAGCTGTAGAGGGATGATTGTATTGAATGTTCAGCGACTCTATTGAATGCTGAACTAAAGTCTATGAACAGCATTCTGACATAAGTGTCTTTATTTTCCAGGTGAGTGAGTGCTGAATGGACGGTAGTGGCGATGGCGTCATCGGTCGAGCGTTTAGACCGATGTGCAAATTGGTAGGGGTCCAGGGAGGGGGGGAGGACAGACTTAATGTGGTGCATGACTAGCCGCTCAAAGCACTTCATAAGGATGGGGGTAAGTGCGACTGGACGGTAGTCGTTGAAGCAGGATGGAGATGATTTCTTAGGGACTGGAATGATGGTGGTTGCTTTGAAGCATGTGGGGACGACAGCTTGACTCAGTGAGATGTTGAAGATGTCTGTGAAGACATCAGTGAGTTCCTCTGCACAGTCTCTCAATACACGTCCAGGAATGTTGTCAGGACCTGGAGCTTTGCGTGCATTGACCCTGCTGAGGGATCTTCTCACGCTGTCCCTGGGCAGTGACAACATCAGGTCATCGGGAGGAAGTGGTGACTTCTGTGCAGTGGTGCTGTTGTGAGCTTCAAAGCAGGCAAAGAAAGTGTTCAGCTCATTCAGCAGGGGGGTGGAGCTGTCACATGTCCGTGCAGGGGGCTTATAATCTGTGATGGTCTGAATACCCTGCCACAGGCTCCTTGTGTCTCTGCTGTCGCTGAAACGATGGGCTATCCTCCTGGAGTACTGTCTCTTAGCCTTCCTGATGCCGCGTGACAGGTTGGCCCTTGCTGTCCTCAGGCCCACCTCATCTCCAGCTCTGAAGGCAGCGTTACGCGTCTTCAGAAGTCTGTAGACATTTCCTGTCAGCCACGGTTTTTGTTTGGGCCAGACGGTGATGGTCTTTGTGACTGTTACATCCTCCATGCACTTGGTGATATAAGAAGTAACAGCCTCTGAGTACTCCTGGAGGTCTGTGGTGTTGTTGTAGGTTGCAGCCGTGGGACATGTTTAAACATGTCCCACTCAGTGGTGTCGAAGCAGTCTTGAAGAGCCTCTGATGACCCTTCAGGCCAGACTTGAATCTGCTTCTGGACTGGTTTGGTGGCTTTCACAAGTGGTCTGTATGCTGGCATTAACATAACATTGATGTGATCTGAAGCACCAAGGTGGGGGAGGGGAAGGGCTTTGTAAGCTCCTCTCTGTGTAGTGTACACAAAGTCCAGAGTGTTTTTTCCACGTGTTGGGAAGTCAATGTGTTGATGAATTTTTGGAAGCACACTCTTTAAGTCTGCATGGTTGAAATCTCCAGCCAAGATGAGAAAAGCATCTGGGTGGGCTGTCTGCTGATCACTGATGTGTTTATAAAGATTATTTAGTGCCTCACTCCTGTTGTTGTTGGAGCTGGGGGGGATGTATACAGCAACAAGTATAATAGCTGAATATTCCCGCGGTAGATAAAACGGCCAACATTTAATAATCATAAACTCCACCAGGGGTGAGCAGTGTTTGCAGACCACAACAGCATCGCGGCACCATGCATCATTGGTGTAAACACAGAGTCCGCCGCCGCGGGTCTTACATCCCTCGACGGGCACTCTGTCCGCCCGATGGCATGTGCGCTGATCGAGCTGAATGGCGCAGTCCGGAACGCTGTTGTTGAGCCATGTTTCCGTGAACACAAAAACACAACAGTCTCTTACAGTCTTCCGAGTAGAGCAAAGAAGACGAAGATCATCCAGTTTATTGTCCAACGAGCGTACGTTAGCGAGAATGATGGTAGGAATAGCCGGTTTGTGTGGTTTAGCCGCTAGCCTGACACGGATACCTCCGCGCTTCCCCCTCTTCTGTTTCCTCTCACCCCGTTTGTGGCGCCTCCACTGTGGGAGAGGTGCAGTAGTGGGGGACGGTGATGGGGTAGGCCCCCGGAGAAGGCCATGATCCCGCAGATCTTGAGCGAGCGCCGATCTTGGATTGAAGACTAGTTTTTCCAACCTCGAGCAGAAACTCACGTCTGTAGCTGAGTTTGCAGACGAACGGACGCGACAAGGACGTACAAAAACACTGTGATTTACACGACGAAAAACACAAAAACACCGGTCCGTCGGGAGAGAGAGAAGCCGCTGCGTGTGCACGCGCCGCCATCTTAGTACGTTATCGGTTCGTGTTTCAACGGCGTGGTCTCCACTCCCGTGAGACCAGCGCACATACTTTCACAAGAGCTGCAAACTCTTATGAGCAAGTAGGCCATAGAACATGTTCCTCTCTTAGAGAGAGAGTCAGGCTATTACAGCAGATATTTCCTGATTCCCAAGAAGGATGGGGGTTGCGTCCAATCTTAGATCTTCGAGGTTTAAACCGTTCAGTCAAAGCACTCAAGTTCAAGATGCTAACCGTAAAGACGGTCGTGTCGCAAATTCAACATTGCGATTGGTTCGTCACAATCGAGGTTCGCTTTTGGGGGCTAAGCCTACCAATTTTAGGTTCTTCCATTCGGCCTAGCCTTATCACTCCGCACATACACAAAATGCATGGATGCAGCACTGGCTCCATTGCGACTCCAGGATATTCGCATTTTGAATTATATCGACGATTGGCTAATACTAGCTCATTCGCGATAAATGGCCCTTCAGCACAGAGACATTGTGCTAGCTCATCTAGTTTCTCTCGGGCTGAGACTCAACGCCAAGAAAAACGCTCTTTCTTCTGTCCAGAGGACGACTTATCTGGGAGTAGTTTGGGATTCGATCACGATGCAGGCACAACTGTCTCCTGCTCGAGTTGAGACCATTCTACATACCTTGAGTAAAGTCAGGCTAGGTCAAAATCTCACTATTCATCAGTGTCAAAGATTGTTAGGTTTCATGGCTTCAGCATACACAGTGATCCCTATGGGGCTCAATTGCCTCGAGTTGATGGCTGTATTTCTGGCCCTGAAATACTTTCATTGTTGAATTGGAGCATGTTAGGGAGGTGTCACATGTCTGTTGTGTTCATTGTGTTCCTGTGTCCTAGTTTTCCCCAGTCTTGTTAATTAGTTATATCATTCACATGTGCCTCATGTATCACTTCGTTATTCTAATTTTCTTTGTATACTTAAGCCCTTGGTTCTCCCTCAGTGTTTGTTGGTTCATGTCTTTAGTTATACGTGTGTAAGAGGTTTTATTAATGTTCCTGTCTCCTGTTCTTCTTAGTCTCTGTCAGCTTATATCCTACAACGCAGCATGACAGGAGGTGGGTGCCTTTTCATTTTATTATCCTTTTTTCCTGTTTATGTTAAGTAGGGAGGAAGCTTTTGTACTTTTTATTTCTTATCTGACTTCTAGGTTAGAATTGTAAAGTTAGTTTTGTTTTGTTATTTGTTTTGGCTTTGTCCCCTCCTGTATGGAATTCCAAAGCTGCCAATATTAAAAATAAATCTATAAATATACATAGAAAAGCAAAAACACTAAAATAAATAATTATTTATACATTTATTTCCTTATGTGTATATAATTTTTTTCTCCACATTTATTTATTCTTTTATTTATTTGTACATTTATTCATTTCTATTTTTATTTATTTCTACATTTCTTTACTTCTACATTTCTTTGTCCATAGGGTAATGAGGAGGGCGTGGTTTACCTCAGACATAGCAATCGAGCTCAGAGTAGGCGAGGCAAAGCACTGAGGCCACAGTGACACCTTGTGGTGAGGCTGAAATACAATAAGTATAGCCTACTGATGGTGATATTGCCTGTGAAGAATGACTTGGATAGGTATATGGCCAAACTCTTACATCACGACCACAGGGTAGGAAGCAGCGCACATATAGGCTATAGTGAAGTCGACGCAAGCATATTAATCAACGCATCTGAAACGAGACAACACATTCACTTCACCTTCATATTTGCTATTGTAACATGTAGCAAACGCTTAAAATACAACACATATTTGAAAGATCCAAAACAGAACGAGGCATCGGTTCCAGTAGAACACTTTGTCGCGTCACTTTACGTGTGCACAGTCACAGCATCACTGAATATAATGAGGTTTTCTTGGTGTGGTCTTATTATTAATCACACGTCTTAAGCACGTCTTTGTTCTACGGCCATGTCCGAAATAAAGAGTAGCCTATCCATGTCACACATCCATGACACAGTTAGGGTGTCACCACAAGGTGTCACTGTGGCCTCAGTGCTTTGCCTCGCCTACTCTGAGCTCGATTGCTATGTCTGAGGTAAACCATGCCCTCCTCATTACCCTACAGACAAATAAATAAATGTAGAAATGAGTAAAAGAATGAATGAATAAATAAATACATGTGGAAAATTAATATATACATAAATAAGGAAATAAATGTGTAAATTATTTGCTTATTATTTGCCTTTTT
Organism: Paracanthobrama guichenoti; assembly: GCA_018749465.1. Taxonomy (NCBI): domain Eukaryota; kingdom Metazoa; phylum Chordata; class Actinopteri; order Cypriniformes; family Gobionidae; genus Paracanthobrama; species Paracanthobrama guichenoti. The sequence continues at coordinate 6,475,028 of CM031945.1, forward strand.
TTGTTGCTTTTCCACGTATATGTATTTATATATTTATGTTTGCTTTTTTATTTATTTATTTATTTATTTATTTATTTATTTATATGAAGCTTATGTTGCTCCTTATTTACTCTTGTTTAATAAATTCACTTTTGCACTTTAAAGCATTTGGTGTTTTGAAGCCTTGGGAGTGAGAGCGGGGACTCCAGGGATCTTGTTGATCGGATCCATGTTAATTGTCACTGGTATTTTCTTTTTGACTAGAGGTTTTATTTATTCATAACAGGACATATAACATGGCGTAACATCATGGCAGAAACCTCATTTGACCAATTTTGCACAGTATTGGAGGCTACTTTCCCAAGTTACAAATTCAGAAATGTGTGAGATGAAAGGCATTTGGATGAACATTAAAAATTATGAAGGATAGACTTACCAGATGTGTCTTAATATCATTAGGCATACATGCAGATCGGGCATGATGAACATGCATGATTAATGAAAACACCTGTGAGGGGAAAGAGAAGCAATCAAGTTCCATCTCTGTACAACTTTCATTTGAAATAATTTGTCTTATGTAAGACTGAAAAAACTGTGACTAGGCCAGCTCTTCTGTACATGTACATCTTTAACATGGTCCAAAAAATATAAACTTTAACTGAGTGGCTTAAACATTTCATTCCATTACCTTCACTAACATTAGCAAAGACTTAGTAATTATAACTCACAGTGGTGAATATCCAGACTTTCCCAATCATTACGTTGCTTTGTTAACCATCAGAGTTTAGCTCCATATGACAACTCTTCGCTTTCCTGGAGGCATAAAATAGGGAACAAAGAAAAGTCAGAGTGAAAGGGAAAGTATTTAAGAAATTACAACAAAGATGAGATCATATCAATTTTAAATTGGCCATTAGCTCATTCTGTAATGGACTCAGTTTATTGATTTGTCCAGACAAATGCACGTGTTCTTTTTTGTTTTTGTTTTTTTTTTGACTAATGGATCCTCATCAAATGTGTATCACAGAGAAAAAAACAAAACATCTAGCGGCCTCTAGAGTAACTTTAACTAATTTTCACTTTAAAAAAAAAAGAGCATGTTGATCAAGAGCAATGAATGTAAACGTCAAGTATTAACAAACACTAATATTACTTAACTGGAAAGAGTTTATACCTAATTATAAATCCTCTGAAGATGCCAACCAAGTATAAAGATCTACATACATTAAGCATTAAAATCTGTAATGCCAAATGCACGCATCTGGTTAGTTAAGCAACTCAAAATCATTGTTTCTCAACTCCAGGTCTTGGGACCAACCTTCCAGAATGTTTTAGACGTCTCCCTATTCAACACATAAAAAAGCTGATGAGTTGATTTAGGTGTTTTAATTAGTGAGACATCTAAAACATGAAGCAGTTATGGCGCAGGGATGAAAAAATGGTGTTCATAATTGCCTACTCATTTGTTTATTCATTCACTAAGCATTAAATAATACATGCAGTTGTGTGCACAATATAAACAAGACAACTGGAGTAAACAACTTTATCATATCATGTGTGGAAAGAATATTAAGAACTGTACTGTAATTACACCTATAAATGCAAGACATTCTCTACACTATAGTGCAGTGTTTCTCAACTGGTGGGTCGCGGCCATAGATCGTAAAAAAATAAAATAAAATATGACGCAACTTCATTCTCTTCCGCTGAAGAAAAGTGAAGCTGCCGAAGGTCCGAATATGTTGCTGACATCTTGCGCAGATTTGGGACCGAGTCTGCGAAGTAGTGACCTCGGGACCAGAGTCTGCGCAGTAGAGAGCAGGAAGTAGAGCTGCGACATCAAAAGCCCGCCCACACTCTGATGCAGATGCAGAACAATTCATTGTGTCGGTGTGAAATAAACAGTTATGGAAATGTAGAAATTATATGCTCCAATCTCCTCCCGAAAATCCCTCCCGAAAAAGTCAGTTGGTGCCTCAGTGATTACTTCCCTCAGAGAAGCTGTCAATCTCAACTGTCAATCATGATGTCATCCAAATTATTTGAAGTGTAATTTGATTGTTTAGTTTGTCTCGTGTCCATTAGAATACATGGATGGATGGGGTTTATGACCTATACTGGGACCAATCACCAGCGGGGCAATCGAGATGCTTTGGCTTCAGTTATTAACACAAGTGCAGCAGGCTTGGTCATGACTCTACAATTGTAATGTAGCATGCAACGTTGTAGTTGCATTGTCAATTAGTAAGTCTTGAAATAAAAATACCAATAAATCACACAGCTGGTATGTCGTGTGTTATCTGGGAAGAATTTGCATGCAGGTATAATGTTCATTCTATTCATCCGGAGCAGTTTACCCGTTTTTTAACTAGTTTTGGGCTGCTACTTAATAGCCTTCCCTTAAAGGCCTACTGTTTAATCACCAGTATTATAGTCATAGTGTGTGTGTCAATTTTTGTGACATAAATTTGCTTTTTAAACAAACATTATTCCTAAAAAAGTGTTGCGGCACACCCATAGGAAATTATGGATCCCACGAACCACTACTATAGTGTATATGTATTTACACTAGAGACTTGTAGCTGTTTGCGTAAGATGTTTTAAAGTCAGCATGAAACAGTAGCTACTTTGTTAAAGTCGTTTCTTCCCTATTGCGACGTGTGTATATATACGAGTGAAAGGGCTTCTTGAACAAGGAAAAAATGTAGGGTGGGACTTGATTGGATGGTTGTGGTTGAGGTTTGCTATTGCTGTTATGGCACGTGAGTGACAGGTTTTCTCGCACTTACACCAGTAAACGCATCAGAGAACAGGTGTCTAACAGGTCCACAACAGATGACATGATCCATGTTTCACGACCCTGCTTGTTGTCACCACAAACACAAATAGCTTAATAGCTTTCATTATGGTCAATGGTCGCATGTTTTATACTGTAACCTGTCCTACAGATAGTGTACTTGCATCATCTCTCAGACTATTGAGTGGGAGTGGCTGCACCTGTGCCCCAATCTCAAGCCCCGTTAACACACCGGCAGCGACGTGATTCGACCGATGCAGTGACTCACAGTGACACTGAACAGACAACCGTTTAGACAACGGTTAAAACGGAATCATACGTGCACAGAAACATAAGCCTTAAACAGCTGATTCTTCATTCAGAGAATTTAATATTAACACTGACGTCCGGGCCAAGATTAACTCATAGCTGGCTACTGCAATGGATACATTTCCTGAAGGTATGTTATATTCAATATTATAAGCATGCAATATAGATCTCTACAAATGTTTTAAATAAATCGAGCGGTTGCGCACTGCGCAGCCAAAAGCGTAAGTACAGACTAACGTTACGCTCCTCATCACCAAGTGTTTAGCAGACGTAAAATGCAATGCGTCAGATCCCATACTTTCCGCTTTCAAATAACCGCCAAAAGCAGGACAGCAAATTCTGTAATATTAGCATGATATACAAGACTACCTAAACAGTAGCTTTATATTTTGTATTAATATTTAAAAAGTAAATAAATCAATTTAATTATTTTAAATATTTTAGAACAATCCCAAAGGGAGTTCGAAAATTATGCATCTAGCACTCAAATATACGCCTTACCGTTCAGTCGCCTTGTCTTGATCTGCAACATACTTTCGCTTTCTTGCCTCTAACTACGAGCCCCCTTGTGTTTACTGGGAGTTTAAAATCCCCCCAAGAGACCAGACAGGAAGCGGGAGAAAGTGCCCGAGTGGAACATGACAGTGTATATGCACATATAGGCCAAGTAAACGATGTTCTCAGGTAACGCGTGGGTTTACTGTGAAGAAATGTAGTGCCGTTTAAAAACCAACCTCAACTTTAGACTCAATGGAGAAAGTCCCCACCCCCTTTCGTTACACCGTGCTGTAGGACTTATAAATGTCAATAAAACTCTTTGTTGTTGCAGCGTGTATAAAAGCAATAACGTAGGAAAGATGTCACATGAATACCGAATATTTCATAGCAATTGAAATAATTTTATTTTACCTTATTTACCTACAGTGTCTCTCCAACAATCAAGTATGTCACCAACAGAGGTAAAAGAAAGTCAATCTCTGCTTGAACATATAGGCCTACTCATGTTTCCCTGAGATGTTCATAATACACAAGACACCTATTGAAAGGCAAATGCAAATGATAAATTACAGTATAACTGAATATTACAATACAATAACAAGAACAATTCAATGTTGTTCCTCCTTTAATAAGAAAACCGGTAGCCTATAAATCAGTAACAATATTTTGCTGGCCAAAAGTGATGTCCAGCCTGGGAAAATTGACATCACCCTTTATTAGCATATTATTAAACATTTGTCAAAGATTGTGTACGCTTATTGTGTAGTAGAAAGTCGATTGTTTTACTTGTGCATTGAAACCATGCTAAATTGTGCAGACATAATTTTTGGCCAGTCTGTCATACAAAGAAAGTATGAATATATGCAAAAACAAAACAACCAACAAAATATGCCAAATAATTTTGTCAGATAAATACTTCAAACAAGTTTAGTGTTTTGATCTGAAAATATTTAAAATGTATAAAATATGTTCCTTATTTTGATGGTTTAATAAAACTTGTAGGGTCACTGAAAACAAATATGCCCTCCGGACATCACCATTGGCCACTACTGTGTATATATTCTGTAATTCAGTTCCCAAGAATTCTAATGCATTAATTAAACTGAGCTGTATCAGCTGGTCGCAAGCCGATCCATTCATATCCACTTATTACCACTGCTTTAGCACTATCCTTTTGACAAGTTGATCGATTAAACATTTGGCAAGAGACTGGCGTCATGTCATTCCTAAAGCCAGTGAATTCGATCTCTGCATTTCTGTCCAGATAAATCACTACACATTACACACACTACTAGACACTACACACTGCCCCACAAAATTACAGGGTTAGCAGAGCACCAGACATTGACACAAATGAAAATGCTAATCGATAGCTTATTCCAGGTACTGTACATCTTTTTGGTAACAGAGACAGATGTGATTTTCTAAAATGATCAATTCAGTGATATCTGACAGGTGCTAAAGACATTTTATATCTGATATTCCAAAAGAAAAAGGAAAAAAAAAAAAAAAAAATACACAGAGAGGGAATGCTCATTGCCAGCAAAATTATCTTTTCTACAAATTTATTTACATAACATTGAAACTCAACACACACATTCAAATCTACACTACAAGATAAACTTTGTATCTTATTCACCCCTAAAAGGTTGGTAGTAGTACCTTTAGGAAACAAATATGTATACTATCTATGGTATGAATATGCACCTTTTAGGGGAATATAAGGTACAAATATGTACCTTTTAGGTATTTTTTCTCACGGTGAATACAAATAACAGAACCTATTAGTATTAAAGCTGCCGTGAGACATTTTCCTCAGATATGCTAATGCTTAAGCTTAAACCACACAAACTCTCTACATAACCACACCCTGGAAAGACATAAATGTCAAAACACACTTGCACCCACACAAAAAAAAAAAAAAAGACTATCATACAGACAAATGTAATTCCTCAAAACACCTATTGTAGTGAAATATAGTGTATACAAATATTATATTGTAAAAGCATGATATCAAATTAGCAACAATTAGCAAAATCAGAAACTACTGTTTTTTTGTTGTTGTTTTTTCAGACACTGGGATAGCTCCACTATATAGCACTTTCAAACCCTATGAACATCAAAGAATTAAATATAAAATCCACAAATTACATAAATATAAACCCATCTTCAAACAAATGTGCATCTAGTCTTCCTGTCATAATTTTATGACTGTTTGACAGGGTTGGCTTTTGTTGCTTCCTTGATGTCTGGGTTCAACAGAGACATAAGCTCCATCATGGCTTGACTGATTTGAGAGCCAAATTTATGAGAATCCTATGAACAAGAAAAAACAGAACACTGCATTTTAGTTTCATATGCTATAAAGGAGTACAAGAACCTCTGGGTTGTGTACAATAGCATCATCAACTATTATGAAATAAAATCACTTATCTTGCAGAGCAGGACATTTAGTGCCCGTTATATCTGAGAATACTAAATCCTGTAAAGTCTAACTGTACTTAATAGTTGTTGTGTTTTTTTTTTTTTGGTAAATTAAAAAAAAATAATAATAATAATAATAATAAAAAGCAAAACAAAACAAAATTACAAATACAATACTGGAGGATCCAAAAACAGAATGCACAGAAAAGATATAAAAGATGCATAAATCAAAGCTATGGACGCTAATCCTTTCTAAACTAAACAAAAGAAAATGCCACAATGCAAGTATATTATATTATTCCAAAATAAGATCCTTTGCTCTCTTTTATTTAATATTATAAATTATTATAAATAAGTATTTTTAATAGGGATTCTAGACCAATTTTATTTAATTTTAAATTGAAACCTGAGCTATATTCTATATCAGATGTATTACTAGATGTATTATTATTATTTATTTATTTATTTTTATTATATAACCTCCTATTCTACTTTGTACTCAGGGTTGCCAAGTTTGCAGTTTTCACATGGTTTCTGTGGGTTATTTATTTATGTTTTTCTTGCGGGTTAAAGGTTTGACGTTGCATAAATAGTATCTGTCTAAAAAAGCTTGTATTGAAATAGTTTGCATTCTACCAATGATAAAAGTTTTTTTTTGGTTTTTGTTTTTTTAAACGAGGAGGAGCCTTATCTGTTTATGATCTCTAGGCTACTTTCAAGCTGAAATTGTGTATAACACATAACAGTGACTGTAAAATAAGTATTTTATGTATGGGAATGGCATGTGTTAAGTTTTGATATTTGGATAGGGTCATTGGGCTAGTTTTGATTGGCCTTTGGGCTGGTTTTGTTACACAGACCTGGTTTGTACTTTACTTGTTTAACTGCTTCATAAATTATTATTATATTATATTATATTGAGAATTTGGCTTCTTTATAAAATTATAATAATTTGAACTAGGTGAACTGGTTATTAAGCCTATTTGCAGTGCAGAACGAGAAGTCAAAATAATACCATGATCTGGATATTAAAAATATCTTGAATATCTAAAAATGCATTATTGCAAAATATGCTTTGCTCTTACGGTCTCTGTGCACGAGTGCTTGCATGACACATGGAAGCTGATCATTTCCTCTCCCATGATGATGTAAGATACACCATAGCCATCATCAGCCACCTTACACAGGAAGAAAACATAAACACAGTGAACAAAGGAGTGCTTCTACCCGTTTATGTGTGTGTATGTATGTGCTGATCAGTTACTCACCGGACCAAAGCCTCCCCCCAGCGAGATGAACTCTGGATGGTTGACCAGATCAAACAGCTCCTTCTGTTGCACAGGAGTCTGAGATGTGGAGAGGCGCCAGGGCTCTGACAAAACCTGCATGTCACGTACAGCCAAATCAACAAATAATTAAACAACACGCACACATGCATGCCCTTTATATAACACATTAACATTTTTAACAAAAAATCATCTGCTAATGTGGTTTTGCATTGAGTTTTATTTTAGTTTTAGTTTATTTTTTGGCACTATTAAACATCTTCTAATGCTGAGTTTACATTGAGTTGATTTTAGCCCCCCGATTCTGACCCGGCGACAGGTTTGGGAAATTGCAGAAAAATGCCTGAAATCATAGGCAAATCGTTGCTCATTTACGCGAGTGACGATCATGCAAAATATGCTCAATAAAAAATTCTGGGCCCTCATTAGTGATTATCATTCAGAAACGCCTCCAATGAACCATATATGGTGACATCCCTTTAAAAATCATGTGATTGTTTTTTCCTCACTGCAGTAATGGCAAAGAAGAGGAACTTCACAAACACAGAATAAGTCATGCAATGACGTTTAACAACAACAACAACAAATTTGCATCACAAATGATTTGCATATGAACAGAATTAAAGCCTTTTCTATTTACATCATTACATTTGTTGGTTGATGGTGCTTTTATGGCGATGTGGGTGCAGTCTATAGCTCCAATAATGTTTGTGAATCTGGTGGTGGCTTAAAAGCCCCATTTTATTTCGGCTTGTTGAGGATTTTAGTAAGGGAACTGTAGGTTGGGTCCAAGGAAATAACTGCATCCAACATTTGTCACAGCTGTCTTTTATAGGGTTTGACACCAATTATGCATTGTTTAAAATATTAAAATACATTTTTTTTAATATATATATATATATATATATATATATATATATATATATATATATATATATATATATATATATATATATATATATATATATATATATATATATATATAATTTAGTGTTTTATAATTAAAGGCAAAAAGGACATATGTAGATTGCTTAATGCATACTGTGACACTCTTAAATGCTTTTATGTGTAGTATCGCTATTCTACCACTAAATTATCTGTGTATTTACACACATTTCTACGTATGAGTACAAGTTGGTAGATCCCACACTTTGCATGAAACTGTTCTTACGCACAGATTTGTGCATACACACCAATGATAAATGAGACCCCTGCTATGTGAAATGTGTTCTGACTGAAAATAACCTACAGCCAATGAGAGAGCAAGATACAGGGCAGCAGGAAGTTCGGGGAGGTGTTATAGACCAGAATATCAGTATTTTAATAGATATATTCACAATTATATCAAACAGAAATAAAGCACAAACATTTGCTTGACCAGCCGCAACAGCAGCACTTTGCAAAATTATTTATCTCCAACTCTTTGCAGAACACAATCCTTGATCCCTGCGTCTCCCCAAACATTTCCACCTCCAACTTTTTTCTTTTTCTCTTTTTCACAATTTTTCACAATTTTTTCTCTTTTTCGCACAGACAATTTGAATCTATATTTTTAATAACAATTCAAGTCTTGCGCAAGAACTCCGGTCTGACACACGTGTGATCTTGCGTTGTTTCCTTGACATTTCTCGCGTGTTTGGTTGTGAAACATAGTTTGCGGACAGGGCAGAGTTGTTGGCGATTCTTCCTATTGTTAAGTCATGCAGTGTGAAACCTCCTGTCGCCGATCCATCATCCAGTGTGAACACAGCAGCAACTGAATGATACCCCTGATAGTCATGCAGTGTGAAAAGAACTGTGATCTGACGAGTTTGAAAATCACGCAGTCTGAACTCTGCATTAGGCTTTTTTGAAGACTCAATGGTGTTTTTTTGAGTGGTCAAATAAGATCTCTAAAGAAAAAGCATATATAACCTCATGAAGCCATTTTGGGTGGCTTATTAACATTATCATCATTTAGTCAAGCTCAAGTTGTTCCAGATCTGTATGCATTTCTTTGTTCTGCTGAACACAAAGGAAGATATACCACATTACTACCATAGTGGGGGAAAAAATACTATGGTAGTCAATGGCTGCTGAGATCTGCTTGGTTACAAACCTTCTTCCAAATATCTTCCTTTGTGTTCAACAGAACAAAGAAATTCATACAGGTTTGGAACAAATTGAGCTTGACTAAATGATGACAGAATTTACATTTTTGGGTGAACTATCCTTTTAACTCCCAATACAAAGACACACTGACCTCTTTAAGGAAAGGAGACTCTACTCCCAGGTATTTTGAGACCACATATAGGCAGAAGAGGTGCCTATCAATGCCAGATCCAGTCATGGCCAAGCGGTAGAGATTCTGATGCTTCTCAGCAGCTTTGCGGAACAGATTGCGGCAATGTTCTCTGTCCTACAAATGGAAAAAAAAGCAGGCAAAATGAGATAATTGGCATGCGAGATATTACATGGCACAAATCACCGTCACTCAAAAAGGAGGATGCCAATTATGGAGGACTGTGGCACTTAAAAATAAAGTGAAGAAATCAACTATCAATGTATTTAATTTAAATAGACTGTTTATTTAATTATTTATTAAATGTTTAATAAACATGTCGTTCAATTTTAAATAGCATTTTTATAAAGAATTTACAAATTGTTTTTCTTTATTATTTTGCCACATCATTTTCTTTATCCATTAATAAAAATCAAGTATTGGACTGTTTGAATATGGTAACAGCCAATGAACAATGAATGTTTTAAATCTGCATACCTGCAAACTTGTCACTTTTCGGCGACAATCGCCGTTTTCTTGGTCAATTGAGTCATTTACGTGAATCGCGTAGAACCGGAGAGTTTTTCTTTTGCGAAACATTATTGGGTAATTCTTATAATTGACATTTCTCTTGGCCAATCGGAATCTTAGCACTTTTCTCTTGGCCAATCGGAATCTTAGCACTTTTCTCTTGGCTAATCGGAATCTTAGCACTTTTTCTCTTGGCCAATCGGAATCTTAGCACTTTTTCTCTTGGCCAATCGGAATCTTAGCACTTGCGTCAGAATCTTGAAGCACACAGCGTTAACTGAGCTCGCCATTGAATGAGACGCCTGGCTACCACGCGAGTCTGATGGAAGGAAGCAAAAAGTCAAGCTTTTTGGAGCAAAAATAACAGCTATTTGTTTGCTTGATTCAATTAACGTTAGGTACCGCTTTTTTATGTGATATAATGTGATATAGTTAGCTAGGCTTATCGTTATCCGGGTGCTCTGCCCTGAGTTCCGAGATATGCGGCTACTGCTCGAATTCTGAGCTACCCTGAATATTAGGTTGTCGTGCGTCCGCATGAGCGCGAAGGTGCGCGCGGTAAAAATGACGTCATTGCAACAGTGCGCACGCCTCCGCATCCGAAGATGCACGACTTTGAGCCGAATCTGCCCGAGCAGACGGATATTAGTACATCTCATCACACAGGCAACCAGTCTGCGCGTCTAAATCAGTGGTATGATCTGGTTTTCAGTCTAAAACAGTAGCGTCAAGTAAATGGCTCGTCCGTTTGGGGAGATGCGCGCGCAGTCAGCGGAGGCTCGCACTGCGGTGCCAGGCGAAAGTATAAACAAGGCTTTAGACAGTCATTCATGACGTGGGTAAGAAGTTAAATGTGACTGTTTACACGATAGCTTATGCGAGTGTATCATGAAGCAATTTGGCAACAGTGTTAATCTCTTGTTGCATGGGGTGCATGTCTAACAACATAGGGCTATTTAGATTAGCCGTGTATCTCGTCCTTGGACCGATGAGATTGGCTAACTTATCGTGATTTTCCATTTCAGAATGAGGGAGCTTAATGAGGAGGACTCGTATATAGCACAGCTAGACTCAGCAGGGAGGTGCAGAAGGATCTGGGCATGGTTCAAGGTGGAAGTGAAGCAGGAAGGGAGTTGCACATACACTGCCACTTTCCTTGTTTTAAGGCAGGACATGCCAAATGTATCTTATGACAAATGTGTAATTTGCATATTAAAATGAGGAGTTTGCAGGTCTGAATCTGAATTAAATAAACAGTTTTCAATGTCCCTGATAAAGTGAAAAGTGCATTATGAACTGCTGATAGGGTCAACAGTTCCTCCTTCAAAAAAGTTTGAATGGTAGAAGGAAGTATTATACCAAAAATTGAAAGCATTGATCTCACCTCTCCTGTTTCCAGCGCGAGGATAAAGGCACAGCTTTCATTGGAGCAGGAGCGTACGGTCTCAGTGCGACCCTCACGAAACAGACGTGTCATGGAGGCTTCATATGTCAGACAGAAAGTTTCTCTATCCTAAAGTTCAAAGAACAAATGAGGTGATGGTCTAGAAAGACAACTTCCTGTGTGCACACACATTTTATTAATTCGAGCTGTAGAGCAAGCAGGATGAAAATATGGGACAAATAAGAGGAAGTTCTTCAGGACCAAAAATTACCTCTTAGGAATGTTGAAATTTAATATGTGGAACATGCATATAGAGACTTCATGCATACTTATCATAATCAATGCTTTTGCCTGTGTCAAAATGTGAAAGTACCCTGTAGTAAGCCAGCTGCAGGGCCAGCTGCACAAAAGAATCTGGGCTCATTTTCATTTTCTTAATGCGGCCTTTCCCAAATTCCCTGAAGGGAAAGACATGACAGTCCACATCATCAGCCAGTGCTTGTGCAACAGCAAGGGACTCAGAAACTTGTGTCTGGACCTAGAGAAAGACAGGAGAGAAGAGGAAACGTCAGTATGCCTCTGATGGTTTTCATTTATTTTGGTCCTCGAAGAACATTGCTGAATGTTGTATTACAACACTCACATTAAAATCACTAATAAAGTTGGCAATGGGGTCATGGAAATGAAGAGAAATATATTTCAGATTTGGTATTTTAGAAAGAAAAATATTCCTAAAAGTCAGTTGATTTAAAAATTGCAGTGGATGCAAGCAATTCAGCAACATGATGTTGTAAGACAAACTTGGAATCTCAGCAAGAAGACTTTATTTTGCTGATTTTATTACAGGTAATAATATGGTATGTTAAGCAACTTCCATCTGATGGGATTGTGTTCCCCTACAGTAAACCAATGCCTCAATGTTGGAGATTGGGCTTCAAAGTTATTGTGTTCCCCACATTTTTCAGAATGACCTTTTGTGTTTTCACAGAAGAAAGAAATGCATAGAGATTTGGAATGACGAGTAAATTATGACCATTTTCATTTTTGGGTGGAGTACTTTCATAAGTTATACATACAGGCTTCAAGCAAATTGTTACTGATATTGTCACTGTGTACCAGAACTTAAATGAAGGAATAATATATAATAATTCATTCCATTGTTGTACATGTACACAAGGTAGCTCTAAAAAAAATCCCCAATGCTAAGTTGAAAGTGAACAACTGACACATAGAAGAGGCTGAGGGGAAATCCCTGATCAAACTGACATTTTCAGAGCTCCCCAGTACCACAGTATACTGAAAGTCCAGTGCAGAGTTTGGCTGAACAGTGCTACAGCAATCAAAAATTATAATTAGAAATAGTAATTATAATTACTGTATAAAGAATAAGGATATAAATTCCTTTACAAAAAAACAAACAAACATGCAAATGGCCTGCATACAAATATTTGCCAATACAAGATCAGTGTACCTTAAAAAAATATGAAACAGTTTCCCACTGATAAGGGATCCTCAGATTACACTTCAACTGCACAAAAAAAAAAAAAAAAAAAAAAAGGTTGTGTAACACTCCCTTTCATTAAACTTATTTAAAAAAAAAAAAAAAAAAAAAAAAAAAAGGCTTTATCGCTCTATAGAACATTAGGAGACTCATTTAAAAATAAAATAATGAAACCAATAAAATGTATTAAATCAAAAATAACATTAAATAACCTAACATTAAATAAATAGACAAACAAAACAGCAAATAGAAAAAAACAAAACAAAGAATTATTTATTAAAAAACTATTTAAATGTGTCATTTATAGCAGTTAACGTAATGTTATTGCTGTTTTTACCTAACATTTAAGCATGAATAAACATGTTTTAAATATGTCTATTTGTTTGTCAATTTATTTACAATTTATTTATTATACAGTCGTGGTCAGAATTATTGGCACTCTTGGTAAATATGATCAAAGAAGGCCATAAAAATGAGCCGTTTTGCAATAACATTCTCAAGTAATGCATGTCACTTCAGAAAACAAAGCACTGCTTTTATGGTCCAATCAGACCCTAAAGTGGGGCTATGATTATTTTAAAAAGTCAATACATAATTTATACTGCCTGTTGTTTGTATATGATACTCATTAGAATGTCATAAAATCATACCTAGAAGTGGTGAGGGTAGGGAATGGACTGTTATGTTAATGTCATCATCCTACACCAGACATAGAGTTGTGGCCAAAAGTGCTGTCCGCCCCATATGAAAACTGTCATCTTCACCTTTTATTCAAATATAATTGCTATGGCTCAGTTTTGTTTAGGGTATTTCTGTTGTCATTTTCTTTTCTTTTCTTTTTTTACAGGCTACCAGTACACACTAGGAAAGGCGTTTTACTAGTGTGTCTCAAAACCGAAGCTATCTGACTCTTCCATTTTGACAGGGGCCCTTCAGACAATTACCAGTGTGTATGAAATGCACATTTCATACACAATGGTAATTGTCTGAAGGGCCCCTGTCAAAATTTTCCTTGCCTTTGTTTGATCAGGAACCTGATCCTTTTGTTAGAACATCCTGTAGTTGTGCTCAGGAGCTGGACCTTCTCTTTAATTTTATGTTAATTGTTTGCTTATTTACTGTTGTTCATTTATAATCTTTATAATTTAAACCCTAGACTAAATAAAAGTTTTGTTTAATGTGATATGTTTGGGCTCTGATCGCTTTCTTTTGTTGCTTCCTTGACCCGGGATGTAACAATTACATTTTGTTAACATTGTTTGTAAGCCTATTGCGTAGTTGTGCTTAGTTAGTGTCAATTGTTTTATTTGTGATAACGCAATGAAACATGCTAAATCGTGTAGACATAATTTTGGGCCAGGATGACAAAGAAATCACGAACATGTGCAAAAACGAGTGAACCAACAAAATATTAAAAACTTATTGCATTGTAGGCAATGTATGCTTTTTCCTTTTTTTTTTTTTTTTTTTGCATAGGAAAAATAAAACTTGTAGCTGTAGTTTGCATTTTTTGCCAAATCATTTTATAATAAATACCTTAATGATAGTGATTTGGTAGTGATTTGTTCTTTCCTCATAAAAATCATTAAAATATTTGAAAACTATAAAATATTTTCCACATATTTTGATGGTTTGATCAAACTTGTAGGGTTATTAAAACTAAATATCAGCTCTAGACATCACCTCAGACGTTTTGCAGATTCCATGAAGAACCTGCTGTGTGACATTGATGACATACCAAGATATGTTAGGAACACGGAAAGTATAACAGGTGAAAAGAGAAACTTTTTATCTTGCCTCCAATGGTATGTCCCAGCTCAAGCGTTGAGGAGGCAGTAAGGAGCGCTCTACCTCTCCCTTGCAATTTCCATCTGGAGTGTAACCCAAATGAAATCTGTCTGTGGCCAGAGTGAACTAAGAAAGTGAAACAAGTGAGACAAAAGTGAGAATCTCCCAAACAATGATGCTTACACTTCACAACAAAACGTTCATTATCAAACACACCATGTTTGATATAATTTTTTTGTATGTGTGGAGGCGTGCATGGAAGACACATATCTTTTGCAGAAAGCTGCTGTGGGTGAGATAAAAGAGGTCTTTGTCCATACAAAACACCCACCGACACTTTAAATGCATGTTCAGATGTTTTAAAGGACAGTGGCAGTGGGTTGGTGACTAATACAGAAACTTGAACCATGACATTTGATGACCACCAAGTTGCTGCTGCTGTGAGACTCTCACACTCACCTCCCACAGGTGGGACACTATAGGAGCATCAGCCCATGAATGTTCTGCGTTCAGCCCATTCTTTCCATTCTTATACACCACAACAGAAAATGACTTATCAAACCATCTGAGAGAAAGAGGACAGATATAAAACAATGTCCTAGAGATGCAAAGTTTCTCAACTAAAACCAAATTATCCCACCTGTCGTAGCATTTTCCATGAAGGAGGGATTTGGCATAGCGGTCCAAGTTCACAGAGGGATCTTCCCCCATCATGCCTTCTTCCTGATCATCTAGTGTGACAAAGAATGCTGCTTTCTCAATGCAGTCCAATGATCGCTTGTTAACTCCAGAGCTGAAGAACTGTTTCCTCACCTGAGCCCAGGGTGTTCTGACAGGACAGATGGTTCAAGGTATACAAAACAATTTCCTTGGTCTCAATAAAGCATTATTATTCAGTCATCTGGGATAAAATGCACTTCTAACTGATAAGGCAAAAAAAAAAAAAAAACTTCCTTGTAACCAGATCTTAGTTAGCTCATATCTGGTTTTCAATCAGGAAGAACATTCATTTTCTCATTCTATTTTTTTTTTTTTTTTTTTTTTTTTTTTAAGCCTTGGCATTGCTAGCTCGCTGTTCTAACAGTAGAGGTCCAGGAACAAAAAGACATAAATAAATAAATAAAATAAAATAGAAATATTGTAAAATAAAGAGTTTGACATAAATATCACACACATTCATATTTGTTTGTTTGACAGTCTGTGAATTCAATATTTGGTAATTGTTACATTTAAAATAGCACTTTTAAAATAGCTATTTTATCTGTGTTTTTATGGCAATCTAAAAAATTGATCTGAGTACCACCACTCATTTATCTAGGTCAGAATTCAACAAGGAATTAGTAATGTATTAAAGGAATCATTACAAGCTTAAACAGTTCCCATGACAGATCTTGCTACTGAACAACAGATATTGTGTCTTTTCAAATAAATAATGAAAAATATGTAAGGGATACATTCTAACAGTTACACACGGCTTTATGTTCCCATTATTTATCTATAGGGGGTGATGTGAAATGCTGTCCATTAAACCTTACCAGTATGTTAAATATAGCAGACTGACTCAGTATCAAAGCATGAGGGTGAATAGTATAAAAATGCTTTTATTGCATTGATTTTTGCATTCTAGTAAAGGTAATTTCAGGTCATTTATAATCTAGTGCACAACATCTGAGCATAATGTACAGTCAGGTTTTTGTCATCTAAAAAATTCCAACATGCACAGATGCAGAAAGTAGTGACATTAAATATACGAAAGTGGGTGCTTATCATATGATCTTTGTCACACTGCCAAAGTAGGTTCAACCCACATCAGGTTCAAGCCACTGATGTTACAAATGGCTTGGTCTTCCTCCTACACTCTTTCTTTAATGCACATCTGCATGGCAAACCTCCCGGGTCTGTGAGGCAGTGCTTTGTGTTGCCATCATGAGGCACAAAACCTCTTTTCAGCACATTTAAACTTTCCCTTGATAATGGAATAATTCTTCTGTGAGCACTTGATCCCCAGCCTTTAAAGTCAAAATGAAATGGCACTTGCAACCCACTTTACTTCCAAAGATATTCTACGATAAAACATAGTACAGGACTTAACGCTATTTGACGCTATTTTTCTTGGAAAACATTCAGCCTGAAATGATCTACTGTTTTTAGATAAAGTCCAGGGCTGTGTGGTAATTTAATATCCTATCTGAATCACTTCTCTGAATTTAGGAGGAGGATTTGGTTGAAATTTTGGCTTTTATGAAACTTTTATGTCTTTGTCATACTATTTGACACATTGTGTGGTAAACATTTGTACATTTTGGGTATAACAGAGACTTCTAAAGTGAGGCAACATTGCGAGGCAAATCGAGCCAAAATGACTAAATAAAAAAATGGGTCTGCTTGTAACAATGCTATAATATGACTTCAGAGGACTTTTATTATAAAACACAAATTGTTTGGACTATTGTTAGGTTAATTCATGGTGTTTTCTGAACTTAGAGACCCCTACTCTGGTCACTTTACGGATTAGTTGTATGGAAAAGAGCAGCGTTAATATTTTGAGTTCCACAGAAGAAAGTCATACTGGATTTGAATGACATAAGAGTGAGTGAGAGAATAATTACATAATTTCTAAGTGCAATCTCTATGCCTTATCCAGCATTGTGAAGGATTAGACAAGTCATGCAAATTGTTAAATTGATGGCAAATATGGTGAGTGAAATATTTTGAAAGGAAAGAAAAAAAGTATGGTGGCAGTGCACACTGTTTGCAGAAATGTCTGCAGTTAATGAATTAACTAATGGATTCGCTTTAGTAAACAATGTTTCACCAGGGGTTCAAAACAGGATGAAGATATCCAAATTTTTCTAATTTTGTATAAATATAAATTTTCTTAATTTAGTACTCCCTTTGGAAGCAACAGAAGATACTTACATGTTTCCCGGAAGACAAATTAAGTACAATTTAGGTTGATCTTCAAATTCAAGTTTTTTTTATGGTTATGTTTAAGTCCCTCAATTGTCCTCAGTGTGAAAAGATGGATCTCAAAATCATACAGTCACTGCTGGAGAGGGTTCAAATATGCAAAATATGCTGAAAACTGAAGAATTTGCAGGACCTGGAGGATTTTTCTGAAGAAAATTGGGCAGTTTAACAGCTCAGGACAAACAAGGGACTCAAGAACAACCATCACATAACATAAAAACAGCCGTGGATCATCCAGGGAACGGCACACAGTATTAAAAATCAAGAGTGCATACATTTTTGAACGGGTCATTTTTATACATTCCGCTGCTTTTCCTTCAGGGAGCATGAATCAGCATATCAGCATGAAAATATGTAAATATAATATAAACCATGTTAAAGATCCACAGAGGCTCTCTCAGTTTTAATCTCTAGAAGACAATAAGGAATAAATGGATGTTATATAGTAAATACATTCTGTAGGAAGCTGTGCTTGATATAAAACCCTATAGCGCACCCTGCTGGACAGCAAACAGATTGTCTAAATAGCTGACCTGTTTCCTGCTGTCAGTGCTCCTAGTTTGTCCTCTCCTGGAGAAGGAGGTGAAGGGTCATCCAAGATTCTTTGAATCTGATACTGGATTTCTCTGGGTGACAGAAGGCGTCCTGCTCGGTAGACCCATAACCTGAAGTAGCGTCCCCTGTGGTACACAGCAACAAACTCGCTGTCCTGCCAGTGCTGCAGCACATCTGAGAGATCAAGAGACTGTCAAGGACAGAAGATCACTTTCTTCATGTGTGTGTGTGTGTGTGTGTTTACCTGTCTCCTCTCCAGGTGTGCGTGTGGTGTTGAACATACGTTCACACTGAGCTGCACACAATGGTATGACCGTACCAGGAATACGACTCTAGATAAACCAGAATAAAGGATCTCAATGACTTAAAGCAAAACTGTCCAAAAATTCTCAATATTCTGAATTGAACAATACAGGAGTATGACAGTGTTGCTGTGTTTACAACTAATTTACTAGTTGTGACTTGTTGGTTTTAAATGGTCTGGCGTTGTGACATAATTTCTTTATTTGTACAAACAGTGCAGATATTCAGTGTAGTCACTCAATTAATGCTAGGTAATAAACCTGCATGAATTATTATTGTAAAAAAATTTTAAATTTAGAAATTATGTTTAAAAAATGTTGTTTAGCACGTCACCTTGCAAAAGAATTTCCTGTCAATTACAAACATATACACATTTAAATGTGCATATTTAACATATGCTACACGTGCATACTTAAAGCACACTCTAGTCTTGTTCTTGTATGCCTGGCCAGTGACAAATCAAAAGGAATCAAGGAAATCCAGGGAAATGACTAAGTGAGTTAACAGGTAGAGACATGATTACTAAAGCAGTTTC
The DNA here is from genome assembly GCA_018749465.1 of Paracanthobrama guichenoti. Lineage (NCBI taxonomy): Eukaryota > Metazoa > Chordata > Actinopteri > Cypriniformes > Gobionidae > Paracanthobrama > Paracanthobrama guichenoti. The sequence continues at coordinate 6,494,148 of CM031945.1, forward strand.
TCATTCAGAAAGTGAGTGTGGTGCTGGGTGGGGTTTGGTTCAAATTCTGCTAAGAACATTGAGGTGAGTAACATACAGGATTGAGCTCCTCGCGGTTGACCTTGCGGCGATAAAGGAACAGGGCAGTGATAGTATTCCCAGCTCGAGCTGCCTGATTTGCAGTGGGAGTCACAAACAGGAAATCCTATACATGAATAATACAGATAATTAGAAAAGAAAAGCATCTTCCCAAAATCTGAAGTTTTCCTTTCCTAGATTTTTATAGTGTTAGATTACTGAAACACTGTTGAAATCCAAGGAAACATAAAGCCACACCTACAAATCTGAATGCCTGAGTGTCATTTCATTAGATAAAATATAAGCGATTGAACACATTTTAAGCAAAAGGGATACCACCTTTTCAAGCAATCATTTAGATGACATTTACATAAACAATTTAGGTTTGAAATATCAAAACAACAGTGCTAAAAAAGAAGACTTCTGTGTGTGTGTGTGTGTGTGTGTTGATGCCAAGTGTTAAAAATCAATACCTGTAGGCTATTTATATATTTAAGAGGCACATTTGTTTTAACACTCTCCACATTTTCACACAATGTCAGTCTATGTATTATCGCCAACGCGTGCATTCTTGTTTAAATGACCTTACAGAGCTTGTGAAAGACGCTCGGGACAGTGCTGAATCTTCACGAAAGTTTATCATTTGCTCATGTTTGAAGCCTTGCAAAAAGCAGCGCGCACTCATCTCAAACAGAGCACAATCTTTTTCTTTTTTTTTGTGCTTCAGTAGATAAAGGTGTATGGTTTTGCTTACAAGTAGAACAGAGCACTATGAAGCGTTATTCACACTGCTGTGGTATCTGGCACCAAGACGTTAGCAGCAGATCCTTTAAGTCCTGTAAGTTGCGAGGTGGGGCCTCCATGGATCAGACTTGTTTGTTCAGCACATCCCACAGATGCTCGATTGGATTGAGATCTGGGGAATTTGGAGGCCAAGTCAACACCTTAAACTCATTGTTGTGCTCCTCAAACCATTCCTGAACCATTTTTGCTTTGTGGCAGGGCGCATTATCCTGCTGAAAGAGACCACAGCCACCAGGGAATACTGTTTTCATGAAAGGGTGTACATGGTCTGCAACAATGCTTAGGTAGGTGGTACATTTTAAAGTAACATCTACATAGATAGCAGGACCCAAGGTTTCCCAGCAGAACATTGCCCAAAGCATCACACTGCCTCTGTCGGCTTGCCTTCTTCCCATAGTGCATCCTGGTGCCATGTGTTCCCCAGATATGTTCCCGCACATGCAACCAGCCATCCACGTGATGTAAAAGAAAAAACATGATTCATCAGACCAAGCCACCATCTTCCATTGCTCCAGACGCTTTCGGCCTGACTGGTCTGTGGCTATGCAGCCCCATACACAACAAACCTTTCTATCAGAACCAGCATTAACTTCTTGAGCAATTTGAGCTACAGTAGCTTGTCTGTTTGATCGGCCCACACGGGCCAGCCTTCGCTCCCCATGTGCATCAATGAGCCTTGGCTGTCCATGACCCTGTCGCTGGTTCACCACTGTTTCTTCCGTGTACCACTTTTGATAGATACTGACCACTGCAGACCAGGAACACCACACAAGAGCTGCAGTTTTGGAGATGCTCTCTTCACTTCACCCATCAGTGTTGGTGTGTGTGTGTGTGTGTGTGTGTGTGTGTGTGTGTGTGTGTGTGTGTGTGTGTGTGTGTGTGTGTGTGTGTGTGTGTGTGTGTGTGTGTGTGTGTGTGTGTGTGTGTGTGTGTGTGTGTGTGTGTGTGTGTGTGTGTGTGTGTGTGTGTGTGTGTGTGTGTGTATATATATATATATCCTATACATTTTTTAATATAACTCCAATTGTATTTGTTTGGGTTCATTGTATTTACTATTCGTCTGGGTTAATTTTCATTTTTGGGTGAAGTATCCCTTTAAAACATAGAGCTGGACAAGTTGTCCAAAACAGCAATGGTATTCAGTAAATGTCTTAAGCATAATGAGCTTAAATGTTTAATGAAAATAGGGGCGATACGAGACAATGAGTAATGCTGTTGGCTCACATACCATGCCATAATAGTTACTGTTGACCATGATAGGACTCCGGCTCCGGAGGTAAACATACTCTTCCCACCAGTCACTAACCTGGAAAACATAAAGAAACGTTAAATATGACATCCCAATCAAATGTCTATAAATAACAATATAAATTATTAATTATAGATCTCAATAGATTATGATATTGCTGTGTTGATCTGACACTGACACAGCCACACACACAAACACACACACCAGTTACATGGTCATACAGTTGGCATACAGAATTTTGCTTTTAGAAAAATGTGTGTGTGACGTCACATGACGATATATGTATGACGTCATAAAGGGTTGAATTACTGGTATGGACACTTCTCCCGAATGAGCTTGTGCGCACATCAACCAGAGTGAGAGCAAGAACAAGAGTAATAACCCAGCTTTAAGGAAACAGTGGATGCAGTTTGTTTGGAGTTGTTTCTGGAGCAGCAACGGAGTTCTGCAAGTGTGTTTGTTTGTTCCCAGTCATCAGTCCAAACCGCAGGTGGTGAGTGAAACCTCATCAAATGTCTGTGTTTTGTTGGCACTCGGCATGTAAGTACATATAATGTAAACAACACAAATGTATAGTGAGTCGAAAGTTATCCAGGGATAATGCCATGATGTATTGGTCTGTGTGTGTACCTTGTTTGGCTATACTTGTGAGGGCACAAATGTCCTCACTTATAGTAAAATATTATGACAACTGACTAGTGAGGACATTTGACTGGTCCTCACTAGTTAAAAAGGCTTATAAACCAGCCAAAACATGTTTTTATTTAAATCTATTGTTTTGCACATGTTTCTGGGATGGGTAGGTTTAGGGATAGGGATTGGGTTAGGGGATAGAAAATATAATTAACCTGATATAAAATCAATGGAAGTCTATGCAATGTCCTCACTAATATAATGAAACAAACGTGTGTGTGTGTGTGTGTGTGTGTGTGTGTGTGTGTGTGTGTGTGTGTGTGTGTGTGTGTGTGTGTGTGCGTGTGTGTGTACGTGTGTGTGTACGTGTGTGTGTACGTGTGTGTGTACGTGTGTGTGTACATGTACGTGTGTGTGTGTGTGAGACTCTTTAGCTCCGGCCCACTGCATGCCTCAGTACAGCATATCTGTCTTTAATAAATATGATAAAACTACAGACTCTACAGAATTATGAATGATGCAATACTACTCTATAGGTATTCAAGATTAAAATGAGATTGACAGAAACTGTGTGTGTTATGTACCCTGTAACAAAAAGTTGGGATACACATCGGCAACCAATTAAAAAAATGATCTCAAATAGCTCTTCAGATCATATTAGAAAGTCATTGTCAATCTGATAAAGTAGTTTTAAGCATCTAACATTGAATACCAATACATTTTTATTAATGATTAATAATGCAACTACATGCTCATGATTGAGATTAACGACTAATGATAGTTATGATATTGACCAGAAAATAACTGTACAGATTTCAGCACGTACATAGTTTGTGGCCCACAGCGCTTTGAGTTTGAGATATCTTTGTAGGCGGTTACCCAGACTTTTCTCAAATTCAGCAGCCAGTCTCTTCATTCGCTGAAAACCAGCAGCATCATGCAATGGCTTCACTGACTCAAGATACTGAAACAGAAAAATGGTTGAGATAGCATTCAGTGGTATCTTTTAAAGCCTAAATCTCCATGAACCCTGCCAATTTCTACAAACCCGATTCCAAAAAAGTTGGGACACTGTATAAACTGTGAATAAAAAAAGGAATGCAATAATTTACAAATCTCATAAACTTATATTTTATTCACAATAGAATATAGAATATAGATAGATTTTGAAATGTCATGCCAAATATTGGCTCATTTTGGATTTCATGAGAGCTACACATTCCAAAAAAGTTGGTAGCAATAAGAGGCCGGAAAAGTTAAAATGTACATATAAGGAACAGCTGGAGGACCAATTTGCAACTTATTAGGTCAATTGGCAACATGATTGGGTATAAAAAGAGCCTCTCAGGGTGGCAGTGTCTCTCAGAAGTCAAGATGGGCAGAGGATCACCAATTCCCCCAATGCTGCAGCCAAAAATTAAGTTTGAAGTTATCATCATCTACAGTGCATAATATCATCCAAAGATTCAGAGAATCTGGAACAATCTCTGTGCGTAAGGGTCAAGGCCGGAAAACCATACTGGATGCCGTGATCTTCAGGCCCTTAGACGGCACTGCATCACATACAGGAATGCTACTGTAATGGAAATCACAACATGGGCTCAGGAATACTTCCAGAAAACATTGTTGGTGAACACAATCCACCGTGCCATTCACCATTGCCGGCTAAAACTCTATAGGTCAAAAAAGAAGCCATATCTAAACATGATCCAGAAGTGCAGGCATTTTCTCTGGGCCAAGGCTCATTTAAAATGGACTGTGGCAAAGTGGAAAACTGTTCTGTGGTCAGACGAATCAAAAATTTAAGTTCTTTTTGGAAAACTGGAACGCCATGTCATCCGGACTAAAGAGGACAAGGACAACCCAAGTTGTTATCAGCGCTCAGTTCAGAAGCCTGCATCTCTGATGGTATGGGGTTGCATGAGTGCGTGTGGCATGGGCACCATCAATGCTGAAAGGTATATCCAAGTTCTAGAACAACATATGCTCCCATCCAGACGTCGTCTCTTTCAGGGAAGATCACGCATTTTCCAACATGACAATGTCAGACCACATACTGCATCAATTACAACATCATGGCTGCATAGAAGAAGGATCCGGGTACTGAAATGGCCAGCCTGCAGTCCAGATCTTTCACCCATAGAAAACATTTGGCGCATCATAAAGAGGAAGATGTGACAAAGAAGACCTAAGACAGTTGAGCAACTAGAAACCTGTATTAGACAAGAATGGGACAACATTCCTATTCCTAAACTTGAGCAACTTGTCTCCTCAGTCCCCAGACGTTTGCAGACTGTTATAAAAAGAAGAGGGGATGCCACACAGTGGGAAACATGGCCTTGTCCCAACTTTTTTGAGATGTGTTGATACCATGAAATTTAAAATCAACTTATTTTTCCTTTAAAATGATAAATTTTCTCAGTTTAAACATTTGATATGTCATCTATGTTGTATTCTGAATAAAATGTTGAAATTTGAAACATTCACATCTTTGCATTTTTATTCAACTTTTTTGTAATAGGGTTTGTAAAAGACGACACTTCCTAGCAAACCAGCACTCATGCACATTACAAGCCAACAACTGAATCAATATTGTACCGACTCACTTTTTCCAAAGTGTCTTTAATGGAAGGTACAGGCAGGTGTGGTAAAGACGTCTGATAACTGTACAGTAATGGCTTTCTTCCGGACAGCAACTGCACTAGGGTCTGACAGGGAGTAAAAGAGAAAGAACAGTCAAGAAGAAAAATGATAAAGGCTTTATATATATATATATATCTATATATATATATATATATATATATATATATATCTATATATATATATATATATATATATCCCCTTTTGAGTGATTTATAACCAAGATATTAAATCAATATTTATCCTTCTACATATTAAATTATTATTAAATTATTATAGATGAGATTTTACTTAATCATAACTCTTTGTTTACTGGAATGTGCTCTCTCCATGTTTTTGAGAGAGTCACTCAACTTTTAATGTGTTAAAATATATATATATATAATAAATAAACTAGCTGACCTAGACATCCGAGGTCACTGGGGTCACTTCAGCCTGTCGCTTACATGACCAATTCTTAGTTGAAGCACTTACTTTACTTTTCATCTTCCATACTAGAGAATAATGATGAATATTGTCTGAACCTCTCACTGTGAGAAAGAACATGTTGCCAGTATGTTTTGGGAAACTTTGCTGTTTATAGTTAGATCTCGACCAAATTAAAACTTGGAGAAGCTGGGTCTCCTATGTGTGTGTGTATCTGTGTGTGTGTGTGCTAGTATTCTTTGGTACAGGTCCTGTATTGGTGAGGTGGCCAACTGGCACCCTGGGGAGATGGAATGACTTGTTTTCCTCAACATGCTGGCACGAAGTAAAAGTTTATTAAATTATCTATTTCTTAGCCAATCAGAATCATTCAACCTGAAGTAATGACGTAGCCGAGTGACTTGTGTAAGGTATAATTGCTGTGGAAGAGTGAATGTATGCACTACGCAGAGTGGCCTATGAACTCCTTGTGAGTGTTGAAGTTGACTTCTGCTGATGAAACTGCAAACTATTCTTCACTAAAAATTTGATTTAACCTCTGACTCCGGGTCTTCATTCAACATATCTGGTCCTTGGGTCTTTAGCTGTAAATTCCCCTACAGTTAATATTTAATTATATATACAAAGCTGCATATATGTGATCAAAAACAGTAAAAACAGTAATATTGTGAAATATTATGACAACTGAAAAAGAGTGGTTTTTTTTATTGGAAATGTATTATTAAAATGTAATGTATTCCTGTGATTGTTAGCAGCCATTACTCCAGTCTTCAGTGTCACATGATTTCTCAGAAATCAATTAAATATGCTGGATTTCATGATTCTTTGATTAATAGAATGTTCAAAAGAACAGCATTTATTTGAAATTTAAATCTTCTGCAACATTATCTCTTTACTGTCACTTTTAATCAATTTAAATTTAAGTATTAATTTAAAATAAATAAAACTGAAATAACCATTTTATTGTTTGTGGCAGGGCAAGTGAAAATGTTGACAGGGTAAGTAAAACAACTGCCCAGAAAAAAAAATCCTTATAGACTAAAGAGCATGTTTATGAAGAAATTACAGTGCATCCAGAAAGTATTCACAGTGCTTCACTTTTTCCATATTTTGTTATGTTACAGCCTTATTCCAAAATGGATTAAATTCATTATTTTCCTCAAAATTTTACAAACAATACCCCATAATGACAACGTAAAAGAAGTTTGTTTGCAATCTTTGCAAAAGTATAAAAAAGAAAAAAAAAGGGGGAAAAAGGTACACAAGTATTCACAGCCTTTGCCATGACACTCAAAATTGAGCTCAGGTGCATCCTGTTTCCACTGATCATCCTTGGCTGCATCCAAAAACCTAGGCAGCTGACTCGCTGCCTTATCAGACAATGACTTGTAAGGCAGCGTTTGTGCATGAAGGCACCTCACAAAACTAATTTCGGACAGACTTCTTAGGCAGTGTAACCGTTTAATAATCTACAGCAAAATAGAGAGAGCTTTGGGGAGAACTAAACAAATATTTAATTACTACATTAGTAATTTAATCACTAGAAATGACATCAGAAGTGGAAAATGTTGGAAAACGTACATTTACACACAAACTGACTAGCAAACACAACTTTCGTTTGCCATCTTTCTTTCCCCAGCTCAATTGTCTCAGAATGGAAAGCACGGGATTGTGGGATATCAAAGGGATACCACCAGGACTCTTCCTAGAGCCAGGGCCACATTAACAATAGGGCCGGGCCAAAGCCCCGCCCCTCACTTATCACCGCTGTTATTTACAGATTTAAACTTCAAGTTTGAGTTTGGTTTACAAATCAAATGCATTTATTCTATATGTGACTTTTGAACGATCTGCAGGTATTAGGTGATCGCTGCACCTTTATTAGGATGTCCGCATCCACCAATCACCTCCACACTCTTCACTTCATTCTAGTGTACTGTGTAGACTAATCTGAAAATGGTCACGCAAAGAACGATCTTCAATAGGTATAAATGTCAGCTATTCTAAAAATATTAAAAAAAGGAAAAACTTAAAAGACAAAGAGCAGAGATCGAGTTAGTAAAATCCCCAACCAACAGGTCTTTTTACTAAAGCTGTTGATGGAGTGGAAGTTGTGGAACAGCAAGTTGACGGGCACATGAAGCAGATAAAGACACAGCATTATCGTTCCCACCATTTTTAGTTTGATTATAAACTTGATGGATGTATATTGCTTTTTATGTTTGAACAAACTCTAGCCTATATATTAGCTTAAGGCGTAGGCGATAGCCCGGTTGAAATATTTCAATGGTGTTGCGCTGTCATCATGTAAGCTTATCATTTAAACGCTTTTTAAGCATTGCTTTTAAACCATTCAGACACATTAAGCAGCAAGAGAGAATTCATTTAGGTAAATGCGCGTTAAAGTTAAGCCTGATAAGCCTGACTAAACTTGAGTTCTATTTTGTGCCTTGTGCTTGAACGTTCAAATACACAGTGTCAAAATCCCCATCTTTCGAGAGTGTCCTTGTAAACTTTGTCATTTGTGTCTTAAATAAACGTTAACAGTTTAAGATAAAGCATGTGCAGTAGTAGGCTATATATGAGATCCTGGTAGGCTATTAATGAGGTCTTAAAGGTATAGTTCACCCCAAAATGAAATAAGTTGTTCCCCATTGCCTACTATACTAGCCTATATATTTGTTTCATACTATGAAAGTAAATGGGGTCCAGCAACTGTTTGGTTACCAATATACTTCAAAATATCTTATTTTGTGTATAACAGAAGAAATAAATGAATATTTATTTTTGTGTGAACTATCCTCTAAACTTTAGAGTCTAAAGCATCCTAATATAGTTGCTTTTGCCATTTGTGTCAATAATCAAACATCAGAAACAAAATCACTCACGGTCCTTGACTGAATCAGATATGTAAAAAGATTGTATATTGAATTAATACAGTTAAAACGATCCTGTGTATTTGCACTTTATACAATATATTTCAGTAAGACTTTACAATATGGGTGCTCTAATATGCATTAATTCATACTAATGCACAGATAATCATGAGTTAATGTATGACTCATGAAGAAATAAACCATTAATTAATTATTATTGCATCAGCAATTAATACAAATTCTATATGATTAATAGATTAAGTAATATATGAATTGCTATTAGTTAAATGTGTCTTCATGAATTAATTCCTACAGATTTTCAAATAAAATGATTTAAAAAATATGACTTTTTATATGCGTTTATCATAAAAATTGTGAATAAATACAATAGAATATTCCACCACTGTGTTCAAATTTAGAGTTTTTTTTCTGTAAAATTAGACAATTTTTTTTATCAATTTACTCCAATGTATGTGGGTAGGGCGCTCTTTTAAATTTAGATATGCCTAATCCTTAGATAATAAAGATAATGCTGCAGAGCTGAACTGGTTTTAAAGCAAAAGTAGGAGTGCTCCTCCTCAAACGGACGATGCGTTAATACTTGACGTGCTCGCCGTTGTGCTATTCTTTGAAACGACTCTGAGTAATTGTTCTATAAGCCATCAGGAAACAGCGGTGAGAAGAAATAGAAGAATGTACACAGGTGACAATATTTATTTAGTAGCCTACACTTCACCAAAAACCACACTACAAAAGAATCGTGTAAAACTCAGTAAACCTTGATATTGTTACTTGTGACATGAGAACAAAATGTGTACAACTAAATGCATGTATACAACTAAATTAACAATCTCTTAAATATTTCCTAATTTCACTAAACATTTTCATTTAGTTTCATGAAAATTGTTTTATTAAACATGGATCATGGATCGATTGCTCCAGTCTACCTTGCTGCAGAGAGTGTTTGTAGCTCTGTACAGCTTTGCTTTTGAATCTCTATTTGATATCTTTTCTTTGTTGTTTATACTGCTAAATATAACTTACTCATCACCATATATCTCTGCACCCGGGTCTCTTGTTTTCTGAGTTCATTAAACAACTGTGGTGAGTTGGATTAGTAAATAGACTCCATCAAACAACTTTGGTAAGTTGGATTAATCAACAAATTAATCTTCTCCAGTCATTGTCACTTGCACCACATGTTTCATGTTTAGTGTATCTGTCTCCGTTGGCGAACAGGGCTTCACATGTGATAAATGTAAGGAGATAGTCAGGCTGACAGAGAAGATTTTAGAATTAGAGACACGCATCCAGACTTTATTTGAGAGTAGTGAGAATGTAACAGCTTTAGACACTGCTTTGGATGCGACCAGCTTAGTGAACTCTGTACATTGTTTGGTTCCGGCTGTAGAGCCCATGCAGCAGGGCAATTGGGTAATGGTCAGACGGCATAGTCGCGGATCAAAAAACACTCTTCCGTTCCGATTAGAACATCAAACAGGTTCTCCTCACTCAGCGACGCACCCATTGAGTATCCTGTTGAAAGTGCCCTAGTTATTGGCGATTCTATTACACGGAACGTGAAAATAGAGACACCAGCCACCATAGTCACATGTTTACTGGGAGCCAGAGCACCTGACATCAAAGCAAATTTAAAAGTGCTGGCTAAAGCTAATCGTAAGATTATTATTCACATCAGCACTAACGATGTTCGACTTCGCCAGTCGGAGATCACCAAAATTAAAGAGGTGTGTGAACTCGCAAGTACGATGTCTCGAAACGTTTATTGTTCTGGTCCCCTCCCCGTTAAAAGGAGTGTTGAGATACTTAGCAGACTATCATCACTCAATGGCTGGTTGTCTAAGTGGTGTCCGCAAAATAACATAGGGTTCATAGACAATTGGAAAAGCTTTTGGGGTAGACCTGATCTTTTGAAGAGGGACGGCATCCATCCTTCTTGGAGTGGTGCCGCTCTTCTCTCTAGTAATTTGGCACATAGTCTTAGAGCTAAATCTTGACTTACTGGGGCCCAGGTCAGGAAGTAGACAAACTGGCTAAACCGACCGTCTGCTAGCTGTCTCACGTCATCAGAATCAGATAAATCCCAACACATAGAGACTTTTCACCTAGATATTATCACATAGAGACGGTGTCTGTTCCCCGAATTAGTAAATACAAAAAAAAACACCAAAACCATTCAATAGTAAAAACTTAACTGATGTCCAACAAATAAACAACAAATATAATACAAATGAACAAATGACAAAGCTCGGGTTGCTGAATATTCGATCACCTTCCCCAAAAGCACTTATTGTTAATGATATGATTACAGATAATAATCTAGATGTGCTGTGTTTGACAGAAACCTGGCTAAAACCTGACGACTACATTTATATACATATACATACATACTTTAAATGAGTCCACCCCCGAAGATTATTGTTATAATCGCGTCTGAAAGGCAAAGGGGGAGGGGTTGCTGTAATTTATAATAATATCTTCAGTATTACTCAGAAGTCTAGTTTCAAATTTAATTCCTTTGAAGTTTTGGTGCTTTATGTAGCGTTATGTAGTGTAATTGATAAATCCCATTTGACATTTGTGTTGGCTATTGTATACAGGCCACCAGGGCACAATACAGACTTTATCAAAGAATTTGCTGATTTTCTATCAGAGTTAGTACTGGCTGCAGATAAAGTACTAATTGTTGGTGATTTTAATATCCATGTTGATAATGAAAAAGACGCATTGGGATTAGCATTTAGAGACATTCTAAACTCTATTGGAGTAAGGCAACATGTGTCAGGACCCACTCATCGCCTTAATTATACTCTAGACCTAATATTGTCACATGGAATAAATGTTGATACCGTTGAAATTCTGCAGCAGAGCGACGACATTTCAGATCATTACCTAGTATCTTGTATACTTAATGTAGCTAAGGTTGCAAAGCCATCCCATAGCTTCAAATATGGCAGGACTATCACTGCCGCCACTAAAGATTGCTTTGTAAATAATCTTCCTCATCAGTTTCATCTCCTCAGCATCCCAGATAGCCTAGAGGAACTCGATTTTGCAACAGAAACTATTGATTCTCTTTTTTCCAGCACTTTAGACACAGTTGCTCCCCAGCGCTTAAAGAAGATTAAAAAAAAATAGTCCAACGCCGTGGTACAACGAGCACACCCGGGCCCTTAAAACAGCAGCCAGAAAAATGGAGCGCAGCTGGAAGAAAACAAAACTAGAGCTTTTCGTAATTCGTGGAAAGAGAGCATGATCGCATAAAGAAAGGCCGTAAAAACTGCTAGATCTGCTTATTTTCTCTTATTTCTTAGAAGAAAACAAACACAACCCTAGGTATTTATTTTTAAGTTAACCAAAAATAAAGCTTCTACTTCTGATGGTTGACTTTATGAACTTCTTTACGTGTAAGATTGATATAATATTAGGAAGAAAATTATAACCATGCAACAGTCTACTACAGTATCACATCAGAAAATTACATTCATTCACCGCTATAGGAGAGGAAGAATTGGCTAAACTCGTTAAATCATCAAAATCAACCACATGTATGCTCGACCCTATACCGACTAGGCTATTAAAAGAGATGCTTCCAGAGGTCATAGATCCTCTTCTTAATATCATTAACTCATATTTGTCATTAGGATATGTACCGAAAACTTTTAAGTTGGCTATTATCAAGCCACTTATTAAAAAAGCATAACTTGATCCTACAGAATTAGTCAATTACAGGCCAATCTCAAATCTACCCTTTCTGTCAATAATACTAGAAAAGGCAGTGTCTTCACAATTATGTTCCTTTTTAGAAAGAAATGGTGTCTGTGAGGATTTCCAGTCAGGATTTAGACCGTATCATAGTACTGAGACTGCTCTCATCAGAGTTACAAATGATTTACTCTTATCCGATCGTGGTTGTATCTCTCTATTAGTGTTACTCGATCTTAGCGCTGCATTCGATACTATCGACCACAACATTCTTTTGAATAGACTCGAAAATTATGTTGGCATTAGTGGAACTGCATTGGCATGGTTTAAATCATACTAATCTGACTGTTATCAGTTTGTAGCAGTAAATGAAGAGATGTCACACCAATCACAAGTTCAGTATGGAGTACCGCAGGGCTCAGTGCTAGGACCGTTGCTCTTCACCCTGTACATGCTACCACTGGGAGATATCATTAGGAAGCATGGCGTTAGTTTTCATTGTTATGCTGACGATACTCAGCTCTATATTTCTTCACGCCCTGACGAAACTTACCAATTCACAAGATTAACGGAATGCATAGCTGATATAAAACATTGGATGTCAAGTAATTTCCTGCAACTTAATTCAGAAAAAACAGAATTTTTAATTATTGGACAAAAAAACTCTGCAAGTAGTAACCTAGAATACTGTCTAACACTTGGTGGCTGCTCTGTCAAGTCCTCGTCGTCAGTAAGGAACCTGGGTGTGCTCTTTGATACCAATTTTTCAATTGAAAGCCACATTTCTAGCATCTGTAAAACTGCATTCTACCATCTTAAAAATATATCTAAATTATGGCACATGCTTTCAATGACAAATGCTGAACAGTTATTTTATGCGTTCATGACCTCAAGGCTAGATTATTGTAATGCTCTACTGGGTGGTTGCCCTGCTTACTTAATAAACAAACTCCAGCTGGTCCAAAGCTTTCCTGCACCTTGACATGACCAGCGCATCCCTGAAATGTTTGCAGAGAGCATGACAATTAAACTCCCCCCGTAAATGCCGCATCGACACGACATCCTCATTAAACCCGTCTCCGGCATGACGACTCCAATCTTTCTAACAATCTTACGAATATCTATTTACCTAATATGACTTAAGACCTAAAACGCTGCCAGAATTATAATCATACACTGTTTGTTCGTTGGCCAGAGGAGAACTGGCACCCCGACTGAGCCTGGTTTCTCCCAAGGCTTTTTTCTCCATTCTGGCCCTGAAGGAGTTTTGGTTCCTTGCCACCGTTGCCTTTGGCTTTTGGTATGCTCAGTTGGGGACACCTAAATTTCAACTATATTGCCGATCCGCCCGCATTGACACTATATGATAGTTGCATTATTTTCCTGTTAACACTGTGAAGCACCTTTGAAAAAACTGGACTTGTAAAAAGCGCTATATAAATAAAGGTGATTTGATTTGATCTTTATTTTCAATAAAATTGCTTATTTATGCTTTTGTAGGCTCATTTTGTAAATATAAGCAACAAATTTGTATGTGCAAACTGGGTGCCAGTGTGATGAGAAGTCATGCTCGGCTAGATTCGTCTAGAATTTGTGCATCTTCGGATGCGGAGCTGTGTGAAAAGTTACAAAAAATGCCCTGAACACCGCCACACAAAATGGGGTCAACGCGCACTACCGCCCATTCCGCGATTATGTCATTTTTGCCACACACACACCCTCGCACTCGTGCGAACGCGTCGAGTATAAACAAGGCTTTAGTCAGGGAGGTGACAAAGAACCCGATGGTCACTCTGACAGAGCTCCAGCATTTCTCTGTGGAGAGAGGAGAACCTTCCAAACCATCAACAACCATCTCTGCAGCACTCCACCAATCAGGCCTGTATGGTAGGGGAGACAGAAGCCACAAAAGGCACCTGAAGGACTCTCAGACCATGAGAAACTACATTCTCTGGTCTGATGTAGCAAATATTGAACTCTTTGGCCTGAATGGCAAGTGTCATGTCTGGAGGAAACCAGGCACCACTCATCACCTGGCCAATACCATCCCTACAGTGAAGCATGGTGGTGGCAGCATCATGCTGTGGGGATGTTTTTCAATGGCAGGAACTGAGAGACTAGTCAGGATCGAGGGAAAGATGAATGCAGCAATGTACAGCGACATCCTTGATGAAAACCTGCTCCGGACCTCAGACTGGGACAAAGGTTCATCTTCCAACAGGACAACGACTTTAAACTTAAGACTTAAACCCGATTGAACATCTCTGGAGAGATCTGACGGAGCTTGAGAGGTCCTGCAAAGAAGAATGGGAGGAACTCCCAAAAATAGGTGTGCCAAGCTTGTAGAATCATACTTAAAGACTTAAGGCTATAATTGGTGCCAAAGGTGCTTCAACAAAGTATTGACCAAAGGCTGTGAATGAATACTTGCGTCCATGTTTTTTTTTTTAATTTATTTTTTTATACATTTGCAAAGATTTCAAACAAACTTCTTTCTCATTGTCATTATGGGGTATTATTTGTAGACTTTTTATGAAAATAATAAATTTAATCAATTTTGGAATAAGGCTGTAACATAACAAAATGTGGAAAAAGCGAAGCGCTGCAAATACTTTCCGGATGAAGTGTATCTAGAAAAATTAAAGCATTTTTTCCCTCAATGCTAGGCTAAATGTAATGAAACACTAACCGCCCAGACTTTGGTCTTGGTAGAAATGCATCCATGTTGCTCAAACATCCATCGGTGGTATGACAGAAGAAGCTTCAGGCAGAACCTCAGAGCCAGAATGAGAGACAACCACAGCAGAGTACTGAACAGCAGCGCCGACAGCATAGTCTGACCTTGAGAGCTCAATGACAGACTAACAGAGAGAAACACAGTGGACCAAATCAGCATTCTCGCCTCCAGGTTAATATTAAATATATGCTGTAAAAAAAATGCTCACATGCTGTCACTTCACATAGGCTTTAAAGTTAATAAAAGCATGCATCATGTCAGTTGTTGATGGACATATGAAACATTGACTAGACAAACAAAAGACTCATGAACACTTCTGCATCTTCTGGAGTTTCAGAAAAGATACCAAAGTGTCAAACTTGGTAAATTAAACAGATTTACCAAGATGCCAAACTATCAAAATGTCTTTTTTTTTTTTTACATGTCAATATTAACTCATTGAAACATTTCTCAACAAATTCTCTAGCTCTATACTCATGCTGTATGTTTACAGCTCTCTTTATTTGTGTACTTCGTCAGATCTCTGAACAAAAAAACAGGAGAAACATCTGTAATAAATACCAATAAAAAGGACATAATGTTTAATTAAGAATATATAATAACTGTTTACATAACTGTTTAGAAAGGATAAAGGAAAAAGCCAGAGCGAAAATATGACTTAAATATAAAAATAGTACTTAAATAAGAAAATAGTGATTAATCTTTCCAGCTTGAATTGTATCATTCAACTGTATCAACTGTTTACCATTTAGATAGAAGATAAAGCCCACTGAAGGGTAAAAGGAAGTGTTACCTGAGGGGCAGGTGCTCCTGAATCTTAGCAATGAGGCCCATGGATGGATCGGACTGCATGTACATAGTGCCCATGATTGCTATGAAAACAAAAAGCCAAGAGGAGGGGCTAGCTGGGTACACGCCTTTAATGATTCTGTTCTGTCCATGAAAAAGAAGAGGTCATAAGTATTAATGCAATTTATGTACAAACACATACATTACACATTTGGGATAAAGTGACAAAATAATTTTTGGGGGATTTTAACACTGAAAAATAATGCCAACCCTGCAGTTAGTGAAGTCACCATAAAATCAAAACTGACAGTTCTTTTTTTTTTTTTTTTTTTTAACTTTATTAACTCTTTCCTGCCAGCGTTTAAAAAAAAAAAAAAAAGTTGTCAGCCACCGCCAGGGTTTTTGACCATTTTCACAAAAATGTAATAGCCTATAGAATATTTTTTATTTTTATGAATATCTGAGTATGCAATATATCAAAAGAAAGAGCTGACCCTCTTATTTAAAAAAACAAACAAAAAAACACGTTTTATTCTAGCTTCATGCATTCCTTTTTATCAACTCTTGAATATGGGTAAGTTTCATAAAAAAAAGCAACATTTTGAACAAAAAGCTGAGAAAATCACGTTTTTATGAAAGACTACATCCAGATCAGATTCAGAACGATAATCAAACACAGATGGAGTAGATCGAGTCCATCAACACCTAACACCTTAATGCTTGCAGTCCTGTAGCTTGTCCTGGGTCCACATTTCATTCAGTAAATTAGGCAGTCTTGATTTATATGATGTTTAATGTTGATCACCACGTGATTTTCATAGATCGATACTAAGGTGTTTTTTTACCAGTAATTTTGTTTATTTTAAAATATTATTTAATCCATTTAATACAAATAATCTATGTTACCAAATAGTTGTGTAGTATAAGACTATTTTCCTGCTCATCTGAACCTTGACCTGATTCTGAACGCATGCAAATGCTGCAAGACAGAACCAGTCAATCACAGAGAGAGCATTCGCACACTGATGACACTGTATTCAAACAGGGCTGTTTCCCAAAACAATCATAAGAAACCACTGATGCTTTTGGAAACGCAGCCTAGAATAATGCTCATCAGAAGACAGAAGAACATATGTTTGAGTTATTTCACAATAAAAAAATAGAAATTGTAGCCTACATAGTGCAATTACACTCTTTAAATTTAATGTTAAAAGTTGATATTGATCATCTTCTATTCCGTAACTGATGTTAATATAAATCATACACTATCAGAATAAAAAGGTTGCATTGGTGCAACGTCCTGTCACTGGCAGTCCCTTGTGAAAATGAACCATGGTACAAGTACACATATTTTAACCATGTGTAAACAAAAATATGATCTAAAAAGATGCAATTAAGGTGGACTGAATGTTAAAATGCCTTTCAAATATAATGTTAAGTGGGTATCTTTACCCATTTTACTCTCAGTAATTTTAATAATTTAATCAATTTAATAATTTAAAAGTTCAGTTTAGAAGTATCGTATCGGTATCGATATATGTGATACTGGCCTTGAAAGTATCGTATTGAAAACAAAATAAGTGGTATCGCCCATCCCCAGTTTTGATCAGGAGATTCTGTACTCATTCAGAAGACGTGTAACAGTGAAAACATGGAAACCCGGAAAATTCTGTGTTTGGCGGGGTTAGCGTTTTCTCACAGATAATGGAAAATTCTGTGTTTGGCGGGGAAAGTGTTAAATATTGCAGTATTTATTATAAATAATCATTTACAATAGTATTACGCTATAATAAATACTGACTTCAAGTCAGTATTTATACAAGACTTTAAGGAGCTTAATTTCATGGCAGAACAAACATCCTGTATTTAGTTTTTATTGAGTGTTTTACATACTCCTAATATTCCTATGAGATTTTCACCCATTTATATTACAAAAAGATTTTAAGATTTATGCTGTTTTTTCACTGACCTTAATCCTGCTGATGCGTTTCTTCCAGGATCGCAGTCCGGAGAGGTAGATTTGATTAAGGGCTTGGTAGGACAAATGAAGGTTGATCCCCTCAGGAGAGATGGTGAACTGAAACGCTACTGCTTGGTGAGCCTCAGCCATCACTATCGACAGAAACAAAAACACACTGGATCATTTAAACACAAAAAGCAGTGTACATTAACTCATGGTATTTGGTTTTGTCATAGTATTCAAAATAAATACATTTTGCAAATTTTGTTCTGTTTTATTGCTACAGGTTCCATCCTTTATTAAAGCTAAAGTTGCAAACCCATGAGGGTGAAAAAAAATGGACAATACTGCTGTCAATATACCAGTCACATCTAGTAAACGAATGTAAAAATGGTAGGCTACTTGTGCAATACTAGGCCAAACTTCATGCTAAAACCAAGACATCAATGACCCCTAGTGGTGTATTTATATAAATAAACCCTTGACATTTTTTGTGCAGGTATTCACATAATAAATAGGATCATCCTGAAAGTTTTTTGGTCATGCGTGGTCATGTATATAAATCCGAGAAATCATGGCATAATATTAAAGGAAACGAATGAGAACCCTGGTGCACTTGCAACAGTGCTGAGTTTAACATGAAAATGATGTGGGCAAGCACAGTTGATATGAACAAGTGTGTACAAAGTGAGCAGTTATGCTGTGAAAACAAAAGCTTGTTTCATCTGCCAATCATTTACAATTACAGCACTAGGAATTGCTTTGAATTAACAAATGCAGTGGATGGAAGATGTAAAACATAACCTCTTCATTCAAAAGGGAGCATTTTTCAGTTTCCAAGGAGGTGTTTATTGAGAAAGTATAACTTATTCTATTATTTAATAATAACAGATAAAAATAAGAGAAAAAACACATCCACGCAATATGCCTACTTTCATAATGTTTAAAATGTTTACATTAATTCTTACTGCAATTAAAAACAATAGCGTATCTATTGCAGTTTTGATGGAAATGACAGTTCGGGGGGGAAAGAATCACAAAATTGACTTTCCATCTTTGGACATTGTTAATTCCAAACAAATTTTTAATTTTTTTGTAAGCCAACGGGGCCAAAAGTTCACATAGCTGAAATAAAAAGTAGGCCTACAGACAGAGACATTTATACATTATTGCATAGAACGAGGCAATAAAGAAACAGCTCAAAGATTGGGAGGAAGTTGTTAAATGTTGTTAAACTGGTCAAACGTGGTAGCCTAGTAACGAAACTCTGACAACCAGCGCGAGGAATGATTTACTGGAGCTCTTAAGAAATTAGGCTAACGTTACTCAAGAGATTCCGTGACCAAATGTTTGGGTGTGGCGTCATTTGTAAGCTTTAATAGTAACGTTACATGTCATAAGTTTTAAATTATTTTTGCATATTGAGCAGAACAAGAAAAAGTATTAATAAGAAAAAAGTTTGTGTTAGTTTAGGCTATTACACGGACATTAAGTGTGGGTGCGTGGCGAGTTATCAAACTGTACGTGCCTCCAGTTTACATTTTGCGGGGGGAAATATATCACTGACTTTACTAAACAAGCAAACAAAACAAAACTCAGCAAAGTTTCTCTATTGCATCTTTCCACTCCCTTCAACAATCGAGAATATTCCTGAACGCTGTAGCCACTGCAGTCATGACACGACAACAACACGCTGCTTATAATTACTGGTTACAAATGTAACGAGCTATTCAAACCTAAAGCAAATCTGTATGTTCGGATTCATACATAAATAGGCTATGACATGTCTGAAAAATCATACCTGTAAGTTTGAATGTTAGTTCGGGAACAGTTTTCTGACACAGATGTAAACTTTAGGTTCTCCACCCTATGACTTTCAGAAAGCAGCAACGCATACCTGAGGAAATGTATGTTCTCACACACACACACACACACACACACACACACACACACACACACACACACACACACACACACACACACACACACACACACACACACACACACACACACACACACACACACACACACACACACACACACACACACACACACACACACACACACACACACACACACACACCCTCCCTCTCATTTACATACGCGATGACATCACGCGCGTCACAGAGGTAAAGAGATCGACACGCTACTCGCATAAATGTCAGCATTCTTGAGCATGAAGAAGTTATGTCTTTGTATGACTTTTAACTCTGTCATCATAAACGCTGTATCCCCTTAATTTAAATTTTGCTAGAACAATTTTTGACAGTAGCCTATTCACTGGAAACGAGCATGGTTACTCACTGAAAAATACTGCATTTCGAACAAAATAAAAGAAGTAGCCTACATTTCAGATACTCTTTATCTATCCAGTTTGCTCCCACTTGAAGTTTCCAACTTAGGTGTGTTTTATAAACCTGGGGAAGAATCTTTTCTCCGTTTATTTTATCAATACAATCAGATACATTCTCTTTGGGAGAATCATTCTCTTTTAAATAGATACATTCTCTTTTTTTATATAAAATGTGATTTAAACTTTTGTTTATTGATTCTTACTGCTAATTCCTTGGTTTTGCATTGCAAATGTTTATTCACGAGAACATACTTAAGTTTATCTACACTACCTGTGCACTGCATACTGTAAAATCTCTTAATAACACATTTCGTAAGGACTATGATAGTATCTTTCTTATTGACTGAGGTGTCCCAAGTATTTTTACCTTTTCTTTTCATTTTATGTTCTGTGTCTTTCAATACAGTGCTGTTTCTTCTTTGAAAAATAAAGCAAGTTCCACAGCTAAAAAGGATGGAAAATGGGAACAAGAATAGATAGAATAAAAAAATAGATTAACTTAATTAAGAAAACATAATGGCACAGAATAGTTTTTGTATTGTTTATTGTTCTTTATCACAGGCAATAATAGTGCACTTTCATTTTTTAAATTTTAACACAGACATTTATTTTCTTGTCATTATTTTTTCCCCTCCAATTTAATGACTTGCATTTCTTATGAAAAAATGTTCCTACTGTGCGCAATGGGGAAGAAAGAGTACAGCTTTACAATCTTAAGAGGAGTAATCAGTTATGATGACAAAGATAATCAATAATCCTCAGGTGAATATAGAATGGATAAAGAATGAAGATACGAGTAATATTTTCTGTTTACAATGAACAGAGATGGGAGAGGTGAGCATACATTGGGGGCAGGCAGGGCATATGTATATAATGAGAGAAGATGGAAGGGGTGGTCTAAAGTATAATTCTATGATTGGGGGACAGGAGCAGGATGAGGTATATAATGTATGGTAAATAAGTGAAGACTAACAATACATATGAAATGTGATACGTGTGCTGTATGTGTGAGGCGAGTAACAAAAACAGAATATCATTCAGTGCATAATGTGGGGAAGAGGAAGGGACAGACATATAGAGCAGGAGTGTCATGAACACAGAGAAAGTATGTGGAGTGTATTTCACATTCACTCAGAGCTGGTGTCCAGACAGTCTGTATTTGCACACTCCCAGACTTACCCTGCCTGAGAACTAACAGAATTGAACATAGAACATCTTCAGGGTTTTGCTCTGGCATTTCCTCTGCCTCTGCAAGTGACTGGGCATGTTTGAGAGCGCACATGCTGGCCGTTTTGTATATGTGGATTTAAGGCATTTGGAGTGTACTAAAATAAGAACATACCCCTTATTATATCTAATGGACAATGCTCCTAAACATTCAACAGTAGTGAAATATATTCAATGTGCTATTCGAAATCAATTTATGGTGATGCAGGAGCTGCTTGATGACTATGCAGTCTGAAGCTCAGTATATATGTATTTCCGCTATGCTATTTTTGGGCAAGAGAGGACGTGATGGCTGCGGAACGGTGGCAGAGGGAGGACCAGAGCAAAACCTTGCTTTGCATTTAGTGCTCCTTGCGTCAGGAAAAGAGTGGATCAGAGAGAGAGGAGCATTATGGTCAGATTCTGGGCTTCAGGGCAGAGGCTCATTGAAGAAAGAGCTTTTAAGTGGATATTCAGGATCAGGTTCCCATCATTCACAAATGTAATGAGCTAAAAAGCCCCACTGATCCTGAGTCTGCACTTAAGAGAGCACTTCACTGATTCCCGTGGGTGGGCGAGGAAAGGGACAACTATTTGTTTGAATACAATTCTCTTTTTAGGACAGTGCATTCCAGTTTCAAAGTCCAGTTATCATTCATTTTGTTTCATATTGTCAGTTTTAAGAAGGAGAGTCTTCTTGTGTCTGTGTGTGTGTGCATGTGTGAAAAAAGACAGAATACTGCTCGCGTTTTGTACAAAGGGCTGGCCTGGTACACACGAGTCCGAAACTTTGGGCTCTTGTCTGGGTAACATTCGAAAAGATGGAGAGCGAACAGAGAGGACCTCTTTCTTGTTCCCTCTATTTTGTTCCTCTGCTTCCATAAGGTTCACTTCAGTCTTTACGTCGTACATCCTTAAGGGTTTTGAAATATTTTCCCTGTGGGAGACATCCAAGGCATGGAGTCATTGCTTGGTTAATTTTTCAAAGTTGTTCTCCAGTTTACTCCTTTGTGAGTTTTTGCTTTTTTAATTAAAAATGAAATGAAAATGAGATGGAGAAAATTAGGCTGTTGAAATGGCTTTTAAAAGGACATTTGCAGCATACAATAAATACAAATAGGAAGTTTTACTGCCATTTTCGAAATTGCTCATTTTTCACTGTCATTTTGACTTGACCAGTACTAATAAATAAATAAATAAATAAATAAATGTGTCTTTAAATAACTCGGAAAAAAAAATTGACATTCACTTTTTCATTTTGTTAATGGAAACATCTCAGCTCAAATATATAATATAAATATAAAAGGGGAAACAAAAAAGACTTTTTTGGATTTCCACGGATGGAAGTTCTACTAGGAATCACATGAGAAGATGGCAGCTTTAACATTTTTCTTCCATTTCGTTCCTCTTGTTCTGTTTCTATGTGAACATGTCATAGGAAATCTAGATGCCTGCTCATCCCTCTGTGCCCTACTTTGAGTGGGGTGGATCTGGGATACTCTCCACTGCATATCTGACACTGACTGATTTTGGACCTACAACATGTCACAGAGTTCAGGATCTACAAGGATCAGTGTTTAACATAGCCTATATCTTCAACACTTAAAATCTCAACCATAAAACTGTAGTCACATAGGACTATAGTAGCATTTTGGGTCACAAAATTTAGATTCCATAAAAAAAAAAAAAAAAAAGAAAAAATCCTCTTACTCTTTTCTTTACAGTGTTTTAGAAATCCTTTTTTGTGCTCCAAGTGGTGATAAGAATGAAGAACTTCCCACTTTTTCCTATTCTGTTTGCTTTTCTCTACCTCAAGCAGCTCAGTGTGACTTTCTGATGGATCGTTGCTTATGGTAATGATGATGATTATGATAATGATGATGATAAGTTTGGGAGACATTCTTTCCTGTCCCACTTGGTGTTTGTTCCTCGGTTTGTATAGTTTGTTGCCATAAGATCACTTGATATGACCATGGATGTCAAACCCCTTGTTTGTAGTGTATGAAATAATTTGTAGCTAGGGTTTATATTCAGCGATACATCTCGTTTTCACTTTTCAAATCCTTTGCTCCAAAAAAAGGTTAAGTGATATTGTAATTTTTTTCTTCAGATGAACATTTGCATGTAAGAACACTTCCATGTGGATAGACTCCTGACTGTTCTGTCGCAGTTGGATCCCAGGGTTTCTGCAAGTGATGTGAAAATGCAGGGCTGAGTATACCTGTTGTTGTGTACTGTGCAGATGAACTTTGAGGGAGTCGTGTCTGGGGGGAATCAAAGGAGGGGTTTGTCCCCACCCACTCAACAGCTTGTCTGATTAGTTCACTTAGGGCTGAGACTGGGTTCCATTTGAGGAAAGGAGGCGAGCTTTATCCTTGCCAGACCCCTTCCTTTGTAGAACACTAGCACTACCACCAATACTGCTCCCTTCTCCTCGATCGCTGCGTTCTGCTCGCTCACCGCGATCACCTCCGCCCTCGGAGCGATGAGAGTTCTGACGGGTCGGTGTGCTGGGTGGGCGAGACGAAAGCCCATTTTTCTCATCTGGCAAAAGAAAAGAAAACATCAGGGTTGGAGTGTGCTTTGTGGTTGAAAACATTTTTGTTAATTCAAAAACAAATAAAAGTTAATTAACTAATTTAATTCATTTGAATTGTAGTTTATGATACATAGTATATTTTAAAATGTGAACCCTTTACATTTCACCTGCATTGTGCATGAAAAATCCACTATATATTTATTTAACAATACAAGTTGTTAAACATTTTTAAATGACACCAGTTAGTTGTCCCGGAAACCAAGCCTGACATCCAGTCTGACTAGGTGTGTGAGACGGTTTATATCTGTGCCTGTGGGAGTATTAGTGGAGTCGGATGATGAAGAGTGGCTGATAGGCTGCGTCCAATAACCTAGGCAGCTGACTCATTTCCTCAGACAATGACTTGTAAGGCAGCGTTTGTGCATGAAGGCACCTCATGAAACTGATTTCGGACAGATTTCTGAGGCAGCTTAACAGTATAATGATGTACTGCAAAATAGAGAGAGCTCTGGGGAGAACTAAACAAATATTTAATTATCACATTAGTAATTTAATCACTAGAAATGACATCAGAAGTGGAAAATGTTGGTTAAAAACATACATTTACACACTGACTAGCAAACGCAACTTTCGGACGCCATCTTTTTTTTCTAGCTCAACTGTCACAGAATGGAACGCACAGGATTGTGGGATATCAAAGGCAGCGAAGGATACATATATGCTGCCTTCAAAAATCGATCAGATGAAGGTATCTCAGGAGACAGGAAGTGAAGCTAACATTAGATTAGTCCTCCAAAGGCAGCATTTTGCAGGTTTCGGACGCAGCCATAGACTGGGTTTCGGCAGAGCCACTTCCCACCCTTGTCCACACCTTCCTGTTTTAGTTTTGTTGTCACGGTGATTCATTGATTAGTTCACACCTGTTTCATATTGAGTTACATTTTCTTGTGTATATAATGCCTTCACTTCTCTTAGTTCATTGTCTTGGTTGTGTTTAAAGCACACTGTGACGTTTTGTTTTCTTGTCGGATGTCACTCTTTTGTTTGGTTTTAATAAAGTTCAGCTGTTTATCTGCTATTCTCTCTGTATCATCATTTTCATCATAAGGTAACATAAGCACATTAACTTTGGCCGCCCTAAAATAAAATAAAGAATAAATAACCTGATAAGAATAGAAATTAATGCACATTAAAATACAAAATTCAAATAAAAATAAATGGGGAAAAAACATATGCAAAAATAAAGTAAAATAAATGAATGTATACATGTAATGTTTTGTGAATGAGTGCATGTTTTTGTATGGAAGTGTAGATGTGGAACATTCACCTGCAAGCGCCTGCACAGAAGGCTGGTCATGTGTACTGAGAAGCTGAGCTTGAATGGTCTCTACCACTCGTTTAAACCTGCGACTAGGACCTGCAAAACAATATTATCACGTTTGTAGAAATGACAGCTTGTGCAGACACATGACACCAGCTCTCTCGTCTTTTTAAATACCTGATAATAGGGTGAAGGTGACACTGTAAATGCCAGTCTCCCTCCTTCCCTCCCTTTCTCTTTCTTTCTCTCTCTCTCGTTCTCTCTCTCCTTCTGAGAAAGCGATGTCAACCTGAAATTTGACAGGCTTCTGGAAGACAGACGGACCTCCAGAGGACTTGTACTCCGCCCGGAAACTTGTCTGAGAGATGACACTGTGACTCAGGGAGGGAATCTAGAGGAGAACAGAGACGTGCATCAAAGTTTGAATCTTCAGGAAGAGGAAGAGGAAGATGAAAAGGAAAATAAATACCTAACATACTAAAAAGATACTAACTGATAGAAAGGCGTGGACAATGTCGGCCTTGATAGAGCTTAGTGGTTTGTCTCTAATCACCACAAAAATTTGCTCTTCCCTCTCCAGACTGATGAAATTTCCAAACCACGACTTCTTTGCCAGCCTATAGCAAAAGATACAAATATATCCAGATAAATACATTTTTGCTACTGTTTCATGGCTCTCATTGTACACAGAATACACATTAAAGACTTTATAGCATAATTAATGGACTTATTTATTTTGTTATATAATTGTGTTATATTTGAAAATACAGAAGCTAATTCTGCAAGTGCACAAATAAAACTGCCCCCATAAGTCTTATCTGTCTTCATTCCTAGAATTATACACATTCAGGGAAAAGCAGCCGAATATGCTGAAAAAGTTTCAAAACAAACACACTGAATCATAGAAGCAGGTTGTGGCTGTATCAACACTGAACTTAGCACATGTAGAATTAAAGAATATTTAAATTCATAGTCAAAACGAATGTCAAAGTTTAACTGATTTAAAATGGCTGACATTAAAATTTTATTTTGTGTTAATAAATTAAGAAAAAAAAGATTCAAAGCACGCACATCAACGCCAAAACGATTTTTTGCTTGTTTTTTGTGTAAATAAATTAAGTAACAAAAAAATTAAGCAAAGAAAACTAAATTCAGTCATTTTAAATTTTACAAGTGAATTTAAGAATCACATCACGGTGTTATTTTATTGTTATTTATGTATTATTATTATTGTCAGGGTTATGTCTGTTCTATGTGTTCTGGGTTTTTTTTCAAAGGAAATATTAAGGTAACATACATGAAATGAGCATGAACAATATTCAACAATGGCTATACAACTAAATGAAAGGAAAAAAAACTATAGCTTTTACGCATACAGTCTTTACTGGTAAGAGATCATTTGTGAACGTGTGTGAATAGAACCTTTTCAAAAATACCGGTAAATTGGCTCTGGTTATTTACCAGTAAGGGAAATTGTAACGTTACCAGTAAATGACTACTATGATGCTTTGTGTGAATGCAGAATGAGCACGTACGAAGTCAGAATGTGCTGACGCAAGTCTGCTTTGGGCCAGTCACAAAGTTTTTATGGAGATGACGTGATTACTCCGTGCTTTTTACAGTAAGCTTTTTAATAGTTTTTCTATGTAAATATGCACTAGGTGGACATCTTTGACCACTGTGCCACGTCTTGTAGCTTTTTCAGCTTTTTCTTTTCCATTCATCAATGCTGCGGCTCTACAGATACTATCATGCACATTTCATATTTTTTTAAGAGCAAAAACGTGTTCTGTTTGATCATCCCCTTATGCCTGTCTCTCAGACATCAAACATTTTTGTCAAATTGAACAGATAGAGATAGCACTTCACCTCATGCGAACGAATGAAGACAACAGTGACTTCCGATGACTGACATCACAGAATTTTACCGGTATTTTAGTGCTGATATGTGAATGGTCTCTTAACTATAAAAAGCCAGAATGCCGTTGCTTGTGCCGTGTGAGCAAATTTGTTTATTTGCTGGTAAAGTCATTCAGGTAATTTTATGGTAATTTACTGGAATTGCTGTGTGAAAGGGGCTAATATCCGATCATGTTTTTTTACTCATTTATTCCTCTAAATACTCACTCTGGGCTGGACTCTGGAGTTAAACTGGACATGTCTTCTGATGTAGGAACTATTGAAACAAGAAAATCAAAACATTTTACAGTGACATTTGACTTTCAATGATATTTGAATGATTAACAATTATAAGATGTTGGTTGACGCTTCTTTCACCCTGTAGTCTTCGGCGGTGGAACCGTGGCGATCCTAGCAGGTTGTTCTTGAAGGAGTTGAGGCGTGTCCTCCAGTGGGCTGAACTACTGGCAGCCATTCCACCACTTCCCCCAGGACTGGAGGGCGGGGTTAGGGACAGGGAACCACCACCCACACCACCACCCCCTTCAGCTCGTGAGGAGGAAGAGGAGGAGGAGGAGGAGGGCGGGGTGGGTGGGGGGTGCTGGGGATGGTGCACAGGGGTCCCAAGAGGGGTGGGGAGTGGGGAGCCCTGTGGGGTGACCTGCGACACATGGGCAGAGTTAGGATAGATGGTCTTAGTGACACACTTCAGGACAGAAGGAGTAGGGAAGAAGAAGCGAGGGATGGGGGACAGGAGCGGAGAGGGAGAAGGCGAAGGAGACGGAGGAGTCTGCAGGGGGAGGGACTTCATAGACTGCAGGTGGGGACGGTCAGAGGCTGCTTTTGAGGGTAGGGTCTGGGTTTTTTGGTCAGCCACGCGTTGGGACGCCCGGGGTGTGGTGGAACTTCCTGCTTTGGGTTCTTTAGACTGGGCGGTGGAAGCAGAGGTGACTTCAGTTTGGCTGAAAGTGAAAACTGGGCTCTGACAGGTAGGAAGAGAAAGGATAGAAGGATGGAGAGGGAAAGAGGAATGGAGAGATGGACACAGCAATGGTCATGAGCGTTAATGAAAGCTATGATATGATTATTAACATTAGAATTCAACTGAGAAGAGTTAGGAAAATGATGCATATCTCTTTGAGAAGCATGTGAAATCTAGTATAAATTAGTCAAGAATTGTTAGGACATTAATTAATGTGCAAAATCCAAGTTAAAACAAGCTACATATATTTGTGTGAGTGTGTGCATGTCTTTGATGTGAATAATGACTCCAGTATGAGGACAGTATGAGGTAGATGAACATAAAAAGAGCAATTCAATCCAATTCAACTTATAATAAATTCACCAATTCACAATAACAACAACAAGCACAATACGTTTCATCATTTTAAACTGAGCACTGCATAGTAGAATTTTACTTCTAATCCAATACCAGTATGGCCAACAATTGTGGAGTAACTTACTCGAGGACTGCTGAGGGGACTGGATGAGAGGCCAGTTGAAGCTCCACTAACTGATCGAGACCTATCAGAACACCAGGACATATCAGTCAAACATCCCTTTATGTTCATGGATATGTTTGTTTACTTAGATATATGCATTTCTATTGACAATAAAAGTGTTAGCAACTGTGAAAGGAATGATTAACTTTACACCACTCACTAAGAACTTGCTTTCCATTTACTGATCTCTATTTATATACAGATAGTTTATATGATATTGGCCTGGTTTCACAGACAGGGCTTAGATTAAGCCAGGACTAGGCCTTAGTTAAATTAGGGCATTTAAGTGGCTTTTATAAACGTGCCTTAGAAAAAAAAATTATTGGTGTGTATATTTTAAGATATATCAGTGCAAGTAAAACAGCTCAAACGTGCATTTTAGTCAGGGATAGGCTTAAGCCTTGTCTGTGAAACCGGGGGTTTATCTATATTATAAATTAATGTTTTGTTTTCACCATGTTTGAATCCGACACTCCACTTCCAACATCACAGTTTGGCAACTCATGTATCATCTATAATTGTACGTTTCCCACTTCCTGTGACTGTGCTTGGTCAATCGAGTGCTGAGAACTCATTATTACAACATTATTACGAGGGCACATGAGAGACGTTGCCAGCAACAGGAAGGGGATGTTGCAAACACCTTAAAAGATTATTTTCACAGAGGCCATGTCTCATTGACCAATCAGAAATGAATTTATTCCAAACCAGCATTTAGCTTTTGTGGTCAAAAAACAACATGGAAGAAAATATAAGATTGTAAGAAAAACGTGTCGCCTATAGTGTACCATGATTGTGTTTGATTACTGAATAAGACAAAAATTTCCACTAAAATATCATACTTAAAAGTGGTGAAACCCATTTGTGAATTTGTCCCTTAAGGTTTTACCTGCACATTTTTTGGAAGGCATCTGAAGTTGAACAAAGGACACATGTGGTACATAAAGCTTGACTTTTAAGAGGAAGGATAATACAGTTATCTTAAACAATTTGCATGTACCTCTGGCTATGTGCAGAGGTATCCAGTGCTCTGCGGGGAGGTGTTGGAGAGCCCTGCTCTGTCACACTCAGTACCTCCAGACTCTTTCTCTCCGGCCGACAGCGCCCATGACGGGTCAACATGGGCGAGTCCACCCGCTTACGGGGAGGATCTGATCACACAACCACAACAACACACACACACACCCACTGTAACACAAACATCTACTGTGTACACTTCATGAACAAGTCACATTACAAACCTTACTATATCCAAGATGGAATCTAAGGTTTGTTTTTTTATATATAACTATATATAAAATGTACAACTGCAATGCAGCAAAGATTATCTGTATTACAGTGTTAGGAGGGAAATTAGCATAGAAGCTGAAAAAGAAGTCCTTTTCAGTGTTGATGAGAGACAGAGCTTCTAAGCAACAGGTTAAATAGTACCTGCATACAACATGGCCTATGTGAAAGATGAGTTATGGCATGACAATGAGATGATGGACAGTAAGGTATCATTAGTCGGGCAGTAGGGCTGCATGATTTATCTTGTTCTCCAGCGTTTATCCAGTGCTCCTGCTTATCTGTTATTTAGTTTGTACTGTTAAAAGAAAAGGACTGCTAAATTAGATCCTGCCACTCAACTCTCCTTCCGGCAACCAACATGACAACTACGATATAATAAACATTTACCATCTAGCAATTTGCCGCAGCTTAGATATTGAGGCAAAGGGAAAACAAAAAGATTTAAAATCTAAATGAAATAGGATGTGCAAAAACTACAAACTAACAAGTGACCTACTTTTTTAATTTGTGTATGGACTCTGCTCTGCTGCTAATAGAAATAGTTATATTTTAAGGGTGTGCAATTGGGTATACTCATCAAAAGAACCAACTGTATGTTTTACAAGTACCAGTCACTTAAAGGGAACTCAAATATTTTTTTAGTCCCCTTTTGAGTCTCATTCCATTTACATGTTTGTTTTGTCCCAATTAATGTAAATAATAATAATAAATTATTATTATTATTATTATTTGCCTTTTATTTTAGATTACAATAGTAATATTTGAATAGTATTATAAACTGTCATGTTTACATTTACAATTTAAAAAGTTTATCTGCCACTTTTCTCAGTGCGCCTTATGAATGACTTATGAATGATATTTAGATTATTTCAAACGTATTTCAAATTTTATTTTGATTAATTGTGCTGCCCTAGTATCAGGGAGAGACATTCCTTTCAAATAATTATGTCAGTAAATGGTAAATGTGAAAAATCATGTCAGCATCAATGACAGCTTTTTCTCAGTATACATTAGGAATCCCGCTCTGATCCAACCTGCAGCACCTGTTCTCCCACCTACTACACTGCCCTAAAACAACCATGTGTTTCAACTTCCCTTTCAAGCTCTTAATGATGATGATTCTCCACCTTGAAATCTCTTTTTAGTCCTGGTCTTGATCTGTTTATTTTGGGGAACAAGCCCTCAATATGTTACGTTTACAAATCACTGATGTTTGTCTTAGAGCCTTTAAATGAAACTGGCTTACTTTCATGCCTAAAGCACCAGCATGCTTTCTAGGTTACCAACTTTTGTCATGGTGTTCAATGACTAGCTTTGAACAATACACCAACACACACATGGAACTCAGGTCGAACTCCAAAAATTCACTCACCAACATCATTTCTGGGGGGAAGATGTTCATCTTCATAACTAGGGTAGCGCTCTTTTCTGTCCAACAGAAGGTAGTAGATCAACTTCTCCTGGTTTTCTCTGGGAAGGGAGAGATGCAAGTCAGAAGACCCAAATGATGTTCATTGTATTGACAAAATCATTCTTTAAAATATCTTCTTTCATTGAAGAAAGTAAGTCATCCAGGATTGGAATAACAGGGTTTTTGCAGGTTTTATGAAGGTAAAATTAAGAGCTTTTAAGAGCTTTTTAAGAGCTTTTTAAGACCAATTAAAGAAAATTTAAGGAACATAACACGTAAAAATGTTCTCTAAATGTAAACAACCTAAGCACATAATGAATTGTAATAGTGACAATCTTGGGAAATCTTGTGATCTTGTGAAAGTGATTTTATGATTAAAAATGAACAAATATCTGCCAATGTGTTCATAAAAAACAACTTAATTCAAATTTATATTGATATCTGAAATTAAGATTTCTGTCCCTCCATTGACAGTCTAAGCAGCTACCACTTTGACACTTCAAAAAGTTCATAAAGAGATCCTAAAACTAATCCATACAAATCAGGCAGTTTATTCAAAATTTTCTGAAGAGACTCAATCGCTGTGAGTCGAATGTGATGAACGAGTAAATGATGACAAAAATACTCATTTTTGGGTGAACCCCCTTTAAGTGTACTAGATTTATTAATCTAAAATGTGACAAATTCTGTGATATTCTGTATTATTCAGTAAATTCCATTTTATTGAATGGATTTTGCAATTCAGTCCACGTTTTCTGCATTGCAGAAATCATAGGGCCATAATTTAATGCCATGATTTGAACTTAAGACTTTCTCCTCCAATTTAAGACATTTTTAATGCCTTTAATTGTGGAAGGGCAAATTAAGATTTTTTAAGACCAGCGGAAACCCTGAATAAGTAAATTATTTTTGCCTGAATTATCCCTATAAACTATCAGAAGTCATGATAGCCTTTTCTTTCCTATTGTGACATATATCCAAGTCAAATGTCTTATTGAACAAGAAAAAATGTTTGGGTGGGACTTAGATCTCATGTGAGTGACAGGTTTTCCCACCCTCACTCTGAAAAACATGTCATCAGAGAAGAGAAGAGATGTGTCGTCGCAAGAGAGAGGGGAAGTTAATTTGATTAAAGATGATTTTGAGTAAAGATTATGAGGCCACATGAATGTAAAAAATATTAAATAATGATGTGCAGGAATAAATAATTTATAGTAAACAATGCAATAATCCGTAAGAAATAAGAATGGTGACTTTCAGGTCAGTTGGATCTTGTTTAAAATGTTGTGATTGTGCACTATCCACTTGTTTAGTCTGACATCACGTGTCACCACTTCCAGGTCCAAACGATCAGATGCTGAAAGAAACCAACAAACTGTGCTAATATACATTTACAATGTGATGCAATACTACTGAAAAATCAGGATCCTAACCTTTATCTCCATACCGAAATCCCAGAGTTCGAAGAAGAGTTTTTCATCTTTTATAAATTGCTTAAACATTTGTGTCCAGGACACTGTGAGCACAGAGAGTGCAGTGTACACCGCAAGTTTTCAAATGCTTAGCTTAAATGTCTAATATGAATAAATAGTGCTCATAAATGGCTGTTGAGATAGTATTCTCAAGTGAAACGAGTAGAGACTTGGGCCCAGAAACAGCATTCCTTACGTCACGACTTAACAAGTGGATTCTTTTCAATGACAGGCTGAAATGTCTTGAGCACACACACAGAAGTTAAGACTCACTCTTCACACTGCAGGTCTCTGGTGAGCTTGACACGGTCTCTGAAGCAGCCCAGGGAATGCATGCTCTCCAGAACATCAGGGTCCAGATCTGTAAGAGACAGAATCCTCTTCACACACACGCGCCTCGGGGGTGGCTGCTCTGGACACGGCTCATTCCTGCCCCCTCTGAGACAGAAAGACAAACAGACACACAAACAAATCGATGTGGAGTACATTTTAGATACAAAAACACACACTGATGTTAATGGAATAGTTCTGTGGAACGCAAAATATTTTTTTTTTTGAAGACCATAAAATTCCAGATCTTTAGACATGTGACAGCTTTGTGTGAAGACACAAATTTAAGTTGTTATTTCTGCTCCTAAATATGGCAAAGACATTTGATCATGAGACATTTGAGAACCCATGATGTTTAATGATGTCACTGACATAACATGACATTTGGACACAAAATTTAGGTCAAAACAAAAAGACACAAAAGTATTACACAAAACATACATTATTTGTCACACAACTGTTGATGTGAACAAAAGCTGCTCAAAGATTTTTTTTAATTCTCTTTAATTCTCTAAAAACAGCAAATGGTGAGTACATTTTCTTTTGTAAACTATTCAAAATAGCTCACACGATACTTACTGATACCAGGGGTGCTTTTGTATTTCTTCCAACTGAAAAAAGAAAAAAACAAGAATTATCATAAATATGCCTTGGCAGTACACTAAGAAATAATACTTTTATTTTGGAAGAATGCATTAAATTGATCAAAAGTGACAATATTAAGACATTTATAATGTTACAAATGATATCTATTTTAAATAAATGCTGTTATTTTGAACTTTCAATTTATCAATTTATGTATCACAGTCTCCACAAAATTATTAAGCAGTACAATTGTTTTCAACATTGATATATATTTTCCCTAGCGTCCCGCTCAATTGCATGGTCTGCTTCATCAAAAGGGTTAGGAAGGCCAGATGCCTTTCCTAACTGAGAGTGCTGGGACACACAATCACACTACAGCCAATTTGGCATAGCCATGGCTGCATGGGGGAAACCCACGCTGACATGGGGAGAACATGCAAACTCCACACTGAAAGGACTCCCGGCTCAGCCGGGGCTCAAACCGTGGACCTTCTTGCTGTGAGACGACAGTGCTACCCACTGAGCCACTGTGATTTCTGAAGGATCAAGTGATAGTGAAGACTAGAGTAATGATGCCGTAGTGTGTGTGAGTGTGACTGAGTGTGATGCTGAAAATTCAGCATAAATTACATTTTAAAATATATTCAAATAGAATATATAGAAATATTTCACAATATTATTTTTTTTACTGTATTTTTAATCAGATAAATGCAGCCTTTTACCGACCCCAAACATTTGAATGAAAGGAAACATGCATTATATACTATATTTATATATAAAAAAAGGTGAACTGTGTTCATGTTCTATACCGTGAGGCGTTTCTCAGGGTTGACCTCAATCATGCCACGGAGGAGAGCCTGGCAGTCTGGAGGAATGAA
Organism: Paracanthobrama guichenoti; assembly: GCA_018749465.1. Taxonomy (NCBI): domain Eukaryota; kingdom Metazoa; phylum Chordata; class Actinopteri; order Cypriniformes; family Gobionidae; genus Paracanthobrama; species Paracanthobrama guichenoti. The sequence goes on from CM031945.1 coordinate 6,528,831, forward strand.
GTGAGGCATGTGAAATACTCCACTCTTCACCTTCTCCAACAGCTGACGCAGGTTATCATGGTCAAAGGGCAACGCTCCCTGTGAGGTGTTACAATTCACACACATTTCTAAAAGTGAAGGAGAGCTAGCAGTTTTGAGACACTTATTTTACTTATAAAATACTTAACCATTCCTTAACCATTATATTTTTAATAAGTTGCTAAGGACATGTAAAGAAGGTATTAAAGGGTTAGTTGAATGAAATGAAAAAATGTAAAATGTAAAATTCTGTCATTAATTACTCACCATCATGTTGTTCCAAACCCTTAAGACCTTCATTCATCTTCGGAACACAAATTAAAATGAGATTTTTGTGAAATCCGAGAGCTTTCTGACCGTTATTACCACTTTCAGTGCCCAGAAAGATAGTACAGACATTGTTAAAATCGTCCATGTGACTTCAGTGGTTCAACTTTAATTTTGTGAAGCGACGAGAATACTTTTTGTGCGCAAAAATGTTAACTATTTTATCTTTCTGGGCCTTGAAATTGGTGATTACGTTGCAGTCTACGGGGGGTCAGAAAGCTCTCGGATTTCATTCAAAATATCTTAATTTGTGTTCCGAAGATGAACGGTGGTCTTACGGGTTTGGAACAACATGAGGGTGAGTAATTAATGATATAATTTTCGTTTCTGGGTGAAGTAACCCTTTAGAAGCGGGAGAAATACATGACAAATATAAGATGCAGCAAGCTTCTTACCACCAACAGAGCAAAGAGAATAACCCCACAGCTCCATACATCTGCCCGACGCCCATCGTATTTCTCTCCCTGTAAATAATTTAAAAAAAAAAACACTAAATACAAATAAGCACTGGCTGTTTTGTTAGATTTGAATCTATGAGACGTATACAATAAAACATATGGTGCTTATGCTCAAAGAGCATCGTCCTTACCCTGATGACCTCAGGACATGCATAATGGGGTGATCTGCAGATACATAACGCAGAGCATTAATAGCTACTTCATCTTCAATAGCACAGAATTAAATGCACATAAACACAAGCTACTGACCCACAGCTGGTCTCCAGCAGGCTGTCCCCAACCTGTAGGGAGGCCATGCCAAAGTCAGCAATCCTGATATTATTCTTCTCATCCAACAGGAGGTTTTCAGGTTTAAGATCTCTGTGGCTGATAAACAAAGGACGTAATGACAGCATTGTAATATATTTTTGTATACTGTTATGTTCTTCCTGAAGTATCTAAAACCAGAATTCCTTTACAGAATAAGAATGACCTATTTATTGTGTTGTATGCTCTGCAGTATGTTACAAGAATAAATTACAAAATGTTGTAATACGTTTTCCTATTATGTATTTGTTTGTTTGTTTATTTAATGTAAAAAGGACACTCAACATACAAAACAATAAACCTTGGAAACTATGAACACTACCATTCAAAAGTTTTGTTTTTGAAATGTCCCTTATGCTTGCCTGCATTTATTTGGTCAAAACAGTAATATTATAGAATATTATTCCATTTTTTTTAATATATATATATATTTATATTTTAAAATATAATTTATTCCTGTGATATCAAAGCAGAATTTTCAGCATCATTACTACAGTCTTCAGTGTCACATGATCCTTCAGAAATCAATCTAATATGATGATTTGCTGCTCATTTCTTATTATTATAAATGTTTTTTTTTTTGAAGACTGAAAATCTTTTGTAAAAGGGGGAGGAGTATATCTGTGTATATACAAACTGGCACATATATGGAGATAAGTTCTCATCTCAACACACAACCATGTTGTCTTAAAGTTGCAACACCTGCTACAGAATGTTGATTATGCAAAAATATTATGAAAAATATGCCTATAAGGAACGTGTGTATGCAGCACATTAAATAAAAATGTAACAAGAGACATTTACCATATAGAGTGACTGTGACAGAAGTCCAGAGCAGATATGATTTGTCTGAAGAACTTTCGAGCTTCTTTAGGGGTCAATCTGCCTTTCTTTACCAGGTAGTCAAATAGCTCCCCACCAGATACATGTTCCAGCACTAGATACCTGAGAGAAAGACATTTATGAAAACACATGCACAGAGATAGATACACATGACATGTTCCACACAAGCACACCAGAAGAGAATGCAGGATGTAAGTCTAGACAAGACAAGACCAGGCATGTGGAGAAACAGAGCAGTACTTACAGATATTTGTTATTCTCGTACACATCATACAGTTTTAGGACATGAGGGTGCTCTATTAGTTTAAGAATAGCTATCTCTCTCTCCACCTGCAGAAACAGGGAGAGCGAGGGACATTGAATGAGAGTTGAACAGAGAAAAGAAGCAACTTTAATGTAGGAAAAGACCAAGCAAAATGATCACTCTCAATTAGATGTGAACTAATAGTCAATATGTTAACAAGAGTCTGACAATACACAGTAGACATGGACAAAAATGGCTGAACAGGGAGAGTCCTGCATTTCTTTAGCACAGAACATTAGGGCAGACGCAGCATAAACTGTGGTTAATAAAGCAGTTGGAGTTATGCAGCTGCTGTGTTACTGAAGAGCTATTGTAAACAAGAAAATGGTGCATACGTAGGGAGATGACTGGAAAAAAGAAAAAACTAGAAAAACTTTTTGATGTTTCACTTGTACATTTTTCTCGCATGCAAAACTTACTTTCATAAGAACAGACTCTGACAGCTTTTCTCTGTTAACAATTTTTATGGCCACCTTCTGTCCTGTGATACAGTGAACTCCTAACTTCACCAGACCTGCAAGAGGAACACAGATGGTCATTGTTCATTAGATGCATTCTAAAAGAGGACAACATTAAAATCCAGACGAGATTTCAGAAACTGAAAAGTCGGCAGCGTATAACAGCAACATTCAGACTGCACATTGCACAACTGTACGTAATAAACGCTCATTTACAAACTCTTACACCTGAAAAAACAAATGCAGTACTACCAAAAACACTCCTGATATCCTTAAAACAACAGTACATACTGTTCATATAAGCAATCACATAAATCATCAATGGGACACCCTGTTTTACTAGCCAAAAACACTTCAATTTACACTGTACTGACAGACAGGATCTCTGTGGCCTTTGAATTAAGAACAGATCTGTGGCGAGCCATTGTTATTCCTCAAAGATAACGAGTATCCAGGTTTACATGACTAATAGAGACTGTAATTAATTTCAATTTTACTATTAACTTTTATACTAGTAAACAATAAATACATTTGAATTTCTTTAGTTACATTACCTATTTTTGTTACTCAGTACTGGTAACAAATTGCAATTTGATGATTAGACACATGCAGTATTCAAGTTGTTTAATTTAACTAAAGTAGATGACTAGTCATTGCCTACAACAAGGTCAAAAAGTAATTGTAGCAAGTGAGAAAAAAAATGCTGGATAGTTACTTTCTCAAATACATTTGCACTAGTGGATTTAGTTTTATGCATTTGGCAGACGCTTTTATCCAAAGCGACTTACATTGCATTCAAGATACACATTTTTACCTTTTGTCAGTTCTTGCCTTCCCTGGGAATCAAACCCATGACTTTGGCGTTACTAGTGCCACGCTCTTATTGTTTGAGCTACAGGAAAGCTGTACTAGAATAAATATACTACTAACTACTAGATTAGTAACAGTAAGTACTAGAATCTATTGAACAGTTGAATTGAATGTTGAATGGAAATACTTATTAGTCAGATGGAAGTAAGTAGGCCTACTAGTATAATATTAACTAGAATAATTAGTAGGGAAATTGAATATAGTTACTATTGGATAACAAAAGTAAGCACTAGAGACAAGAATAGTAAATAAGTGAGAAAACGAGCAATTACATTCAGGCTTTGAAACAGTTCAAATAAATGACGGCCACATGACTAAAAAAACGCCAGAAAGATCACATAATCCTCCTCCTTCAATCACTGCCCTTATACTGTCATTTGCTTCCGTGCCTCGTTTCATTTCATCAGCTGAAATACCCATGCACACACATTAACCGCTTTGCTTATTGCCGAATCAACCTTTCAATGGATTAATTGTTGAATGAGACGCGCGAAGTAGAGCAGAATTTATCCCAATGCATTAAATGAGTACTAATATCCCAAAGAGGAAATGCTCTTACCTGTCTGGCCCTTCCCCAGCGTCTTTTCGAGTCGGTAGGGCCCGACATACTGAGCTGCCTGACTCCCCGACAACTCCTTACTGGACATTTCGTTCGACAGCGATTTTGTGTCACAATATAAAGGGGGTAAATCAGTGTATTTTCACAATGTATCCACTGGTGCCTGTCCTGCTCACGTAATAACTCCGCCGTACAGACATCACCGACGGTGAGCGATGATGACACAGGGATGCTGAGGCGTGATGTCAGTGCCGTGGCCTACTCCCAAACATCTGCCGTCTCCTTAAAGTTGCTGGAAATCGCTCGCTAACATTTTCCGTCCGAAAATATCAAAAATGGAACAGGGGGTGCGCGACCAGCCGAGCCTATATGCCGAATGACAGCTGTTGTTGCGATTTACACGGCCTGCGGTGCCTGCTGGACGAATGATGATAAATCTCTCAGTGTATGGGCTAACACTATATGACTACATCAGATAATCGCTGTGAGCAACAGTAAAATGATTATAAATATTGAGGACAGTTAAAGATAACGGAATTATTAGATAGCCTGGTTCAGTCATCTGTTTATTTTCGCCGGTATATTATCTTTACAAATAAATATCCATAGCATGCCGTTAATGTCAAACTAGAAGTGACCTATTTATTAAAAACTTGGCCACATCTATCCTGCGAAACAGCCGCACACCCGGTTTGTGACACCTCATAGGGCTACGTATTATTCTGTCTAATATTTAGTGCCTCCTTCTTTTGTCAACGACTCTTCAAAGTGTTTCGTCTTATTTGAATCAATGTGTGGATGTGAAGGATGGGCGTCCCGTGGCTGATATAAACTACGGTCTCTTCCAGGCCTCACATCCGGAAATATGGGAGAAAACAGCCACCCTTTCGCGAAAGAAAGCCTCAGTGTCTTCCGTCACATGAATCCGCCTATTAATCCACAGAGTGCGCGTCAAGTGCACATCGCGCTATTGTAAGCTATAGTGTTTGCGCAGAAATCCCTTGCTTTATGCATACGGAACACATTCCTGGTCAAAAAACAAGCATCTTTAACTAGCGTAGGAGCCTCCTCTCCCCCTCCCTCCCGCTCGCGCTGGCTATGTGCATATCACAGCATCTTCTCTCGCTCTCCTCCCGTCGCCTCGGCTACCGCGCCTGGAGTCATTCTCTCGAGTTTGAGTTACAGTCGCTTGAAACCGCCTGGCTTTAATCCGTTCGCTTCGGTTGCCTTGTGACCATAAGGATAGCAATCCCTCTGTCAGTGGGGCCTTTCTCTGTTTTCTAGCTCTCACTCTCCCTGTATTCCTTTTCCCCATCCGACACGAGCAGCATCAGCATCCGGGTTCTGCGATGCTTGCGTCCCCTCCCTTTCGCGATTCCCATCGAATATGCTCGTCATAGACCCCCACCCCATTTCCGCCCGAGAGCACGTCCCTCACATTATTGAACCCATTCCGCACTTTATTGTCATTGGGCACATCTCTCATTTTTTTTAAATAGGCTAGATAAATGTTTTCATATAATTTGTTGTCATAATATATGGACTGTAATTTTTTAACCCTGTTTTTTTAAAGAAAAACACGTCCGTAGCCTTACAGGAATAGACCACCCATCATTACACGATAGTTCTACCTTGTTAATAGCCTACATTTATGTATTCAGCAGACTCTCATATCCAAAGCGACTTCCAGTAGAGGAACATAATTCGTCACAGAGCCAACAATATTCACTGTAGGCTACAGAATGCTAGGTTTAAGAAAGCTAGATTAGGAAACTGTATGTCCTCCAATAAAACTACTTTTTTATTGCTAAAATTAAAGCATCATCCCTGCCGTTCCAGGCCTGAACACAAGGTGGCAGTAGAGACAAATACATAGGGCGTGTTCAGCAGGCAAGAGGTTATTGAAAAATCTCCCAATAATCTAATGCGCATGTATGTATTTATTTATTTATTTATTATTATTATTTTTTTTTCTTCTTAATCTTACCCAGAAACATTTGTCATAGCGAAAAGTATCTCGTCCTTGATACTGCCTGCAGTCTTGGTCCAGACAGCAGGAGGCATTTGTCTAGCTCTTTTGATCTATTTAATTAAGATATTTTTAAATATTGAAAATATTGTAGGCTATAGCCTAGGGGTTTTCAAACTGGGGTCCTCCAGAAGTTTCTAAGGGTTCCCCAGAAAATCTCAGAGAATAAAAAGACAAAGCAAAAATGGTTACAGTCTACTGAACATTAACTGTTTAATTTCTAAATGTTCCTCTCCTTTATTGCCGTACATAGCCTACCAGATTTGTGTAAAATCTGGGGGGGGGCAAATTATTGCCCCCTCGTTTAAATCACTACCTGGTTGCCTAATCCTAACCCCACCCACCCCCTAAACCAACACCTGTTATATCTCTGTTATCACTCCTCGGTAGGACAAAGTATTGCTGTTCAGGTATTCTTGTCGACTTTAAAATGGAAACGAATGTAGGACAATCGTAGAAAGCAGGGCATAAGTGCACCTGGGAAGCTTTCTCCAAGTATGACATACGATATTATGACCAGGGTTGCCACCAGTCCCGTAAAATACGGGCTCTTCCTATATTTAAGGAAATCAAATAAATAGGCTACTCGACGAGATTTGTCCCATATTTTACTTAGGCCTATACATAGCTGAATAAACATAGGAATTTTGAAAATTGGAGAATACTAATAGTAAATATTAAGAAATCAGTTTCACAAGAACTACTAGAGAAGCTCATTTTGGGCGTGATTGTATTTTTAGCTTCTTTGTTTCCATAGTAACATAGTCTTGAGGTCAAGTGCTGTAAAGCCGTGCCTTTTTTAAACATGAGCCGCAAGAGGTTCTCCAAAAATATAGCTGAATGTGAAAAAAAATAATTAATTAATTAATTAATTAATTAATTAATTTAAATGATCCCATCCAGGTGACAGCTAAGCCACATTCAAGTGGGGAAAATAATATGATAGATTTATATAGGCCTAGTTCTTATTTAGTGTATTGGCTATGCATAAAAACAAACTATAACATTTAGCCTATTTTGCATAAAGCAAACTGTGAAAGGTAGTTAACTTTGCATTTGCCTATATTAAGCTCTTTTGTAAATAGCGCCATAAGATGACTGAAATAAGATTGATTCAAAACAAATTTATTACCATCATTCACAACAAACTTGTACTTGTAACAAACTTGTTTCACGTCGACACTTCCCTCCAATGTCGCAATTTATGTATCAGAACAGGGATCCCATAACCTTTTTTGTCAGCCAAAGCAGTTTGCCTTAAAATGTTCGAGATTTTAAGTATTTCAATCATTTAACAGCAGTCACGTTCACGTGTGGTTTTGATGAAAGTTAATGGTGACATGCAGGTAATTTCTTCTATTCTTTTATTTTCTATACAAATTATTCATATACTTTTTTATGATTTCGCAAACAACAATCTCAACATTTGAGCAATCATTTATGGACATCAACATCCAACTAATCAGAATTTTCTCTGCTTATGCAAGCAGTGAAATTGGTGTGGCAAGCCTTTTGCATTGTTAATTAGCTCACATTTCTTGTTTTGAACTATTCAAATGGCACAAAACCAGCCTTTACTGCATGTGTGAACATAGTCCAAAGCCCATAGTCCTGAGGATTTAGTTTTTCTTGTTATAGAACAAGTCTTCACACTTTTAGCTTCCTTGTTTGCCTCAGATCTGATTGATTGATGAGATGCAGTTTGGGATTTGATTGAGTATGTTTGTGTGCGTATTAATGAGTTAAAACGAGGAGTTCAGAGTATTAGTGACATTGGGAAGCTTAATCTCCTTCTTTAGTTCACCAAAACCCATTACAAAGATCTACATAATCCTTTCCTACAAATTAATCCACTTCACTCCAGCCACCTTAAAGGTTTGAACTTGTATATAAACAAAACCACAGGGACTCATTAGGATCTGTTAAGTGAGTTAATGTGAGCCATTTTTGTTTGAGAAACAAATTCAGTTACAAATGTTGAACCATTTTAAAATCTTTATTCAATTTTGTAAGCATCTGAGACATCATTTACATCAAATCATGAGCTCTTCCAAACTGTTATCAAATCAGATCAATACAAACAGCCACAAAAGGGAAGGGGGGGTTGGTGGTTGGAGGAATCCATGTAAGCTTCACATGAGTAGTGGAGAAAGGAAGAGACGCAAGTTTGGTCTCTGCTGCCAAACCCCAAACCCCATCATTTAGTCCAGTGCCATGAGCTACAGGGAATGCTGGGAAGGTGGAGGACTCAGTGCAGTAAACCCCTGAGAACAAACACAAATATGATAATGACAGTTACAAAATTCAACAATGCGACTGAACTCTTAAATATTTTATATAGCAATGCACAATATATCATTCCCATACATATATATCCATCCATCCTATTATATTATATTACATTATATTTGTATGAAGAGTTCAGATGCAAAAGCCTCTAAAAGCCACTTCAGGTCAAAAATGAGATAACGATACTGAGTGAATGCTCTCCGCTTATAGTATAAGTTCATAAACTACTTTCACGTTAAACCCACTAAATCCCAGCCTCAGCCCATTCAGAAAAAAAACAGTTCTTAGGTAGAAACCTATAGATGGAAGCCTGACAAAAATGCTTATTTTAAAGAAAAACGTATGTGTATATATATATACATACACACACACATATACATACACACACACAGTATATTTGCAGTAAAAAGTTGTCTCAATCATGAAGTTAACACATTAACATCTTATTGGAGAAAATAATTGTATATCCGTGTATGCAACACTGTGACGTACACGACACACCGGATGAACTGACATAAATAAAATATATATCTGACAAAGTAGAGGGGAATGAAGCAAGTTAATATGCATTACTTTTCCTGCATGTTGAGCTCCTCATGACGCCTCAGCATTGGTCTTCACACAGGCAGCAAACGCCTCCATCAGCTCCTTACACGCTTCCTCGCCATTCTCCTTTACACTGAAGCACACAGAACACATGGTCATTACTCCAGTATACATAGGCTATACACACACTGATTCACATCAACATAATCACATAAACACAATATAAAAAACGCTGACAAAATAAAATTTGGCACTCTGAAGCACATAAGAATGAATAGGTTCTGTAAACTGTAAACACTGTAAAGACATATTGCATAATTTTACTTGTCTTTAGTCATATAAAATGTGAGCAGGCCAGATTCTGCTGGAACTGAATGAGACAGTATGTATGCAATTGTGCGAGTGAGATTATTTGAGCCTCTCCACACCAAACAACGGCAGACACTGACACACTGTATTAGATTGATGGAGCGAAAACGAGGGTTGGAATAACAGTGCGGCGGGGAAAAAGAAATGCAAAGAGAGGGAGGCAGATAATCCATCTGAACGAGAGAGCCCTAGAATCACGTGACAAAGCAAGCAGGTACTGGAAAAGAGACATGCCTACTGCTGAAAGAGGGAGATGTCGTGACAGAGAGAGCCCCTCTCCTGGTTAGCAAACGATGTCAGTGTCTCCTCCCCCACAGATCATCTGCTGCATCTCACACGCTGACATAAGCGAGCTCTCCCTCTCCTCAGTGAGCAGTGATGTAACACACAGCTGGTCAATTTAAATATTAAGAGCTTTATGCAGACATGGTTCTAATGTGACGTAGGTATAAGGATGCATGGGGGATAGCGCTTGCCAAGGGCATTTCCTTTTCATAGGCAGCCATTTTAATACTTCTGGGATTCAGAGAGGAAATGCAAGGGGAGAATGGACCATTGTGAAACAAGGCAGTGTTAGACAACCTGCCTTTATTGGACAAAAAAAAAAAAAAAAAAAAAAAAGAATTTGGGTCAGATTATGTCCTTATCCTCAACAACCAATAATTGGAGATCACAAAATCATTTTAGGTCAACTGGAAAACCACTCATGTTTTGGTCTGCTTTAAATGAACCAGAACATGGCTATTTTTGAAGACATTTTTATTTGGGAGTCAAAACATTTCGAAACATTTTTAAAAGGCAGGGAAAAAGCACAATACATTTTACAATCTGGTGTTAAAGGGGTAGTTCACCCAAAAATGAACATTCTGTAATCATTTAACTCTCTCATGTTGTTCCCAAATTGTATGTCTAACATTCTTCGATGGAACATAAAAGATGATGTTCTGAGAAACATCTCTCTCTCTCTTTTTTTGGTCCATACAATGGAGGTCAATGGTAATCTAATCTAATCTGGTTACCAACATTATCTTGTTTTGTGTTCTACAGAAGAACCAACATTTTGGAATGACATGAGGGTGATCCATTTTTGGGTGAAATATCCCTTCAAGACAGATACATAGTTTAAAAAAATAAAATTAAAATAAAAAACACTGCAAAAGTGCATTAAATAAAGCGAAATGTGCTATTTGGGAGTCAAATATTGAAACACCTTAATCTGGGGTAGTAATAAAACTACAATGAGAGCAACAATAAACAGACAAATGGGAAGAGGATGATCACCTTCCCCAAATTAAGACTGAATAATTCACATGATGGCCAGTTATCCACATATATAATGCAACAGGAAAACAGGGCATGGCTCAGGAGTGCCCTGATCCTAAACATAACAAATAGGAAATAGTACTCTAAAAATCTAATAGTTTTACTTGAGCTAAAGAAAAGTTCAATTGTTATCTAATAACTACTGAATCCATATGGAATTAATTAGTAGATTTCCATGTGGACCTCCTACAACAAAGCTCATCCTGTGCTGATAAACCACAGGTCTTAGTTTATTGATAGATTGAGTAACACTGTTTACCCCGAGGGGGGCTTCTGCAAAACTAGAATAATGCATTCCAACTGCTACAGGAACAGGCATGTTAACAAATGAGAGGGGGAAAATGCTTTAAGTGTAAAAGATGCTTAAAAGATAAAAGTAAAAGTGTATTTGCTTTGCATTATAATTCTTGAAAGGACATCCCTAAAACAAAATGGCTGTATGTTAAACTTTGAGGCAGTAAAAGATGGAGAACACCTCAAGGTCATCAGGTCATCACTATGCACAAATTTACACTGCCAGAAAGCAGGGATGAAGAGATCTAGCATGACAAAAAACAGACAAGATGGCCACTGTGACATGCTTAGACCAGGTGTAAAGTGATCCAGTAAATAGAACAAGCCACACTGTATAATGAATGACACACACACACACACACACACACACACACATCTATGCATAACCATGTACGAGTGCGCTATATATACCAGTGTGGTGTACATTACTTAAAGGTCGGCCTTCTGTGAAGTTAAACATTCAGCTAGTCAGCAACACATGCAAGATGCTGGTCAAAACGATCACAGAAAGGTCAATGACAAACTGACCTGCTATTAGAGTTAACTGTTAACGGTTTTGCAATTCCATTTTTTTCCCTGATAGTCTTAATCATGTCTGTCCCTGCAGCCTCACATTGTCATGTTTGAGTGGTGGCTGACTGCTCACATGAGAGGAAATTACTGAAATTTGCAAATGCACCTTTTCTCAATTTTCCCAGCCCTTCCAACAATCATTTCTGGATTAGAGGACTTTTGTTGGTTTGGTATCATGTAAAGGGTGATTGTGATGGACAGTGTATGCTTCAGATGGAACAGTGACACATTATTCAGCCAAATTCTTAACCCCACACCCTTCCCCTATCAGGTCCTAGCACACCAAAGGTCAGGGTATGTGCAACCTTATCTGTGTTCTCATGCTGCCCAGGCCTGTCGACACTACAAACACCAAAAGCAGCCAATCTGCAATTTTTGGGTGGTAAGTGGGTGTGGGGATTAGGGTCAAAATGCAGCTTGAGCACTGGCTGGTGTCAAAGATCAGGAGAAAAGAAACAATGAAACCATAAAAAGTATGGGAAGACATAACATATGAACATTCATCACTTGCCATCACAATCCCCTTCGTTTTCAGTATATAGAACCAACAAGACCCATAAGTGGGAGGGCAGGGAAAAACGGAGAAAAGGTTAATTCGCAAACATCAGTAATTCCCTCTCATTGAAGTGGTCAACCCTCAAAAATGACAAAGCGAGCCCAGGGAAACTGCAGGGACAGAAATGGCGAAGACTGAGAGGGGAAAACAGGGATGGCAGGACGAGCGAGAGGCAAAGCATGACGTAGACACATTCCCAACAGCCAATCAGCCGTGAGGAAGAACTGAAGTTGAAGAAAAACCCCAGAATGCTCTTAATGAGCAACCCCGTCACCCCCACTGCTGCTGCCAACTTCAATAAAACTGACACCAATCAAGCCATTTAAAAAACTCACAAAACTTAATCAAGTTACATCTTATTAGAAATACTGGATCCCCCTGCGCGAAGGTCCTTTCTTCCCTCCATTTTGGATCGCCATCACAATGTAAAATTTACACAGCATATCATCATTCTACTGAATATCATTAATCCCACCACGATCCTAACTATTTAAGAGCTACAATAAAGCTATGTGGGAATAAACCTACGTTTTGGAGAATCAGAATTTAACAAATATTCATACGGTCCATAAAGGGTTGCAATGGACCAGTACTACGAACTATACATGACTTCTACCCCAGTCACTTACCATTTGTCTAAATCTGCTTTGATGGCCACACAGGGTGCTGGGACAGGGGTCTCGGCAGGAGCCGCAATCTCTGAGTCCGACATGGTCTATGGTGTTGGTGTTGGTGTTTATGCGTGCCTGCTCTGTGCGCTCCTGTGGTTGCATGTGCAGAAGAAAAAGAGAGAATGGGGAGTTAGTGTTGGCAAGAGGGAGGGGGAGTGTACATAGTACAGGGGGAGGAAGGAGGGGGGGAACATGAGAGTGCACATATGTGTACATGCGCAAGAGATGATCGGCTTCAACCTTACTCAGCAAAGACAACATTTTAAAAATGTTGGTCTTTCAAAGACAAAAAAAGCAAATAATTGTGATTCTCTCTGCACCTAAAAGCACAGTGAGTAACGAAGTACAATGAGACAGTGGAAAGTATGCAGCAAAGAAACTTGCATTTGGACAGAAAAGCGGCATTATTTGTTGTGTTATGTCATGGACTGTGCATGGACACCCCCTAATGGCAACATGTTTACGTGACATGTTTCAATTATTGGTTTTAAATATTTACAGATACATCAGGGGTGTACATTAGTATATAAAAAAGGTTGAATAAAATCATTAAAATTACATTAAAAAAAGTTAACATTTTACAAATATTAGGTATTGAACTATGTCTTTAAAAATAAAAACAAAGGATTACCTTCCCCATATTTACATTTATGCATACTAGCCTAATGTAGCTCATATAAGCAGATTAATGAAATAATATTTCTTATTATAAGACGTGCATAAGATAAATAAAACATGTTCTAAACAACAGTTGACAGCAGCACCAGCCACTTTAGAGCGCATCACATAGTCATGTATAACTTCCACTTTAAACTATTAAAGTTTTTTTAATAATTTGTCCACTGGGGCCACGTGCCGATAGCCTCGGACCTCAAGTCCCAGGGCCAAAATGTGTTACTGGACGGGTCGTGAAGCTCGGACAAACAAAACAAAACAAAAAAAAAGAATATATCATATATATAGGATATTCATTCATCTGGGAGCCATAAAAGTTTTAGGGAAATTATCAAAAATGCTGGCAGTGGCTGGCAACTTAAATAAATAAAGTTAAAAAGCAATCCGTATAATCCATTGAAATAAACTAAATTCCTGAAAGTCAAGTTGACGAAGTTTGGGTTGGATACACAACAAGAACCGTAAACGTATAAATCAATAGGCTACAGGACTTATACAATAGGCAATTTATTATTTTACAATATATTTATGTGAATTGTTCTTTGTAATTTTGTATTACAGTATTGTTTATTTCTCTTTTGTTTGTTAATTATTATTGCATTATGTTATTTTAATAAACCAAATTATTTTAAGGCTAAAATGCCTGTTTCAGTAATGTCAAATTCAAAATCTGTGCATTAATTTTAAGTGGATAGGCTACTTTTAACTGCAACAAAAGAAACGTTTTAGGCATACCTATTAGCTACTTTCCAAATATCTGAAACTTCCGAGGATCTCTGCAACAACTCACCTCCTCAACGGTGAGTTAAAAAGTTAAGCTTGGTTAAACCTACCTGTCGGTCTAAATCAAGAGTACCTCTATAAAACCTGGAACAAATGACTGAAAGCAGCACGCGCATCTAAAATGACGGAGGTACTTAAATGCAACTAGAACGCCGTGTTCTCTGAACAATCAACTCCCATTCATGTATATTTACAGTGCTGTCAACGAGCTAAAGTGATTTAATTAAATTTGCATAATATGTCAACCGTTTACTTTACCTGGATCTGCAGTCCGGAAGGATCTGGCTAGAGTTAACTGGAAAACAAAATGAATATTGTTGAACTGGGTAGCCTACTACTGGATCCACGCCTCCTTCTCTAGGAGTCTTTGAGGAGGAGAAACGCCCCATAATGCAGCGGGCACACTGGGATACGATACTGTTCTTGCTTTAATATTATAAAGCTGTTTGTTGGAATTGTTGTCCTTCAATACATGTATGTTACAGCAGTAGGGGTCTACTGGTGAGGTTTTTAGGGGTTGGTCAAATTAAATTAAAAAATGTTTAAGTTCCCTAAAATATATGTGAAATGTAAATTCCCTGAAATATGAGAGCAGTTTGGAAATAGTTTAAGATAATTTGAGCTAACAGAATGAATGATTTTAAAATAACATAAAATATCTTACATAAAATGTTACATAAGGCCTTGAAGTTTTACATTTCAAGGTTGTGTAAGGTCATGCACTGTAACTGTTTTTGTTGGTTATACAAACGTTAAGACATCGTGACATGACATGAAGGCCAAGTGTGGTAACCCATACTCGGAATTTGTCCTCTGCATTTAACCCGCCCAAGTTAGTGCACATGAGTAGTGAGTAGTGAACACACACACAGCAAACCCACACACCCAGAGCAACGGGCAGCCAGTTTGCTGTGGCGCCCCGGGGAGCGATTGGGGGTTAGGTGCCTTGCTCATTCCCCATTCCCCAAGGGAACATTCCATTTTATCATTTTGCAAACATGGGAAGATTCCTTTTGAATGTTCTCTGAAAATTCTGAAGCAAGTAGTAGCCTAAAAATTGCTGAACGAACTTCCAACAAACGTTTCAGGAAAAAAGTTCCATGAGCAATGTATAGATAACATTTTTTGGATAACGTTTTGAGAACAGACCAAATAACTTTGAATGAACACTCTGTTAAAGTTACTGGAAGAACATTTGTTCATAACATTTGTTCATAACTGAGAGAACCTTAAAGAAAAAGCCATAGAACAGGAAACTTTCATAAGAATTGGATGTAAACAGCACATTCAGACATAAATACCAGGAAAGAAAAGAAAAGAAATAAAAAGGGCATAAAAGCTCTCAGTCCACAGCAGGACATGACAAATGAGTGTTTTCTCATGGGGGGAGGGTCTGTAATGTGTAGACATTCTTTTAACAGCACATGCTGCAAGAGTGCAGAATGGGTACCTCCATTGTGGTGCAGTCTATGAAAATCATTTCACTTTCCAGTTGTTCTTCCATTCAGATATCCTAAAGATCCAAAAGTTGTTGCATCACATTATAAACATTTTTTTGAAATACAAAAACACAAATCGCCAAATGCCCCTTTTCAATAAAAAAAGCTCTATTCAAAAGTTTCTCCATCCAGTAATTAAAAGAAATAATGTTTTAAGTGTAATATATTTGGCACTTCATGTGACTGATGGTGAATTTTGCCCTCCTGTGTCCTGTATCTACTCAAGCAGCTTATCAATATTGATTAACCAAACTCTCAAAACAATGTTTTTCATTAGTTTCAGGATTGAACTAGTTTAGGTACAATACACCTGGAGTGTAAGACTTACTGAATATCCAAATTAAAGGAGTAAGTCTATATAATGAAAAGCTCAAGAGAGGAACATAGACTGCAAAGATTCAAGCAAGAGAATAAAGAAACCAGTTAAAATGATGGCTGAAGGATCTAGACTATACTTTGCAGGTAAGCAAACCTTATCTTCCTCAGTCTAACCTTTCCCCGCCACATTTTACACTTTATCTCTACTCCCTTGTTACATCCCCTTTTCCTTTTTCGGTTCATGCTTACTTGACAATACTGTTTAACTGTTCCTTTTTCTCTTTTCTTTTCAGTGACTGTCCTGATGTGTGCGTTTGTCTCAATCAATGGTGTCGGTCTGAACGATTTACTGGAAAGAGCCTCTCAACTTTCAGACAAACTTCACTCCCTCAGCACCTCTCTCACCAATGATCTGGTCAGTACTAAACACCCTCGTAAAAAAAATGTGTATATGTGTATGTTGTTACAGTAACGTTGACTCAGACAATGGATGATGGAAAGAACCCAAAGCAGGTTTATTGAAGACACAGGTGAGTTCACAGGTAAGACAATGGATCCAATAAGACAATGGATCCACAGGTTGAGGCTCAGCAGGAGATCCACAAGTCCAAAGCGGTGCCAGAGCAACTATTGACCAAGGTGCAGCCAGAGGGACAAGGGAGCCAAGGTGGAGCCGAAGTGAAGTCTGAGGTGGAGATACTCGTACTAGGGAGATGGGCTGGTGGGTCTGCTCCTCCACTGTGTAGGAAGATCCGCAAACCCACAGGGTGTAATAAATGAAGTCCACCAAGGAACTATGACCCTCAACAGTAACATCTGGCCGAGGATGTCATCCATCCCACTCCAAAATGTACTTAAGGGTCTCATCCCAGCACAACTCAAAATAGATCTCAGAGGAGGGATACGAGTTACATGCCTATTAGGTTATTTTTGACTACAGTTGTATCCAAACAGGTTTTTTTTTTTTTCATAGATTTGATGTTAATTGTTTGATATTAACCTTTCCACCATAGGATTCTCACTTTCCTCCTGTTGGGAGGGCAATGATGCCCCGTCCGTCGATGTGCCACACATCCTCCCTTCAAATTCCCAATGACAAAGACCAAGCCCTGAAAGTGCCGGTAAGAGCACGCATTACTGCGTCCATCTTCCTCTTTTTAAAATGTTAAAATACTTTCTCCTGTATTCGGTAAATATTAATATTTTTTGTTAAATTACAAATATATTATGCAGCATAATATAAATAAATAATTTATTTTAATTGTAATTATTAAATTATAATTATCTAATCATTATACTTTAATTTATATAACATATATAACAAACTATACAAAAACACACAATTAAAACACTTTATATATGATGTTAATATAATATATTTATATATAAATGCTTTACAAAGCAATTATTTAAGCAAAATATTTGAAATCCTAATAGATTTTTTTTTATTCAGTCTCTTCATATTCCAACTTTTTCAGCCTATTTTAGCTTAAAGGACTAGTTCACTAAATCAAATTAAATGACAATTCTGTCATCATGAACTTGACCTCAAGTCATCACAAATCCATAGGATTTTTGTTAATCTTCATAACACAAATTAAGATATCTAAGAGATTTATGTCCCTCTTTTGAAAGTCCATTTACTCAACAGTTCAAAAAGTTCTTAAAGAGATCATAAAATAATCCATGGCCTCGTTTCACAGACAAGGTTTACATTAATCCAGGTTTAGGCCTTAGTTTAATTAGGACATTTAAGTAGCTTTTACAAACATGCCTTAGAATAAAACATTACTGGTGTGCATCTTGACATAAAACAATGGCATTGGCAAATTTTAAGATGCCAGTGCAAGTTTCTTTCCGTTAAAAACACGAATTTTAGTCTGGGATAGTTTAAGCCTTGTGAAACCGGGGGCATATGAATCAAGCTGTTTAATCCAAGTCTTCTGTAAAGATACAATCGCTTTACGTGAACCTACTTTTTTAAGTCACCACTGAACAAAATTAAGTTCCACCCTACGTTTTTTTTTTTGTTGTTGTTGTTGTTGTTGTTTTGTTTTGTTTTTTGTTTGTTTTTTTGGTCGAGAAGCCGTTTCACTCGGCTATCAATCACAATTGCAACTTCCGTTTCATACCAGCTTTCATGTGTTAATCATAAGGAAACATCTCCCTCTTGTGGTCTTGTGAGTAATTACAGGCAGAACAGTTGGGCAATGAGTGAAGTTTTATCTGATTGTTTCTGCAGGAGGATGAGTTGCTTTCCTTGGCTCGGTCTCTGCTGCTGGCGTGGTCCGATCCCCTCGCCCTTCTCTCCTCTGAAGCGTCCAGCCTGGCACATCCAGAACGTAACACCATTAACAGCAAGACCAAAGAGCTGCAAGACAACATCAACAGCCTGGGTGCAGGTCTGGAGCATGTCGTTAACAAGGTAAGTGCGCTTTTAGGAATAGCTCACAGTGCATATATTGTGCATGTTTATTGTAAGATGAAGTAAATCTGAATAATTTTTGGATATAAACATAAATGTAAAATACACCTTTAAGCAAGGTTGATTTGTCCCTTTCTCTCTTCTCTACAGATGGGCTCATCCTCAGACAACCTGTCCTCTCTCCCTTTTTACACCAACAGCCTTGGCCAGGATAAAACCTCTCGACTTGTCAATTTCCATTTCCTGTTGTCCTGCTTCCGCAGGGACTCCCATAAAATTGACAGTTTCCTCAAAGTTCTTCGCTGCCGGGCAGCCAAGAAGAGACCTGAGATGTGCTAGAGTGAAAATGCCATACGCTGCTTCTCTCATTGTGGATCTTAAGTCAAAATGGTAGAGCAGTGAGTACCGTAATTTGAAATGTTTCTTTATAATATCACATGGCACAACTTCCCTTTTATTGTTTGTATAGAAGATGTAGATATTTGATTCACTTTCTTATATACTTGAATAAATAACTGGACCAACAGGCCAGATTACTCTGTCCCCAGAGATAAAAGACAACAAAAAGTAAACATCATTTCTGCATGCAGTCATACTGTTTGATGAATAAATGCAGAGTATATTGAAATGTTTGACCATGCAAAGTTTGATAAGACATTTGTATAGTAAGTAACTAAAACTTATTTATTAAGAAACGATGTTTGATCTTTAACATGTTTGTTTTAACATTATCTTATGCAATGCAATATTTAGAGCTTTGCACCAATCAATAAATTTCTATCATGCAAATTCATATTGACTCATGAGATCTCTTTACACACACGCATGGTAAGATCATGAAGACTTTCAAATAACCAATATTTTACATTGTTTTTAGTGACATTTATTCTACCACTTGACACGTGGGATTACAAATTCATGAGTCTGTTTAAGATCTGCTGACCCTAGTCTTGACATAACATCACATGAAAAACTGAGGTGAAGTACATTGCATTAAAGGTAAAGATGATGGTCTCAATTGATTGATTCTGTTAAGCAAAGTTTCTAGCAAGAGGTTTCTGCTCATTCTTGTTCTCTTTATTGCAAGTCAAATGTACCATATTACTGAAAGACTCATATTTTATCTTTAATTGCTCATGGTGCCCTGTCCTATTCTTTGAATAATTATACTGATTGGACTAGTGCTGGTGAAACATTAGCGTCTGGGGCGGGATCCTGTACCTGCATACTTAATTAGCATGCTTTGTTTAAGGTCGCCTCCCAGGTGCTTTGTCTCTGTCTCTATAAAACTACTTGATGGACTTGATGACTGAAGCGACTGAACAGCTTACACACACACTTACACTTACACACACACATATATACACATACACTCACCTAAAGGATTAGGAACACCTGTTCAATTTGTCATTGGTTGATTAGATAATTACATTAATCACATGGCAGTTGCTTCAATGCATTTAGGGGTGTGGTCCTGGTCAAGACAATCTCCTGAACTCCAAACTGAATGTCAGAATGGGAAAGAAAGGCGATTTAAGCAATTTTGAGCGTGGCATGGTTGTTGGTGCCAGACGGGCCGGTCTGAGTATTTCACAGTCTGCTCAGTTACTGGGATTTTCACGCACAACCATTTCTAGGGTTTACAAAGAATGGTGTGAAAAGGGAAAAACATCCAGTATGCGGCAGTCCTGTGGGCGAAAATGCCTTGTTGATGCTAGAGGTCAGAGGAGAATGGGCCAACTGATTCAAGCTGATAGAAGAGCAACTTTGACTGAAATAACCATTTTTTACAACCGAGGTATGCAGCAAAGCATTTGTGAAGCCACAACATGCACAACCTTGAGGCAGATGGGCTACAACAGCTGAAGACCCCACCGGGTACCACTCATCTCCACTACAAATAGGAAAAAGAGGCTACAATTTGCACGAGCTCACCAAAATTGGACAGTTGAAGACTGGAAAAATGTTGCCTGGTCTGATGAGTCTCGATTTCTGTTGAGACATTCAGATGGTAGTCAGAATTTGGCGTAAACAGAATGAGAACATGGATCCATCATGCCTTGTTACCACTGTGCAGGCTGGTGGTGGTGGTGTAATGGTGTGGGGGATGTTTTCTTGGCACACTTTAGGCCCCTTAGTGCCAATTGGGCATTGTTTAAATACCACGGCCTACCTAAGCATTGTTTCTGACCATGTCCATCCCTTTATGACCACCATGTACCCATTCTCTGATGGCTACTTCCAGATCTCAACCCAATAGAGCATCTTTGGGATGTGGTGGAACAGGAGCTTTGTGCCCTGGATGTGCATCCCACAAATCTCCATCAACTGTAAGATGCTATCCTATCAATATGGGCCAACATTTCCAAAGAATGCTTTCAGCACCTTGTTGAATCAATGCCACGTAGAATTAAGGCAGTTCTGAAGGCAAAAGGGGGTCAAACACAGTATTAGTATGGTGTTCCTAATAATCCTTTAGGGGAGGTGAGTGTGTGTGTGTGTATGTATATATATATATACCTTCAGAACTGCCTTAATTCTACGCTGAATGTCTTGCTGAAAAGTTTACACACCCCTTGCAGAATCTGTGAATAATTTTAACAAAATAAGAGGGATCATACAAAATGCATGTTAATGTTTATTTAGTACTGTCCTGAATAAGATATTTTATAAAACATAAAAAGATGTACAAGTATAAAAATAATTTTTTTAAAAAAAAAAAACAGCTGAATTTATAAAAATGACCCTGTTCAAAATTGTATGTACCCTTGATTCTTAATACTGTGTGCCGTTACCTGGATGATCAACGGCTGGTTTTTTGTTTTGTGATGGTTGTTCTTGAGTCCCTTGTTTGTCCTGAGCAGTCAAAACTGCTTTACAAACCGAGTACCTAAATAAACATGTAGCCAATCAGCAGTAAGGGGCGTGTCTACTAATGATGGTGAGAGGAGAGCACTCAGTGCACGTCATTATTCAAAAGACATGACGCACAGGATGGACATTAGCTGAGCGACGACAGAAAGAGAGAGAGATGACAGATAAAAGAAAAAAAGGGGAAAATGTCTGTGGAACAAAAGAAGGCTTACGATCAGGCAAGAAGTATTGCTCTACTCGGAAGACTGTAAGAGACTGTTGTGTTTTTGTGTTCACGGAAACATGGCTCAACAACAGCGTTCCGGACCACGCCATTCAGCTCGATCAGCGCACATGCCATCGGGCGGACAGAGTGCTCGTCGAGGGAGGTAAGACCCGCGGCGGCGGACTCTGTGTTTACACCAATGATGCGTGGTGCCGCGATGCTGTTGTGGTCTGCAAACACTGCTCACCCCTGGTGGAGTTTATGATTATTAAATGTCGGCCGTTTTATCTACCGCAGGAATATTCAGCTATTATACTTGTTGCTGTATACATCCCCCCCAGCTCCAACAATAACAGGAGTGAGGCACTAAATAATCTTTATAAACACATCAGTGATCAGCAGACAGCTCATCTTGGCTGGAGATTTCAACCATGCAGACCTAAAGAGTGTGCTTCCAAAAATTCAATCAACACATTGACTTCCCAACACGTGGTAAAAACACTCTGGACTTTGTGTACACTACACAGAGAGGAGCTTACAAAGCCCTTCCCCTCCCCCACCTGGGTGCTTCAGATCACATCACTGTTATGTTAATGCCAGCATACAGACCACTTGTGAAAGCCACCAAACCAGTCCAGAAGCAGATTCAAGTCTGGCCTGAAGGGTCATCAGAGGCTCTCCAAGACTGCTTCGACACCACTGACTGGGACATGTTTAAACAGGCTGCAACCTACCACAACACCACAGACATCCAGGAGTACTCTCAGACTGTTACTTCTTATATCACCAAGTGTATGGAGGATGTAACAGTCACAAAGACCATCACCGTCTGGCCCAAACAAAAACCGTGGCTGACAGGAAATGTCTACAGACTCCTGAAGACGCGTAACGCTGCTGCTTCAGAGCTGGAGATGAGGTGGGCCTGAGGACAGCAAGGGCCAACCTGTCACGCGGCATCAGGAAGGCTAAGAGACAGTACTCCAGGAGGATAGCCCATCGTTTCAGCGACAGCAGAGACACAAGGAGCCTGTGGCAGGGTATTCAGACCATCACAGATTATAAGCCCCTGCACGGACATGTGACAGCTCCACCCCTGCTGAATGAGCTGAACACTTTCTTTTGCTCGCTTTGAAGCTCACAACAGCACCACTGCACAGAAGTCACCTCCTCCTCCCGATGACCTGATGTTGTCACTGCCCAGGGACAGCGTGAGAAGATCCCTCAGCAGGGTCAACGCACGCAAAGCTCCAGGTCCTGACAACATTCCTGGACGTGTATTGAGAGACTGTGCAGAGGAACTCACCGATGTCTTCACAGACATCTTCAACATCTCACTGAGTCAAGCTGTCGTCCCCACATGCTTCAAAGCAACCACCATCATTCCAGTCCCTAAGAAATCATCTCCATCCTGCTTCAACGACTACCGTCCAGTCGCACTTACCCCCATCCTTATGAAGTGCTTTGAGCGGCTAGTCATGCACCACATTAAGTCTGTCCTCCCCCCCTCCCTGGACCCCTACCAATTTGCATATCGGTCAAAACGCTCGACCGATGACGCCATCGCCACCACCGTCCATTCAGCACTCACTCACCTGGAAAATAAAGACACTTATGTCAGAATGCTGTTCATAGACTTTAGTTCAGCATTCAATACAATCATCCTCTACAGCTCACTCAAAAACTGTCACAGCTGGGACTCAGCACATCGATGTGCAACTGGTTGCTGGACTTCCTGACGGAAGACCTCAGGCAGTTCGGGTCGGCAGTAACTCATCCAACTCCATCATCATGAACACTGGAGCCTCTCAGGATGTGTGTTGAGCCCCCTCCTTTTCACTCTGCTGACACATGACTGCACACCCATACACAACAGCAATCTCTTCATCAAGTTTATGGACGACACGACCGTAGTTGGTCTCATTAGCAACGATGATGAGACGAACTTCAGGAGCGAGGTGAGCCGCCTGGCCAGGTGGTGTGGCGACAACAATCTCTCTCTGAACGTGGAGAAGACGAAGGAGATTGTTGTTGACTTCAGGAGAATGCACACCCAGCACGCTCCTCTGACCATCAACGGTGTGACCGTGGAAAGGGTGAGGAGCACCAAATTCCTGGGTGTGCATATCACAGAGGACCTCTCCTGGACCGCCAACTCCACAGCACTAACCAAGAAAGCACAGCAGCGACTCTACTTTCTCCGCAAGCTGAGAAGAGCCGGAGCCCCAGCCCCCATCATGCGCACCTTCTACAGAGGCACCATCGAGAGCATTCTGACCAGCTGCATCACTGTGTGGTACGGCGCCTGCAACGCATCCTGCCGTAAAGCACTTCAGCGCACCGTGAGAGCAGCTGAGAAGATCGTTGGTGTCTCTCTCCCACCCCTCCAGGACATTTATAACTCCCGCCTCTCCCGCAAAGCCCTCATCATTGCGAGAGACCCCACCCACCCATCGCACAGCCTCTTCAGTCTGCTGCCATCAGGGAGGAGGCTTCGCAGTCTCCAAGCAAGGACCAGCAGACTGAAGGACAGCTTCATTCCCCTAGCTGTCAGGGCACTGAACTCCCTCCCGACTCTGCCGACCCTCCCCTCTTCTGCCCCACGCACCTGATCTGGGAATCATTCCCTTTGATGGGAAGGTGTGTCCAAACTTTATTGTATATTATAGAATGACCTGTTGATTAAATGAGTTGGCGATTTCATATAAATTTGTACCCGAAAATACAGTGTTTCGTTTGTGTTATGTCAATTTCGTTTGTGGTGCAATATAAATGCATACAATTTGGAAAAAATATACCCAAATGTACAGAACATTGAATTACATTCACTCTAAATAATGCTGGGTTGTTGTTTTTTTTTTTTTTTTTTAACCCAAAACGCTGGGTTGAGACTGTTGGGTAATATTTGATCACATTTTAAACACCATTGGGCGGAAACGGGCTTCCATAAGTTTCAAATGTTTAGTTGTTGGGTCGTTGCGCTTGGTTGTTGGTTGCTTCTACCAGCGCTTGGTTGTTTCACGAGCTTCGCGCCTGGAAGAAGTTTGAAAGGACAAAGGGGCAAAGCCACTGGTTGCAGATGTTTTAAGGTAAGTTATAATGTTTTCATTAATAATCATTTTAATTAGCATAATTATAGGTAAAGTTATAGTTTGTTTTTGTTTGTTTTTTCGCGGCAACAATTCTTAAACATAGCCTACTAAAGTGATATATGTTAACTTAGACGACAAAAGTTTTACCTCATAATCCGATGCCATGTATTGATTTACATAACTGTTAGGTTTTTGCCCCTTCGTGCCTCATCCCAGTTTTCTGCATTGGCAATTGAATGAACAGATACTCAGCGCTGAGGGAGAGTGTAACATCTCATTTTAATTGATATAGGATTGATAGTTATATACAAAGAATACAAGGGGTGTAGAAAAGCTGTAACCAATGAGAGAGAGAGTACGTCCTATAGCTCAGGGTATAGGAATGTGATGCATATAGAAAAACAAGTCTAAATATGGTACTCTCCTTGTCCACCATCCAGGCTCTCCTTGAGCTCCTGAAGACCCTTAACATAGGAACATAGAGAATACAGCTTCCACATACAGAGAAAACCTTCTGTCCCATTTCTTTCAATGCTGAGACCAACATAAAATCTATCAATAACGTTAACGTTAGTCATGTTAGTTTAGGTATGTGAGACGATCATTTAGATTAATACAGTTCGCGATTATTTATTACGGAGGCCTGACCCTGTTTTCTTTTTCTTTTCTTTTTTTTTTGGGGCTAATTGTTTAACGTACCATTTATATAACCACAGTTTTACCACAAATACCATGGTTAAACTATGGTTAGATTAGCAAAGCCATTTGTGGTTACCATGGTTTAACTATATTACCATGTTGTTGTTTTTTGTGTGTGTGTGTTTTTTTTTTTAATTATTATTAATCAAAGATTGCCTTGTGCTGGGCCAGTGAGGTCATTTGATGCATGTGTGATATAACTATTTTTACATACACAAGTTAGTTTTTGTTAAGTGATGTAATTCAAAATGTCTTTTTTTTTCTAGTCAAAAAAGCACATGGATACATTCATGAGGAAAAACTCCTTGAGTGGCAGTTACCCAGTCTTATCGACAATTTTAAACGCAAGTTCATGTTTCTTATACACTTTTGCAGCTTTTACACTAACTTTAGTATGTTATTGCTGGTTCGGTTTCTGAGATGTCATCTCTCTTTTCTGCAGACGATAGAGGTGATGTTGCTCTTTTGGTATAAATGTTCAGAATTAATTGTTTTTTCTTTCTCAACTGTATTTGACTATTTAATATGTCAGTTTAGCATATTTTTAAATGATTTAGCATTTTGCTGACTTTAAAATTTAATTGTCAATTTCACTCTGTTTTTGAACAGTTAAACGTATAAATGAAACGTATAAAGCCTGCTGGATTAAAATGCCACTGGGTTAATTTAAGCCAACATGTGTTCTGTCCAATATTTACCCAGCGCTGGGTTGTTTTTTTGGGTTCAAAACAAAACAGTTGGGTTGTTTTTAACCCAGCCATTTTTAGAATGTTGGACATACACTCTACCCAGCCATTTTTAGAATGTTGGACATACACTCTAAATATGCTGGGTTAAAAACACCCCAAGTTGGGTTGAAAATGGACTAACCCAGCGATTGGGTTGTTTTAGGCAAACATTTAACCCAACCGCTGGGTTAAAACAACCCATTTACTGGATTGAAACAACCCAATCGCCGGGTTAGTCCATTTTCAACCCAACTTGGGGTGTTTTTAAACCAGCATTTTTTAGAGTGTAGAAAAATAGAAATCAGTGAAAAATAAAATCAAAGACCTGCTTTTGCATCAAGTGAGCTCCAGTGGATGGTGCTCTAAACAAACCTGTGCAAAGTCTGTGACATACAGACAGAGGCGGAGCATCCTGCTCAGAGCTGATAGCAACCATTGTATTTGTTGGCATTTATGAAATGCTTTCACTCTAGCTGAAACAGATAACAATAGAGCACAGAGACTAAACAGGTACTGTAATAATTATTCATTTATGGAAAGAGGTTTGAATTATTTAACAGTAGCATGTTTTGATGCTACCGATTAACATAGCTATCAACATTATATTTTGTTTAAAAAAATAAAAAATAAAAAAAAATAAAATCAAACTTAAAAATGCATGGTTCAGGCAACAGACTACATGTAATTTTTGACACACATGTATTTGTTATTTTTTATCGATGGAAGGCTAAAATGGATGAGCTAAGAATTGTTTTGCTGGGAAAGCAAGGAGCAGGAAAGAGCGCACCAGAAAACACTCTTCTGCGTAAACAATAATTCCACACAGTGGCCAGCTCAGAGCGAGTCACTGAAGCCTGTTTAATGGGCATGTTTACTGTAGACAAGCAAACAATCAAAGTGATTGACACCTCTGGATGGTGTGATTCTTCTCGATTTGAAACTGACATCAAGCAAGAAATAATCAAATGCATCAACATGTCTAGTCCTGGGCCACATGTGTTGCTCCTGGTGCTGCCAATTGGCAGGTTTACCAAAGAAGAGATAAAGTCACCAAATACATGATAGTGCTGTTCACTGACCTGGAGGACAGGCCCATTGAAGACTACCTGAAGGAAGTCCAATGTATCAAACAGTGAAGGACCAACAGATGGATGACAGAAGAGGACACTGATTTAGGAGAGAAGCAGATCATTCAGACCAGGACAAAAACAAAAATCTGTCTGAAAGTGAAAACAGAGGCAGGAGAAACAGATGCTGAGGGAGACGATGGTGAGAGAAAATCTATATCTGAGGACACAAAGGAACAAGATTGTTGTTTGAGGAAAATGACACAACAGCAGAACAGCGCACAAAACAGGGAACATGAGGGGTTAAAAGACGGGAAAGGAGATTTGGGAGACAAGAATGAGGACAAATGCTATACAGCCATATTGGAAGATAAAACAGAGAACAGAAAGGAACAAGACATTTTGAAGAGGAATGTGATAGAAGAGCGGAATTGTGGAAAATGAATCATGGGAGAGACAAGAGATTTAAGACAATCTGGAGAAAATTGTAGAGAAAATGCAGGAGTTGCAAGAGGAGACAGTAAAAACTACAAAAATATTGAAAGAGATGAGAAGAGAGCTTGAACAAATTATAGATGGTTATTATAGAAAAACGGAGAGGAGAGAAGATCAGGAGAGGAAAAGTACAGCCCTCCTGAATGATGTTGCACAGATGGAAGAAATATGACCAAGCAAACAGACAACAGATGAAAAAAACAGAAACAAATGTTCTTTATGAAAAGTTTAGCAAGTTTAGCGACTGACAGAGATGGAGCCAATGGAGGAGGAGACCAGGGTGCAAATGGAGGGCTGACCACACCGGCTGACATCGAAAAGACAAACCAAACCCCAGTTCTGTAGTATTGATAACCAGTGCTCGAAGTGGGCCAGTAGGCTACACACCGGTATGTAACAGAACTTTTATATTTTAATCTGTAGTGTACCCCCACTTTTTCCTTGCATACCAGCACTTCTCATATGTTGCTGGTAGACTTCTGATCGCGCCACCGATACGATTTTGACCGAGGGGGAAAATCATATTTTAAATAATAAACATAACCAACAAAACAGGTTTAAATTTAAGTAAATGTAGGCATAGCTAGGCCTACATGAATTTTTTTTTTTTTTTTTTTTTTAATTGACTGGTAAAAAAAACTGGTAGAAACTTCTCAATCTGTAATTAAGTTACAAAAAGATATCACGTTGTGGCTGCAATGAATCACAAGACGCAGAGGTAGGAACAAAAACAGACATTAATAATACATTCAAAAAGGAAACACACAGACGATTACCAGAGACCTGTTGCATGAAGCTAGCTGAACAAATTCTGAGTTTCAGAGTAGGTTTAGAGCTGACAAATCCAGATAAATCCAACCTGGTTTAGATCAAGTTCAACGTTCTTTGTGGACGGTTTAATCCAGAGTTTGCAATTAACTCTGAAGCGCGTGCACCTGAAAGTGTGACATGTGCGGCAAACAGCCAATCACAGTGTCCGTTTGATTCACTTCTCGCAATATAGAGACGGCACAATTCACTTCTCTTCTGAAGATTGAGAGATCGTTTTGAAAATTATCATGAAATGAAATGCGTTTACAAAGCAGAAATAAACTGCTGCTGCAGTAAAAGTTTGAGAAGGCAGCTGAAAGAATATCTGACTATATCAATGCATGATGTGCCTAATAATTATAGGTTCACAGAGAGCTCAAATGAATACGTTGTTTAAAAGAATTATGAATGCATGTATTATATTATTATTTGGCTACTTGTCAATTAATAATTACACTCACCTAAAGGATTATTAGGAACACCATACTAATACTGTGTTTGACCCCCTTTCGCCTTCAGAACTGCCTTAATTCTACGTGGCATTGATTCAACAAGGAGCTGAAAGCATTCTTTAGAAATGCTGGCCCTTACTGATAGGATAGCATCTTGCAGTTGATGGAGATTTGTGAGATGCACATCCAGGGCATGAAGCTCCCGTTCCATCACATTCCAAAGATGCTCTATTGGGTTGAGATCTGGTGACTGTGGGGGCCATTTTAGTACAGTGAACTCATTGTCATGTTCAAGAAACCAATTTGAAATGATTCGAGCTTTGTGACATGGTGCATTATCCTGCTGGAAGTAGCCATCAGAGAATGGGTACATGGTGGTCATAAAGGGATGGACATGGTCAGAAACAATGCTCAGGTAGGCCGTGGCATTTAAACGATGCCCAACTGGCACTAAGGGGCCTAAAGTGTGCCAAGAAAACATCCCCCACACCATTACTATAATTACATTACATTAAATAATTTGCACCAAAAGATGAGCAATTTTATCTCTTAAGTTTTTTCACTCTAAACTGCTTAAATTTGGAACGAGGGCTACAGGGGGTGTGGCTTTATTGCATCTTTACTTGCAGCTGATTGGTCCAGTTTGAGTTTGCGCTCTATAACCCAGAATAAAGCCTGCTCCAGAGCAGGTTAGCCTTGTAGTGTAGGTTACCATGGTGATGAACACTGCTAAAAACAAATCCACCTTCTTGAGCCCGAAAAACCAGAGTTTGCTCAAACTAATCTCAAACTTACCGTAGCAACTGAAACCAGCTTTGTGCAACAGGCCACTGGAATAAGGCATAACTACCATATAATACAAAGACGAGCCCAAACAAAGAACTGAGGAAACTAAGTGCTTAAAAACGCAGGGAGACATAATGATTGACAGGTGAATGTAATTAGTAACAAAGGGAACTAACTAGAGATTAATCAAGACTAAACCAAACACTTGGAAACAAAGGCAACTAAACAAAACAAAACATTTTGACTGCTCAGTTTTTTTTGTCTCTCTCAGTTCTGATTTCAGGGTATAACCTGACAACTTGCCAAACTGTTTGCGTAAAAATGGGACGGAATGAGGTATCCCTTAAAAACTCTCTCTAGTTTCTCTCTTACTGGATCTCTGACAAACTGAGCCAAAATGAATAAACCAATATCAGGTCTGTAGCAGCATTATCTTGTAAAGATTTGAGACTGTTTTGTAGATTTTATTCTTGTATACCTAAAGGTTGTTGTATACCCATAGTTTCATTTTTTAAAAATAATAGTAATTACGCCTCTGTAATTATAAAAAAAAATTACAAATGAATTATTTAAATATTATGATTATTTGGAAATCTCATGGCTTTGTCTGTGAAAAAGACTTATTTTAATTAATGCAAAGGCCATTTTATTTTTTCCCCTTTTTATAGACTTTAGAATTGTGGTCCTAGTTGGAAAAACAGGGGTCTAAGTCTGTGACAAGGCAGTGCAATCTGGCTACCACTATTAATGACGGCAAAAAAAAATCAGGGTTGTGGACACTCCTGGCTGGTGTGACACAGAGATCTCTGATGTTGAGCTCACACAGGCAACAGTGAAATGCATCGACATGTCATACCCAGGGCCTCACGTCTTTCTTCTCAAAACAGTCCAGCAGATACAGGATGTCTTTGGGGAAGGAACTACAAGATATACAATGATTCAGTTCACGAGGGGAGATGACCTGGAGGACATAGGCATTGACAGATATCTGAAGGGGCTGCAGAAGATCTTCAAGCCAAGTGCGATGGCAGATACCATGTTTTCAAAAATAAAGCCATAACCAAGTGGCCGTTCTCCTGCAAAAAATCCAAGACATGGTGCAACACAATATTGGTGAATGCTACACCAACCCAACTTACCAGCTACTGGATAAATTTAAGAAAAGAGAAGCTGAGTTACAACAGAAAGCTGATGCCACTAAAAAGGAGATGCAAATCAGAGAGGCTGATCTTCAATGAAGAATAAAACTCATGGAACAGGAGCAGCAGTGTCAAAGGTTGAGAGAAACACAGCTGCGGGAACAATTGAGTCAACAGGAAATGAACAGTGTCATCAATGCTATAGTTTCTTTGATGGACCCAGCACTTCACCATACTCTCTCCATTCAGCTCGGTTCATCATTCATAACTCCGTCCAGGACAGCCAGGAACCTTGGAGTTATGATTGATTATCAGCTAAAATTCACTGACCACATCACTGCAACAACCCGGTCCTGCCGATTTGCTTTATACAACATTAAGATTAGACCCTTCCTATCAGAGCAGGCCACACAACTCCTGGTACAAGCTCTTGTTCTCTCCAGACTGGACTACTGTAATGCTCTTCTAGCGGGCCTTCCAGCATGCACTATCAAACCCTTGCAACTGATCCAGAATGCAGTGGCGAGAGTAGTCTTTAATGAGCCGAAGAGAGTGCACGTCATCAGTCTGCACTGGCTGCCAATAGCCGCTCGAATCAAATTCAAGGCACTGGTGCTCGCCTACAAGGCAACCACTGGCTCTGCACCAACATACCTAAAC
This sequence comes from Paracanthobrama guichenoti, assembly GCA_018749465.1. Lineage (NCBI taxonomy): Eukaryota > Metazoa > Chordata > Actinopteri > Cypriniformes > Gobionidae > Paracanthobrama > Paracanthobrama guichenoti. The sequence continues at coordinate 6,560,328 of CM031945.1, forward strand.
TAGCTTACGTTCTGCAAGTGAACGGCGCCTTGTGGCACCATCACAAAGAGGCATGAAATCCCTCACAAGGACCTTTTCCTGGACCGTTCCCACCTGGTGGAATGACCTGCCTGTCTCAATTCGAGCAGCCGAGTCGGTAGCCATTTTCAAAAAATATCTTAAAACGCATCTTTTCCAGCAGCACCTGACCAATAAAGAATAGCACTTATCACTCTATTCGTTTTCTCTTTGTCTATAAAAATAAAAAATAAAAATTCTGTCCTATGTGTTCTGTGCTAGATTAACTGAAACTTGTTACAGCACTTGCATATTGTTGCCCTCGACTGTTTTTAGTTGCTTCTATTGCTCTCATTTGTAAGTCGATTTGGATAAAAGTGTCTGCTAAATGACTACATGTAAAATGTAAATGTAAATGCAAATTGATGAAAATGTCAGGAAACAAGAACAACGACAGAGAGAGGACTGGTCGAGTCATCAACGTCGCATTCAAGAGGAGGAGATGAGAAGACAAAATGAAGAGCATGAGCATAGAATGGAGACAGAGAGGCAGAGGTTTGAACAGGAGAAGCAAGAAATTTTAAAGTATGACGCAAGAATAGCTAAAAGAACAGAACCGTCGGGCAGAAGCTGAAAGAGAAGGAATGTTAAAGAAAAATCTAGAGGAAAGCAAATGCATTATTAAATGCAAACACAGAACGACACAGCAATAAAGTAAAGACTTCTGTGTAGCCAAAGGTATGCAACTTTGTATCACATAAGAAAAAAAAAGTTTCAATGTTTCACTTTGAAAAAAACCAGAGGACGCCATCTGCATTAAAAACTGTTGATGAATATAACAATTATGCAATTACGCTGTTTATTATTTTTTACATAATCCAAGATCATGCATAATGTAGTTAAGTTATGGAATATTGAAAAGACTGTACAAAATGGATATAATTGCTATTATATATGCATGTATACGTGCTTCATAACCATGTTAAAAGTAGTTTCTCTCCAGCCTTTTAATTGTTAAAAATATAAACTTTGCTAATAAAAAGTTTCTAGAGTTTTTGCAAGTACTTATAGTGTGGGGGATTTCCCTTTATTTGAGATTTTTGGATTTGGTGATCCTTTGTCCTGCACCTATCCATTACCTACAGGTGTGCGACAGTAATTGTACACTGTTTTAAAAAAAAACAACAACATAAGACTGGAGTTAGATTTTTTTCTTTAAGTAAGAGTAGGAAGCATTTATGTATTAGATTAAAAAGAAACACCATACTGTAGACGTCACATTTTACAGGCAAAAATGATAAGGACGCAAAAAGAGCCAAGAGGAGAAAACACAGGCTACACATTTGATTGAAACGTCGCTATTAGCTTTTGTTTGCCCTTATTTCTGAAAATTTGCAGCTAATAAATTACTATCATTTTTATAAAACATTTTTAAAAAAGCAAGCAATTGTCTGCCAGTAGTTATCAAAAAAAACCTTGAGCAAGAACTGACCACACAAGTCTTCTGTTCAAATTGTAAGTAACATTTGAATGCATGATTTAGGTCAGATTTGACTTACTCAGAACAAATCAAACAGAAAAACTACAGGTCCTTCTCAAAAATTAGCATATTGTGATAAAAGTTCATTATTTTCCATAATGTAATGATAAAAATTAAACTTTCATATATTTTAGATTCATTGCACACCAACTGAAATATTTCAGGTCTTTTATTGTTTTAATACTGATGATTTTGGCATACAGCTCATGAAAACCCAAAATTCCTATCTCAAAAAATTAGCATATTTCATCCGACCAATAAAAGAAAAGTGTTTTTAATACAAAAAAAGTCAACCTTCAAATAATTATGTTCAGTTATGTACTCAATACTTGGTCGGGAATCCTTTTGCAAAAATGACTGCTTCAATGCGGCGTGGCATGGAGGCAATCAGCCTGTGGCACTGCTGAGGTGTTATGGAGGCCCAGGATGCTTCGATAGCGGCCTTAAGCTCATCCAGAGTGTTGGGTCTTGCGTCTCTCAACTTTCTCTTCACAATATCCCACAGATTCTCTATGGGGTTCAGGTCAGGAGAGTTGGCAGGCCAATTGAGCACAGTAATACCATGGTCAGTAAACCATTTACCAGTGGTTTTGGCACTGTGAGCAGGTGCCAGGTCGTGCTGAAAAACGAAATCTTCATCTCCATAAAGCTTTTCAGCAGATGGAAGCATGAAGTGCTCCAAAATCTCCTGATAGCTAGCTGCATTGACCCTGCCCTTGATAAAACACAGTGGACCAACACCAGCAGCTGACATCATCAGCAAGACCATCACTGACTGTGGGTACTTGACACTGGACTTCAGGCATTTTGGGATTTCCTTCTCCCCAGTCTTCCTCCAGACTCTGGTACCTTGATTTCCGAATGACATGCAAAATTTACTTTCATCCAAAAAAAGTACTTTGGACCACTGAGCAACAGTCCAGTGCTGCTTCTCTGTAGCCCAGGTCAGGCGCTTCTGCCACTGTTTCTGGTTCAAAAGTGGCTTGACCTGGGGAATGCAGCACCTGTAGCCCATTTCCTACACACGCCTGTGCACGGTGGCTCTGGATGTTTCTACTCCAGACTCAGTCCACTGCTTCCGCAGGTCCCCCAAGGTCTGGAATCGGTCCTTCTCCACAATCTTCCTCAGGGTCCGGTCATCTCTTCTCGTTGTGCAGCGTTTTTTGCCACACTTTTTCCTTCCCACTGAGGTGCCTTGATACAGCACTCTGGGAACAGCCTATTCGTTCAGAAATTTCTTTGTGTCTTACCCTCTCGCTTGAGGGTGTCAATGATGGCCTTCTGGACAGCAGTCTTACCCATGATTGCAGTTGAGTAATGAACCAGGCTGGGAGTTTTTAAAAGCCTCAGGAATCTTTTGCAGGTGTTTAGAGTTAGTTGATTAGGTTAATAGCTAGAGAACCTTTTCATGATATGCTAATTTGAGAACCAAAAATTCCTTTCATGAGCTGTATGCCAAAATCATCCGTATTAAAATAAAAGACCTGAAATATTTCAGTTGGTTTGCAATGAATCTAAAATATATGAAAGTTCAATTTTTATCATTACATTATGGAAAATGAACTTATCACAATATGCTAATTTGAGAAGGACCTATATAGCTCCAACAGAAATAGCAGTTGGTAGAATAAAACAAAACATCAGTAAACAGTCAGGGAGGGATGGCTGCAACAGTTCCTAAGTAAAATAAATTACTTATAAAATGCTTTCATTAATTTTTCTAAATTTTAGTAAGCAAAATCATTGAAACACAAATGCAGGTTTAATTTGTTTTTATTTCAAAAAAAAAAAAAAGGAGAAGACATTTCCTAGTGGACAAATGCCTGCCTGGTAATAATCCACACCAGTGCTAGACACAAACGTGTTGCACCCTTTGACAAAACACTGTAGTACACAGCAACACTATGAGAGAAGATCACAATATGGAACAAATGTGAAGTTACTCAAACACAGGTAAAGCGTCACCCTTCAATAAAAGCACTTCTATGGAAAATTTAGTCTGAAGGTTTTCCTCTGTGGAATTAAATTGTAGTTCTGGGTCTGAGAAACTTAGCTTTAAGTGCTTATAGTGCAAAAGAGCAGCAGATAAGCTTAAACTAAACAGTCAGCCATTGGATGAAGATTCTTCCTATGTGACATTAAAAAGACCAAAAGATCTAAAAGAGTGCTCATTAACACCATCTACAAGTTGTACAAGAGAATACCATGCCATCTCATCCTTAACACAATATTATCCTCCAATTGGATCATTGCCAGTTTAAAAAAAAAAAAAAAAAAAAAAAAAGGGTAACAAAGGAGGACATAAGGGTACTACATGAATAAAAACAGTTACTCCACAGAAGACAAAAATGGCACGTTACAGAGGTGCCCTCTACTGATGGTCCAAACCAACTGCCAAAATACAAAATGATATGGGCTCATTCAGCAAAAATCACTGGGCAGGGGTCCTGACCACAGTGAAACATGACAACAGGTTTTACCTACATGGAAGATGTTACCTTTATCAGATGGAATATTAAAACACGAATGGCTGATTTGCATTTACAGTGACCAACACAGACATGTTGGCATGGCAGGAAGGGAAAAGAAAAATAAGGACATGGATGACATGTCAGACAAACAGGCAAAAGAGAGCAGTTGTATGTGCACGTGTGCATGCATAAATTCAATGGACCCCATCCAAGATGGTGCACCTAAAATTTGGAAAAAAGCAGGGACAAAAAGAAATTCGCACATATGAAAAAAAACCAAAAAAACCCACAAAAATCCACCACGTTTAGTCCCCTTTGGTGCACTACACAACCCCAAAAAAGAAAAGGTTAATTTAAAAGTGATCAATAGCTCAATTCTCCATGTCAGACAATATTCTGAAAAACAGAATCTCTAAAAATGTCTGTCATGCGCAGTCATGTAACAAAGTACATGTTTCACACACACACATAAACTGCTCTGAGTTGCCTCACACACACTGACACTAAAGGAATCTAACGCATTCTGTACTCTGACGTCTTGGACACCTCACAAAGCTGACCCTTGAAGTCAATGTCGACAGTAAAGTCCAGGTCTCTCTGGAAGATAGAAAGAAAAAAAAAAAGTTAACAGCGTAACTTTAGTAGTAAGAAATTCTTGTGCACCAAAAGACACCATAATGATTTCTGAAGGATCATGGACACTGAAGATGGGAGCAATGATTCTTGTAAATTCAAAAGGTCAGAGAAAAGTTATTTTAAATAGCAATACTAGAGTACTATAGTACTCTTTTTACTGTATTTGATCAAATATATGGTTTAAAAATATTAAGTATCTTACCAAGGCAAAATGTTTTTAGAACTTAAACCAACCTTTATATAAATTGTAAAAATACAGATATGAAACAGACTTTTCTACACTACCATGAAAGACTCTTATAACAGATTTTAGAATATTAGAGTGCAGATGGGGCTTACGTTATTCTTGACATTAGGTTTCATGCTGATGGTGCCAAAGATCTCCTCTCCGGTCTTTACCGTCAGATAGTCATCAAGGTAGAACACAGTCTGCTTCCAGTGAGTGTAAGGAGACTCTGGGCCTAGAAGACAAATTTCACTTGTTTTTCAACAGGGTTTATTTATACTTCAAGAAACTCATGGTGAAAATGGTGTCAGAGAGAGGGGAAAGAACAAAAATGGCACTTACTAGTAGAGAAGCCAGTTCTCTTGTGGCAGCGAGTGAACTCTATGTTGAAGTAGGTTACCAGTGCATGGATGTAGTCATTCCTTTTCACCTGCAGGCAGAAAGGTGACGTAAAGGACAAGTCCTCAATCTTCACTGTGTAGATGTCCACCTCCTAAAGAACAGAATGCACAGGTTGAATAAAACAAGGTTTATATACAAACACCACTTTATAAATTGTGAGAGCACATTTATGGTGGAGTACACTAACCTTAATGAGGCAGGCAGTGCTAACGAGCTGCTTGGGGTCAACAACATCCACTAGAGGTTCCTTAATAGCCACTTCCTTGATACAGGACATGTCAAATCCATAAACATTCTCCCACCCTAAAAAATAAATAATCCAAAAATGAAATGGATGTCATCTGTCAGACACAGCTGAAACCCTCAAGTGCATTCAGAGATTGACATACAGTGAATTTTGTAGTCCTTGTACTGTCGGTCCTCAATAGCAGTGACATAGAGAGTGGCTCTGTCAGGGAAAATCAGACCATCAGGTTTCTGAAAAAGAAAAACAAAGGGAAATGTGAACATTGAACCAAATTAAAGTCAGCACACAATTTTTATACTGAATGGCACCAACACACCAACGCTTTAAAAGTACATTAGCATACACCCACCAGCCATTTGTCTCTTGCATAAATGACAGTGTTGAGCATGGATTCGTAGAAGAGACAGTAGCCCATCCACTCAGAGATGATTATGTCTACTTTGTCCACAGGAAGCTCAACCTCCTCCACTTTGCCCTTAATAATGGTAACAACTACACAGGAAACATAAGGGAACGTAACTCAAATTCAGTTCAAAAGATCACAAAAGCTATAGCTTGGCTGTTCAAATAAAGCCTGTAAAGAATGTGGAGATCAAAAGCTCTGAGAAGCACTTACTATGGTCCAACTTGTTGGCCTTCACAATCTTCACAGCATAGTCTGATATACTGCTGCACTCAATCTGGGGAACGAATGACAAAAGAGTAATGAAAAACTTGACAAAAGCACAGCATAACCCACCCATCACCTTAACAGGATGGGCAATTAACTCATTCAACTAAACTACTCAGTATCCATAACAAAAACTCAACTGTTGAAAATGAGGTGACATTTAGAGAATCAGGTAGGATTTACACTGACCCCAATAACTTTCTTGGCCCCAGCTTTGGCTGCAAACATACAGAGGATGCCAGTTCCACTTCCCACATCCAGCACCACTTTATCCTTGAAGAGATGCTTGTTGTGGAACATGGAGTTTCTGTACGTCAGAGTACGAACTTCATCCTTTAGCATTTCCTGTGGACACAGAATGGGTTTACATTGCAGACATGAAGACAATAATTGTACCACTTTTCACAAGACATGGAGCAATAGGACTGTACCTCATGAATACCAAAGTGTGCATAGGAATCAAAGTAGTAGTCTTTGGAGGTCATATCTTCTGCTGCAGGTTTCACTGAGCTCTCTCCCTGGGACACCTCAAAAAACAAAAAGACATTAAAAATATATATCAACGTACGCACTATGAAAGCAGCATGAGCTGGGCTTCACTTAAGTTTTGGCTGTTTTTTGTATGTTAAAAAAATATTTTGAAGAAAAAAAAAATTCTCAAGACCAAATCATCATCAAATCTGCTTTGTTGTAATTTGTATGGAATTGGGTAGAGCGCTTCTACAATTTCCGGAGTCTCTTAGTTGATTTGCATATGCAAATTTCAATAAAAATAGGTCGCGAATGACTGTTGTCTTAACGAATCAAGTAATGTGAAGTTTGATACTCACTAGCAGCAAAACCATTTGTCGCCACCAGCCGGGGACAAAAATATAGCATTTAGAGTCACCGAACAAAGTCTTTTTGGCAAATTGATTCAAAATCTGTACATAAAGCTTGTACCAGTTCTAGACCAGCATTAACGTTAAGTTACTTTACCAGTTAAGAACCTATTCTTTACAGCAATATTTTAAATGAGAACAAACAAACAAAACTAAAAAGTATACTAATGTTATGCAGCCTTTTAAATCAGTATAACCGTTTATCGGTTTAACAGCGTCGGAAGACCTCGTGAACATTTAAATTATGCGCATGAGGGGAAAACGTGGTCGCTAGGGAAAAAAAAAAAAAAAAAAGAGCCACACCACCAATTACAGCACCCTAATAAAATGGTTCATTAAAATCAGATTAATCGTGGCTGATGATCAAAGCTGCAATAAGTAGCAAAAGAAGCTATAATAGCCACCGAGCTGCGATGTTCAGTCCCATGCGGTCTGTACCCAACAATAAGTCATTTAAGCACTCCGCCAGCGTGCTACAAATGACCCTCGCAGAAACGAAACGAGGAGCTAGCTAACAGGACTCACACTAATAGATTAAATACCATAAATTAAAGGGTTGTACATAACAGTGTTATCTGAATTAACTCGTTTTAGCTAATTAGCAATAGCCGACACGTGATGCGAAATGAATGAATTATCCGAGGCTGGCTAAAATGGATGCTCAAGATGCATGTGCGCACATTTCTAGCCACCTGATAACTACATACGCAGCAAAGAAATGCGTTCAAAGATTAAAGAACCAGAACTTAAAGTTCCCATATACATTCAGCTACAGCGAATAGCTAACTGATATCAGAGGTGTTCTAGACGAAATGGCCTTGAGTCGTTACAGCTTACCTCCATTCCGTCTGCCGTCTCCGCCATTTCGATAAACTGGATTCCAGGACCACGACTGCAGCAAAGCTCATGTAAAACACACTTGTATTGCTCCCGCCTCTTTGCTGTGACTATTAAATGATTCGATTGGACGATAATCACGTGATTTACTAAAATCCCCGCCCTCTTTCTCGCAGCTCTCCGTCATAGGTTCAACTTCTCTGCGTGTTTTCCGCTCTTTTTAAGCGTGACTTTCATTGGACCAAACTGTAGCGCGATTATTTTATTCTTCCATAGGCTACAGATTTAGATTTTACGTATATCTGACAATTAAGATTAATTGTCTTCAGGCAGATATCAGAGTTGGGCTGATGTCATTTTATAATCGTTTTAACAAACAGTGTCTGTGACAACAGAGAGAATGAATATTGACCAAACTAAAAGCCTTCATTTTTAAAGAAGGGTTTTCCCCAATCAAAATCAATGTTGTTTGAGCCAAAACTTTCTTTCTTCATAATATCTTCTTTTTTGTGTGTTTCTCAGAATAAAGTCATACAGGTTTGGGACGTCAGAAGGGTGAGTGGTGACAAATGTTTATTTTTTTGGATAAATTAGGCAAATCAAAAAAAAAAAAAAAAAAAAAAAGATATAATTTTTGGAGAATATATAAAATAGATTTGAAATAATTTTTCAATAGTTTTTTCATTTTTTATTTGCTTTGGTACTATTTTCACAAGCAAGGTGTACATTTTCAAAACTCATAGTGCACCACAGATCATCAAAAGTGCACTTTTAAAAAAACAAATAAAAACATTTCAGCATATTTTCAATTGTGTTAGTATGATACACAAAACCACAAAGTATCCTTTTCACTACACAAAATAAGTGTTTCTTCTCTATATAAATGTTTCATTTACAGTAACTGCCCTTCATAAAGCTCTTATATCAAACTTTTGATTTGCATCTCTTCTGGTTCAGTTTAATACATTTGTCTGTTATTTAATCTGACTGATCTTAATGGTTAATTAATTAATCATTTGATACACCAATAGGCAATAAATATCTAATTATCTATAGATGTTAATTCTATAGACATAGTTTCTACTTTGTTTGCAATTTCCGATATGGTTAACCTACCATATAATGAATTATTTTTACATTATAAGCGATTAGAACCACTATGTGTGTGTGGCCTGGTATAGCCTACATTATGATGGCAGTATCCTAAATCCTTGTCCTTACATTTTTTGGTCCCCATGAGGAAACAAGTTTATAAATCATACAGAATGAGTTTTGTAGTTGTGTAATGAGTTTCAGAAAGTTTTGTATGATGCTAGGCTTAGGGGTAGGGTTAGTGTAAGGGCAAAGAATATAGAGTTTGTACAGTATAAAAACCATTACGTCTATGGAGAGTCCTCACAAAGATAGTGAACCAGACGTGTGAGTGAATGAGTGTGTGTGGGTAGGTGGGACAGAAAGATTTGCAATTTGTGAACATAGAGCAGAATAGAGTATAAGGGAGAGAACTAGCCAATGACAGTGTAACATCAGACTGACCAGAAATGCAAGAAGAAGGGAGACAGATGGTATCAGATACAGCATTTTATCATATGGTACAGTGAGAACATTTATTGGCAGCAAACTCTGTTCTATAGGCCAGAACCTCATGGCCATGTCATAACTTCATCACACCTTTTGAACACACTGAACAGATACTATTACAAACATTATGGATTCAGTTACATAAGTTAGGTAACATAAGTGTATTTTCTTATGTGGCATCTGTAGCCTGTGTTACTGTAGATAATTCAGCAACAAGGGTGATCTGAAACATTGTTTGCTGTTGGATGAACTGATTGTTACTAAACTGAAAGAAGATACTGTTGTGTTTCAGTGATTTAACCAAATGTTCTCATTACATAGGCTATTATAATAATCTTGTATGGTGTAGGAGATCAGGCTGTGGCATCCGGCACCCCATTGATCTCCATGCGTGCATTCGGATGATCTGGCTGGCTAGTTGATTGTCCCCTACTCCCTCACCGGTTTTTATGTTTACATTTCACTGCCGGTTGTATATTCTGTATATACCTGTGTATGTGACAAATAAAACTCTTGAATCTTGTGTTTGAAACAATGATTATGTGGACTGAAAATATGTGCAACTGAATGAAAGCATTACATCAGGTTTTAAAAGAATAGCTGTGTTACAAGTGTGATCAGTTTGGAGTTTTGTACTAACAGTTTTGAAAATGTAATGAAACCTTACTTGTGAAAAAGCGAATAATAATAATAATAAAACCTGTAAATTATTTGAAAAATCTGCTTTTATTTACTCTTTCCTCTGACCCTACAATCAGTCTGAAAAATTGATTAAAAAAGGTTTAATGTAAAATATTAGCTAGCTAGCTAGCTAGCTAGATAGATAGATAGATAGATAGATAGATAGATAGATAGATAGATAGATAGATAGATAGATAGATAGATAGATAGATAGATAGATAGATAGATAGATAGATGTTGAAATCGTGCTCTTTTGTAAATAGCAGTTTTAACTAACGCCAGTCGTCAGATTTAATTAGTATAGTAGTAACCTCTCTTTTGGCAACTTATTACCATACCCACATACTTGTACTTTGATACTTTCAACAGTGTCGATCATGTTTTCAAGCCAATTAAAATGGTTAAAAAAAACGAATTGACGTATAAACGGACAAATTACGCACTGAATGGCAGGGACAGAAGTGCAACTAGCCAATTAAATTAGGCGAAACGGACTGGAGGCGGGACATCTGGGGAGGAAGCGCTAGAGCGAGTCAGTGCCCGTTCTGTCACGAGCTCCGTCCGGGTACACCGACCGAACGAAAAGTCTTGTACATTATTGACGGCTAAATATAGCATATAGCTATCTCTTTCTCGAGAAACAGGTCTGTCAGATTAGTTCGTCAAAAAGTAGGATTCCCCGTTGTCATATCGCGTTCATTTGGGTGATGTGTTCTAACATTTGATAGAGCTAGCCAGCTCGCTAGCTATTTGGCTAGCTTGCCGTGCGTGACTCAAAGCTAGAGAGGTATCAATTGTTATTTTAACGCCATCGACATTTAGGTGCGTAACCATAAAAACAACACGTTGGTTGGTTGTTTTAATCAGTCAGTGCCGCAACGTAAGCGTTCGCCTTGCTTCGCTTTCCCATTGAAGAGAGTTCACAGGATTGAATGAATTAGCCAACGGAAACACCAGTCGCGCTGCTGACTCCCCAGCTTCTCTCACCCACTGCATTCACCTATTTTAATCATAAACACTCTCGCTGCTACATTATTTGTGTGCTTTACGAGCTCTTAAAATTCAAGACTAAATTCGCAGCTAGTGTTAGTGAGTTCGTGTTAGTAGTTAGCCCGCTAGCTCGGTGTATTTGCCTGTTAAACCTGCACCCCTGAACATCTGAAAGTCATTTGTTTCGCGTTGAAGCCGGCTTGAAGAAAAGATCTCTGCAAACATGCCGGCTGTGTCGAAGGGAGATGGAATGCGAGGATTAGCGGTGTTCATTTCGGACATCAGAAACTGTAAGTGTCCCTGTCACACTCATACACCATTAGTCATTTTCTTATGCGAACAGCTGCACTCAACTCTTCCTATATAACGTACGCCCTAAACTGAATCAAATGGCCTGCGATCTGCTCTGCCCGTGATGCTTTTTTAGCCAGAATTAAAGGTTAAATGGTGCAAGTCAGATCAGTGGCTTTTGGTGAGGGAGGTCATGAGAGTAAAAGCGATCACTCAGGCCCGTTAGCTTTAGCTCCGGTGATGGAAAGCCCGCTAGGCCGCCACCGAAAACCGTGTGTTTCACTGCAGATGATCTGTCCAGCGTGTCTTGTCTCTGTTGCTCTCGTCACCTTGACTAGCTGGATAGCGGTTGATATCGCTGCTCGCCAAGAGGACTTGTTTCAGATGTGTTTTTCACGATAATCCAGTTATCAAGCTGTCGCCTTGAACTAAGCGTTATAGGAGGGTCATCTTGCTAAGATGTGTCTGTAGTCTTCTGCATCTGACCGTGTTATACCTCAAATTTTACCTCTAAAATCTTGTTTTCTTTAGGGTCATGGTAGGAGTTTTTTACGTAATCATTTTGTGGGGTACATTGTACATCATATTTTGGCACCACAAACACACCTAGTTCCAGGTGTCCTGTGAGATTGCTGTTTTTCTGGCATGCTGGTTTACTCTTCTTTTTTCAGTATTGTTGTGTATTTATACTTTCTCCTGCCCACATTTTCTTTTAGTGCCATATGCACAACTTTGTGTAGCTTCCATACAAAAAAGGTGCAGTAGCATAGTGAAAAAGTCATGGCATAGTGGATGATGCATGAGCTTGTGGACATGATGTGCTCACTAGCAGTGTAAATTTAATGTTTTGTCATGATACAACCTGATATTAATTCCCTCAGCCAGCGATATGATATTTGCAGATATCTCAAAATGTCACGATACGATTTGATTAGATTTTGGGCCCTATGATCGATATTTTGTGTGTGTGTATAAAAAATACTTTAACTTACAAATGCAACCCCCAAAAATAAAACACACATTTAATTGAACTTTGCAATTGAAAATTGCAAAATGATGTATCCCAGTAATATACTTTAGTTTTGTTTTTTAAATAATATAGAAAAAGAAAATCAAGTCACAAATTAACAAGATTAACAAGATTCAAGAGTTTTATTTGTCAGATGCAGATCCTAAATTATGAATAGTCTGATGACGGCTTTTTATTGTTTTGTGCAATAAGAGAAGCTATGTAAAACAGTCAAGAAAATCTTCTGCTGTATCGGAAAGTATGTTCTTTATATAATATAAATGTAATCTGGACAGTCGCTTCACGGGATAGTAAAGTGTCCATCGTATGCACACTTCAGAATCTCACCGGAAGAAATAGGTCATCCGGGTACGTTTTGCCTACTCTTTTATGAGTACTGTGAATTAGGACATACTTCTTTTGTCACATACTGTTTTTCACCTACTATAAAGTAGGAAAGTATGTGATTCCGGATCTTAAGTTTCTGTGCTCTCCAAAATAAGATCAGAATGCTTTGTGGCTATTTAGGAAATAGTTCTGTTCAATTTATAATTCAATTAAGTAGTATTCTCTGCAGTGTACATCATTTGAACATGACATGATTTGAATTAGAAAATGATAAATCAGAAAATGATATGCAAATGCAATGTACATGCTGACATTCTAGCTCATATTTGATTTTGAAGTCATAGTCAGTTAATCATAACAAACAAACCATAGATTTAGGTCATTGATGCTTTTGAGGTGAGGCTTTTGGTTAAAGTTGCATATTAACATTTTGTGAGTGTTTAGGACTGTACAGCCCGAGACACTTGATGTTTTTAACATGCTAGTGATCTGTTTTATCATCTGTATGCAAAAAGAATTGGCACTGTTTATTCTGTTGTTTTGTGTAAGAGCTAGCGATGATTGGTGTTGGCTACAGTTGAAATTAGATTGCATGTTACTGCGAGCTTTTGCACAGAGAAGCCAGCCATTAAACAGCTTGAACTTCAAGTTGGTTACCATTTTCAGTTACATAAATTGTAGGAATAATGTGTTGACCCATGCTGCTTGCAGCTATGTCAGGTTACTTTGGTGCATCGCGAGTGTATTCTGTGGATAAAAGCTAATTCAGTCCTTATCCTTATTGCAAGAATAGTGGGTAGTTTGCGATTCTTATTAAACCAGTGATCACTGCAAACTACATTTCGATGAATTAATCAAAAAAGTGCTTTTTGGAACCGTTTAAATCATTAGATTCTGAGTTATTAATTTTGCATTTAGCAAAGGTATTATTTTCACTGTAGCATTATCTCATGTGCTCTGTAGCATTATCTCAGATCCCTTACCAAAAATTGCATATACAAAAAGCAAAGTGAATTCATCCAGTGTGCACAAGTGACATTGGAGCAAATAAGAAATCTGATGCTTGCCCAAGGATGACTGATGGAGCAAGAAATAGTTTAACCTGCATGCTGATTTTTTTTTTTGTGCTTTTTTTGGATTCACTGTTGCAAGAATGTTTTTCGTCATGCAAGGATGCAAACTACAGAAATGTAATGTAGCTAGGCTATGTATTGTTTGGTTCTTTTTTGCTAGGCTTTTGTGGATATTTGAATTCACGTGCTGCACTTAATCTTTCCGAAGACTTTATCCTGTTTAACCCCAAACCCCCCAAAAATGTGTTGCTATTTCCTGTCGTCTTTCCTCGTTTCCTGTCCTTTCCATTTACTATCATCTGCTCTTCTGGCCCTCCGTTAATTTCACTTTCAATGCACCAATTTTCATAAAATCTGCAATGACACAGCCATATGCTTGTGTAAATCATGCCAGGGTTTTTGGTAATAATAACGTTGTTGTTGTTTACTTTTAAGACCTTATCTTTGTTTTTAAGATGCTAGATTTGAACGTTATTGTGAACATCCTTGAAAATTATTTCTAAAGATGCATTTTGATGCATATGAATAATGACATGTTTAAATAATAAAGAGTTAATAAAAATAAAGAGCCGTCTAAGCTGTGCTGTGGTAAATGCAAATAATTATCTCCATTTGAGGCAAGATATCAGTATCACCTGTTTTTTTTTTTTTTTGTGAGCTTGTGTCATCCCCTGATATGTTCAGATCCCCTAGTGATTACCAATTTTTCTGCACTGTCCAATGAAATTCTGAGTCTCCCTGTTTTCTGTTTTTCTCTTCAGGTAAGAGTAAGGAAGCAGAGATCAAACGTATAAATAAAGAGTTAGCCAATATCCGCTCCAAGTTTAAAGGAGACAAGGCTTTGGATGGATACAGCAAGAAGAAGTATGTGTGCAAGCTGCTCTTCATCTTCCTCCTGGGCCACGACATTGACTTCGGCCACATGGAGGCTGTCAACCTGCTCAGCTCCAACAAGTACACTGAGAAACAGATTGTAAGTGGAGCTGTATTTAAGTATTCTACTGTGTATAGAACTGGTGCAACGGTTCAAATTACATACGGTTCGGCTTGTATCACAGTTTCGGTACGGTTCCGTATGCGCTATGTTCAGGGAAATCAGGACTTTTGTAAAATAAAAATAAACAAAATAAGAACAAATAATCAAACTACAAGCAACAGCACCAATACATACAATAGAGTGAAGATGCATATGAAATAAACAGTGCTTTTCAGGTTTTTCAGGTACAGAAAATGAATAATCAAATATAAAATAACATTGCATATTATAATCTTCACTGTATAAATTAAATGGATTAATCAATGTTGAAGTTACAAAACCTATTCAGTCAAGAGCAGCGAGTGATTTCTTAGTCATTTGTTGTTTGATTAACATTAAACACACAGACAGCATGAATGGGATTCTTTTCCCTTTAAGACATAATGCACAGATCCAGTACATACTGTTACACATGAACACGTCTTTCTCGACTGTTTACGTTTTACTTAACACATAACCTACTATGTTTGCTAGTATACTCACCAAGACGAGTTTTTTTTTTTTTTTTTTTTTTTTTTTTTTTTTTTGTAAATTTGTCCGTTCAAGCGCAAGACTTGAAAGAGAACTCAATATTTGTGCGCTATCTGCAACACGTCGTGTGCACCCTTCAGATGAGTGCACACACACACACAAATCTTCTCTCAGTGTGCGTGAATTCTCTTTCGCATCTTGCTCTTGAATGTTTAAATTGGCATGGCTTAAATGAGTTTAGTTTTAACACAAATAGCATTGTGTGCTATTCGGGTCTTACTTGCGCTCGCACTCTATCAACTCCCAGTGATGACGGCATAATGACTGGGTCATGATCGAGCATACAGCACTCACATACACGAGTCCACGCTTTATGATGTATTGGGAAGGCAGAACGTGTATCCATCGAGAGAAACATACATTAGCCTAACTCTGTCTGTCTGTTTTACACCTTGTTATCAAGAAACCGTATTATAGGTGCATCATCAGTTTTGAGATGAACCGTGGTGCAAGTGTGTGCCGGACCATGCGGTTCAAATTTATTTTTAATTTTTTTAAACAGAGAACCGTTACACCCCTAGTGTGTAGTAAGCTCTTGAATGGGTTGTGTTAAGGTGTTGTGAAATGTTTTTTTTGTTTCCCTTTTTGATCTTTTTTTAATTAAGATTTTTTTGGAATTGCACCATTGTTGACTTTGTGAGTGTATATGTGTTTGGTAAGTTTACTGCTGCTCACAGGCAGATTAATTGCAGTGTTTGGCCAGAGAAGTGGCCAAAGGTATGAGTAAATTATGCAAAATATGAAAACTCTACAGGACATAGTAGCTTATCTTTGGTGACTTTAGACGGGTGTAGTTTTGTCGCACTTCACACATAGACATGCCGAATATGCAGACTTCATATTTAATAGCAGCCTTTTTGCTGTTTAATATTCACACTAGTCAACATCACCCAACTTTTGATTTATTCATCCAAATTTTGCAAAATGTAGGGTACACAAAATGCAGTAGTGTCTGAATTAATTTATTTATCCTGGCCTTCATTTATTTATCCGTTCACAATGCATCAACTGGTAAATTAGCCAACATATGCAGTTTCAAACACTGCATATACATGAAAGTATAATAGTTTTATGTGACACTCCGAAACCATGCAAGTTCAACAATATGTCATGAATGGACCTTAGCAAAGGCAAAATGTTTTCAGTTTTCGGTGTTAGGGTATAACACTTTAGAACCCAAGACCAGTTGTGAAGAGTGAAGACCAAGAGTCAGGAGTGCAATTAATTAAAGAAACATTTACTGAAGAATAGTTTGCAGTTTCATCAGCAGAAGCCAGCTTCAAGTCTCACAAGGAGTTTGTAGGCCGTGCTCCCTCTCTACCAGAATTCGTACATAATTTCTCGACAGTTATACTCTTTTCAAGGTCTAGTCACATCATTACTGCAAGTTGAATGATTCTGATTGGCTAAGAGAAAATAGACAGTCGTGGTAAATTTCCACACATTGTCAGTTAATCAGATGCACGTGTCCATAGATCACTTGTTGACACTTTCACCCGGGAATTAGGAATGTAGTGACCTTCCAGGTCTGGAGCAGGCGTCCGTTTGTCCAGAACAACATCCTGTCACTCTCCCGAGGATGCCGTTGTACACCTTCAATACTGATCTGTTACACACAGAATACTGCACACATACACAGTCTCTCCAAGGTTGGAGTTGATTGAGCTCCAGTTCCGACTAGAAAGTTTCCCAAAACATACTGATAATGTGCTTTCTCCCAGTAAGAGGTACAGACAGTATTCACCATAATTCTTTAGTGTTTCAGTAAAAGAAAATATAAAATATAATATAAAATGAAAGACAAATCCATATTTCATCTCTGGAAGCCGGGCTAAGTGAGTAAGTACTGTCACTGCACTCCTGGCATGTTAGGGGTGTGTGATACCTCCAAAATCCAAACACACGACAACATGTTGCTATCATGTGTTTAGTGACACATCACACATCGCTAGGCCAGACCCTTAGTCACACTCAGAGACCAAATACAAACTTTAGAAAACATCAAGAAACAAGAAACAAATCAGTGGTTCTACTGATTAAATATCATAATTGGAATGAATCATAATGATGTGGCTAGACCTTGAAAAGAGTATAACTGTCGAGAAATTATGTACGAATTCTAGTAGAGAGGGAGCACGGCCTACAAACTCCTTGTGAGACTTGAAGCTGGACTATATATATATATATATAAGCGGCAGTGGATTTCAGAATCTGCACCCTTCATCTGTGTTCTCTTTTAATGACACACACTCTCGTATATCTGTATAGAGAGAGAGAGACATTTAAGTCAACTGATATGCAGGAGATTGACTACGCTGTCGGAAAACAGATCCAGTGTGCAGTGTGAACAGCCTGTCTAGTATTACTACCAATATACACTACTGTTCAAAAGTTTGGGGTCATTATTATTATTATTTATTTATTTTTAAGAAATTAATACTTTTCAGCAAGGATGTATTACATTGATCATAAGTGACAAGACATTAATAATATTGCAAAATATTTCTGTTTCAAATAAATGCTGTTCTTTTAAAAGTTTCTAGTTATCAAATAATCCTGAATCACAGTGTCTACAGAAATATTAACCAGCAACACTGTTTTCAACATAATGTTAAGAGAACCTTCTTGCGCAGCAAATCCGCATACTGGACTGATTTCTGAAGGATCATGTGACACTGAAGACTGTAACGATGACAGTAATGATGCTGAGAATTCAGCTTTGACATGACAGCAATAAATGATAAAATATATAGAAAAGTTATTTTAAATTGTAATATTTCACAATATTGCTGTTTTTGTTGTATTTTTGGTCAAATGAATGCAGCCTTGGTGAGCATAACCTTTTACCTTCTACCGCCCCCAAACTTTTGAATGGTCATGTAGAGAATGTATCTGAAATTTGATCAAATGATGAGTCTAGATAGCGGTTTGGAAATGGTTGTTTCTTGATTTGAACATTTGGACGTGTCTGTAGCTAGTGAGTGTGGGCAACAGATGTGTTTTTAGCTTGTCAGAGAAGCTTAGTGGCACTCCATGCCATGTAGACCTACCATGAGGTCTAATTATCTCCTGCTGATCAAACACCCACTCTAGCAGCCACACTCCCATCAGCCATGCAGCTCTCTGCAGGGTAACACTGACAGAAGCAGGGCAGAATCTGAGCATGTTTCAGTACAAAAAAGGACAACAACTGTGGGCCATTCAACGTTTCCTTGAAAAGGAAAGGGATTGAAATAACATTTACAATGCAAACTAGACAACAACATGTTGTCACTAAACACCACAAGGCCATAGCATTTGTTCTTGTGTATGGCAAAATGAATTTTGCATAGTGCTAATAAATGGTAGAGAGGTTGCAGAAGATGCTGTATCTTTTTCTTCCTGTTGCACTTTTATACAGTTCTGTGAACTAGAAACAATTTGAGGTCCTGTATATTGTTAGCCTCTTGTAGAGGTCATTTTCACTGCAAGACACTATACTATAATGCTGAGGAATGTGGTGATGTCATATGACCATATGGGTCATATATTATAATATAACATAAACAAAACTGCATGCGTCTTGCAGAAGAGCATTGTAGCTGGAGCTACGTCTGACAAGTCACTCAGGTAATGGTCTACTATATAGTCAGAATATAAACGCTTATTATAAGTGTACCATAGTGATTCAGGATAAGACAAACACGGTAAGGAAAATGGATTCATGAGCACAAAAAAAGTGACATAGTGCAGCTTCAAAATGGTTTCCAAACCTGATTTAGGTCACCAAGGGGCCTGTTGTATGGTAAGATTTAGTATCTCAAACTAAACAAGGAGTCACAGCCTCCAGCTAATAGTTTCAAAGCATCCATTGGCTGGAAAATTCCACTGCTCTTCTGAAATGTATTCGATTCAGCCAATATGTTTTGGATACTGAATTTTGTTGCTAAAGATTTCCTTTTTTTATTATATATTTTATTTTAAAATTTTTATTTAACAATTACAGTAACATCAACAAACAAACAAAAGGTGCTTAAATATATAACAATTAAATTAATATAAAATGAATAAACATATTAAATTGAATTTTGCAAGCTGACTGTAGTAGAATTTAAATCAGTTGATACAGATCATCTTGCAAGACGCATTCCTTCAAACCCCAGATTTTAAAAGCACATTCAGCATCATGATGCAGCGAGAGTGGAGAAGGGGCAATTTAAGTGAGCTTCAGCCCTTGCAGCAGTGAGAGAGAAACATTAGTCCAGCGAGGGGGAAAATCTCTCTCTCATGGTTTAGTGCTTATCCACTGAGCTTGCAGGGATGCTGCTCTGATTTAGTTTGAAGATGACAGCTCTTCAGTGACGCTGTCTTCATTTCAGCTTCACCATACACTCATTTGCCCTCAGTCAGTGTATGCAGCATAATCGCCAGCTTCTTTTTCTTCCTTCCTTGTTCCTTTGTTTGTTCTCCAGGGGTATCTGTTCATCTCTGTGCTGGTGAACAGTAACAGTGAACTGATCAGACTGATTAACAATGCCATCAAGAACGACCTGTCCAGCCGAAACCCCACCTTCATGTGTTTGGCTCTGCACTGCATCGCCAATGTGGGAAGCAGAGAGATGGCTGAGGCCTTTGCTGGAGAGATTCCGCGCATCCTTGTCGCTGGGTGAGCAACTTGGGCCTGGAGGGGTTAAGCGGGGGTAGAGCTGCACGAATAATTGTTAAAGATTGTGATCTCGATTCAAACACCCAAAGAGAGCGTTTCTAAATTCATCCAGAATTGTACAGCTTTAATGTAAGTGCAAAAATAAAGGATTCATTTTGAGGGATGTAAACTGAAGGACATCACAAAGAAGGAACTGAATTGCGTAAGGGGAAAAATGTTTAATAAAACAGGAAGTGTGTATTTGTGGTGTCACTTTCTTGCTTTCTTAAGTTTAGTATTATTTGTTAGGCTATATACTTTAAGCCAAAACACTACAGCCAAAACCATTGTTTTTTTTCAGGCAATGGTTAATTTCACTTCCATAACTTGTCTTCTTTCAGACTAGTGGTAATAACTATAAATATATATTTGTTTATTTTCTTACTCTTTATCTATTCGCATCTGTAGATTTCAATTACAGGTAGTTTTTAAAGGGCATTTTCTTAAGGTTTTTACAGTGGAATTTGCTCTTATAACGTTTACTTGATTTACACTTTATAAATACATTTATGGTGAAAATTATTTTTGACAGTATTTTCAGATTTTTTTATTTTTATATATATATAAAAAGAGATCCAAAATTCCCTCTTCAAAACGTTTAACTTTAATGTCAACAAAATGAAATCATTTGTTCAGATGTCTGTTCTGGAAATGTATGCAAATTATGCATTTTTCATTAGATAATCAGCTGGGAAAGTATTGTGATTTATCTGTTCATTTTTACCCTATTCTTGCATTAAGTATTTTAATTTGAGTAGATGAATTTAGATGGCTAAAATAGTTCCTATTCTAATGACAGAGACACGATGGACAGTGTGAAGCAGTCAGCCGCTCTGTGTTTGCTCCGCCTGTACAAGACCTCACCAGACCTGGTGCTCATGGGAGAATGGACCTCTAGAGTGGTGCATCTGCTCAATGACCAGCACATGGTAAGTCTGACACACAGGAAACACAACCTCATGATGTTCGTACACATGCCCCTTTAAATTGAAAATGTACACATTTATAGATTAGCATGTTTCTTTGTTGTTAATGTGTTTTTAAGGGGTTCTTAGTTTTCTGGTGTTCTTCTCTTTCAGGGTGTGGTCACTGCTGCGATCTCCCTGATCACCTGTCTCAGCCAGAAGAACCCTGATGAGTTCAAGACCTGTGTGTCACTTGCTGTGTCACGTCTCAGCAGGGTGAGTGTTTGTGTGTGCATGCATGAGACTTCTTTCAATAGCATTTAAAAATCTTTCCGACCCCAAACTTTTGTGTGTGTGTATGTATAACTTAAATGTAAAGTGTTCATTAAATGTAAAAATAGTATAAAATTGTTAGGTTAGCATTACTTTATCATGGATTACTTCAAGTCAATAAGGTAATAGATGTTGCATGATTATTGCTTTATGGAGATTTTGTCTACTGAGAGTCTTTTACAAAGCTGTTTCGTCTGCTGAACAATCAGTATGTTGTTAAAAAAAAAACAGTACAATCCATTGAACACACTGTACTTCTATTCCTCACAGACTTGTTTTCATCCCTGTCAAAAATTAAATATGGTATAACCCTGACTAAGGTCTATTATGTCCACAATTAAACAGACATTTTTGTTAAACCATCAGAAAAATTAAATAAACAGAACTCCGCAAAAATGTAAGGTTAAAATGTTACATTCAAATAATGATTTTAAAGGGAGTTTACGAAATAATTAAAATCTGTTACATTTTCTGTCAACTTGCAACATTTAAAAAAATGTTTTTAAAAAATTGTCTGCACTGCAAAAGTCTGTTTTTGTTTGATTCTGCCAGCTTTTCTTGGCTTGACTAGTTTTATTTGCAATGTGTTACCACTGAAAAATCATGTGGAAAAACAATTTTCTGAAAGTTTCAATTCTTTGCAACCCCAGATTTGTTATCTTGTGTTTGATTTGTCTTTTTCCTTTCTCAGATTGTGTCCTCAGCCTCCACTGACCTGCAGGACTATACCTACTACTTCGTTCCTGCTCCGTGGCTGTCCTGCAAGTTGCTGCGACTGCTGCAGTGCTACCCACCGCCTGAAGATGGTGCTGTGAAGGGACGACTAGTGGAGTGTCTGGAGACCATCCTCAACAAAGCCCAAGAGCCACCCAAATCCAAGAAGGTTCAGCATTCCAATGCCAAGAATGCCATCCTGTTCGAAGCCATCTCTCTCATCATTCACTATGACAGGTGCGCATTGTTTAAAAAGATCTGCTGTGATGTTTTGATTGGTTTTATCTGTATTTAGCATTTTACTCTTGTACTTAAACTCTATTCATGGCCCTTGTTTCTCCACAGCGAGCCGAATCTACTTGTTCGGGCATGTAACCAACTGGGACAGTTTTTGCAGCACCGAGAGACCAATCTGCGCTACCTGGCCCTGGAAAGCATGTGCACCCTTGCCAGCTCTGAGTTTTCCCATGAGGCAGTTAAAACGCATATAGAGACAGTCATCAACGCCCTGAAGGTAAGTGGCTAGATTCTGCATTCTTAAGAAACAGTAAACACTAAAAATGCTCATTTAAATGGCAGATTCCTCCTTTTATTATTCATGAACACTGTTTATAAGCATTTAATTCTATTTATCTTGCTGGCAGACTGAGAGGGATGTCAGTGTGCGTCAGAGAGCTGCTGACCTCCTCTATGCCATGTGTGATCGCAGCAATGCCAAGCAGATTGTCGCCGAGATGCTGAGTTACCTGGAGACAGCCGACTACTCCATCAGAGAGGAAATGGTGTGTGTGTGTGTCTATCTCGCCGTATCACTTCAGACATAGGTCATAGTTAAAATGAGAGACTTGTGTCTATAGGTACTGAAGGTGGCCATCCTGGCAGAGAAATATGCAGTAGACTACTCCTGGTATGTGGACACCATACTGAACCTAATCCGCATTGCTGGGGATTACGTCAGTGAGGAAGTGTGGTACCGCGTCATCCAGATCGTCATCAACCGTGACGATGTGCAGGGATATGCAGCCAAGACAGTCTTTGAGGTAAATGACTCCAGATGTTCACTTCTTGTCCAGAAAATTGGTTTCCACATTCATTGTGATACTTCATGCAACAGTTCATGTTTTCTGCTCTCTTTTTTTCCTTTTAATTTCCACAGGCTTTGCAGGCTCCAGCCTGTCATGAGAATATGGTGAAGGTTGGAGGCTACATCCTGGGAGAGTTTGGTAACCTTATTGCTGGTGATCCTCGTTCCAGGTGAGTTCTTTAACCACTCATAGCAATGTTTTGTAACCTTGCACTTTGGTGTTATAGATGTCTTTTATTGCTGTACTGATGATGTCCTCTTGTTCTTTTTCATCTCTCTCTTTCATTTTCCGTTCCCTTTTGTCTTTCCTATAATCTGAAATGGATCAAATTGCTCCCGCTCATCTCACCTCTGTCCTTCTATCACACTAGTCCTCTGGTTCAGTTTAACCTGCTCCACTCTAAGTTTCACCTGTGTTCAGTTCCCACGCGCGCCCTGCTGCTTTCTGCCTATATTAAGTTCATTAATCTGTTCCCGGAGACAAAGAGCACTATTCAGGAAGTGCTGCGCTCTGACAGCCAGATCAGGAACAGTGATGTCGAGCTGCAGCAGAGAGCTGTAGAGTATCTCAAACTGTCCTCCATTGCCAGCACTGATGTCCTGGTGAGATCACACCCTTTTGCACATATTTTGTTGATTTGTTTCACCATTTATTTGCATAATATCACTGTGTGTACCTGTAGGCCACAGTGCTTGAGGAGATGCCTCCATTCCCAGAGAGAGAGTCGTCCATCCTGGCCAAGCTGAAAAAGAAGAAAGGACCAGGAGCTGTTTCTGTTAATGAGCTAGAGGAGGGAAAGAGAGAGGGAGAACTCAATGGAGGGGGAGAGAGAGGCGGAGACAACTCTGCCATTGCTGCATCTAATGCTGTGAGGGAAACACACACATGGATGATGTTGCTTGAGATTTATATATATATATATATATATATATATATATTATATAATAAATAATGCTTTCAATTGATATATAAATGCTATTCTTTTGAACTTTCTATTAATCAATGAGTCCTGACAAAAATGTATAACGCATTTCCCAAAAAATTTTGTCCATTTTGCAGCTTATTCTGCCCATGAACCACCACTTAAGACAGGAAAGGTCTGTCTGACTAATATTAAATGTGATCTATCACATTTTAGTTTTGTTTTTACATGCTTTTTTTAGGGTCAGGTTTATCTGTAATAGCTAATCTCACAATAATAGCCTGGCATGATAAAGAATTACTGTCCACTTAAAAGGTCAAGTGCTCATTTTATCAACCCAGTTCCTTATAAACATTATTTAGTTTCCAGTCACACTGGGGCATCAGATTGAAGCTGCCAATTTCAGACAGCTCTTGGCACTTTTGTGGGCAATATACATTAGATGGTCAGTTCACGTACTGTAAGGTAGTCTGTGGGCTGAGGCTGGGATTAATATGCGGCAGACTTCAGCCATTGCACATGTTTACATTGTACAGGGAAGTGAGTCAGCAAATACAGAACGATTCCTGAGAAAACACCCACCCACTGCACTTAAGCATCTCCTTATTGAGCCAAAATTCAATGTAATGGACGCTCTTTTTCTTTCAGTCCACTCCGTCCCCATCTGCCGATCTGCTGGGGCTCCGCACTGTTCCGCCTGTTACTGCCGCCGCTCCCAGTGCAGGCAGTTTATTGGTTGATGTTTTCTCAGAGGCTGGGGTCAATGATGATGGCTTCCTGAGGTAAATAAGAATCCGGTTCATTAGCATCCTGTTTTCAGTCCACTGTGCATTTATTGCTTTAATTAACTGAAGTGAAGTACACTAATATTTTAACGTGTCCAGATGTTCCGAGCTTGCATATACGCCTGTCAGACTTTCTGCTCTTCTGTCGTTTCACTTTCTATCGCTTGTTCTTCTTGTCTTCCTCTTTGTGTGTTGTGTAATCTTGTGTCCTTTATCTTGCTGCGTATGTGACTGTCTTTCTCTTTTCTTGCTTCTCTCTTTCCCTCCCTTTTCCATCTCCCTCATTTTGGTGTGTGTGCGCACATGTTTGTGTGTATGCGTGAACGTGTGTGCGTCTCACGTCCTTGCTTTTCATCGGACGATGGCAGAGATCTGGAACCCCCTACTGAAAGCTCTGACTCCCTATTGGCCGAGGGTCCTGGTGACTCGGAGTAAGGGGCCAGTGGTTGACTACAGTGTCAAATATGTTACAGCAAAACTTGACAGTCACATATAAACTTTTTTTTTTTTAATGTTTGGTTATTTATAGATGTTGTGTAAATGTTCTTTTCTGTTTGTGTCTGTGGAGTGTTTTCTATTTGTGTGGTTGTAATATGAATTGCTAACATTTTATTTGCTACAGATGTAATGCCGGTACTAACCTCTGCCTTTTCTTTCTCTCCTCTTTCTTGCTTCCTACTTTGGCTTCACTCTACACTTCTTCTCTTTTTACCGGCTCACCACTTTCTAACATCCTTGATCTGTTTTAACCATCTGTGCCTTTTCACACTTAACACTTCTCACCCCTCTCTTCATCTCCTGGGGCTGCTCTCTCTTTTCTCTGCATTCTTGGCTTTCGGTCTCTCAGCTCTGCTCCCCCCTCTGTGGTCTCTGAAGATCCTGCTCCTCCTCTGCCTGAGTCAAACGAACTGCTCAACAAGTAAGAGCTCACTCGCCTACTTCACTCCCTCTATTTAGTCACCCGACTATCTCAGACAATCATTACCAGAAGCCTCTTTCATATTATGCCACCTTCTCTTTTCCTTGGTTGTTTTTTTGTTGTTGTTGTTGCTTTATGTTACTGTTAATCCTAGGCATGTAGTGTGGAAACTGTTTAGCAGTATTTTTTTTTTTATTATTTATTATTATTTTTTCCATTTATTACAAATATTTATAATTTGCTTAGTATTTTATATATATATATATATATATTACTGTTCAAAAGTGTGGGGTCAGTTAAGTGTTTTTGAAAGAAGTGAATACTTATTCATCTGTGATGCATTATGTTGCTCAAAAGCGACAGTAAAGACTGTTATAATGTTCTGTTTCAAATAAATGCTGTTCTTTTGAGCTTTCTATTCATCAAAGAATCCTGAAAAAAAAAAAGTATTACAGTTTCCACAAAATATTAAACAACAGTTAACATTTTTATGGTGAGAAGTGTTTCTTGAGCATTAAATCATCATATTAGAATGAGTTCTGAAGGATCACGTGACACTGAAGACTGGAGTAATGATGCTGAAAATTCAACTTTGCCATCACAGAAATAAATTACATTTTAAAATATATTAAAATAAAAAAACAGTTTTTTTAAATTAATAATATTTCAGAATATTGCTATTTTTAGCCGTGGTGGCCATAAAAGCTTTCTTTCCAGCTTTCTTTAATGTTTGGAAAAACCTTCTTGTATTCTGTTCTGCAGAAATAGACCTATATGTATCATAACCGTTAATTATAGTGACCAAATTATAAATGTAAACATGATCAAATCAAGTAGTTATTTTACAGTAAATCTGAACTCACTCAAAATCTCTAGCCCATGAAGCCAATAACCTGTGTCTGCTTGCACATTGTGGACACTTCTGCTTGGACTTCAGGCCTGTGTATACATGTACTCCAATAAAAGAATCCCTTTTTTGCTACTTTTATTTATAGGCATAGAAATCTTGGAAAAATCTTGTGAGATGGGCTTGTCTGGCCCATATAAGCTTCATGGCTATATTTTACAGCATGTGCTCTAGCTAACTAGTTCACAGCTCCAAAACTTTTTTTATCAGATGAGACCATAGCACTACATAGTCAACAACATTCAGTAGCACTGATTGCCCACTCTTTTTTTCTTTTTTTGCTTCGCTTCAGTCTCCCTTTCAACAGACACCCTCCTCTCAGTGTCTCATGCTGCATTCACATGCTCCTCGGATGGTCCTATTCCCTTAAGGGGGAAGTCATTCTTATAGCGCTAATGTGCTTCGCTTTACTTGCCTGATAGAATGAACACTTGCTAAATTTTCTAACTCGTCAAAGTCCCTTAGCATGAATGAAAACTAATTGTATCTTTTACTAACACTGTTGGTAATTAGCTGTTTCACTGATCGTAACAAAATATCATTAAAGATTTATCATTAAAAATTGGGAGTGAGATTATGGTGAATTTTTTTCCCAGTGGGGAGCTCGTGAAGTACCATTGCTAGCTGTGCCTGCATACTTGTCTGCCTCACAAACTCTTATCTCTTGCCCTCAGGTTTGTGTGCAAGAACAATGGAGTTCTGTTTGAGAATCAGCTGCTACAGATCGGCATAAAGTCTGAATATCGCCAAAACCTGGGTGAGTCACAACATCTGCAAAATTGTAATTGCATCGCCTGGAGGTATATGTTAGTTGACTTCTGGACTGTCATCATGTTTATTGTATTTTAACCTGCGTTTATGAGCGATTGTAGTTTCAGTGTACACACTTTTGCAGTTCTGGCTCATTTTAGTCCTATTGTGTCAGCATTATAAATACCTGTTACCGTGTTAATATTGGACTTGATATTCAAATTGCATGCATGTTGCCTCTCCTCACAGGGCGAATGTATCTGTTCTATGGCAATAAGACATCAGTGCAGTTTGTGACCTTCACGACCACAGTCTCCTGCCCAGGAGAGCTACAGTCTCATATCCTTCACATCTATACGTGCAAAACCATGTTCATTCCTGCTTATACAAGTTGTGATAAAGTGAACTTTTTTTGTCATGTAGATTATCTGAGGATGCTAGTTTGTTGGTTTGCAATTCCTTGACTGATCCCACAGCTCAACGTTCAGACTAAACCAGTGGAGCCTCTCATAGAAGGAGGTGCTCAGGTGCAGCAGGTCATCAACATCGAGTGTCTGACTGACTTCTGTGATGCACCGCTCCTCAACATCAAGTTCAGGTGACAGATGCATGCATTTAAATGGTTTACAACGGTAAATCAACGTGCACTGGTTTACAAAGCTGTTGTGCTGTCTCAGGTATGGCGGAGCTCTCCAGAACCTCACGCTCAAGCTGCCCGTTACCATAAACAAGTTTTTCCAGCCCACAGAGATGGCGTCACATGACTTCTTTCAGCGCTGGAAGCAGCTCAGCCAGTAAGTGTTTGTGTATACACAGAAGACAAATGACTGTATACATACATCACAAACTGTTTTCTAAATGAGCACCATGTTAAATTCTCTCCTCACAGGCCTCAGCAAGAAGCACAGAAGATCTTCAAGGCCAACCATGCCATGGACACCGAAGTGCTCAAAGCTAAGGTGAGTTAGCCTTGCACTGAATCTGTAATGCCACCCTAGCCTACTGTGCACTATATACGGTATATACTGTACACCACAGTAGGCATTTTCAAATAGTAGTGTGCGGAATTGTCTCATTACCTGGTTATTTTGCATTTTTAATCCAAGTTTGTGTGAAAATGTGTTCAATTCAATGAAATGATTCAAGAAATGGATGGCTCTATTAATTTAGGTTCATTCATCACAAGAAAATGGATGGTCGAGTGCATTGTATTGGGGAATACAGTTCCCAGTGTTTTCTGCTCTGTATGCTACATATTTTGGGATATGTAGTCAAGTATCTGGTTATTCTATTCTCTGGGTGCTGGTAGAGTGCATTGCTTTCGTCTGTGATTTATTATTGTATGTGTAGTATTAACATACATGCATACACACACTATATATATATATATATAATTTTATTTTTATCGTCAAAACTGGTATATTGCAACACCCCTGTGCAGAAATATTAATAGTAGTCCTGCAGAGTTTTTGCAGACGAGTTCATCAGCACTTCATTTGATTTGTCCTTTTTCATCTTTTTCCACTTCTTCTTTACATTTTGTAGTTACTGGGATTGGGCATGGCTCTCTTGGAGAATGTGGACCCGAACCCAGAGAACTTTGTGTGTGCCGGAGTGATCCAAACCAAGGCCCAGCAAGTGGGTTCTCTGCTAAGACTCGAGCCCAACGCACAAGCCCAGGTATGAAACGACATATTACACAGGAAAAAGGGAGAGGGAAAAAAACAACAAAATGCCACAAGCATCAAAAGTATCACAGTCCCTCCCTGCTGCTATGGAGCACAGGTGTCTCTCCAAGTCAGTTTTATTGCATCTTACTGTTGTCTGTGTGTCTCTGTGCCTGCTGATGCAACTCAAGTCTGGGGAGCAGGTAACACATTTATCCTGCCACCCCTCTCAACCCCAAACACCTCCCATCCTCCCTCTCTTGTGATTTCACTCCATGTCTGGTAGTAAAACCCAGTTAATTTGGCGTGACAGCAGTGTCCTTCTCTTAGTATATGTGGAGTTTCCTTTTGTCCATAGTGCAAGTTTACATTTAGTCTATGTATCAACAGTAAGGATCAGACACACATTCAGAAAGCCGAATGAGCGTCTATCTGCACAATTGATGTTTCTTCCTCAATTGTTTGTGTGTTTGCATTTACATTTGGTAACGCTCTTTATTCTCTCTCTGTCTCAGATGTACCGGTTGACCCTACGCAGCAGTAAGGACACTGTCTCCAAGCGTCTTTGTGAGCTGCTGGCGGAACAATTCTAGAAAGCCAGCCGAGACTAGCACCATCTAGAACCGACACCCAGACCAGACCAGCGTTCCACCTGAAAGGCCCCAGAATAAAGATTCTACAAAAAGCATACATGCATAAGGGAAAAAGTAGCTGTCAGCCTCTGGCAGCCATATTACTGTCATTCTGATAATGATTATTATTATTATTATTACTGTTATCATCAGCGCTGCCCTTCTTGTTTTTATCTGTGTTTTCCTGTGTGTGAGCAATGGAACGAAAGGAAGCGCGTTTTTTTGTTTTTTTTTCGTACATGTGTGAAAGAGTCTGTGATAGTTCCGTTCTCCGTCCTGCCTGTTCAACGATCAACTCCTGTGCTTGTGTTGACAGCTGGTATGTATGTATGTGTGTGTGTGTGTGTGTGTGTGTGTGTGTGTGTTTTGTGGGTTAAGGGGGAGGGAGAAATGTAAAGCAAAAAGATGAAAGTAGAGCAAGTCTTCTCTCTCTCCTGTTTTATCTGCAAAATTTCAACCGCAAAAACTGCACATTAGCTGTTTCTTTGTAACATTCCCTGAAAAGACTATTAGCAGGACAAAAAAAAAAAAAAAAAAAAACACACAATCGCAATACACTAATGTAATGGCACTTCCCTAAAAGAGGCCAGAATCACTAACCCCCATCGCTTTATCTCTCGCTTTCCTCTCCTGAAATCAGTCAGATCCAGAGCCATTGGTGTACATAGAGAAATAAAAAAAATAAAAAAAGATTCCACATGCATTTCCAGTTTATCGCATCGTACCTGTGTTCCTTCTAACATAGAAATGGCCAGTGCACTTTAAGAGGCTTTGAGAGGAAAGGCTTTTATAGTCCCGACCCCTTTTTCCTGTTCTTGTCCTATGTATTCAGTACTCATCCTGACCCCCATTATCTGACAATGTTTATTGAAAAAAAAAAAAATCTCTATATAAATATATATAAACCATGTAAATGATTACCCTTCATGGTTGCATTTGTATGTCTCTTTCTTGTTTTTGATAGTGGTATATTGTCAGTGTGTTTGTATGCTTTCTTAAATGGTCTAATGTTCTTTTTCTTTTGTTTTGGACATTCCATTCTGTACTATGAGTGAATGGGCATAACGTTTCAGGTTAGTTGTACAGTGTTAAACGAGCTGTAGAGGAACTAGAATCAGAATGAGGAAATCAAGCAGAGGGGAAGGTCAGGTCCGCCAGTGTGCGAGTTTCTGCACGTGAAGAGTGCAACTGCTGTGGACCTTTATGTAAATGTTTTTTTTTTTTTTTTTTTTTAAAAAAAAAAAAAAAAAAAAAAAAAAAACATCTGGAGGACATTGACATCATCTGTCATTCTTCCAGCACAGTTATTGACTGAAATGAATAGTAGATAGTGGTTACCTCATTACTAAATCTTTACACAACACACACACACACACACACACACACACTATTAACTTTGAGTGGTGATTGGCCACAGCTGGAGACCCATATTTTCTTTTGCAGAGCTAAAACCTGGGAAAGCACTTAGTTTGTGAAAAGTCATCGCATGCACAGTTGTACACACATTCTTGGGGCCTAGAGGAAGGGGGCTTAAGGGGGAGCACTGGACCAAAGCAGCTGCCAACTGTCAATCACGTACAGGGATCATAACGATTTTGGTCAGCATCATTTGGTGAGAGAGTGTGTGGTTTTAATCTGTGTGATTCTTGTGGAAAAGTATAATGGAATTTATGCGACATAGTCATATTAGTTCAGCTGGGGTTCACGCTTCCCTCGATGCAGTGATGCAGTACTGGGGACATCGTCATTGTAGTTGTCACAGTCATGGTGTGTGTGTTTCTGTGTGTGCGTGTCTATGCAGTATCCGCTAGCTAATGCAGCCCCAGTGTATCGCTGTTCAACCTGTCAGATACCTGTGTTAGATTAAATTTACTCTGTACTGAATAATGTGAAAGTAAAATTATGCCATATACTCAAACCAGGTGTTTTCTTTATGTGTGTGTGTTAGGGTTGGGCACAGAGATCAGGAGGGCTGACAGCTGAATCTCACACACATGCACAAAATAGTATCTGTCATGGTATAGGCCAGACTTCATTTCTAAGATGTAAGTTGGCCCATAACAAAGGTTTAAAAATGGAACAATATAATGGCCATGGATGTCTATAGATTAAAATTATTTTCCATCAGAAAGCCCATTGGAATAGTAAAAATGTCAAGTTTGGTAAACTTAGGTTAATTTGTTTTCATAATCAAACTTGATACTTTTACTATTCCATTCTTTCTGATAGGAAATTATGAGATTGATGACATATTTTCTTCTGTAGACAGCGATAGTTAGGTTTATCTTCAAGGTGTATGCATCTAACAACACTCTTAATGGTGAGTAGAAAAACAAAGATGCTGTAAAACAATAGAAAATATTTCATACATGTATATTATTTGTTTCACAGTATAAATGATATTTTAGACCCAAAATCAGAATTATACTGTGAAAAAGGTGACATCAAAGCCATAAGACTCAGGGTGGACCAAGCCCATGAAGATTGGCCTGCACATTTAGTTTAAAAGATATTATGCATCTGTCCAGTAAACATTCAACACTCTATTATGCAAGATTTTTATAGTCGTATCCTTTAACATTGTAAATTAAATTGCCCGGTTAAATGGAAAATGCAAGACAGCTGTTTTGTAGTCCAGTGTGGTTTAGCATTAATATAGTTTTAAGTGTTAAAATTTTTTTTTTTTTTTTTGCAGCTGTGGCTTAAAATTAATTGTGGTACAATCTGATAAAAACGCATGACATAATTGAAACATAAATATAACGTAACGTTTAATGCAGGCTACAGTGCACAGTATAAATATGATCTCAATAGGTAAATGTGTACTGGTTAACTAAGCGTTCTGAATAATACATTTTGTTTACCAGAGAAGCACTCCTCGCATGGGACGTTGCACACAAGTCTGTTTACAAAAAACATCTAAAACATAGAAGGATAGGAGAGTCTCGTTTGACTGATTACACGCACTCGATTAGCAAATGAAAGCGGTGTGTTTCTGTCTGAAAGGCTACAGGGAGTAAAACACGATTCATCACAATAAAAAGTGCAGAGGTCTTCAGGGCAAATTGATGATGGCGAACAAACAGAGCGTGCCCGCGCGCGCGTCAAAGAGCAAGCCCGGGCGCTGATTGGCTGAAAATGACATCACATAGAACTGTACTATTCTTAGCTTCTGGAAACGGGATGACCTCATCTTTTTCCTCCCTCGCGCAGGTATAGACATACAACAACAAATAATGTTAGAAGCGCAGACAGAACGGAGAGGAGCACGGGAGCACAACTACTGAGAAGAGACATCACGGAACTGTTTATAATCACGCAGACGCGTATATTCTTCACGCGATATACGCTTCCTCCTATTTGTGCAACGTTCAACGTTCATCCACCAGCGTCGTTGGATTTTTCCAACCTTTTTGGATTTCCTGCGGACTTTGCTGATCTATAAGTGTCTGAACTGGTGAGTATGAGCTTTTAGTTTATTTTAAGTGCAAACTGTATATAATCATTGCTAAATGCAATTTATCAAAACTTTTAAATATATATATATATATATTTTTAGATATGCCATTTGCAGCTTTTAGGATTTGTTTATTGATTCTGTTTAGTGCGTCATAGACTCAAGAGAGTAATGTTCAGTGTATTTTTAAATATATATTTTTTAATCAGGAGATGGTGTACTACAGGGACAGTCAATCCGAGCGGCCGCCGTTGTCGCGCATTCTGCCGCATCTCTACCTTGGTGCAGAGACTGACGTAACGCAGGTAGGCTATATTTACAATTCTCTTATAATGTATTAGTAGTACTAGCTGTTAAGGAATATCGTCCTCAGCCCGTATTTAAATGATATTTGCTTAAATAGTTTGTTTTTCTTGTGCATAACATTTAAGTTACTTTCTCACCTTTCACCCGCTCTTCGTTCCCACAGGATGGTTTGTCTGACCGAGGCATCTCGTACGTACTAAGTGTGAGCCGATGTTGCCCACAGCCTTCATTCCTACCCCAGTCCCAGTACCTCCGTATCCCAATAGACGACTCCCTG
Organism: Paracanthobrama guichenoti; assembly: GCA_018749465.1. NCBI lineage: Eukaryota > Metazoa > Chordata > Actinopteri > Cypriniformes > Gobionidae > Paracanthobrama > Paracanthobrama guichenoti. Next base: position 6,594,118 of record CM031945.1, read on the forward strand.
CGGGATGACCTGCTTCCTTGGATCCCTCAGGCGTTGCACTTCATTGGTGAGGGACTCAGAATCCCACTGCTTACATCAGCCTGTATTTGCATCCCAATTGCATTACATCATTAACAGCTACTAGCATCGATGAACAGAACTATGACTATAGAAATAATTTGTCTGTCTGTGTAAAATAATAATATGAGGCTAATTTGAAACAGAAAACCCTGGTGTACACCATCATTTTTCATTGTATAGCCTATATTTTATGTTGCAGATGGGGCCATGTCACTTGGCTGCTCTGTCTTGGTTCACTGTGCTGCAGGAATCTCTCGATCTCCAGCACTTGCTGTGGCATACGTCATGTATAGCCTTAAAATGGACCTGGATCATGCATACAGGTAATGTGCATATGTTGTTTTACTACTACTGTCATTTTCTGTGTAATAAGCAGTGACATTTTGCACATAAAAAGGAGTCAGAGGTATGATAGTGGTGATGTAAGTGAGAATGTTTCATTGTTCTGATTTCATGAATGCAGATCATTCAAATGAATCTCATCATTCCTTTAGGTTTGTGAAAGAACGCAGACCCACAATTTCACCAAACTTTAACTTCCTGGGGCAGCTGCAGCTCTTCCAGGGAGCGCTTTCTTTGAAGAGTAATAACACAACAAACATTCATGCTCAGCAGTCAGTCAAACCTTTGGATAACTGTCTACAGCCCACCAATGAAAAAAACAACAGCAGTTCCACAGTGGCACTGTTAACTAACTTGAACATTCAGAACAGCATGGACAACAACTGTATTATTAATGGATGCACTGAGGATTCCAAAGCAAACGTGCACTGTGAGAACAAGAACAACCAAATGGAAAATATTCAGAGCAGAGAACAACGCTATGAGGTGATGAATCCAGAGTTTACCTTATCTCTTTCAGACAAGCTCGGAGCACTCACTCTCCGCACAAACCCCGTAGAGATACAAAGACCAGTAAACGTCCCATCTCAGACACAGCAGGATGCACCAAAGGCCAGCCCACCTAAGCCTACTTACCTTCAGATTCCATCTCTAGCGGAGAAACGCAAAAGCCTTACTCTTTCCCTTACGCCAGTGGGCGCAGTTCCTCAGACTCTCCAGAAGGGGTCATCAGCGAACAGTTGTGATCTGAAGCAGAGCCGTTCCGCAGTTGACCATACGGGGGCGTTAGATGACTTGGGCAGAGTCAATATGGAGGCGTCATCGTCAGAAACCAGAGCAGATCCCAAAGAGGCAAACAGGTTTATCAGCAAGGAGGCTTCGGCTAGGCACAGCTGCTCAAGATCACAAAGAAGAAAGAAGAAAGTGAACCGCAGAGCAAACGAGGAGCAACAAAAAACAAACCAAGTGAACAATTCAAGCACAAGATCACACAGGCAGATCCAGGGACCATGTGGGATCATAACCTCCTCACTGGAGCTTTTCGAGAAGGAGGTTACCGGTGGTGTTGAAGCAGTGGAGGGTATGGATGGAGACAACAGCCTCCTGTCTCCAGTCAGTCTAACGGTTAGCAAAATACTAGACTGGGGAGAACGCATGCTGCTTGGGGTGCTACTGGGCCCACGTATTAAAGTGGGGCAGGCTGCTTTGCCGTACAGATGTTGAGGAGGGACTGGTTGTATGGACTGTGCCACTACTTAAAGATAAAGTGTAAACAAGGACTTCTCAGAGAGTCATAGCTAAGGAACTCTGGTTATTCTGTACCTCCTGAATGAAGGAACTTAAATGAAGACTCCGACATGGGTGAAAAGTATGAGTGTGTGAATTCACTTATTTATTTGATGAAATTGCATGTTCCTCCAAGAGAGTATTTGACAGACTCACTTGATCTGATGGACTGGTGATATGTGTATAAATGACAGAACGTCTGGAAAAACACATGGGATTTGTTTTGCCTGTGACTATTTATTGAAATTCATTGATAATTGTTATTTATAAATGGGTATTTTGCAGGTGGAATTTTAACACTATAGCTTGTATTGAAAAAAGGTGTTCATTAAAGACAATTATTTTATTCTATCTCTCTGTCTCTTTCATTTTAGCAACTATTTTGGTGAGTTGTATAATAAAATGTTATTAAAAGACAAAATCTAGCAATAAAAAGGTAACACCCACTACCTCTATATGTCTGTGAATTTAAAAGCCAGTTTTGTAGGGCAATAGACCTGTGCCTTTTAAGTTACTAAAACCCACAGAAATTCTAATATCCTTACAGTTAAAGCCCACCTAAGGGTTTTCTAAAGTTGAGGAAAATTTAGTTCCTTCACTTGGTTTAGTCACAATGAAGAGGAGCACCGTATCCCTGGAAATGCTGAGAAAGCAGACAGTAACTGGTGGGTGTTCCAAAACGATTTTTACTACACCCTGTTTGTCACATTCCTGGAGGGTTTCGTTTAATGCAAGCCAAAAGTGATTCAGCATCCACACTGATATTGCCAAGGAATATACAAGAGGAACAAAGGCAAATGCACAGACTCAACATAGGCTACATATCACTAGGAATCAAATACATCAGTAAAAATAAATACATACGATACACAATATTCCATCTTCTCGACAAACATAAAGTTTAAATCAGCCTACTTTTATACGACTTGTTTATTGACCACATTTCATTAGATGATTAACGTGTCGCCGTTTTTTAATTCTTGCGCTTTATCGTTCGAGCTCAATAAAAAAAAAAAAAGGACAATGAATGCAAAATTAACGCTCTGTGCAAACATCTACTCTACAGTAACGCAGACAAGCCAGGCCCTTGGCCAAATATGGGAAAGTCGACGCTCGAATTACACATTTATCATATAGCCTTCCTTCTATTGCGGAAATACAAGCGTAGTAACAGCAGAATCGCTCATCGAATAATTTGCATCAGCCAATTAGAACTCACCGAGGCTCACCGGTTACGAAATGATTCGTGCGATGAGAAAAACAACCATGAAAGCCACGCCCATTTCAGGCGTGCGTATGAGATACACCGAAGACGAAAAAAGTTGCCCCTGGTCATGAAAAAAAGCTATCGGAAGCAAGAGAGAGTCCAGAAATCACCAAGAAAAATCCAGAGGGCGGACATTCCTTTAAGCTTGGAATTCGCTTTTTATCTCCATAAGCAATATGGTTTTATCGCTTGTACAAAAGGCTGAATTTGTAGGCTAAATCTTGCGGATATAGTGTACTAAAGTTGTCAGAGTATTCGCGGGTTGGCAGTGGACTAAGTTGTCTGACTTTCGAGTCGCTAACTTGGCACCAGAAGGCTAATTTACTCAAGGCGGCTGCGGAAGAAAGGTAATCGGCGGTCATTGCTCAAACCAGCACGGTATTTGTTTTATTTCCACTTTAGACTTATCAATCTGCAAATGTTTTGTAGATACTGAAACATAGAGCTTTGATTGTGATACATACTTGCCCAAATCTGTTACATTGTAGCCTATTGTAGAGGTTTATCAACGATGCCAGGCCTTTTACGGTCCTAAATCTTTATGCTCAACAGAGCAGTGTTATTCCTCTTAAAATCATTTTAGTTGAGTAAGAAGACATGATTAGTACAGTTTTATGACCTAATGTTACATATTTACAGGAGTAGGACCATGTCAACGGAAGAAAGATATAAGTTGGTGGTCGTGGGCGGTGGAGGTGTGGGGAAAAGCGCCCTCAGTATTCAGTTCATTCAGGTAAGTGTGTATTTTTCAGTACTTTGTATGAAATAAAGATGTATTTAAGGCGCTATATGGGGCAAATACGCGGTGGTAATTATTTCTGTGGGTGTGTTGTAAGAGTTGTGTGACGTTCAGAGTGCAGTGGGCTTTTCTTTGCATGTTCCTTCATGTTAAAGCCCTTGTTGCAGAGTTGGTGAACCAAAATGTTTTCTGTTTTCTTTCACAGTCGTACTTTGTGTCTGACTATGACCCAACCATTGAAGACTCGTATACTAAAATCTGCACCGTGGATGGAAAGGAGACACGATTAGACAGTATGTTGGTATTAATGTGTTCTTCATAGGAAGGAATGAGTGTTAAAATCTCCACAGGTTCCCTCAGTAGGGAGGTTTTGGACAGAGTTGCATCATTGATGATTCATTGCTGACTATGTGTTCCTGCCCAGGTTTTGTTTTGACTTGCTGTTAGTACAACATCATGCCAGTTGTGCTTAAAGCAAACATTTTCTGTAAATTAGGTGTAGTTATGTATTGTGTTTGTGCACCAAAAATGTGATTTGTTTGTGTGGATCAGCTCATCTTGTATATTCCCCTCTATTTACCTGGGCTATGTTCTGTTTTTGTGTCGTTCGCCTGTTCATTAGTCCTCGACACAGCAGGACAAGAAGAGTTTGGAGCGATGAGAGAGCAGTACATGCGCTCTGGAGAGGGGTTCTTGCTGGTGTTTGCTCTTAATGACAGTGGCAGGTAGGTGTTTTCCAGAGTGTGTTTGTGTGAGCATGAGAGGAAGGGGAATAGATAGTTCCTAACCTCTGTGTGACGAGAACAGAGAGTGTGTGTGTATCTGTGTGTGTTTTAAAAATAAAACCACAGAATGTGTTTGTGATGAGAATGAGAGTGTAGGTTATGAGTGTTCATGTCATCAGGTGCTCAGCAGAGTTGAACTTCAACAGCTGAAATGTGCCTATTTGTGTGGCAATTGTAAATGTTGTGGTTTCACAGTGTGTGAATCTTCACAGATGTGACTTCGATTTACACACCATTTTCAACTAAAAATGTAAAACTTTATGCGTTTTGGCCATTCGCTTGCATGACAACAGCATTTTGGGGGCCTGAAAATGCAAACTTGTGAAAATGTTTTTGCATACAATAACGCAAATTTGTGAAAATGGGGACATCATGCGTATTACATGTTCAGTCTATACATTGTTCGGTCTAGAACTTTTTTTAGAATATACCATACCAAACCTTAAAGGTTTAAAAAAAAAAAAAAAAAAAAAAATTCCTAGTTATGCCAGTTTTTTTTTTTCTGTTCAGGAAAATAATTCATGATTTGTTTGTTTAACAATAGGAATTTTTATTGTACATTTTAATTTACAGGCTACTATTCAAGAAGAGTTGAATTGTAATGACCTTCTATAAACTCTGTATTATTTTTGTGTTCATAGATCAAAATGTGGTGTTCTAATGAATTTGTGTCGGTTCTCTGTTTCAGTTATAAAGAAATTCAGAAATTTCACACTCAGATATTGCGGGTGAAGGATCGAGATGACTTTCCCATGGTTCTTGTTGGCAACAAATCAGATCTTGATCAGCAGAGAGAGGTAATTTTTCCGTGTTACACAGCTGAGTGAATATTTAATGAAAAAGGCTGCCAATTCATACGTGTGCATGTTTTTTTGTTTTTTTTCTCTCGCCCAAATAGATCTCAAGAGAGGAGGCCATGTCATTTGCCAGAGAAAACAGGATCCACTATATGGAATCGTCAGCTAAGAACCGCCACAATGTGGATGAAGCATTCATGGAGGTTGTGCGAGCAATAAGGTATTTGTAATAGAGAAATGCTCTTCTGAGATTGACAATGTAGTGGATTGTGACGAACTTACATTACCATGTCTTCTCAGGAAGTTTCAGGAGACGGAGAGTCCACCACTCCCTGCTAATCACGCAAGGAAGCAGAAGAGTGGTGGCTGTCCCTGCACCCTGCTCTGACTGCCCCTCTGCACTGTTGCCTAGGAGACTGAAGCCCTCACTCTCACGCCTGGTGCCTTATATGTCTACACAGTGTGTGTGTGTTTTGTGCAAATGTGTGTGTGGCACTGTACGCATCAGTGTTTTAGCCGCTTTTACAGTATGTGTGTATGAATGGTTCCCAAGGAGAAACTAGGCTATATCAAATGAGAAAGAACATGTTGGAAAGGGGGGCTTTAGTTCTTATTTTGTCCACATGTTTTATGTAGTGCCTTGTAGAAACATGCGCTTGATTTTAGGTTCATAGTAAAAGGTTTCAGACTGATTGTGTGTCGTGAAAGAGATTTAAAAAAAAAAAAAAAACAACCACGGAGGGGGTGAACAATAGTGACAATGTATATTTAAACAACCACATAAGCGATGTGCTGACAAAGTGTTGTGATGGTTCTGGTGTCGCCTGTATGTCATATATTGTATTATTGAATTACAAAGACAAGTCAGAAAGTGTTTTATTAGCCCAGACCCCTGTTCAGCATGTTCTTTCTCAGGGGATTTATTTAGTCAGTGTGACTGCACTGAAATGGCTGCTCTAGTCTACACCTTGCTACGTATCACTGGCAAGAAATATATTCCAGCCAGCTTGTTTTCATTAATCTCTTCCTGATAAAGCAATGTGGGGTGACTAAGACGTGATGTGGTTTTAATAATTGAGTGTTTTTAGTGGAGAAGCAGTAGTGTTCAAATAATGAGTCCAGTATCTGCAGTGCTAGTATTCATTCAAACCAAAGGCTATACTGTAAATGTTTGCACACCAGCTTTGTCATCATGAATAGTTATCTAATGTAGTTTAACACTAAAACGGACAGATTGTGTGGTTTTTATTATGGGATTGTTTTGCTGTTTCTTTTTTTGTTTTAGTATAAATGTCTTTTTGAAGGTACTTCTATCTGTGCATATGTGCAGAATAAGACCTGTCTCCAGGTTCACGTTATTGAATATGATGTGCTTTGCTTGTGATTTTTTTTGCACCTTCACTAGTAGACAGTAATGAAAAAGAGATAGAGGAATTGCCAAATGAATTTACTAACAAAGCATGATATTAGTCAGTGTTGTGAGGGAGTGAGTCACTATGTCTGTACTTAAGTAGAACGGCTTAGTTAATAGGGTAAGGAAAACAAGACCAGGTGCTTTTCCTTAGTCACGCTATAGCTGTTCTTATGGTATACTCAACTCTTGAGGGAGTTGCTACACACTTTACGGCCTTTAATCAAGGGACTTTTTTTTTTCTCAAACTGGGACAAATTCTATTGTAGATCAGGTTTGTCTGCTGCAAATAAGAACAGAGCACTATTTAATTTTGCAATGTTAACAAAATTACACAACATTGTAACATGATTCTCATTCATATCATTTCATGTCTTAAGTCTGATTATTTCAGTTTTTTTTAATTTAAGCTATTTTTCTTGGCTCCGGAAAGAGATCAGACACCATTTATCTTCCAATTTTGTATCTAAATCGAACAATATTCTTTTTGTACGCAATTAAAATGTCTTTGAACGTTTTCATGTAAGAATTTGTGGGTGATTTATTGTGTGATTCATTCTAAGTATTTGTAACAATAAATTTTCACATGTATTTGAACTGAATTCAGCTGAAGAATGAGAACATTTTATGATTAAAGTAAGAATTCAAAAAACTTTATTATCAATGTATGATCATCTATATTAATATACTATTGCATTTAGACGTCAAACAAGGTTGGGATTTTTTTTTTTTTACTAAATATATCCGCATATAGCCTACATGTTATTCATCTCTGTTCTCATGTCTCTCAGTTCTTATTGGACCACAACGATCAAATAAGAGAACTTACCCTGCGCAATTGTTGCAAATGATTCCCACATGTGAGGTTAGGGGAAATCGCTGGGAGGGAATCAACCGCAAGGCGAGATTCTGATTCTAGAGAAATATTGCATGTTTTGCATATTGCATTGCAAAATGGCATTATGTCCAAAGTCCCTTCAAGACTGTAGCTATATGCAGTCTTTGATAGGACTGACTTTCGTAAATTTATTAAAAGCTGCTCTCGGGTCGACACCTGCAAAGAAGAGGCCCATTCATAACTATCTTTGAAAAGAACGCTTGACCCAATCAAGGCGCAATGGACTGTTGAAACCGGAAGCTGTTCAAGGTGGCTTGGAACTTTTTTTGTTGTTTGTTTTTTAAAGACAGGTCATGATGACATTCAACATTGAAATACGAGATGTACATAATTTAGTAGCCACAGCACTAAAACCTAATAATAATAATAATAATTATCTTTTCGTAATGGGGGCGATCAAAGCAGCTTTTTCTTTTTATTGAGATGTGCAGGTAGGTCACCGAAACGTTGTCACGTCCCACTGCCACTCCTATAAGCGCTCGCGGCTGTGAAATATGTTGTTAAACTGGTATGTCTCATACGTGATGATGAGCTGTGTTTTCGCTGTGAATGAAACAGGTGAATATGGAAGTAAATTAATCAAAACCCGCGAATATGTGAGTTCTTTGTATTCATATAGTTGATCTAGCTATAATAATTTACAGCACCAAGACAGGAAATCTCTGGGGATATCCGAAAGTGTTTTTCTCTCAAAGTGTCCTTGTACGAAGCACAAAAGAGTGTAAAGGTAAGCGGGCGGTCATGTTTCTATAGACGCAGCGCAGGGCAGTGGTTTTGCTTTCTGCCCTGCGTTTTGTGGTAGGCCTACAGCTTGTTTTCGAAACGAATAGGCAGATATGCACTATAGTTAATTAACTTAAATAAATAAATATTCAGTTATTTCCTCGTGTTGCCACAATTTTGTCAATGTATTATCAATGTGATTTTTAGTTGAAGTTTTGAAAATAAGATATTAAACTGATATGTATATGTATGCATTTTCCTCCCCATAATATAAACATTTAATATTTGCTTTTGAATAAGTGCAATGACCGATAGAGGACGACATTGTAAGCTTTTTCCGTCCAACTCTGGGGAATATTGTGTGACGCATTCTTTACAGTTATATAGGCCTAATAGGTCCTCCATATGGCATTATCTAAACATAGCCTGTTACACTTTGTAATATTCTTTATCATATTCTTCGAACAGGTAGCCTACAATGCCAGGGTTTCCAAAGATATGTTTCAGCTTGCTATCCCTGCTGCATCTTGTTTGGGGCAGAGTGATTTGCAATGGAAATGATGGTAATAATGAAAAGCAAAACACTTTTTTTCTTTCTTTTTTCTTTTTTTTTTTTAACAGTGTGGGACATTTTTGGTTTATCTTCTGTTGCTGCTCATCCATTAGTAGGCTGCTATGGTGTGTTTGTTGGCATCTCATGCATGAAATCAAATACTTATACCTCTGCAAAATCTTATTTGCATTACAGACTTTAGGTGTATTACAAACATTGGTAACTGTTTCATACACAATTTATTTACTACATCTTTATGATTAGCTGCCATTTAATTACCCCTCCTATACACTGCTGCACTGTTTCCTTCTGTCTGTTACAAGAAGTGATTATTTGCGATTTTTCATTATTTGCATTCTCTTGTGGACCTCAGTATTCCTAGAAGAGAAGTCAGCAGGTTCATTTCTCTCCCGTAAGCTGTTGTATAACAGTTGGGATTTTGAGTTAGTGACACCTGGCAATATAGAGAGAGAATGCAGAGAGGAAATATGCTCGTATGAAGAGGCCAGAGAGGTTTTTGAAGATGACAAACAGACGGTAAGAAACGCACTATATACTCATTTGTATACTCTTATAGGGAATGTGAACACAAATGAAGCATGTTATAGCCAAAACTAAAAGATGAGGTGAAAATGGTTTATATATAGTTTCTTGACACTGTTTATTTTGTTTTCCAACAGGCCATTTTTTGGGAAAACTATGTCAGCAGTCATGGTAAGGCTGATATATATATATATATATATATATATATATATATATATATATATATATATATATATATATATATATATATATATATATATATATATATATATATTAAGGTAATGTATTTAATATTTTATAGATGAAGCTGGACATGCACATCCAACAGTTACATTTTCAAATAAATGTGAAGTCCTATTCTTAGTCAGGCAGCACAGAAGAAAGCAGCCTTGTCTAGCTATCGCCATAGTGTTAGCAAATCCAAGCTAAAAATAGTATTTTATTGACCAATATTTTCAATATTTTATCCTAAGGGGGTAAAATGGGGGACACTAAATGAACACTTAAAATATGTATTTGTTGAGAATGATAAACTGATTGATTGATTTCCACAGAGAACGTGCACCCACTTGATGTGTCTGGTTTGGTAGCTGGCATCGTGGCTATTGTAATAACAGCGATTATAGCCACTGTGCTGGGCATTTATTGCTACAAGAACAGAGGCAAAAATGCAAGAGGCGGCAGGTAAGTGCACGCTGTCATTACCACTGCGATATGCCTTTTTATGTGGCAATATCACTCTAATGGATTCTGCATCTCCAGTGTTCCTGTGCATATGGGAGTGGATGGGCCAGTACCTGAATCTGTTCCCTTGACTATTGTGGCTCCAGGTCTCCCCTCGTACAACGAGGCTCTGACTCACAGTGGCCAGCACGATGCCCCCCCACCGCCATACTCTGGGTAAGAACTCTGAATAGTTTGTTTGCATATGCGCATCACATACAAAAGTGGCGCACTATCTGCTATACAATTTGTTTGTGCTGCATTTTCAAATTATGTTTTAAAATATGCATCGTTGCTCTTTACAGGGGAAATCCACCTGAGCCGACAGAAACTCAAGATGAGGAATGACAAAGACATGATGTTGTTTTTTAAATGGGGGGGTATGGTTTTACGGTGAATGTGATGGTCATGTGCCATAGAGAAATTAGTGACTCTGTAGACAAGTGTAGTTTCAGTAAATTATGCTTGTGCTACATGTTCAGCAGTTAACTTTTTTTTTAATTATTATTCTGTAAAGTAATTTTGCTGCTATCACCAAGGAACAGTCTTTATGTCAATATTTTCATAAATCGGGTTTGTTTAAAGAGTTTTTTTGGTCATGTTAAATGGAATTTAATTGTCATTATTAATAAAATGAAAAACGTATTAGCGACTTGAATTTGATTGATAATTTGACTGTGTAACGCAACAATGCGCGTGACGCTCAAATCGATTCATTATTTGCAATTATAGCCGCTGTTGTCACTCTTCATCGCCTCTTTCAGAGTATCAGCGCGCACTGCCACAGGCCGTGTAGAGAGAGCGTACAAAACTCAGTAGTGCCTCTGTGCTGTAACAAGGCGGCAGTACGCACGAGACTTCCAGACAGACTGCGTATGTGTGAGAGTGTGACAAGCGAGTGGGGGGGAGTGGGGTATGTTTATGTGTGTGCGCGCGAGCCTGTTAGTCCGCTCTTGAAAATGGCGTCTTCTTGCCTAAATACCTGAAAATAGCGATTTTAATCCCTGCCATTGTAGCTTTTATGTGAGGGTTTAAAGCATTACACTAGCCCCTTGTAGATTTCTTGTAAATTTCGCGGATTTAAATGACCCTATTCACAACAGGCCACTTTGTTTCTGACGGAAGAGGCTCCATCCCGTGTATTTATCCATGATGCAAATATTTGGGGCGCAACAGCTGAACAAAAAAGCGCCCTCCGTAGACTACTATTTATAGAGCCCTAGTATCTCACCTTTTTGTGGCAATGCAGAACACGAACAACTAAGAGGAAATAGGGTACAATCAGCACGTGTCGTGCGTCGGTGTAACGAGCAATGGCATTAGAATTCGACATGCAGAGCATCAGCCGCGTTTCTGTTTCTGCTACGAAGGACAATAGGCATCGAGATATATAAGAGGGCAAAAGAGGGGAGGGGAGGAAGAAACCGGATTTTTTGTGGTGGCGGTGGTTGGTGTAATACTTCACCCCCCTCCCCGCCTCCCCTCTGTATCCTCCATCTCCCCCTCCTCCTTCTCCTCCCTCCATTCCTCTCCCCCTCTGTGCTGGTCCTATTCTTGAGGACTTGCTTGTGAAACAGGAGAGATAAACAGACATTGAGCGCAGAGGAAAGGACACGGGGAGAGATAGTGTGTTAGAATTTAGGAAATACCTCCCTCCCCTTCCCCCTGTCTATCTCTCCATCTTCATCCCTTGTCTCTTCTTTAATGGATAGAAATTATCCTGGCACAGGATTCGGTGATCTGGGCGCTGGAACGGGATGGAGTTACGAGAGATCGGCGAAGGCAAGGTAAGGCACCCGTGCAAGTACACTTCCACTGGATGCATAAATATGCTTAGCTGGCTATAACAATGCCCATGCCGACGGACGGACGGACGCAATGCAATGCATGTCCCCACTCTCGCTCTCCCAGTGCTGTGTTCATTCACTTAACTTACATGCATTATATTGTCGCTGGGTCCACGTACAACCATCAGTATTGTCATTTCTGAGGGAGGAGGGGTGTCTTGAAAATGCAAGGAATGCGATTGAGAGTTAATGCGTGATACGGAAGGTAGACTGAGACAGAAAAGGGGGAGAGGGCGAAAAGAGGGGGGATGGGATGATGTTGCTAGCTAGCTTGCTAGCGTATTATCAAAAATGAAAAATCAAGCCTTCTGCCTTGGAGGCGCACCAAACCGGACATTACATGCCGTACTTATATACACGCTAATTTAGCGTAGTGAGTAATGCGTGGCACAAATTGCACGTTGACAGCGTTATTTTGGAGGCAACCGATTACAAGCAATTACATATATTTGGGGATGAAATGGTTGCTAGCTACTGTATGCAGCTTATCTCTGTAGCTAACGCATTTGTAAAACTACGAGGGGATTATTCGCGAAAAATACATTTTGTGTTAAACAGATGAAAATGGTAAAGTTTTATCTTAACGTTAAATTAGATGTGAAGTTTTATTTTATTTTTTTACAGTCAACATGTATTATTCAGTTACACATGTCACAACACTGACTGCAGCTATTAAACGCTGTATGAACAACCAGGGCTACTAACTCTTATGCTTACTACTCTCCGATATTGCATAATTGACGAGGGGGGAAAACCCAAACTTTGCATAGCCTGTTTACCATCGTTAATATCTAACGGGAAAATGCCATCTCTGTTCTTGGGCATACTGTCGGTTTAGTGGTCACTTGACAACGTACCAGAATTGTGTGTAGTGTTCCACGGTGAAATTATAGCGTGACCGACCGAGACGTGCACACTGTAAACATCAACGTAAGACGCACTGCAAACGTATTTGCAGCCACAAATGTCTTGCACAATAAAAACTTATTGGGTGAGACATATATGTAAATATCCATAGCAAATCGGAATGGAGGAAACTGTTGAATAAAATGACCTGACATGGCATTACATGTTTAGTTTTACATCTAACTAGCCATTAAATTCCTGTAGCAAAAAATAGGATTGCTCATAACGGTTGATACTTTTAAGAAGTGCTGCATTATTAAAATAGTAATGATATTGTCATCGTCATACCTGAAAATGGGACTATTGCAGTGTCGTGCTTACGCTGTTTTAGTTACGTTACGTTCAACCGTGTTCCACTATTTTCGCGGCCTACTTACAGTTCAAAGGCGCCCGGCTACGTACCTTATCAGTCGCCGTGACAACCAAATCAATCTTAGCAGCTTACACAGCGCGCGTGCAATCATTCTTGGTGGCGTTACTGTCTCGCGTTGCTTGTATGGAGTCAGTCGTACACTTGGGTGCACAGCACAGCACTCTGCCTATAAAACATAGGCATTTAAGTAAAATGTTATGAAATTTGAATTATGTATGATAATTTTAGTGCATTCTGTGCGTCAGTGGAATATGCTAATGCTTTGTGTATATAATAAAAAAAAAAAAAAAAAATAAAAAAAAAAAAAAAAATATATATATATATATATATATATATATATATATATATATATATATATATATATATATATATATATATATATATATATATATATATACATACACAATTACAAGCTACAATGACATTTTTATATATATATATATATATATATATATATATATATATATATATATATATATATATATATATATATATATATATATATATATATATATATATATATATATAATATGATGATGATGTTGTTGTTTTTGTTTTTTCTGCATACTTGATCAAATATTAACCACTCGTGTTTTCTTCATTATTATATATATATAATGTCATTGTAGCTTGTATTACTTTTTTTTTTTTTATTTACTCAGATGCAATCACATTCTGGTGTCTCATCATTTGTGCATTGTAACACATTTGGAGTGGGCCTTTTTTTCTTACATGACAGGACAACAATAGGGCTATTCTTTTGGGCAATCATCCCAAGATGTACAGAAAACCCTTGTTTGTTTATGTATGAGGAATTCCATTCAGACTAAGATCACACATGCTGTGCTGTGGTTTGAGTTTTTGTAACAGGTAGCATCCCCAGATCGCAATCCCAGTGTCCCTGGCTGACTCTTAGTCCTAGCAAGTCCTAGCAAGAATTTCTCTATTTTCGGTTGGTTTCTATATTATTGTGTTTCTGATCTCGAGCATCTCTGTAGACTCATTGGCAGATTGATAGAATCCAGAATATTAATGGGTTCAGGTTTATGATGATGGACAAGCTTCAGTAGTGCTGCTGCTGCAGAGGCTGAAAGCATTCACTGGATAAAATGAAATGAAATGCTTTTCACCTAATATTCTCTCTTCTAGTTTTCCAAAAATTGCTTCTGCTTTTGAACGAATATTAGATAGTAAGACCGCTGCTTTAGGTCATTGGAAGCACAGCCATTATGCAATGATGAAACACCAAGAAGTGTAAAATTAGCATAAAATGAAACATAATGACACTGGGGTCTATGTAGGACACCACATTTGGTAATATTGATTCTCGTAATAAGAAATGTTGTTGCATGTTTTAATATTAAATGAGAATAAACCGATACTATTCTAGCATTGTTGCCTGATGGGACTTTTGCACATTGCATCTTGGTTATGAAGCCAACAAAGGCATACTACTCCATGATGGCAAGGTTCACCAGGCCCTCTGTCCTTTTTTGGCCTGTGTACATCCACCACACACCTCTGCACACGGATCTAATGGAGATTAATGGCCATGACTGAGTTCCCCATCAGGCTGCAAACATTTTGCACCTGTTGGGGGGGCTGTGTTGAATTAGTTCCTATATAATTAGGAGCAGTCTTGTACAGTGGATTCAATTAAGCTTTCTAATTTAACCCTGTCCTTTTGTTTAGTTTTTTTTTCTTGTTCCTTCCATTGTTTATTTATTTATTTTTCATGTTTCCTCTCTTTCCCTGTTATTCCTTTTCCCTCCATTGTCAAATTATGCTTAATCAGCTCAAGCACAGGCGCAATAGCAGGAGATGAGAGGTTTAACAGGATGACATGATTGACTGAAGGTCTAAGCCAGCATGATGGGAAAAAAAAAAATGAGAAAGGAAAGGAGAGTTTGAGAGGATGAAATATTGGATCTAGAGTATTCAGTGTGGTCCAAATGTATACAAATTAAAATGTATATAACTGTAGTATATAAATATCATAGTATGAAAACAAAGAAAATGTATGATTTGTAGGTCACTAATTTAAAAGAAAATTTGTGACATTGGCCGTGGAAATGGTATAAATATTTCCTGTATCATGGTTACATGATCGTCAGGTTTTGCACGCACTTTTGCTCTATCCTGCTGTCATTAAAATCGCCATGAAACCGAAATGGGCTTTTCTTTCCTGTTGTGTATATATGAGTGAAATGGCTTATGGAATGACAGAAAATGGCACGTAATTTTGTCCATCACTAATTGATTGGATTTTTGGATTCTGAGTAATTGTGCAAGAGGTAGGAATTATTGCCCAGCCCTCATTAACATCAGAAAAGATGTTGTTCATGTAGGAAGGAAGTGGAAGTTCATGTTTTATATGAAAGATTATGAGGACACATGAATTAATAATAATAATAATTATTATTATTATTATTATTATTATTACTATAATGTACATTGATAGATCATTTATAATAATCCTGGCATTATTGCACAGAGAAATGAAAATGGCCCCTCTTATTCTTTAAAGCCACCATTATAAAAAAAAAAAAATCACTCATTGTTATGCTGATGAAGCAATTTGTAATGAAAGAATATTTAATTCAAAAAGCGATTGTTGTCTCATACTTTTCGCCCTCACTGTATGTAAGATGTCCCTTAATTTACCTAATTCTGCTGAAGTTCATCATCAATTCCCTGATCGTCTCTGAGCTGCCTCTTTGGGATTAACAGCCAATTATTGTCTAATTCTCGGTTCCATTACCTACAAGTGAAATGGCTTTCTTTGGTTGCACAGAATAATTATTTTATGTATATGGATACCCACATTTGAAGAGAGAGCACTGATGTTATGATGAATCAATTATTTAAGATGAGACATTCAGTTGGAAAAACATCTGCCTGTCCATGCTCATCCTATGTTTTTTTTTTTTCTATATCCAGTTCATAACTTGAACATATTTCTTTTTTCAAAGTCCTTTTTGCTGGTATGTCACTTTTGCATGGTAATATGACTTTTTTTTTTATTTAAAGCAGTGACTCAGCTTATCTATGATGCTTGCCTTGTACTGCATAACCTGAAATGAATCCACAAAAGAATCAGTATCAAACAGCAGTAGCAATGTATCAAAACATTATAAAGGTACTTTCATCACGCCACTGTATATTATGCCAGAGGTGCAATCAGTGAAGCAGTTGGCAGCAAGGATGTGTGCTCCTCACTCATACATTTAAATGTTTAACCCAGTTCATTAGCGCTTTATCCAGTTAATTACACAAGTCTTGTGCCTTCTAAAATGAGGGTGTTTTTAAAAGAGATGATGGACATGCTCCCAGATGGAACCCCCTCAGGATGGACATCAGTTTTCTTTGTCACCTTTATTAAGGTCTTTTGGGAGACACACGAATTGCAGTGACTGTATAGTGAGTCCAGAAGTCTATTTAATGGAGAATGACAATATAAATCTGTTCTTGCATCCTATCTGGACTGAATTGTGAAGTATTTAATGAGAGACTGCATATAGATTGTACAGATTTGTTTAGGTAATTCTTGAATGCTACTAGAAGATTTGAATAAGGTCTTTCTTTAATAGGATTTAAAATAGATTTTCTGGTCCACTCCACCGCTTCTGTTGAATGACACCCACCCCCTCACCACGCGCTCACTCAGTATGTGGTGTCTG
The DNA here is from genome assembly GCA_018749465.1 of Paracanthobrama guichenoti. Classification (NCBI taxonomy): domain Eukaryota; kingdom Metazoa; phylum Chordata; class Actinopteri; order Cypriniformes; family Gobionidae; genus Paracanthobrama; species Paracanthobrama guichenoti. Next base: position 6,611,052 of record CM031945.1, read on the forward strand.
TGGCTTCCCACTCTGGTCTCAAAGTGAGAGGGATCTAGACTAACTGAGCTGTACTCACACTAAGAGCCTGTTGAGGATGGAAGGGAGGGGGTTACCAAGGCAATTCAGTCAGTGGAGAGCTTTTATCAATGAGCGCTCTGTGTCTTACCTCAGCAACATCCTAACCGCCATTGTCAACTGAACTGGCCACTCTCTATGAAAGAGAACAACAGAGATAGTCTGCAAAGACTGCAAAAGACAGTTGATTGGCTGGCAACAGGCAGAGTGGCCAATCAGAATGCTGAGCTGCACATCGTGAAGCATAGCAGTGGTAAATGCGAGTTACAAGGTACAAGAATTATTTAGAAACCGATTTTGTTTTGTATTTCAAGAATTTCAAATTGATGAGTCAGCATATTTGCCTTATTTAGAGTAAACAATATTGAGAACACTAATGTTTTATATGGTGTGATGATTGTTGTAGATAGTTTGGCAAAATCAGATCCTGCAAGGCAAGCTTTTAGGGAGAGGGAGGATATGGAAGTGAGTAGGCTGATTTAAAGAGCTAATCTTTGTGTGTGGCTATAGTGTTGAGAGGGATAATGCCAAGCTGGGTCAACTGATACTCTATACAGAGATTTAGTATGAGTCTAGAGCCCAACAGACGTTTTCACTGCCCGAAGGGAGGGGGTACGGTAAAATCTGCCCCAGTGTCACACTGCAGATTTTTGATTCAAAACAGTAAGTTATTGTTTGGTTAATTCTCCAAAATTACATGTAAATGAAGAAAACACGAGTGGTTGATATTTGATCAAGTATGCAGAAAAAACAAAACAAAACAAAAAACAACAACATCATAGAGTGTGTATATGTGTGTGTGTGTGTGTGTGTGTGTGTGTTTTTTTTTATATATATATATATATATATATATAAATATAGAAATATAATATGGTATAGAAATATTGAAGCACTAAAGTTTACTGTTTAAATATTTTGTTTTTTATGTATATATTTTGCCTTGGACAACTAAAAGAAGAGAAGTTGTCATACACCCAAATTTCATAATGCATTTCAAAAATGCATGCAAACAATTGCTCTGTTTTCGTGTCACGTTCAGTATCTTCAGTATCATTCCCTGTGTCAATTACCTCTTTTTAAACCTCTCTTATTCAGTTTGGTTTATGGGAGCTCCAGATCCTCCCATCCAGACTCAGAACTCCTCCACCGTCAACCTTATGCGACACCACACCCCCTACAAGGATATGCAACAAATCATCATCCAGGAACATCTGGACAGGGTGGGGCATGGGGTGCAGGAAGGAGCTTAGGTAAGTTCTACAAAATTGTGTAGTTAATTACTGGAAAACTTGTGTAGTTTGATCCAGCTTGTTTGAATACAATGCTGACTGTATAAAAAAATAATTATGTTTAATTTTATTTAACACCCTACTGACCTCTGCGTAGTACTGTAGTTCATTCTTTTCCTTGATGTTGAGATGTGTAGAAAAAAGACATCCTCTGACCAGGTGTTAGACTTTGTCTTGATAATTATCTTTCGCAGGGCTTTCAGGCTTGTTTGATACTGGGCTACATCATGCCAGTCCCTCAGGACCAGATGCTTCAGTTATGAACTTGATCTCTGCTTTGGAATCCCGAGGTGCTCAGCCACCCCCCTCTGCCTCTACCCTGCTCTCTCAATTTCGCACCCCCTCCTGGCAAACTGGTTAGTATTCTGATATATTGAATATAGAATGATCTAAACGTGAACACAAATATATGATGAAGTAAATATATGATGAAGTAAATATATGATGAAATAAAGGTAGAGAATCCTCTTATTAACTGCTGAATCATTTTCTTTTCTTTTTTTCTTTGCTTTCCATCTCTGTTGCTGTAGCAATGCATACTCCAGCCCCTGCAGAGCTATTCATTTCTGGTGCACTACCTGGCTCTGGCTCATTTCCCTCTTCCTCTGCTCTGTCGGCATATCAGCACCCTGCATCCTTCTCAGGGCGCTCCTTCCCTGGAGTTACCCCATCATTATCTCTGCAGGATACACCAACCTTCAGTCCTACTTCCAACGGTCTCCTGTCACCCCATGATCCTTTGCTGCACATTAAAACGCCCTCACAGTCAAGTCTTGGCTTTGACCGTCTTCTGTCTTCACAGAGTGGGACTGCTTCATATAGAGGGCCACAAGAGCCCACCAGTGCTCCTCCACCACAAGCCCCTGCATCCTCCTCGACACGCCACTTACCACCTCAGTTTAACCTGCTGTCCTCACAGCTGCAGGATCAGTCCTCTCAGCTCTACAATTCCTCTGTATTTTCTTCTGCACCTCCTCAACCGCTACAGTCCCAGGAAAGAGCCATCCCCAGGCAAGACAGCGTGATCAAGCACTACCAGAGACCTTCTCCTGGACAGTCTCAACTTTCCTCTTCCACACCTCATCCCCTACATCACTATCTTAGTTGTGGTGCATCAGGATACCAGCAGATACCCCATCATCGGCATGGCTCATCCATAAACTGTAGTCCACTGGGTGAGCAGAGTCCATCATCTGACCCCAAACCCTCTCCCCGATCAGAGCAAGTTTACCGCCCTATTATCCAGCCCCCTTACACCTCCTCCTCAGTCTCCTCTTCAGCTGGCTCGGGTGGTGGTATTGGGAAAACGGGAAAGAGTTCCAGCTCAAGTAGTGGCTACTCTTCCTCTGGCTCGTCCTCATCTCGAACCCCTCACACTCCTCCTTCTGCTTCTTCCACTTCCTCTTCTTCTTCCTCTGCTTCTAATCCTAATGTCTCATCCAGTACCTCCGCTGCTCCCTCAAGGCAGCAACCACCACCTCAGTCAGCACCGCAACCCCCGCCACCTCCACCTCCCACAGTGTCATCCTCTGCTACACAGCAGCAGCCACCCAAACCTTGCCTGTCCACATATGGCTCTCCTGTTGCTCCAGTCAAACCAACTGCTGGCCTTCCTGGTCAAACCCCACCACAGCAACAGTCATATTCACCAAGCCAACCCCCCTCTCACTTGCCCCAGCCATATGGGGGATTCAGTTCACCGCAGACCCAGGATCTTGGTTCCAGCCTCGGGGGGTCAGGAAAATCTTATGGAAGTCTTGGAGCAACGGGGCGTTCATTTTCAGCTGAGGTGGTCTATGGCTCTGATTCAGGATATGGGTCTTTGCCACCATCTCTCGGAGGGGCAGGAAGTCCTTCACTGGGCTATGGTGGTACAGGACATTCACCTGCCCTAATGGTATCAGGAGGTGGTACCGGTACAACAAGCAGTACCACTGGATCAGGAGCAGGTAGTTCAGGAAGTGTGGGGGGTGGTTCAGGGGGTGGTAGTACTAGTGTAGCAAGTGGCACAGGATCTTATCACCTCCCAGATTCCAGCCCTTCACCCTCAAGTAATTCTGGAATAGTACGCCCAGGTCTGCACTCCCCTGCCCCAACTCGCCCTGCACAATCACCTGGAGGAAATGGGGGCAGCAAGTATCTGTCCTCAGTTCTCTCCCCAGCATTCCTGGCTTCTCCACAAGGATACTCAGACACAAGGGTGCCACCCCAGCAAACACAGTCTTATCACACAACGCCACCAAAATCTAAGTCTGATTCTGATATGCTTGGGGTAGAAAGATCTCAAGAAGAGGACGATGAAGATGAGGATGACTTTTTGATTCAGCACTTATTGCACTCACAGAGTCCAGCACCCAATCCCTCCCAGCATCATTCTCAACAGGCTCAGCAAGTAGCCTCACAACAGCCACAGCCCCAGTCCATTTCCCAGAGTAGAGATGGAGGAAAGTCTCTTTCCACATATGAACTGAACAAGGCATCTGAAGAACGTTATCATCTACAGAGTGTCATTCGGACCAATAATACAACCAACAATGTGGCTTCAGTTGCTGCTGGGCCTTGTGGTCCAGGCACAGGTTTAGAGAACCAGTTGGAGATGTCACTGAAAAAGCAGCAACAGACTAAGCCTGATAGAGTGCTCTCTGTAGCTGGTGCAAATGGAGGTCGAGGTGCAGTTGATTCTTTGTCACACACTCATTCCCATGGTCAACATGACTCCCTTGGTTCAGTGGTCCACTATGGCAGAGGAGACCCTTACACTCATCAAACACATCAAAATCACCCTCCACACCCATCACACTCACAACACCCTCAGCATTCACAGCACACTCATCCCCATTCAATGTCCCACTCACATATGGATCTTAAGAAAGCTCAGGATCCTTCAGAATTACCCTACCTGCGAAAGACTCCAGACTTGCAGCAGCGACAGACCCAGTCCTCTCTTGGACTAATGGATTCTCCACCCGACCCTTCTCATCAAAACACCCAGGCTCACCTTCTGCAATCTGTCCTTTCGCATACCACTCGAAACAAGATGGATAACCCACAGGCTCCTTCACAGCAACAACAACACCCAATGGGTCAGCAGGCCCTGATTGGACCAACTGGGGGATTAAGTACTGGTGGCTCTGGAGGAGTAGACACTCAGCCACAGGCTTCTCAACTTCAACTCCAGCTCCAGTCCCAAACTATGGAGGTCCACTATGGCCGTGAGGCTCAGCGAAACCAAAGCCAGTCAAGTCAGAATTCTGTTTCACCATTAGACATGCTAGAGAGATCTCTCTCCAGGACGAATAGCCGAGAAGGGACAGGGGCCTCTGATAGAGTTGGTGCAGGAGATGGGAGCGCCGCTGATCATCACAGACAACAGCAACAACATAGGATGTCCTCACACCATCAGTCCCACCACCCTCAACAACCATCAACAGAGCTTCATGATTTCTTGTCCGAGCCTGATTTGAGCATGCCAACCCCCTCTCATCTGCACCATATGGCCTCACACCATCCACCCCCTCATGCCCACCATCAGCCACAGACACACTCTCACCATCAACACCCTCACCAGCACCCTCACCACATGCAACCAGCTTCTGGACCATCACAGCCCCAATCCCAGCCCAGGGAACAAGAGCCACAACTCTCACAGCCACAGCTAGATCAGCTCAAAGAGCATCAATATGACACTGGCAGTCCTGTGGGGAAAACAGCTCAGAACCAGGGTCAGAGCCAAGATCAGCAACAACGGTTTGTGCCACTGACATCTATTTGTTTCCCAGATTCTCTTCTCCAAGATGAGGATCGATCCTTTTTTCCAGGGATGGAGGATATGTTCTGTTCTGAGGACTACAAAGCAAGTTGTGCTGGGGGAGGTGGAAGTGCAGGACAAGGAGGTCAAGATGGTGTGCCAGAGGCACATGGAACCGTACAAGATGGAATGGATGCAGTTAAAACTACAGGTGGTGGAGGAAGTGCATATGACATGATGGGTCACCATGGTGATCAGGGTTATGGGCAGTATTGTCACAGTTTGTCTGAATCTGGCAATGGTACTATGCACTTAGATCTGGACCCCTTGAAATCCCATGAACTCCCATCCACTGTAAACACAGAACAACTGGGCTTAATCCAGTCTCAGGGCCCAGGCCTTGGGATGGGTAGCACAGGACACGTTGTGGACGGAACTGGAAACAAAATGATGGGCCCTGCAGGTGTAGGGAGTGGTCCTGGCACAGGGGGACTCACCTCACCAATCTTTTGCTCCTCTAGACCTAAAAAACTTTTGAAAACAAGCTCATTTCACCTCCTTAAACAGAGGAAAGACCCTAATGCACAGTCACAGGCTAAGAAGAACTATGCCCAAGAATATGAGTTTGAGGATGATGAGGATAAAGCAGACGTTCCAGCTGACATCCGCTTAAATAGCAGACGTCTGCCAGACTTGCTTCCTGACCTTGTTTCTAGTTGCAGAAAGTCTGGAAGTGGTTCAGGAGTTGGCAGTTTAAGCCCTTTGATGGGTGATTTAGATTTCTGTCACTCTTCAGGGTACCCATCCCTTGGACCTCCTCCACAGCTGCTCCCACATGATGCTCCAAAGAAAAGGGGGAAGAAACCCACCAAACCTAAACGTGAGGGTCCACCAAGACCCAGGGGTAGGCCACGTATTCGGCCTCTACCTGAGCCTCCATATTGCAGGAACATGATGGGACCTGGTGGAGAGACTAGAAGGGGCCGTGGTCGAGGAAGAGGGCGTGGAAGGAAAGATGATCAAATGTTAGAAATGCACAGAGACATGAACAAAGGACAGAACTACCATCAACAACCACCTCACCTCCATCATCAACCACAGTTACAACAGCACATGCACCACCATCTACAGCAACAGCAGCAGCACCAACCGCAACATATGCACCAACAGCAGCACCTACATGTACAACAGCTTCATCATCAACAGCAACATCATCAACAACTTGCACAGCATCAGCCTCAACAACAATACCAAGAACCCATCAAACCAATCAAAGTAAGTTAAGGTTTACAGTTTGCACCAATAATATATAAATTTCATTTGTACAGTTCCATAGATCCATCAATCCCACAAACCTGAAATAGCTTTTATGTAAAAATGTAACAATTTTTTCCTCCCAGATTAAGCTCCCTATTCCTTCCATGCCCCCATCTGAATCCCTCCTGAGGACAGACTCCCTGTCTAGTACAGATCCAGTTTTGTCTGATGGTTCGGTAGGATCTGCACCATCCCTTGGTTTGAGCCCAGGGCCCACTACCAGTGTGGACTTAAACAGAATGGACATGAACAGAAATGATATGAGCTGTGGTCAGGAAAAGATGAAGCAGAAACCCGAAGAGGTGAGCCTCAGCTTGCAAAAATTAATGTTGAAATTTAACAGAAAATTTTTAAATAACTCCAGATGTTCAATGCAAAATGTAGAGCAAATGGAAATTGTGTGGTTTTGCTGTTTAGTGAATTATAGCAATAACTGAATCCATTCATCATTTTTAGAAAGGTCTGTTTTACATACAATTGGTCTCTTTGTGACCAAAAGCATGACAAACCATGTACTAGGTCATATTAGTTTATTTATTTATTTATTTTTTATGTACTCAAATGATCTACAGATTTAGAGCAAAGTTTAGTGGAGGAGGTGCATTTGGAAGAGGTCAAATATTTTGTGGAAGACCTGCCAGGCCAGAGTGTTGGCAGCTGTGACAGATTAATTTTACCAAAGAAAAATGTTTTGCTAAATTTGTTCTTATTAGTTACAAAAAATTAGGGGACTTATAAATGATTTATCAAGCCTTTTTATAGTCATTTTTGTTAGACGCTATTATTCATCAGTAGTGTAGATTGGTGGGAAGCAGCATGTGAAATCAATTATGATTTATGCAAATGCAAAAGGAATGTCACTTATTGTACTGTGGTCAAGCTCATCTATGATGAGATGATCAGCAACTTGAGAAGTTCTTTCCAATTACAGAAAAATCTAGATGATTAAATGATTTTCAATCATTTTCATGTTGAAATGACTATACATGTCAAATTCACAAATTATTTGTCCTAATGAGTTAAGTAAACACCTTCTGTAACATTATGAAAACCGTGTTCCTAAACATGATTTATCATGTTTAGCCTTTATCAAATGATTCCCTCCTCCATATGTTTAAATTGCACTTATGAAATATCCACTGTTGACTCAGTAACAGGTAGCCTCAGGAAATAAGGGCCAGTCTATGTGTGAGCATGAGCATTTTCTTTACATCTGTATATGCAATTTTTGATTTATTTATCTGCAGATGTCCTGGGATGGAGACATGGATGACCAAATTACCCCAGAGGCCTGGGCCACCATGCAGAAGTTCTCTAGCTCAGTAAGACTTTCATACATTTTTATTATTGATCCAATTTACAGGTGTAATTCTGAAGACAACAAACCACTCATATTTTGACCTAAGAACACATTACTAAATTATACATACAATTAATTTGGATTTCTTTAACCTCATTTATTTTACTGAAGAAGCATTGTTCCCAGTGTATTCACTTTGCCACTAGAGGGAGCAGATTACATAGACTAAGATGATTGGCAAGCCACCCTGATGACTGAGTTCTTAAAAAATGCAATAAGAAAAAGAGAGCGCTGTTGCTAGGGTGGCTGTTGCTAAGGTTACTGATTCGTATGACGGTAGGGTCTCCAGATTCCTCTTCGTCATCAACCACCCTGCTGTTCAGTAAGGTGTTTTACCTCCCTCTAGACACACCTAATGTAAGAGAATGGGACTACACTGATTATATAATATAAAGATGTTAATGTTAATTCATTTATTTGTAAGCTCTTTTCTTGTTGTATATTTATTTTTCTTGCCCCTATTTTCTATTTTTGCCTTCTGCTTAAACATTTCCATGCTATTTGTCTCTTATTTTGTGCATTTTGCCATCTTGTGCCCCTTTAATTTCTCTGCACCTATTGCTCTCAGACGGAGGAGAAATCTTCAGAGCTGAAGTCAGGTTTCATAACTTCCTTTCTGGATTTCTTGAAAACGGGAAAGAAGCAGTCAGGCGCTGAAGATCCACCTGGGCCCCTCCCTGTGGACGGATGCACTTCCACCGATTCCTCTTCAGTAAAGGGAGGCATTCGCCCATTATCCCCACAACCTCCTCCTCCTCCACCTCCTCCCTTTGGAGAGAATGAGGGTGATGGCAGCCTGGGTCTCAGTAACTGTCCATCCCCCTGTAAAAGACTCGATGAGGAGCTCAAGAGGAATCTGGAGACCCTACCGTCATTCTCCTCAGATGAGGAAGACTCTGTCAGTAAGAACCAGGACCTGCAGAAGAGTATCTCATCAGCCATTTCTGCCCTCTATGACACGCCCCACAGCCTTGCTGCCGTTCCACCTCCTCCTACACCATCACCGCCCACTCCACAGACAGTATGTCTTAACACACCCCCGCCACCCCCACAACCTGAATCTGTCCCGCACATACACACTGAACCAGAAACGGAGATACACGCCTCACAGGAACTGGATTCACACTCACAGCCCAACCCACAGGAGGAGGCTCATGTTCTATGTGAGGATGATGAACAAGAAGAACCTGTGCAGGAGATGCATGAAGAAATACAGCAGAAGGAAGACAGACCGAATGAATGTGAGGAGGAAGGAGATGAGTTGGAAGAAGACAGAATTGAAAAAGAAGAAGTAGGTCAGATAAGGACAGAGGAGAGCAAGCAGGAAGAGGAAGAAGAGCCTGAGAATGAAATGCTGATTGATGGTCAGTATATTAACATGCGTACAGTCAAATATTAAAATCAATGAAATATTAATTCTTCCATTTGTTTTAGGATCTCCGTCTGAGCCTCCTCCTGCACCCCCTTCTCCTCCGTCCCTTTCTCCTTCTCCCCCAACCTCCTCCTGCCCATCCCCTCTGCCTCCTCCTCCTCTATCTCTCCCCTCCCCTCTTCCATCTCAAGATGAGGAGGAGAATCTACAGCAGCAACAGCCACCACTTCACGATTCCCTCCCTCCCAGCCCCTCTCCACCTGCTCTCCCCTCTCCCTCTCCGCCTCCACCCACGCTGCCCCCCTCTGCTACACCCCCACCATCCCCCTCTCCGCCTCCTCCCGAAGAACTGCCCCAGCCCTCCCCGGCCTCACCCCCCAACCCCGAAGATGCCCCGACACCTCAGATCACTTCACTGCACCTGGCTAAGAAACAGTCCAACGCGGCCATCGCGGGAGAGAGCGAGGATGATGACAGCGAGAGTGGGGGGGAAGGGATCTTCAGAGAGAGGGATGAATTTGTAGTGCGCACTGAAGATATTGGTACTCTCAAGGTAAAAAATTGCTTTTTAATTTTAGAAGTATTCTGTGTGTAGAACTAATATTTAGATGCGTAAAGGGATAGTCCAGACAAAAATAAAAAAATCCGTCATCTTTTACTCACTCTCATATCGTTCCAAACCTGTATTCATTTCTTTCTTACAGTTGACAATAGCCATTGACTTCCATGGTAGGAGAAAAAAATACTATGCAAGTCAGTGGCTACCGTCAACTGTCTGGTTACAAACATTCTTTAAAATATCTTCTTTTGTGTTCAGCAGAAGAAAGTATGCTGTACAGGTTTGGAGTCGGTGATGACAGAAGTCTTATTTTTGCGTGAACTATCCCATATTTAAATTCGCAATAAAACGGAAGTAGCGGCAGATCTTTTCTTCCATAGTGTGACATACATCCAAGTGATTATTGGAAAAGAAACAAATGTAGAGCGGATACAGGACTTTATCCATCAGTTGTTGATTGAAATTTGAGATCAAAAATGTATGTGAGTTTTCAGGAGGAATATGGAGAGACAGGGTTTAAGCAGACTAAATGATTGGAGAAGTCTAGTATCGTTTCACTGAAAGGTCCAGTTATGTTATTTTGATTGAACATTATGACGTCAAAAATATTGAAAAAAATAAACGTGCATGGATGATTCGTTCACAATAAAATCTATAACAAATAGACGGTGAATTTTCATTTCATGCTGACTTTAATGCTTAATTAGATTCTCAATTCTCTTGGCTTTTCTCAGCTAGCGCTGCAGACTGGGCGAGAGCCTCCTCCAATCTGGAGGGTCCAGAAAGCTCTGCTGCAGAAGTTTGCTCCTGAAATCAAAGATGGACAGCGACAGTTTTGTGCTACCAGTAATGTGAGTGTCTTTTTGTATTTGATAAGCATTGATATCATGCATTTGATGCCGTGCCTGAAAATGTAATACTATGTCACAACCGTAAACTCCTCTGTCCCTCTTTGGCAGTATTTGGGTTACTTTGGAGATGCAAAGATGCGTTATCAGCGCTTGTATGTCAAATTCTTGGAGAATGTAAATAAAAAGGATTATGTCCGAGTGTGCTCGCGGAAACCCTGGCATCGGCCCAGTCTCACACTGAGGTAATTTCACCCTAAATGACCTTCTGAAGCTACTTTGTTCCTATAATATATAAGTTAATACAATAGTTAATGTCATTCAAAGAGTTTTCATGATTTACTCACCCTCATGGTGTTCAAAACCTGCATGTTTTTTGTTTTAAAGAATTTTCACATTTTCGTTCGACAGTATACAGGGACACCATGTCCGTCAAGTATTACTTCTTTTTTTTTTTTAAAAGCACCATACATGTAGTCCATGACTCGTGCATCATATTCCAAGTCATCTGAAGACATGCGATAGGTTTGTGTAAGAAACCAGCAAAATTTAAAAATCTTCCCACTGCTGCAGCTCACAGGTCAAATATGGCGACTGTTGCACAGATTTTGACATTTGAGACATGCAGGACTAATATCCAACCTGCATGATAGGCTTTCAGTTTTAGAATTATTCCACAAAAAAACACAGTTTACAGGTTTGAAATTATGTGAGCGTGAGTAAATAACAGAATTTTCATTTCAGGTGAACTGTCCATTTATTCAGTATATTATTGTTATAACATTACTAAGATGAATGTCTTTTCTTCCACCAGGCGCCAGTCTCTTCCAAAGCCACAACCTGTACATAGCCTGACTCCACCTCGCATGGAACGAGAGGATAGAGAGAAAGAGAGAGAGAGGCAACGAGAAAAAAAGCAACGAGAGCAAAGAGAAAAAGAGAAGGAGAGAGAAAGAGAAAAGGAAAGGGAGAGAGAACGAGAGAGGGAGCAGATCGAGAAATCCAGGAGAGAAAAAGAGAAGGAGAGGGAGAGAGAACTTGAAAAGCAAAAAGAGAGGGAGAAACAAAAAGAAAGAGAAAAAGAGAGACAAAAAGAAAGGGAAAGAGAGAAGGAAAGGGAAAAACAAGAGAGAGAAAGGAAAAGGAAAACAAAAGGAGAAGGAGAGAGAGAGAGAAAGGGAGAGACAAAGAGAAAAAAAGAGAAGGAGAGGGAGAAAGAGCGAGAGAAGGAAAAGAAGCTCCAAGAGCGACAAACTCAAGAGAAGCTGGAGAGGAGAACAGCAGTTGTGGAGCGCGGGAGGGTCAAAGAGGAGAAGAGAGTTGCAGAGAAGAGGGTTGACAGGACGAGGAGCAGGCCTGTGAAAGTAAAGGTAGAACCTCCACCTAAAAAGAGGAAGAAGTGGCTTAAAGAAATGCCCTCTTCCTCTGATTCAGACTCTTCCCCTGACCCGCCCAGTGAGGATGAAGGTGTGTATGGGTTTGTTGTGTGTATGCAATTGTGCAGTTTACTGTTTCCATTTGTGTGTAGTTTTGCAGAAGTATGCAACGCTATATCAGTAGCTTGTTTCAATGTAACTGCAGTACACACTAAAGTTCAAAAGTCTGGGTTTGGTAAGAGTTTTTAAAAATGTTAAAAAAAAGGTCTCACCAAGACTGCATTTATTTGACTAAAAATACAGTAAAACAGTGGTATGAAATGGTAAATATAGTCCTGTGATGTCAAAGCTGAATTTTCAGCATCATTACTCCAGTCTTCAGTGTCACATGATCCTTCAAAAATCAGTCTAATATGATGATTTGCTGCTCAAGAAACATTTATGATTATCAATGTTGAAAGCAGTTGAAAAGAAAGTTCAAAATAACAGCTTTCATTTGAAATAGTAAAGACGTTTATATTGTTACCAAAAGAACACATTACATTGCTTTTATCCAAAGCCTTTTTCATTACGTTCAGGTACGTACAAGTTATTTATTTGTTTGTTTGCTTGTTTGTTAGTTAGTTCTTGCTTGACCTATGACCTTGCCGTTGATAGCGCCATGCTCTACTGATATTACCTAGTTTTTTTGTCATTTTTAAAAAACAGAATACACCCTTGCTGAATAAAAGTATTAATTTCTTTAAAATAAAATAAAATCTTACTGACTACAAACTTTTGAATGGTAGTGTGTACCATGGTAGTACTGCGGCATTCTTCTAAATATCATGTTAAAGATATGTGAATATTGTTATAGATCAAAGTACCATTGTATTACCTTTTAATACCAGCACAGTACTTTTATGTAAGGGTTGTCCTGGGACTCAGAACTCAAAACATGCTTAATATTAATGCCAAACTAATTACTAAATACTGTTTAATTTTAGCTATAGGAAAAATGCTATTACTACAATCTTTCAGGTGAATGTCTTTTTTCGCTTAATTTGCATCTGTTCCATCCTCAGTATCCACACGCAGTGGGATAAACAGTCGGGCCATGAGAGAGATGTTCCGCAGTTATGTAGAGATGCTGGTCAGCACTGCTCTGGACCCTGATATGATCCAAGCTCTGGAGGACACCAATGGTGAGCACACATCATTTGGTTGGCATGTGTGGAGGATTGGGTTGGTGATTAAGGGAAAGGATAGAAAGAATAATGAAAGAGGAGGTTAATAAAGCAAGGAAGGTTGAGAGAAAGGACAATGAGACTTGATAAATAATGACAAGGAAATGATGCTGAGAAAAGCTACAGTGACTAATGAAGGCTGTTCAATTAATTTTCAGTAAATAAGTGTAAATATATATTATTGCTGCTTGTCTTTTAAAAGAAATGACTTTTATTCAATAATTTTGGACTTTCTTTACATCCATCAAAGAATCCTGAAAAAAAAATATTGAAGGGGTCATGTATTGAGAAATCAACTTTCCCTTGAGCTTTTAATATATAAAAGGTCATGGTAATATAAGAATATCCTATAAGTTTCAGAGCTGAAAACGTCCTTGTTAGTCAAAGAAAAGTTTTTATTGACACCAGGCCCAGCAAACGATCGATCTCAGAATGTGCCAGGCTGTGACATCAAGAGTGTGGTGAAACACCGCCTGAACCCCGCCCACGACTCGTGCCTGACATGATAAATAACATGGGTCTACCTGGAGCTAAACCGGATCGAACTTCCAAGCAATAAACATGCCGCATAAGCTTCATTCGGATTCCAATATTATGAATGCATGGATGAACTTTATTTTGAATGAATATCCAGCTCACGTGGGGAAGACATTGCGCGTTTGTTCCTTCATTTCACCACGGATTCGTTTGTAAACAAGAGACTGGATTTGCAGACAGGATGAGATTACATGAAGAATGAAGCAGCAACACTAATGCGAGTAAAAATGTTTTTTATATGTGATAGTATTGCATTGTTACATATCCTGTACGTGTCTAACTGAACATACCTTAGCACGCTGTCAAAGGCTGAAGAAACCTTTATTTGTGGTGTGCGATTCGGGATCAGACTTGGACATGCATGGGCCAGGGCTTGCAAAGGTCTATGGCTATGTGTGTGAGTGTGTGTGTGTGTGTGTGTGTGTGCGGTTCGCGGTTATATCCACCGATCAGGCGGGCCAAGTAATAAAAAAAAAACATTCCAATCAATCGCGGGTGGATGAGAGATAAATCATTGTGTTTGTTTGATAAAGACATGTGCGAGCACTGTGGGTGAATCATCATTCCGGTTGCCGTTTCCCCACGAGCTTTCAAAACAATCCCTCACGTGTGCTCGCGGGGGAGCCGAAGCTCATTAAATATGCAAATCTTATCCCGTCCTAGCCGTGGGTGTTTACTTCCAAGTCTTCAGTGTGGCACACCCATAAAAACCGAGCGTTCCAGAAGAGAGGCTCAAAACCAGGGAAGAAAGTAGCCTATTACTTATTCATTATGATGTTTTTAAATGAAAAAACCACTCAAACGTCATAGGCTGACCCCCGACAACAGTATAAAAAATGCCAGTTCATGACACCTTTAAGTGTTTAAATGAGCAAGAGACTTCTTTTCAAATAAATCATACCCCTTTTGAAGGAAAATGGATATTTGTCACACCACAGGACTATTTTAACTAATGAAAAACTTAGAAGTGGTGATGAGTAATAGGACCTAAGATGCATTTATATATATGTAATAATCCTCTTTGTCCTTAGATGAGCTTTATCTCCCACCCATGAGGAAGATTGACAGTATCCTCAACGAACAGAAACGAAGGCTGTTGAGGAGGGTCAACATGAGTGTCCAACATCAGGTGACACTGTCTTTGTGATACTCAAATGTTATTCCTCTGCGTACTCAAGACCTCTTGATTTTGTGTTTCCTGAGGAACATATCTGGCAGTCTCTCACTCCCCATTCTTTCTCATGTAGGAGGCACTGCACATGTTCCCTCAAATGACAGCAGACTCCCTGGACTCTGGAGCGGTTAAAGTGCACCTGGGTGGTGAGAGTTACAACCGCAAAACCCTAAACAGAGTCAAAAGGAGCCTTCCTAAACAGCAGGCATGTTGTATACATGATTGTTTCTCACTTACATAATTAAGCCATTCAGTAAGCAACCCCAAGAAGTATTTAGGCACTTCAGCCACTTAAAAAAATATATAAATGTGGTTGCATTATAGGGGTGTACCAATACCGATGATATGGATTGATGCATCAGTCAAATGACTAACAATCTGATATATCGATGTAATGCTGAAAAAATATATACATATTTCATTTAAAATATAATTGAAAACTTGTTTGACTGTTATAAATAGCAAGTGGTCATCAAATGTTTGATGTTTTAACTACTTTATTTTTTCATCAGACTTGTGCATGACTTGTTTTTTTTTTGTTGTTTTTTTACATTTATTTTTCTATAAGCTAAAGTGTATTTTTTCAATGGGATATAGGATTTGTGATCCCCGATTTCATGTTATATTTTGGTTGCAATTTATAAAAATGGAACTTGTTGGTAAAATAATATTGTAATATTAATATATTGATCCCAGTTACCTTATCAAATTTTAATCACATCACGACATGTTTTCGAAATCTTATCGCTGGCTAAGAGAATTGATGTCAGATATTGTGATGAAACATCCGATTTACACCCCTACTAAAAAATATCAAATCAGTTTTTTAAATTCTTTTATTTATTTATTTTTAATGCTTGTCTATTAATGGGATGTGCTGCTAGGACACCTGTGTGAACCTTGAGGGAAGTCATACCATCAATTACCATTGAGGGCCATTTGATTAAATGTCATTGCAAAAATGGCGGAAAAAAGGGGCATCATTGCTTTGATGTTTTGTTTTCTATTGCAATTAAATTTATATGTCAGTGTGGCTTAAAGGGACAGTTCACTTAAATTTACTTATTTACTGACCCTCATGTCATTGCAAGCCTTAATTTCTTTTGTAAAAACACAAGAGAAGATATTTTGAAGAATGTTTGAACTGTTTTCATCCAATGAAGGGCAATGGGGTCCAAAACAACACTTTGATTTTATGGACAGAAATTCATCTTTGTTTTGCTCAGATGAGAAAAAAGTAAAGTCGTACAGGTTTAGAACAACAAAGTAAAGCAAGTTCTTTGCTGTCCCTTTAAGTGTCCAACAACTTTTTGGAGCCATTGCATTTCAATTATGGATCATGAATGAAGTCTCAGAGCTCTTTTTCTTTGCTTGTAACCCCATCTCTATTTCCTTCTCAGGACCTGAAACTGCAGACAGAGACTTGTCGAATATACAGTCTCTATCACTCTCTCCATCACTACAAATATCACACCTTTCTGCACTGTAAAAAGGAGGTATGAGGAAATATGAGTTTGTTTGAGAAATGTATTGCTGTATCCGTGTATTAGCTCGTAAGAACCCTCTTCCCTCTTCTCCCTCTTCAGACGGACAGTATAGAACAGGCAGCTGAGGAGGATCCAGGTCAGGAGGAGGTGGTTCAGCAGTGCATGGCCAACCAGGGCTGGCTAGAGACTCTGTTCAATTCCTTCATTGAACTGCTGAGGCTCAGCAACAAGGCTTAAGATTCAGCTGTCGACGTTCCAAGCACGTCCTATTTGGAGCGAGGAGAAACTCCTCTCTCTCAAACGAAACCGGTGCACCTCCAGGTTGCAGGAAAATGAGATTTTCCTTTGCAGAATGCGCAAGAGCCAGTGGCGGTTTAAGCTGTTGCATTTTAACATAAAAATGTTTTTGTAAAGCTTTCATTCCTCTCTCTTTCATTATGTGTCAGCTCCCTGCGACGGGAGCCACAGGGAGACGGTATGAAAACAAAACAAAAAAAGAGCAAGAGTGTGTAAAGACATTTGTCTGCAAAGAGACGAATAAAGATAGTGCCAAAGGGAACAGGGTTGAAAACCTCACTGGTCAGCAGTGTTTTGGCAGAGGTGAGCTTTGAATGCTATGTTCCATGCATACTCTTATATATAAATATGTATTATGAACAATTATGATTTGTATTATTTATACATGGACATTTATACATGGTTACCTCCCAAAGCTGGGACAGTTTGCTGTTATTATTTTGAATAATAATGCTCATGATAAAACATGAGGGTGTACATGAAATGGGCCACCCATAATCCCCTATTCTTCCTGTCCCCTAAGCTGAAGGACAAGGCAGGCAGGATTTGGACAAAAGAGCGGGGACAAAGCAGTGTGTAGTTTTTTTTTTTTGTTTTTGTTTTTTGGGTAAAAAAATAGAGCAAAAGAAAAATGTATTTAAAATAAAAAAAGTGTTCTTTCTGTTTGTTCTTTAAAAGAAAATGAGGAAAAAGAGGTGTATTTGTTCGTTTTCTCAAAGAAAACATGACAGTGCAGAGGGATGTAATAGTTTTTAAAGTGTGCAAAACGTCTGTGTTTACTGTTTGTTTTTTATCTGTTGGTTGTTTACTATGATAATTATAATTGTTATTATTATTGTTATTTTGGAGATTTGCTTATTTCTCTTTCCTGTAAATATTGTACAGTTGCTTCGTTCTCTCTCTCTACCTGCCCCTCATCTGTACATGAAACCTCCTGTATTTGACAAACGCAAATAAAAGAAAAGAAAATGAGTTTATGAAAATGATGCATTTTCACACCAGACTGCTTTGGATTTTTTTAATATATATATATAATATATATATATATATAATTTAATATATTTTTGTTCCTAAAATATGATTTTATATGGGTAGGAATGAGATGGGAAATACATTGGAAATCAAGCAGAACATCCAAACAACCTGCTCAAAATATTATAATTGGATTCAAAGTTGCCAGTGCTGACTAATCATTCTGTAAATGAAAACATTGCTCTGAGGATTTAATTAATGATATTCTTTTTATTCAGCGTTCTCGTGGCAGCATATAGAGCGTTAGATCCGGCCTCAGCGCTTCTCTTCAAGGTAAACATTCCACTCCTGATCGAGCGGTAGAACTGCATTTCCTGTTGTTACCATGGTAACATAACCATGGCAACACCAGCAGCATTTTCCAGGAGTGTTTGTCTGTCTTTGGTGTGATGGCTGTCTCTCTTTGTCTCTTTCTTTCTCCTTTGCCTAACAGCTTCCTATTTTACTGTTTCTAGCGCATGTCGTGACTCACAAGAGTTATTACACAGAAATTATATTCGCTGCTATTTTGTGCACATTATATTTTTATAGTAAAATATTTTTGTCTCTCCCTTATTCTTCACATCATTTGCATTTATTCTTTATTCTTATTTGTCTCAATATCATTTTCTTTTACGTCCCTTGATAACGACTGATTAAATCAACAAATAACTTGTTTCCTTATAAGTTATTGAATTTTTAGTTGCACTATTATTTTATCTCTATATCAGTCATTAGTATAAAATATCTTGCACCTGTCTCTCATTAATCATCAGCTCCATCACTGCTCTGTCTCACTATCATCCTCCTCCTCCTCCTCTTCTTCTTCATCCTCCTCCTGCACAGCGCTGTGCCTCGTCTGGCCACAGAGCGGCGCCAGTTTGCCCTCCATGGTCACTCCCACTGGTTGAATGATCCTGTCCCTGAACGGGTGTGGTAGAGGACACACATGGTGGAGTAAAAAAAACAGTGCATTTGGGACTACCTATCCACTAAACAGTTTTGAAAGAAAATCAGTGATGATTTTATATGGTGGAATCTCTCTTGACACATGCATACCGTGACAGCCTGTTGAACATATTTATGAGTTTAAGCGCCTCTGTCTCTTTCTCTTCTTCAGTCATCCCTTCCATTGGATCAGGCTGTTCCTCCTCCACCCGACCCGTCACAGGGTTAATCCTGTCCTTGGCCTGTCTGTACTCCTCCGTGTCTGAGTCAGAGTCACTGGAGTACTGCGGTTGAGGAGAAGTGCCACGGCCGTTCAAAAGACCCCGCGCCGCCAGCAGCCCCGCTGCATTGCCGTAACCAGTGTACTTCACAAACCTGCTCACTGAGAGAGACACAGTTCATGAATATCAATCACACAGCAATCATTTAAATGTAAGGTGTGCAGGGATGACGATATTTATGTAAGCCAAAACATGGAAATCGAGTTTATATTGTTATCACTTCCAGTTCCACTATCCCAAAGTCAATGGGTCTTAGAGAGACTTAAATGCCTGTGGTTAACTCAAGAACTCAAGCTCAAAATATTTTGTTTAAGTTGTGTTCATTTGTGAAGATTTTCATGATGAACAAAAAGTGTAAGAATCAAACTTTTGTTATTTTCTGCAATAATCCAAAAGCTAATGGGAAAAAAAATCCAGTTGACTTTTTCTTGAGGGAACCATGCTGCACATGTTCTGTGAGTTAGACGGTTCCTGGGTGAATATATTTTGTTTCTCCTGGAACAACATTGCTGTCAGAAAATATCCCCACCCCTAAACCTAACCCTCCCATAAATTATCCCTGATCGGGGACAGATGATAGGTGATGTCGAAGCACCTAACCCTGGTTGTAAGCCTAAACTTGACATAAACTGTAAACATGCCCC
This sequence comes from Paracanthobrama guichenoti, assembly GCA_018749465.1. Taxonomy (NCBI): domain Eukaryota; kingdom Metazoa; phylum Chordata; class Actinopteri; order Cypriniformes; family Gobionidae; genus Paracanthobrama; species Paracanthobrama guichenoti. The sequence continues at coordinate 6,630,583 of CM031945.1, forward strand.
TCAGATCTGATGGTTGATTGGAATATTGATCCAGGAACATGTTGCACTGTTGGCCTAAAATATGTAATCAGTGCAACAGCCATATTATATGTTCATAACCATGATACATGAATATGATAGTCATTCAGTACCATGGTATATATCAAGTATAGATGTCAATGCACTTTACATGGTTCAGAAGATGCATTTATGTACCATTTTCTTTACAGAGCACAAAAAGAAGCTCAGCTGCACAGTGTTTGATATCAGTGTCGACATGGGTCATTAGTCGCACTAGTCTGCTCCTCAGTGTGTTCCCCTGTTCAGGCCTCAGCTCAACGTCTCTCAGAGGAGGCAGGATCTGCTCAAAAATAGCACAGGATTAGGCTACTGGTACATAGCTATGAGAATAAGAAGTATATGCTGTGCCAACCTTAATGTTTCATGTTTTTAAATGATGAAAATGGAGGTGAGTTTTGTACCTGTTGTCTGAGATAGTGCCTAGTTTCCCTGTGTGCTTTGCTGCTCTCCGTCAACAGGTTTAAGACTGGAGTCAACTTTTCCTTCGGCTTATGGCCCTGTATAATTCACATTTGAAGATGTAACATTTATCATAAAATAAATTGTACAAAATGCTAAGTGTTTTGTCTCCAGATAAACCAAGGGATAGCTCACTCAAAAATCAACATTTTCTTCATTAACCTCCTCTCGTTCCTAACTTTCTTTTTGTCTATGGAACTCAAAAGAAGATATTTTGAAGAATGTTGGTAACCAAACCCTTTTAGTTAACATTGATTTTCATTGTATGGACAAAAAAGATTTCTCAACATATCTTCCTTAATATGTTCCACAGAACAAAAAGTCTTAGATTTGGAACAACATGAGGGTGAGTAAATGACAGCATAATTTCAATTTCAATTTTCAATTTTAATTTCAATATCCCTTTAACATCAATATTTTGCATGTTTTGGAAATGGAACCCCAGTCTATGCATTCAAACCCCTAACCATGGCATTACAAGTGCCATGTTTTTGATCTACAGAAACACTATACAGTTCAAAGTGCTCTTTCTCACTCTGTCCAGTCTCTTCTCCATAAAGAGCAGCAAAGTGTGGACACAGTCCATGTTGACTCCGCTGGACTCCTTTGAACCTTCGGATAGGCGAACGGATAGCAGAACATCCAGGCATTGCAGAGGGAGCGCTGAGAGCACATTTACTGTGTGTCTGTGGACATTCAGCATAAAAAAGTTAGAGAGATTAATAGGATGAGAACTCTCAAGACTTCGTCACATTGGTTTGATTCTCACTCTCACCCTTGCAGCTCCTCTTTTCTTTCTTCTCCCTCACAGTTCACAAGCAGACAGTGACGCAGGACTGCAGCTAGGTGACGATACGAAGCTGCAGTCTCCTATGGCAGGAGAAGGAGAACCAAAATGTTGACCATAAAGAAAATAGATGGGCCATCCAGTTATGGTGTAGGTCTACGTTTGAAAATTGCCTTTATCATATATATGTCTTATAAGGTTTGAAAACTACTAAACTTTTAATCTTTTAAGATGAAAATCATATTCTTTTTTTTTTTTTTTTTTCGTACAATAGCAATTAAGTGAAAAGGGATTAATTAGATTTGTATTTTTTCAAATATATATGCATAAACAAAATCCTGTGTTCTTAACATCATCTTCCCTGTGGAGCTCCATACATGACATGCAGAAATACATTTCTTTGTATTGGGGCCACAAATTAATTTGTTCCCATGACTTATTAAATCATGACCATGTTGTGTTAATTTTGTATGTTAGTATCAAGGAACAGTTGACATCATTCTATGGGAAGTGGCATCTTTTTAAGGGGTTGGAACACAGATTGGCTGCATCCGAAATCGCATACTCTCTTGAGTAGGTACTTATGTTGAATAATTACTTCACGACCACTAAAAAAGTATGTTCTATATAGTATGAATGTGTGTAGTATGAATATTATCTGTACATAATACATTGCCATGTTGCCCTTATGACAGTTGCGTCACATCACCGCCATTCACAAATCCTCTCCTGTGGCCTCATGGGATAGTTAAGTGTCCATCGTACGCATACTTCAGAATCTCACCAGAAGTACTAGGTCATCCAGGTACTTTTTGCCTACTCTTTTATGAGTACTGTGAATTTGGACATACTTTTTTTTATCACATACTGTTTTTCACCTACTATAAAGTAGGGAAGTATGTGATTTCAGATGCAGCCAATCACTGAGTATTAGCACTGGATTTGATGAATTCTGCAAAGTTTTGTGCTATTAGTTGGTTTGCCTCATTCCATCCGGTTTGATAAAATTACTGAAATCTGTATGTTTGATAAAATGTAAAATAAAAATTAGAACTGCTGAATAAAACTGCTGAACTGTGGCCATTCCAATGGCTTAGCTTTTTATGCAAATCTTGTTAATAATGAGTTCAAAAGTTGGAATGACCCAGATGTGGTTATTAGGGGCAAAGAAATCTAAAACAAAATTTACCTCGTCTACTTCCTGTCTGTGCACATTATAGGTAATGTTGAATAGGATCTTCAGAATCTCAAGGGCACGTTGAGACACCTCCTTACACACAGGGGGTGCTGTCAGGTCAGTCAGCACCTCATGCGTTTCACCCCAGCACACTTCTAAACACTGTTCCAGAGCTGCAGTCAGCATGGACACGCCACGCTCCTGATAGTAAGAGAAGGCACAGAATGAGATTCTGAAATACCCACAGATATGAACCTCAAATTAAAAAGTCAGTTTTTGTTCTCGTAACATTTTTGAATGTGGAATGGATATTATTGGTGATACCCATAAAGCAGGAGTCTTCAAACTTTTAATGTGGTATGTGACCCTTAGGGGGCCTACAGTGATACTGCAGGGGTCCACTAAGTATTGTTTTATTTCAAATGATTTAAAAAAAAATAATAATAATAATAATATCTTAAACAAAAATATAAGTCACAAGTAATTTAATGATGTGAAGTTGAACAAGTAGTTAGGAAAATTTCAGTTGTGATCCAAGAAATGTACCAAAGAAACTGAGAAAAACTGTAAAATTCAGGACTCAGTTTTATACAAAATTGAACAGTGAGTCCCTGCTCCAGCTTTCTCTCCACCATTGGCCTGAAAAAGTTTGAAGACCCCTGCTTTATGGGTATCACCAATAATATCCATTCCACATTCCATATGTGTATGACTGAGTGCTACCTGGCGGAGCTCCATCCTAAGTTCAGGCCGTAAAGCAGTCAAGAGAAAGAGAAGCCGCAGTTCATAAAACTGACCACTTGAAGGTGATGAGGAATGTATACCCTCCTTCAGTCTCTCTGACAGGCCATGGAGAAACCTGATGAGGAAGACAAAGCACAAAAGAATGAATTAAACAGAGTAAGTTTTCACTAACTATATTGAATTATTTGATGGCACTGTTCATGGCAAATATTTCAAATGTAACATCTTAAATTTGAGCTATACTTCAGGGTGCTGGCTCTCTCTTGTGCTTTCGGGCTGTTGTAGATGACATTGCACAGAGCCTTTATTGCCTCTTTCCTCCAGATCTCTCCATCATCATGCCCCTCCTCCCCCTCCTCATCCTTTTCTCCTCTGGCATCTCTCTTTCCTCTCGTCAGCACCCCACAGACCCCATCTTTACTTATGCTTTCTTCATGGTGGTCGTTTTGTGTTTCTCTGCCAATATTACAGTTAGATGTTATATTCACAGAGTTGAATTGCAAACCTCCTTCACTGACCGAAGACTCAGCACAGGCTGCATCTTTTGTCTCACTGTAACATGTTGCGCTTTGGGTATTGTTGCCATTGTTTTCTGTGCGTGTCTCTGTCTCATTCTCAGGAGTGATGTCACTGTGGGAGGAGCCCCACTGACCATCCTCTTCTTCAGGCCAGGTAGGGAGGGCGGAGATGCCCCCAAGTTGAGCGAGAGTTAGAATGGCATAGTCCGTGATCAAGGGTTCCAAGGCCTTTCGATCCCGCGTGATGATTCGCAGAGTTCGCAAACACACCCTCAAAACACCAGGCTGCAGCCGCATGCGAATAAACCAGATCAGAGCTGCAGCAAGCCTCTGGAGGAGACCGAAAAGAGAATGGTTGAAAGGTTGAAAGTTATATAGTGTTGTATTGGATGGGAATTAAATAGTAAAATGTGACTTTTTTTTAAAGTAAACTTCAAACAGAATTAAAGTACAAAAGCTAAAGTTCAGCTAAACATTTTACTGTACATTATATATTAAAATCAATAATTATTTAAAATATAATATATGTAAATATATTAATATGGCACTATTCATGTGTTTTTATAGTCCAGGTTTAAAACGCAGCACTTCATTTTATACAAAATTGCTCCATCTTTCTCTTCACCAAGAGGCCATTGGCCTGAAAAAGCTTGAAGACTCCTGCTTTATGGACAAGTTACAATTTTAATGTAAGGAACTGAAATTACTATAACTGTCATTTTTAACTAGAAAAGATTGAGACAAAAGTTTTGTTAACTAGGCTTTGTTTGAAATTTTGAACAAAGTTTGAATGTCTTTGAGAAAACCTTTAAAAGCCTTTAGGTTTAAAGTTAAATAGATGATAGAATGACAGAACAATTTATAGACAGAATAATAAATACAGTTTTTCAATCACAATTTAGTAAATTACTTAACTTCCAGTGAAGTGTGACCAGTTTGATTTAAATTCTAAATCAATTGAACGGAAGAAAATTCTGAAAATGAACTGGAAGACAACAGTGTGTCTCAGTAGTAGTCAGGGCACTGATCAGGGTGTCGGCCATTTTAAGGGCTGTCTCAGGGTGCGTCTCAATCAGCTCCCTAGCTTCCTAGTTCGCAAATCAGTATATCGTGTACATGAATGTGGTCTACTCCCTGATCAGTGCTATGACTACTGAACTAGGGAGCTGATTGAGATGCACCCAGCGTCACAAAATCTTACTTGTTACAGCGTCCAGTGTACTGAAACGTTTGCTCCCTAAAAGGTCCCACAATGCACAGTGAAAACCAGGGAGCATCGATGCTCACTATGTTCCCTTAAGGGAAGTTCTAAAGTGTGAAACTTAAATCACATGAGCCAACTACTACACATAATGACAGATGGGTTTTTTTTTGTTTTGTTGTTTTTTAAAAAAAAATACAAACTATTATTTACATTTACATTTATGCATTTGGCAGACGCTTTTATCCATATTTAATTATATTTTAGCCTAAACATACATTGCTAGACAGGTATAATATAAAAACATAATTTAGCTAACATTTATAATTTATTTACAGCTGAAACGTTGCACGTTTTCGTAACAAGCAAAGTATTTATCATGTATTTTAAATAACATTAAAAAATGATGTCAGAAATAATTAAGTTCTGCTGTTGTTCATAAATTCAAGTAGTAATGTTGTACAACGAGGACGTTGTCATGTTGCCGGAAATAGAGTCATTAGAGTCTCAATGTGTAGTGAGCCAGAATCCTTAGTGTCCTTACCAGTACCCGAATTCCTGTACACCATATACTGATTCACAACCTAGGAAGCTAGGGAGCTGATTGAGACGCACACATGGATGTGATTCTGGGTTGTTTATTTACTTTTGGTCATATTGTATGAAAGAAGTTGTGCTTGACTCACCCTCCGCAGAACAAGATCTGGATCCTCATTCTCATCAGAGTCCAAATCAGAGTCAGAGTCTGGAACATACTCTCTCACTTTATTCCTACGGAACTGAGTGGAGAAGAACAAACACAAGTACATTTATAAGATACAAAACAAAGTGAGGTTAAACAAACAGAAAAAATAAGCTTTTTGCAAAAACTGAAAGGTGACGGGGAAGAATTAAGTCAATGACTGCCCTTTAAGCTCAAGATTCAGATTTAAACACTGGCCTGCTTCTTAAGATATCAACAACAGAAGTTCATTGAAGACTAAAAAGCTTTGGGTAGAGTCCATGAACACAGAGGAGAGATTATAAAAGCTTTATTTTGTGAGCACAGGCATGATGAACAGCACTAAATGGCTTTTGTGAATGTATGAGTACCAATAAATTATCTTTTTGACACACGGCACAATAATTGGTGCTCAGTAACAACAAAATAATGAGCTCAAAAGAGTTAACAGGCCCTTCCGACGCCGACTTTCTGGGAGCCGGCATGTACAGGTGCCCCAGGGTGAGATAGACGGCGAGTATATTAGTTTCAGATTATCCACCTCTCTCATTTTTCTTTCCCACAGACATCTCACTCCCTTCTTTATTTATCTACAGCAAATACCTGCTCTTTTTCTGTACGTCATGTGAAAGATTTACCTCATCCAGCTGTCTTTGCTGTTCTCAGTTAATCCATATAGGAGAATGAGTAATGAGTATTGGGCAAAAAAGAGAAAAATCATGATAATAAGCATGTTTGTGAGTATCATATACATTGAAAGAATGAGATGAGGGTGAAGCGAGGGATAAAGATAAGTGAAGGTGGATGAGTGAGATTTACATTATTATCTTTGTTAATCCAAGCCATGTGTGTCCTCTGATTGAGGACAGACGGATAAACATTAGGGTAGACTTTAGAATTTACCTTTCTCCTCTCCCTTTCTTCCACATCAAAAAAGAAACATTGCGAGTACTGTGAATAACAAAACGGATTATTAAAAGGTGAAATATAAGAGAGACAATAGAATTTAGAAGCTCTGCAAACGCTAGACACATTAAAACTTCACCGCATCACAGAAACTGTAAAATGACTGGATAAGTAATGAGAAACACCCTTCAGGTTTACCCCAGTTCTGTTGTCATGGAAACTGCTAATATCCGAGTGTTGTAGAAGTAGTAGAAGATTCTAACAGTTTTTTTTTCTGTCTAGCACAGCGATGATCATATTCAGCACAGAATTAATCTTATTATATTTAACCTAATTACATTTCAGCATTTTGCTTGAAATTATATTTACCTGAGCGTTGTAATCATCCAGATGTATTTGAACATTGTCCTGGTCGCCTTGTTTGATAAACTGAATAATCTTCTCCACGTCTACAGGCATTCTTAACCAAAATCAACCAAAATATAACATGTGTAAAGATAATTTACATGAAGAGTATTTCTAAAAAAGTACTGATACATATTTATATAATGTTTAGAGATACATTCATATTACTGCACTTACCCTCTGTGGTTTTAAAGGCACAGGTTTTTAAAACTGTGCGCCGAGTTTCAATGCAAACAACACGTTTTAGTGTATGTATATGCCTGTCTTCATGGGTTCCTGTTTGTAATCTGACAGGCCTCAAATAGATTTAGCTTTGAGTTTTTCTAAACTAATCCCACCCATCCTCTCTCACTCACTCACAACACTGCTCATGAAAATATTTCTGCCTCCACGATGATGCATTTGGCCCTGTCTATTGACAGCGGTTTGCCGTTTTGTAATTTCTTTCTTTGTCAATGTTAAAATATAATTTACTGCGATAGTTCTCAGAACAGAAGCGCTAATTAGCGAGAAAGCCAATAAGGCCAGACAATAGGAACAAACAAAAAAGCTTGAGCAGCTATGCTGGCATTCAGACAACAGTGAGGAAAAGACAGGATTGGAGAGAGAGAAAAACAGAGAGGGATGAAAGCAGTACAGGTTTATATAAAGCTTAATGGGGCAATTAAACAAAGTGGGGGTCAGAAAGAGAAAGGCTGGGATGACTAGGGTAAGCTGATAGGGGTAATTATTTGCACTGATTGAAGGTGATTAATTGAGGCTAGTTGTTCAGATACAGCTCACTGATGGACCTTCATGAAAAGCAGGGTACATTAGAACAGTCAGGACAAAAACAGAGAGAAAGAGAGAAAATAACACCAGTAGGCTACTGGCGGGCTGGGAAAACACATCCATTCTTGACAGGACACAACCAACCTAACCAGACAGAGGTGAATTTTTTTTTTTCGTGATCTGTTAAGTTTCTTCAGAAGGAGAATGCACAGATCTGGATTGCTCCTGTTGTCGTTGTGTGCCGGCTCTCTGGTGACCCATAGCGGTGCGTTCGGGAATCGCAAGCTGTGCGGGATTCAGCTTGTGGAAGCGCTGCTACTTGTCTGTGGTGAAAAGGGTCTCTTCTACCAGCCTGGCAGGCGTGTCAGAGAACACAAGTTCCGTAAGTATCACCATGAGGAAACAAGATTATAAATCATACAGAATTAGTTTTTAAGTTTTTTTAAATGAAGTTTTTATTAAAACAAAATAGTATATGATAGACCCACAAAGATAGTAGGAAACCAGTGTATGTGTGTGCACGTGTGTTTTTGTGACATATCAGGACACAAATGTGTATAATGACATGGGTATGACATAGGTATTACAATGAGAGGGTGACTTATGAGGACATTACCCATGTCCCCATTTTTCAAAAGGCTTAAATCATACAGAATTAGTTTTTGGGGAGAAAGTAAAAATGTGCAGTTTCCTGTGATGGGTATAGGTTTAGGGGTAGGGGTAGTGTAGGGAGATAGAAAATACGGTTTGTACGGTATAAAAACCATTATGCCTATGGAATGTCCCCACAATTCACAAAAATAAACGTGTGTGTGTGTGTGTGTGTGTGTGTGTGTGATAAATTCAGTCAACTTTACAGTATGATTCTGGTGTGTTACAATAAGATAACCCAATCGGTGCAAATGAAAGTTACTGTGTACAAAAATAAAATGAAATTGTGTTAAGAGACTAAACAAATATAGTAGAGAAGAAAACAAGCAGATATGTTAACAAAATCTTTAATTTAAATTTCTTTCTTCTGTGGAACAGAAGTGCCAAAACTGCACATTGACTTCCATTGTATGAATAACAAAACAAACAAAAAACACATTTCTCAAAATATCTTCTTTATGTTCCACAGAAGAAAGAAAGTCATATAGGTTTGGAATGACAAAGGGGTGAGTAAATGGTGACATAACGTTCATTTTGGGTGAACCATCCCTTTAAGTCACAAATAGCCTAGAGTTTGAAATTAATAGGATAAATTTATCATATAGGCTATTATTAAAATATTAGAATACCCTTGTAAAAAAAAAAAAAAAAAAAAAAGGCAGCCTTTCAGGTGTAACATTTTTGTGGCAGTAGGCCTATCCAATAATAAATCCCCTGTATCAGCCCTGGTCACCCCTCTCTTATGACTGTAGCAGAGTAGCCATAATACTTATTGGAAATTCATCCAAGTCACACTTTTAGCCTGTATGTGTTGTGTAGAAAATATAAAACGATTTGATTAATTTAGTTAATTTTAACTGTCCTTTGTAACTGTATGTCTTTCAACAGGCATGATGGGGAACAGCGCCCCCTTCCTGCGGCAGACTGCAGTGGCTGCTCAGAGTGGAGAGAGAGGCACTGCCAGAAGCAGTGTTGCAAAGAGAGGCATTGTAGAGCAGTGTTGCCATTTCTACTGTGACTATTATGACCTGGAGAATTACTGTAACACATAGAGAATCCGATGCATATACACTTCACCTAAGTAATGACTGGAAGTTTTTAATTATTTGTTTGGGATAACCTATTAACCTATTTGGATGGTGTACAACAGTGATGGATGACTTGAAACGCTACACAATGGCCATGTTTTCAATTAAAAAGTCCGCAAATATTAAAAGTCAAAACGTTTTTTGTTGTTGTTGGCTCAAATAGCACGATACTACACAATACAAATGATCCAGGCAGTTAATTTAGGTTACATTAAAATATTCATTATTGCATTCTTGTAGTTCAAATAGTAAAATCATGGCAATGTCAACACCAAGGAAATGTTTTGATTCCCTGAAATTGCATGAACTGATAACAAATGTAATGATGAAAGCATGCGCCAAAGGCATAAAAAAAGTAAAAGTATTATTGAATATATAAAGTATTATTGAAAAGCTGGGACAATGATAGCACAATACAAATGGTTGTGTCAGAAGGTTTTTGAAGAGTGTATATATATATATATATATATATATATATATATATATATATATATATATATATATATATATATATATATGCATAAAATGTTTCGTGTAGGCCTAGTTTTAATGTGAACGTTTTGAACTTTTCAAAGAGTCTTGCAGTTTTAATAAACATTAACAAAAGTAAAAAGTAAAAGTACATTTCTAGACCATTTAAAGACTGATTTTAAATCAGTAATATAATATAATACATAATTAAACTATATTGTACTTACTAAATATTAGCCTACTATTTCATAATAACTTCAGTATGTTTTAAACAATCACTATAGGTCTATCATACCAGCAACAATGGAATAGGCCTACATAACATTTATAAATTACATAAATGTTAATGTACTATAATCATTTGACCCTTAATTAATTTATAGATTTTCTATGTTCTAGAATATTTTGCGTTCATTACAAAGAAATTTCAATCCGCCTTCGATTTGCGTCGAAATAGCCTTTGAAGAAAAAACATCATTTCCCATAAGCCCATGCCGGCAGTTTCACAGAAGTGGAAGCAAAATGGCGGAGTCGGATGGGATGGGCCTTTTATTGTGCTCCTAAAAGAAAAATGTTTCGTGCCTCTACATGTCGTTTTAAAGTTAGCAAAAACACTGTGGATGGTTTCAGAGGGTTTTTAGTTTTGGGATTCACCAGCCGGCCCATCTCTGCACTATGAAGGTAAACGGTTCTTATAGCTTGTCTAACTTAGCCAGCCAGCTAACCCCTGTGGACGACAAATTGTAGGCAATAAATTATTGCAGCTAGGGCGAGAATGATGCTTAAAATGAAGACTTAGTCTTCTAGCAATACTAAATGTATTCAACATGAGTATTGGCGGTTTTCTCATGACAGTTAACAAGTGAGGACATTGGTAGGCAAACACTGCAGTGGACCTCACGTACTAGATAGCATCGTCTGTAGCATCATCTTAAATCAGTTTCATCCACTGTACGCGATCAGTGCTGTCACTGGGTCAAGAATTGAAGCCACAGTGTTAAATGTCAATGCAGATATTGCTTTCTCGTCAATTTACTCGAGTGATCAAGTTCCCCTGAGTGGTCTTCTAGATAAAGACAGATTAAATACAGAAGTAGTTTTATCACATCCCTTAAGTATGATTATCATAACGGCTGCAGCTTTATGATTGCTTAGAGCTGAGGTTTCAGATCTAAGTTATTCATAACAATAGCGTTGTGTGTTGTCTAGATGGGAACAGATGGACAGGCTGAAAAGGATGGAGAGGAAGTTGTACCAGGCAAGGTACGTATCATATAAAGCATTATGAAACTTTACTTGTTAGTGCAGGAGCAGTTAGGACAGTCACTGTGATCATATATACTGTAGATGGTGAGATTAACATTTAGTACGCACAGCTCTTTCTGCTGAATACACCGAATGCCTTCAGTCTCATCTTCTTGTAGTCACAGGCTGAACAATGTCCTGATGAAGAGGAGGAAGTGGAGTCCAAAGCAGACAGAAGAACAGTTGGCCTAAGATGTTTCCAGGGAAACAGAGAGACCTCAGAGGATGAGCCTAGTGAACTGGTAAAGTAAAATAATTTACGCTATTTGCATAATTGTAAGTTATTATGTTCCGTTTTTGTTACATGCTTTATCTGTCTATAATTTACCCAGTTTGAAACTAGTGACCCGAGTTGACCTTTTAACGGTTTAATTTGTGTTACACTCTTGTAGGGGGCTGCTGTTGTTACTTCCTCTGAGCCTGTATTTCTTGTGCCTCAGCTCAGCTCACAACCTCAGTACCTAGACTGGTAAGTGCTTAATTAAGCACACAAAATTCAAAATTGAGCTTGATTGTAGCTATTGATGTCCTAACCAAAATTAATTTGACTTAATTTGCTATTTAAAGTTCCCATGTAGTCAATAATTGCATCCCTTAAAACTTATCTTTGATCAGCATATTCATGCCATAAAATAACTTGAATGTAACTCTATACACTTGCTTCTTTTAGTATATGCAGATTATTAGTATATGCAGTGAGCACCACTTGCAGAGATCCACTCACTCAATTTTACTGTAGTAAACACTGCAAAATGGCAAATACTGGTTTAATTCAGCCATATATGTTTGAACCAAACACTGATTCAGAAGAAGAAGTGGATGAGTGAATTATAAAGGCTTGTGTAAAAGTATCTCATTGTTAATGTGTTTTATGTATCGCTCTCTACAATGTCGGACACATAACAGTAATTAATATGATTAGCCTTTTGCTTGACTATGTTATCAAACAGCTAATAATGTGTTGCTAATGTTACACAAACCATGTTCCCGTTCGCCACCTCAGACAGCTGCCTTCTAACAATCAGCATCCTTAGAAATGCTTTAAACAACTTAGAATGTCAGTAGAGAAAGGCATATAGTTCATCATAACACCATAATATACAGTACTGTGCAGAAGTCTTAGGCTCGCTAGTATTTTTACACACAAAAAGTGGGTTTAAGCCAGTTATTTTTATCTTTTGCTACTACAGTGTCAGTAGGAAATATCAGTTTACATTTATAAATTAATTGCCATTCATTTTAATAATCCAGTGAGATTTTTGTATGCATAAAGAGTCTGACAATGCTCTATGCTCCACATGGAGATCTGATCTCATCTTCATTGAGTCTGTCTGTGATTACATGAAGAAACATAAAAAACTGAGATGGACTAAATCCAGAAGAACTGTGGCAACGTCTCCAAGACACCTGAAGAAACCTTCCTGCAAAACTACATGAACAGGTGTTGTAATAGATGCAGGTGACAAAAGCCGTTTTAAACGCAAAGGGTGGTCACCCCAAATATCGATTTGATTTAGTTAATGGAAGTTAATTCATAAATAAAAGCTATTTATGTTGTTATTTTTGACAGCATTCTCACTTTAAAGCATTCTGACAAGTGCCTAAACTTTTCACAGTACTGTAGTTTTGCAGGGAGGTTTCCTCAAGTGTCTGGGAGATGTTGCCTTAGTTTTTCTGGATTTAGTCTGTCTCAGTTTTTTCTGTTTCTTCATGTAATCACAGACAGACTCGATGATGGTGAGATCAGATCATCCCGGCTGCTGTCAAAAAAAAACAAAAACAATTCTCACTGGATTATTACAATTAATTGCAAAATTAATGTTTGGAAACTGATATTTCCTACTGAGACGCTACAGTAAAAGATATAAATAACTGGCTTAAAAATATTTATTTATAACTACAATTGTAAAAAATTATCTGTATTTAATAGGGGTATAACAATATATTGCAATACAAAAATGCAAGAATATGTATTGTGTATAGTTCACCCAAAATGAAAATGACTGTGTGAGGAGGAAAAAAAATCAAGTTTACTGAGTTTTAGTGTCAGTACTTCATTAAACTACTATATATAATGTATAATAATGCAATGGGGAATATTTGAGTCCTGATAATGCCAAATGTCTTATGTTATCAGTAAAAGTGGCCTACATTATTTTAAATATATCTAGTCAGTGACAGCTTCAGAATCATCAATATTTTTACTCACCATTGTCCTGTGCATTGGGTACCAGCACCAAGTCCAAGCCTATTCATTTCCACCCCAATGTAATATATTTATATTTTACATAAATATTTAGCATTTTAATTCAATTAACCTTTAACCATAGGTCTTGTACCATATGGCACAAAAATTTGTCAGTATCGCATCTTGTGTTCAGTAGCGTGATTTGTATCAAATCGTGATATGAGAGTATCGTTACATCACTAAGGATTTAATCTTTACAATAAAGACTATCCAGTTTTATTTAACATTTGGTTACTTTAATTTCTGAAGTATTTATTGCCTGAATACTAACCTACTGTTACACCCACCTGAAAAACTTAAAGCCGTTTATTTCAGATCACTGTTTATTCTATTGCATTTATTTGTGCTGTTGTTTGCAATTTGTTTATTTTATGTAATTTTGTTACTGACTTTTTACTTGTGTTTTTTAATTAAAAATAAAAAACAGTGTTGCATTGAAGAAAAGCAGATTTTTGTTTGTATATGCTGTTAATTATAGTTCTTAGAAAGAAAATTGGAATCAGCTAAAAAAATCAGGTATCGCAGGTCACGCTTGCAAAAAAATCGAATCGCCAAGAAAAATGCAATCGGTGCATCTCTAACGAATAATCAAATATATTTTTTGAGTCCAAATATTCTAATACAATATTTCTGAAAAATTCTTATCCCTAGTTTTGTGCCTCTCAATTCTCCTCAAATTACATTATAGCTGTTAAAGCTATTGTTGCAAATTACAAACCATTATAAATTTAATTAAACGTGTTATTATTTGATTAATTGATAAATTTGTTGTAAACTTTGCTTTGACACTTTAGCATTAACACTTATTGTTGGGGCCTGTTTTGTATTAAACAATGTAATTCAAAAACTATAAATCTTCTATGAAGGAATGAAGGAAATTATTATATAATAGTTTTGTTTTCTTCTCCTTCAGTGACTTTGATGTGGAGCTAACAGCAGAGGTGAAAGTAGAGGACGGCACATCTCTTGCTTTGTTGACATCTGTTACCCCAAACCTTGGTTACCAGAAACCAGGTAGGTTCAAGTCCGTACTTTATGATAATGTAAATAGTACTGTAATGTGTGATCAAACTAATTTAATTATTTTCTGTCTTCTACAGGATCTTTCTTGAAAGGACTCTTTCCAGCATTTTTAAGGAAAAAGAGACTCCCTATAGACAGTTCTTTGCCTTCAGGCTCTTTTCCTGGATGCTGCTCAAGTGTAATTCAAGCCTCGGGACAGATGCAACCCTGTTCCTTCAAAAACTCTGAGAGGGTCATAGAGATGGCCAAAAGCCCTCTCCCCTCATCACCTTCCAACTCACCATCATCTCCTTCATCTGCTCCCTCTTCCCCCTCCTCCTCCCCCTCATCGTCATCTCCTGGTGGAATGGGTACAAACTACCATGAGGATGAAGACAGAGGCCATGCTGGAGACAGCAGAGCCAGCAAAGGAACTGGAGACTTTGTGTCATCCACTTCGTCCTCTTTGGTGCCATCATCAATGCCACCTTCTTCTAATCCTTCACTCCATGCATCTTCATCATTCACACATCCATGCAATGATGGACAGAGGGAGAGTTTAGAAAATGACATATATGACCCCTTTCACCCAACAGAGGGCGAGGGTGAGAGAGACCAGGCGTCCACTGAAGATGAGGAGGAAGAGGTTGATAAGTATGATCCATTTGAACCGACGGGTTCTCCAGCCTCTGAAACAGAAGAGGAGAAAAGATGTGTGGATGAGGGAAATGAGGGAGTAAGCAGCATTAATAGCGAAGAGAATGTTGTAAAAGCTGAAAGAGCATTGGAAATGGGGGCGTCTGCTGGCACAGAAGGGGGGCCTCCAGATTCAACTGAAATTGACGCTCCATCTTCAATATTCAATAATGTACCTGTAGAACTCAACAGCAAGCGATCCATCAAAGACAGAATGAGGGAACAGGGAAAAAATCAAAGAGAACGGGGTACAGACTCTGAACACTCTGAGATAGAAGAAGGAGAGATAGTGGGGGCCAGTGAAAGAGGAAGAGAACGAGTGATTGAGAGGAGGAGAGAGGTTTTGCTTCCATCCTCAAGCAGTCCCTCTTACCTTCAAGGGGGTGTCCCAAAACCAGAGAGGATCTTACGGGTCTTAGAAGGTGATGGGTTTGTGTCTGTCCGAGCTGATGAAGAATGGGAGAGGGAACCAGTGGCTTCTGTTGGTGTTGGAGATCTGAGACGAAAACTGACGAGTAGGCGAAAAGAAAGATTCAGATCATGCCCTTCTTCTGCATCCATATCACCTCCTCCTGCCCCTGTTTTGCCTTTGCCCTCTCCTTCCTTTCCCAGTTCTCCACCTCTATCCACTGATAAAGGGAGGAGTCGCAAATCCTCCAAAAGTTCAAAGGACAGGGATAGACGCAAGCGGAAAGAGGGAAGAGGAGAAAAGGAAAAGAGGAAAAAAAGGAAAGAGGGAAAAGAGTCAGGTGAAGAGAAAAGTGAAAGCAAAGAGAGGGACCATGAAAAGAGAAGTGAAAAAGAGAACAAAGGCAAAGATAGGGAGAGAGGGAGAAGTAGCCAAAGTGATAGTCGCAAGCGAAAAAAGAGACGCAGGAGCACTCCAGAACATTCTTCCCGCTCCCACTCCCAGAATGCCTCCCGACACGCACACGGTCGCAGATCTTGGTCCAGCCCCTCGGAGGACCACCACAAAGATAAAGACAGAGAAAAAGAAAGGGAGAGAGAGCGAGAAAGGAACCATGAAAGAGATAGGGACAGGGACCGGTGGCGAGATGACAGGGATAGAGAGCGAGACAGAGACTCCAGAAGAAGAGATGGACGAAGGAGAGATAGGGATGAGGATAACAGAAGGTCAAGCAGCAGAGAGAGAGGCAGTACAAGGAGGAGCAGAGGAAGCAGTGACAGGAGAGACAAAGAGAAAGAAATGATTCGAGATCGAGACAGGGACAGGAGAAGAGATAGCAGGCCTGTTGTACCTCCATCAATTCAGGATCTCAATGGCTCTGATCTTTTCGCAATCAAACGTACCATCACTGTTACCACCACTACAACGACCACCACAGTCCCAAGCTCTCCGCCCTGTAGCCAACGGCGCTCCCACAGCCGATCTGAGAGCTCTGACAAACATCATAAGAGGAAGAAGAAACGAAGGCGACGATCAGATGATGAGGAAAGAAAGGACGAGGAGCACAGGAGCAGGTCCCGACCCACCTCCCTAACACCACCTCGTTATCATGGATATGAATCAGACCGTCTCTCTGACCGTCCTGAGGTAGACATGCTCTCTTTGGATGGGGAAGCACTGGATTCAGACTACCCTTCACTAGAGGACTCACCACTACTTCCTCCTCCTCCTCCTGAGCCCTGTCTACCCAGTCCCAAAATTAAATCCGGAGCACCCAAATTGAGCCGACATCATCTGAAGAAGAAATCCAGACCTGGCAAGACAGTTGGTCAGTCTGAATCCACCTCCTCCTCTTCTTCTCATAGACCAAAAGCCAAAAGTAAAAACCTATTGTCATCTCTCTCACCACCTCTTTCTGCATCCTCAGGCAACACCACCTCCCTTCAGCCCACAACATTCTCATCCACTACCAAACGAGGACGGAAAACTGGTAAGGAAAAAGTAGGGAAGAAGGATGCCGGGCGTTCTGGCAGGTCCAAAAAGCTCAGTGGCAGTAGCAGAAAGGGTAAGCTCCAGTCTAAAGTGTCTGTCTTGGTTCGTGAGGGTGTTAGCAGCACCACTGGGAACTCTGGAAAGTTGGGCCTTGACCTTCTTGGACCTGGTGGTGTTGTAAGTGGAGCTTCAGGGCCATCAGTTGTTGGAGGGTCTATTGCTGTTGTGTTCCGCCGTGACAATGAGAGCCGGTCACCATTTCTTAAGCCATGCTCAGAGACACTGGCTCTTCCAGGTAGAGGCAAAGACCCAAGCAAAACTGGTAAGCAACGCCACATCCTTGGGCCTCCGTCATCAACAAATCCGAGTGGGCTGAAGTCAAAGAAAGCCAAGCCAAGCTCTGCTACATCCACATCCTCGTCTGCCTCTTCCCCTACTTCCTCATTGGCAGCAAAACGTAGAAGGAGGCCTGGAAAGAAGCCCAGAGAGAAAGGGCTAACTGTGGATGGGAGTGATTCTAAAGGTGCTAATAGTAATTGTAGCACAGTTGGTGGTGGTTGGGCAGGGGTATCAACAGAAATGCAGCCATTGGTTGGGGTTGGATCCAAGCCATCTAGTCCTCCTTCAGCTCTTCCTGGTCCCATTCCTTCATCCTCTTCATCATCCTCAACTTCCTCATCAGCAAGTATCCTTCCTCCATCCTCCTCACCACCACACACATCCCCATTATCTTTGCCTCCATCTCGAGATACTAGGGAGTCATCCCCAGACTCTCAAACTGTTGATAGTAGCTGCAAGACACCCGAGCCTTCATTCCTTTTGGAGGAGGGCCCTGGTCAGTCCAAAGCCTCATCTCTCACACCTTCAAAGTCCCCTGCCAGCCCTCCCAGTCTGCTATCATCACAGATCAGGGGTGATACCATATCCCAGTCCACATCCAGTGCTAAACCTCTCTTGCCAGATGATCAGAAGGCATCACCACCATGCTCCACTTCAGCAGCTTCGGTGTCGGCCTCCATCTCTCATTCCAATGCACCTCTGGCAAATGACCCTCCTTCCTCCTCCTCTTCTTCAGTGTCCTCATCTTCAGTAAACAAGCCACCACCACCTCCGCCCCCAACCCCTTCAGCTCCGCCTTTACCCTGGAGTCTACAAACTGGAGTGGACTGCACTGCTGGAGGTGTTTTAGCATGTGAGTGTTTAATGCATGATTTTTAATTAATTCCCTGTTGACATGCATTTTTAATTTTCGTGTGATTAGAAGTCATAATGTCCTACTGTTAAATCCCTCTTCAGTGACAGCTCTCCTCTTCAAAATGGAGGAGGCCAATATAGCCAACAGAGCCAAAGCACAAGAGTTCATCCAGGCCACAAGTCAGGTAAAATCTATGATATTATAACGGGGCGCTACACTTTTCTTTCCATTAACTTCCATTCTAATAAATTTGGAAAGTGAAGTTGATTGTACATTTTTACAATTTGGATTTATACTTATTTCAGTTTTTTTTGTGTCTGAAGAAATTTTGCATGTTCAAAATTCATGTGACATCACCGGGCATTTATTACTAAATGTAATGTTGTTATGTGGGTTTTCCCTTCTGAATGTACAGTGTTCTGCCATATTCCTTAATTGATTGTTTCAGTCACCTTTTCATTGTGAAGTTCAATGAATTACCTAACTTTAAATTGATAGTGTAATAACATTTTATTTTTCTTTCATTTTACACAGATTCTCTCTCAGGCCAATCAGAACCAGTCACAATCACACCCTCCTTCATCATCCTCATCTATATCATCACAGGTTCCTCCACCTCCATCACATGCCCCACCCCCAGGACCCACTCCTGCACAGTTTATTCTTCACAGCTCTGTTCCATTGGTTGGCAGCACCAAAACTCCTCCTTCACACTTGCACCCTGGACTCTCAATGGGAGGAGGCTGTGCTCAGACACCGCCACCTCCATTGCCAGCGGGAATGACAGGGCCAATAGGGGGCAGTGAAATGGGCTGGGACAATGAAAGTAAAGACCCTGACAAGGTATCAGCAATTTCCTTTAATTAGGGATATGCAATTAATTCAGAGATTTACTGGGATTATTAAATCTCAGAAGTAAATTGATTTAACCGTATGAGTGAATGCAAAGATAAGGTTTTATTAATTTAAAGACAATAGATATTGTTTGATAATTTACCATTTTCTTGCTTCCTGTTTCAGTGATTTAATGTATGTTTGTTTTATTTTTATGGAAATCAGAGCAGCAATATGAGAAGTTAAATGTTTATCATGCCGCAAATTGTAATTGGAGTATGATTTTATTTGGCCAAGTCTTAACCTATTTATTACAACCCCTATCTTTAACAATTTCATTCTAAATCAATTACTTTTGCTTAGTATCTGAAGAAGCTGCACACCCAGGAGAGGGCAGTAGAGGAAGTAAAATTGGCCATCAAGCCATACTACCAGCGCAAAGACATCAACAAAGACGAATACAAGGATATCTTAAGGAAAGCTGTGCACAAGGTAAATATAGCTTCAAGATAGCCCATAACATGCTTCTAATAAATATCCAGTGTATCAGTATGACTAAATCTGTCTTCACCTCACAGATTTGTCATAGCCGAACAGGTGAGATCAACCCTGTTAAAGTGAATAACCTGGTCAAGCTTTATGTCCAGAGATACAAGTATTTTAGAAAGCACGGCCGCAAGATGGACGAGGAGGAAAAAGAGGACAGGGAGTCTGCCTGAATGCATTCCTCAACATGATTGGACAAAGACCAATCTCTTTCTCTCCATCTGGTCGAACAAGTTTGCAAAATCTCCTCCCCTGCACGTGTTTGGGCCCACCATGGCTATTGAGTGACAGTTGTTTGTTATATTGTTCTGTTTCCCTTACATGTTGACATCATGTAAACTTGAGTACTCCACCTTCCTTCCCGTCTCTTTTTCTTGTCTTGCTATAAATATGTATGAATATAGAAATGTGGTAAGATATAAAGTATACTTACAGTTCTAAAGTATACACTCAAGAGGGAGAGATGAAGATAGCGTGCAAACACTCTTAACACATAATATTCAACCTGTACATACTTTAAGTACACTACATAGGTGTTCTTTCTTCCTCTCTCCATTTCTGAGAAGTGCACATTTTAAATAGTCAGCTGGCTTACACATTTATAACTATTGAGGTGTTGAGTGTGAAAGAATGAATGACAGAATTGAGAAAAGAATGTTACTTTTATCCCTTCGGATTTTCTTTACTGCTAGGATCAAGTGCAGACTGTTTTTTCCCCCACTGTGTCAAAGAGCATTCATTTGTAGAGGTGCTACTTAAGACACGTGACACTCTTTCAAGTTTTGAGATAGCTCTGGAATGGAGGATATGTACCATCAGTTCCATCTCTCATAGAATGGTGAATGTGTATATACAGTAGATGGAACATGTTTGATAATGTTTGGTTTTGTTTTGTTTTTTTATATATATACTTCAATTACAGACAACTGAAATTGAACCGTATTCTGACGAAATGTCATCACTTAGCTAGAGAATTTATTTTCCCCAAGTTTCACATAATTTAATTGAGTTGGCAGAAGACAGTCGTCGGAAGAGGTACTACAGTGTGTATATGAATGGTTGAGATAAATGCATGTGTTTTGGATTTTATTTGTACTGAAGAAACCTGTAGTGATTTTGAAGGTCACATGAGCGATAAACTTGTGCCCTTACTTCCAAATGAAGACGTCTCGCTCTTTTTTTTTACACAAACCAACCATTTTAAATCTCTTCCATTTCTTTGACATCGTGAGTGTCTTGTTTATTTCCTCCAATTTTAAGTATACACTTATAGGTATACTCTTATATCAAATGTGTTTTCTAGCAGTCTGCCCTGTATATTACTTTAAGTTATAAACTAAAACCTTATGTAGTACAGAAATTACAGTTTCCATCATTATTCGTTACAGACAATTGTGCATGTTTAAAACATTTGCACTGTAGCATTGCCTCATACATTTCTCAACTGTTAGTGTAGTTAGTTCTTTGTGATTTAGTCTCCCTAATCACTATGACAGTGACAGTTCATTGTCTGAAATATTTATAGCTTGAGGGTAAAACGAGACTAAATGACTAAACAAGGACTTAAAGGATGTGCTGAAAAGTTCAATTGTAGTTAGACAATACCTTACTGCACCACGTTTTACACTGAAATTGTGCAGTCATCACTGGATACTGTGTGAATGTTTAGAAACTGATCATGTTTTATTTCACATTTTTTATTTTAAAAAAGTAACACTGCAGAACATGCTTCCATGTAATTTAATGTTACAGGTTTCATCTGTTAGCTAGAACTCAATAGCAAAGGCCTAGTTCAAATTGTACATTAAATTACATTGTTGCATCTTCTGCAAAGTGCTGTTCTTCTCTTTTTTTATGAACAAAGCATGTTTTATTTTACATTGTACAGGTATAAGTTTTAATGTTTAATCTCGCAAATTTCCATTTTGATTAAGAACTGCAGTATGTTAAACGTTAACTCATTGCCTAATGTTATAATATACAAAGAGTAGTGGAAATGCAGTACTTAATTGCTAGTTACTAATTCACTTTGTTATTTTTGCATATTAAAAATGATGTATAATAGTATATTACATTATTTACTTCCTGGAGATAAAACTAACGTCAGTCGAACCAGCATAACTGGCCATGCAGAAATGACATCTTAAGGTCAACATAGTGCTTCAAAAAGACACGCCTGTAGGGACATGAAAAGATGAAAATCTTTTCTTACAACCAGAGGTATCCGGTTTCTAACAGCCTGTACATAGTGGAATAATATAGCGGGGTTAGCCTACAATGTATTTATCATCAATAGCCTATTATCTATCATCCATCACAGCAAACGATAAAGTACCCGATATATTCGTTACAAATCAGTTTATCTGCAAATGCGTGGTTTCAAACAAATGGGGAAACTCTTAGCTTCTCGCTCTACTCTTATCAAGGCTGCGTACTTGTTTTCCCTGCCCACAATTGTTCGGTTAATTCAACAGAAACAGACCATCATCAGCTCGTGCTGGAATGCGTCCAGGGGAGCGCGCGTGGGATGTGTAGTGTGGGCGGGCCTATCAAATTGACTGCTTTAGAAAAAGTTTCATTGAATATCTCGGAATCCGGTCGATGACAGTCTAGAGCATATTTGAAACTAGACCCATGGAGCTCAACTGAAGAATAATTGATCCCTAATAAACCAAAACACTAAGACGGTGAAATGATGAAAATTAAGAAAATTGAGAAAGAAAATGAAGGAGGCGGAGGGGAGAGAAAATCCGAAAACGATCAGGTGTGTTTGATACATTATTAATGTAAATAGTGTTATTTGTCATCTAAATATTTATTAATACGGAAGTGAGTTCATACATTAAATAATTTGCTAATGCTTTGTCATTTTTTTTAAAGGGATTTAATAGCCTAGCTAATATTTACTTGCCACGGTATTAAGATGTAGGGGAGCGCGGGGCACAACCTAACGCGGGGTCCCTTAACACACATGGTTTCAAACTTTCCACACGAAACTTCGTGTATTTACTAGTTGTCATATCAATACCACATAGAGAAAAAAACTGCACCAAAATGTATTACTGAACATTTATTTAACCATAGCAAAAGTAAATTTCATACTTAAGTTAATTTGTCATATCTGTTTTTTGTGTTTATATAAAATGAGACAAATCTGATATTATTGTAATCTTATATCTGTTATTTAACAGTTGATAGTTCTTTAATGCTGGTCTAACAGCAGAAGACACGAGCCGCGGTTAAATCCCAGTTGTGCAGGTGGGGCATGTTGTCACACTGCCTTACATTGAGCCCCTATTAGAACTACGCTATTATATTCTATACTTTTATGGATTCTTTTGAGAAACCATGAGAAAAGTCAATGTTCAAAAATTATTCATTATTATTATTATGTTTTTATCTATGCTGTATAGTGATGTGTTTGTTGTCAAACTCAAAAATTAGTATTTTTAATGATTAAAAATGCCATTATTTTATTCTAAAAAGTTAATAATTGTATTTTATTGACAAAATATTATTTTAGTATTTTTTATTTTATTTATTTATTGATTGATTGTTTATATCAGGTAACATTTTAAGCTGTCATTTGGTCATGTTACAGTGTACCCCTCACGTGTTACAGTGAACCCCACCTGTGGGGCATGTTGTCACATTTCACTTCCATTCTTTCTGGGTAAATCAAGAAAAAAGTATAAACTGTATTAAGGAAACAAAACCACATAATTGTACTAGATGTGTGAAATTAATGTAAAAAAAAAAAAAAAAATACTCTGAACCTCAAAAAAAAAAAAAAAAAAAAAAAAAAAAAGATGCGGCTATCGACTTTCTATGAATACACACGTGCAAACACTAGTAGGTTAGAAGAAACTCTTAAAATGTAAATAATAAGTCCAATGACTGGCAGTAGTACTGTGTCAATAGACATTGAAACGAGTCAACTGACGGCAGGATCTCGATTTTGTGATTATAAGTTGAATGACAAGCCTATATTTACCCAACAATTCCATGTTTTCATAACACAGTTTGTTATCTTCATCCACTTGCTGTGTATCTTATATTTGCATTTTTTCATATTGTCTAAGTAGAAGCAATTTATCAAAGGAGACAATACAACTAGTCTGTATACCACTCCTACTTAATTTTAAAACGTATCCACCTTAACATGTAAAATGTAGATATGTATGAAACAATTACAGGCTACATGCAAAAGTCATGGATAATGGCCTTTACAATCAGGTTAGATTGTATCTGAGATACATTTGATGTTGCTTAGGAAGGTCAGAGGAAATTATTGACCAAGCTTTCACAATTTAAAGCACTATATTATGGCTATAAGCTTGTTTAACAGGTTATTGCAATAGGCCTACTTGCTCAATACAGGACAAAAATGTGTATGTAAGGCCTGTGTATGTAGGCACAGGCGAAGAGGAAAAGCATACATAAATAAATATAATATAATAAAACTAGTATATTTTGTGTTATGCTGAATTATCATTAGTTATAGGCAACATTTAACTCTTGTGTTGAATAAATAGGAAATAAGTTGTTTTGAAAACAAGTTGGCCTTCTATGTTTAATTTAAAGTCTTTCGCTTTCTATTTGTTTAAAATGTTCTTATATGATCTTTCGCATATTTGATTATCTCAGCATCTTCGTTTTAATAATCACATTTAAATTTTCATTAATTCCAAATACAAACATCTCTGATATTTCATGCCTTCATGCAGAGGTTTTCAATTTTATTATAAAATTATTATTATTAGAACAGTCAAGTACTATGATTAAGATTACTGTGATTAGGCCTATTATTGAAGCGTTAATTAATTGTTTTGTCTTTAATTTTGAGAGAGCTTTAGGTAGAAGTCACAAATAAAATGTTAGTTTCTGTGATTTGGATTGCATTTCACACATAACATTTCCTTGGAAATTCGTTTGCTATTCAAGTGTAGTCCTATAGTTTGTTCTCCTTGGCCACTGACTGTGAAAGAAAAGAAACCCGATCTGCCTGTGAAAATGCCTCTGACTCATGCTTTACTGTGTAACTTCTGTGTCACAGAGCTGGATTCCAAAGATGGTTAAAAAGAGAGTGTGCACCACCTTTGTGTACGACGCATCCAGGTACAACAGCCATTTTCCATTTTTGCTTGCATTCACATTTACTGTATGCAGAAAACTATTCAGTCCTTTCATACTCTGTCATTTAAAACAGATGTTCAGCCGTTAAGTCTCTGATTTGGCAATGTAGGGTTGGTCAACAAACATGCCATTTTTTTTGAATGAAGGTGAACTCCTAGTCATTTGTCAACCCAGTATAATTCCCCTGATCTTTTCCCCTTTATGACAAACTATTGGTATATTTAATAGGCTTAAGTCACAATAGGGTTTGGGCAGGTACTGTTTTAATATATTTTATTTATTTAAGTGATGATGTATACATTGTGACATTTAGTTTAATTTCAGCTATTAACATCTTTAGAAATATTTATCTTTTACCCTGCGTGACGTCAATAAAAGAGATTGATTTCTTTTCTCTCTTTGTCTTCGAGTTTCAAGAATGATGGCTTGAATAGTAAGTATATGAGAATTCAGAACCCACTGAAAACTGTTTTGACAGTTTTTTCTCTCTCTCTGTGGCAGTAATGGTGCTTTGTGCCAGTGTGGTGGATCACGGGAACTTCACACATCCATAACGGCAGATGATCATGTAGTCAGTCAATGGGACAGTGCGGAGCACACCACTGAATACCCCACTGATGCCTTTGGACAGCTGGAGTTTGCTGGAGCCGGACGCAGAAACAGTCCTGTGGGTATCTTGCTTTCTTTTACACCTGCATCACAATTACTTTAAACTCAGAAGACAAACTCCCATCTCACAATGCAACTATGGTTAACTGATAGTACTCTTTAGTGAGGTTCTAATCATTAACATTAGTTAATGCATTTCTCACATTAGCAATACTTCAGCAAAATTCAGAAATTCTAAATCCATTGTGAAATCTGTGTGGGGAATTTTTTTCTTCTTATTAAACAGTCACGATCGCCCAGATTCCTTTTGAAATGACTGGATTTTGCTTGTGAAAATTCGCTTAACAACAGTAAATGTGACCTTAACAGTGAACAGTAGTTTTACAGCATTTATGGTTTATTAATTTCTACATTAATTAACACTGAACAAAAGTATATTACTATAAATTAAACTGAAATGCTTTCATTGTTATGATGGTGAAAGCATTAACTAATTTAACACATTTATTTTAATCTCATTGAAAGTGTTACCAATTCCTTTTCTTAAAGGGGTACTTCATCGCTGGAAAGATGAATGTGTATTTAAATTGGGTCATTTATGTAGTAGAAATGTGAAATTATTTTAGAAGTTGGTGCCTCCTAGACTGAGAAAAGCCAGAAAATGTATTTTTGGCTCATATGAGTGAAAGACAACAACTCCCTGAATGCACTTGCTTCGCTGCCCTACGAGGCCACTCCCAAGCCACGCCTACCGGTTACATCACTTGCCCGCTGCACCATTTTTATAGTAATAAAATAATTTAGTTCAGTTAGAGAACAGACACTACAATTAAAAACTGAATGTGTCTGCTCAATACAGAATGAGCCGAACGAGAGTCGCAGCACAAACGCAGCGGGAGTCAGATTTCATTCATCACAAGAGCAAGGAGCTGACATACAAGATGATCGTGGAAGATTTGGTTTCAAAGCGAAATGTAAAAGCGCCTATCACAGTGCGTGTCCAGTCTGGCGAGTTTTCAGTTCATGCCTATGGAAGCTTAACTTTCATAGGAATTCATTGAGAACACTCGCTTTGCTCCGCACTGCTCCGTTATGAATGCCCGAGCGGCCGTGTGCATTTACATTCTGTGAGTGAGATCCCACCCCCTATGGGCAGGTTGAAAACATGCGGAACTAATTCCTACTACTGGCTGTACTCTCTAGCCTCTGGCCAAAAATAATATTTGCGTCAATATTTGCAAGCTATAATAAATATTTGACAATATTTGCATTATCGGAGGCTTTTTTCCAGGCATTTGGCAGAGGCTTTTATCCGAAGCGACTTACACTGCATTCAAGGTTGCTTTCCCTGGGAATCAAACCCATGACCTTGGCTCTTATTGTTTGAGCTACAGGAAAGCTCTCGTCTCAAGGGGATATGAGGGAGGGAAGCATAGTCATTCGAATATACTACCGGATTTCTACAAAAATATTGTTGGTTTAACTTAAAGTAAGTAACTTGGTTGCCTTAAAATGTTGAGTTCATTGAAATAAAAAAATTAGTTAATACAATGAAGGAAATGGGTTTAATAAATAGAAACTCAAAATATTATTGTATCTAAACCACATAATATATATATATATATATATATATATTTGTGATAAATCAATTTGGCATGTTTCACTGCTTTTAATACTATTTGAATAAAGGGTGATGTCAATTCTCAAAAATGTTCATTGTATTAACTCAAATTTTTAATTTCAATGAACTCAGAATTTTAAGGCAACCAGGTAACTTACTTTTTAAATATTTTTTACAGTGTACTGATACAAAGCTTAATGCTAATCGCTGAAGTAACCCTTTAAGAATGCACATTTTTGGGGCAAATTCAGTAAATAGTTGCTAAAAAGTTTAAGAAAATTTGCTAATATTTATTTGAAATATTACTAAATATAAATTGAATTGGATACACATTTATTTAACAGAGACAGAGCACATTAATACACCTTACTGTAAATGGGCTGTAAAAGGCTATTATAAAATAGAAAATCAAAATTACAAAAATGATTAAGATCATGTAACAAATGTGCATGTTGAACACTCTGTACTTCTATTATGTTGCTACCCTGACTAAGGTCTATTTTAATTTCCCATAAAAGAATGATTACTGAGCAATTAGGGAAGAACAATGAAAACATTTAATATGACTCCAGGCTCTGTGGGGTAGGTTAAAGGGAAGTTTATAATCACAAAAGATTCAACAAAAACACCCTGGATTACAAAAGTATTTTGAGAGTTGGCACCATTTAATATAATTAAGCTTATTTAATATAAGCTTTTTGCAGATGTGTTGCCTCAAGCAGATCCATTGTTCAGCTTTTCACTTTTGGCACAAATCTCTTACTACTTACAGTGACAAGATAAATATCATGCACGTTTGTGCATGTGGGGAACATGTCTGAATGTCACGCTTGTCTGGATGCCTTTGTACCTTAGTTTGGGCTGAATAACATCACACACAGAAACGTCCAAGACTGCTGTGCTTTTCTGCTGTGCATTAATATGTCATTCATCTTGTATCCCAAGTTCCTGCGTCTGTCACATGACACACCACCTGACAACGTGTACCTGCTGATGACGTCACAGTGGGGTTTACCGGTACCCAATTTGGTGGTGTCTGTGGTGGGGGGAGAAGAGAAGGAGCAGGTGAAGGCCTGGGTACGAGAAGTGATCAGACAGGGGCTTGTCCGGGCTGCACAGAGCACAGGTAACCTCTCCTGCTTGTGTATGTTTATAATGTAGTTATGCAATATTATGTGCTTGAAAAATTTATACTCACTTTTCTAATGAATCACATGTGGACTGTTAACCCTGCCTTCACCCTCCTCCCTTCGACCTGAGTTTATATTGTATACTAAAGCTAAAACTAAGATAAAAACTGTTGTACATTTTTATACTTTTTTTATTTTATTTATTTTTGTACCTTTTCTTGAACTGAAATTAAAATAAAATAAAATAATTTAGTGGTTGAAAACTAACTTAAATGAATAATTAATAAACATTAAAAGATAGTTTTTGTAATTAATTAAGCACTTATCACATGGCAGAATAATGTTGATACATTTTTATTATTTGTTTTTCTGACATCCCCAGCAGTCTTTACTCACATAATATATTTCTCATACTGACAACCTTTTAATTAAATATTGCAATATTTATTGAAATAATTTGAAGACCACAGACTTTTTATCTACAGTTAAGATTTTAGGCAGAATATTTTAAAGGAAGGATAGGCAATTTCAGAGGCTAGAAATAGCAAGCTAGCTTTGAAAGCATAAGATCCCAACCTCCCTTCAGAGTGTCTCCAAAGCCACACCTCCTTCAAAACACATGAACGCACACAGCGGAGTCTGCAAACTTTACAATATAGATTGTTTCAAAGCAGCTTTACAGTGATAATAGGAAATGAATGGAAGAGAGATTGTTTTGTCTGTACATCAGCTCTAGGAATAAGTTATTGTCCAGCTAAGTAAATATTTGATGCTTTATGTGTTTAGTCTATAGGCAAGCATGTTTGAATATGTACAGTCATGGTCAGAATTATTGGCCCCCCTGGTAAATATAATCAAAGATGGCTGTAAAAATAAATCTGCATTGTTTATCGTTTTGATCGATCATTCAAAAAATTTGCAAAAATCTAACCTTTCATTGAAGTAAAAGAATAGAAAGTCGGGGAAAATCACATGAAATAAATGTTTTCTCCAAAACATATTGGCCACAATTATTGGTACCCTAGAATTGTTTATGAGTAAAATTATCGGTACTCTAGAATTGTTTATAGGTAAAATATATCTGAAGTATATTCCCATTAATATTCCATTTTTTTAGCACACCGTGGTGACTAGAAACATGAAACTGTCCATCCATGACTTCTTGTTTCACAACAAATATAAATATGAGGAAACACAAAGGCCAAATTCCCTCAATCATTCATCACAATGAGTAAAACCACAGAATATAGTTTTGATGTGCAGCAAGAGCTTGTTGCACTTCACAAAACAGAAAGTGGCTGTAGGAAAATAGCTAAAGCATTGAAAATCCCCATTTCCACCATCAGGGCAACAATTAAGAAGGCCCAATCAACTAAAGATGTTAGAAATCCGCCTGGAAGAGGACGTGTGTCTATATTGTCCTAATGCACGGCGAGGAGGAGAGTTTGAGTGGACAAACACTCTCCAAGTATTACAGATGGAGAATCACAGAGATTAGTTGAGTCTTGGGGTCAGAAAGCCTAATAAAAAAAAAATCAAACAACCTCTACATCACCACATGTTGTTTGGGAGGGTTTCAAGAAAAATCCTTCTTGCTCATCCAGAAACAAACTCCAGCATATTCGGCTGTCAGACGCGACTGGAACTTCAAAAGGGACCGGTTTCTATGGTCAGATGAAACTATAAAAAGAGCTTTTTGGCAGCAAACCCACCAGATGGGTTTGGTGCAAACAGGGATAAAAAGCACCCCATGTCCACGGTTAAAAATACAGCTTGATCTTTAATGTTGTGGGCCTTTTTTTGCTGGAGGTCCTGGACATCTTGTTCAGATACATGGTATCATGGATTCTAGCAAATACCAACAGATAAAAAATCTGACGCCCTCTACTAGAAATCTTATAATGGGCCGTGATTGGATCTTCCATCAGGACAACGATCCAAAACACACATCAAAATCAACACACAAATGTGTCACTGAGCACAAAATGAAGCTTCTGCCATGACCATCCCAGTTCCCTGACATGAACCATATAGAAAATGAGTGGGGTGAACTGAAGAGAAGAAGCACCAACATGGAGCTGTGAATCTAAAAAGATCTGGAGAGATTCTGTATGAAGGAATGGTCTATGATCTCTTGTCAGGTGTTCTCCAAACTCATCAGGCATTATAGGAGAAGACTCAGAGCTGTTATCTGCAAAAGGAGGTTGCAAAATGTATTTAATAAAAGGGTGCCAATAATTGTGGCCAACGTGTTTTGGAGAAAAGCATTTATTTCATAATGTGATTTATGTATTTTGTGTATTTAAAAGTTTCAACTCAGGTATGGTGCAGGTATGGTTCTGAGTAATGTTTGGCTACATCTGTCTCACAGAGTAGATTAGGACAGGTAGCTTTACTGAAATGTGTTCTGGAAAATAACTGTTATTAACCATGAACCCAGTAATTAGTCTTAAGGTCAGTGATAGACTGGCCAAACTAGTATTACTCAACACTGGAATTCCTCCTGTGCGTGATTGTAGTGATGCTTGGCAGATAAGATTTTTTTATGTATACGATAAGCCTAGCATCCAGAAGTCAATGACTGATCAGTGATTGTGTTTGTGACTTTGATGTATTTTTGTGTAATTGAATTAAGCTGCTGAGTAATTTAGTAATTTAGGTTATAGTAACATTTCCTGTGTTTTCTTTTTCTTTTTCCAGGGGCTTGGATCATGACGTCAGGTCTGAGGGAGGGTGTTGGCCGTTGTGTAGGTGAGGCCGTAAGGGATCATTGTGCAACAGTTTCATCTCTTTCCCAGGCCAAAGTTATTGCAGTTGGTGTTGCGCCCTGGGGCTTGATTCACCAACGTCAGCAACTGATAAACCCACAGGTACTAAGAGTTCATTCTGCTCCATTATAAACACTTCACATGAAAGCAACACTTAAAATATATAGGATGTGTGAGCCACAAAGATAATTATTTTTGTATTTTTATATATATATATATATATATATATATATAGTAATATTGAATTTATAGTACACTGTAGTTACACTTAGTGTAACATGTCCATAGTTAATGTGATTAATAGAGATAGACCCTGATTTGGCTAAACTGATTAGACCAAAACTGATTTAAGTAATATTTTTACAGATCTTTACAGTTCACAATTAAATTAATTTACATTTACATTATTACATTTACATTACATTATTTAATTCAATGAAATTAAAAATAATTGTAAAAATAATAATAATTTAATTGAATTTAATATTTAACTGGTATCATATATCATATGTTATATTATTATTTTAAAATATTTACTATAAAACAATAAATAATAATTGATTTTGGATATTGTTAATTGGAACACAAATAATTTTTTTTTGCAATTATTTTTATTGTATGTACATTTCTAACACTATACTTTGTATAATATTACCTTTGCATCAAATTACAAAATGGTTAACGCTGCTGTGAGGATATTTCTAATAAAGCGGCTGTAGGAGTGACGGTCACTCCTCTTTTGAAAGTTGTGAAAACATTATTGTGGAGATTTTCTTTTGGTATTTGAGCAAATGGGAACGCAAAAAATATATTTAACATATCATTTATCACTATAGAAGTTTACCCAACTATGACGACTTCCACTTCTGAGAAACCCGAAATTTGGAAAGGGTCAAATGGTCATAAAAAAACATTATCAATGAATCTTGTGATTAAAGGGTTAGTTCACCCAAAAATGAAAATTATCCCATGATTTACTCACCCTAAAATCATCCTAAGTGTATATGACATTCTTCTTTCAGACAAATGAAATCAGAGTTATATTAAACATGTCCTGGCTCTTCCCAGCTTTATAATGGCAGTGACTGTTGGGTCATTTTTGAAGTCCATAAAAGTGCATCTATCCATCATATAACTGCTCCACATGGCTCCGGGGGGTTAATAAAGGCCTTATGAAGCGAAGTGGTGTGTTTATGTAAGAAAAATATCCATATTTAAAACTTTATAGACTAAAATAATTAACTGACTATCCCTTTAACTCCACCTGTGGTTACTCTACTAGGACATTTGTTTGAACGTCAGGGTAACTGATTTGTAAATGACATTGGGGCAAATTCACCCATTTTCAACCCGCTTTGTATTGTTACAATGACGGTAGTATATGCAAATGTTTACTCGTTCTCCGTGTTATTCCATGGACTGAGAATTTCATGTTTATTTGTCAGCAACTTTTGACAGCTTCAGGACTTTCGTGAAAACCACAGATTATACATTTTTGTTTCCCCACCTACGGACAATCGGATCGACAGAAGGTTATGAACAGAACAATTATTGTAAGGATAGGTTTATCACTCAAAATTGTATTGTACTTTGTCTACTCTTTAAACAGCATTACGGTAAAAATTAAACACTTTCTTACCTGTATGCGACAGTGTTTGGCTTCGGTGGTTGGGCAGAATGGCAGTTTTCTTTCAGGTTTTCCCGTTTGGCTTAAAATACTGTTCATAGTCATCCAGTTTGAAATTCTGATTACAAACACAGAGGTTTTTCAGATTTTCTGTCGCAGTGTTCTCTCCATATTTAAGATTTAAGACTTTAGTCACTTCCTACAATGCGCTGGATCCTCCTACGAAAGTAACTAATTCCCGCTAAACATTTACTCTTTGAGTATTTGCACCTGGGAACAATAAAGTTGACACCAATATGACTAAAAGTTTGCTAAGAAGTATTTACTACTGAAGCAAGGCAGGCAGTATTTAACTGTTCATAGCATGTCCAGAGCAGCCTAGTGGGTGTGGCCTTGGAGGGCAAGTTTTCCTACCTATTTGGCAAAAGGGACGATGTCAGGGACGATGTTCTCTTTTTTTCTCTAGTCATTCAGGTATCACTGAACACATTTTTTTAAGGTTTTCTACTGTATAGGCAGCCAACTTTTAATGAAAGCCCATTATGCCAGCGAAGTACTCCTTTAAATGTAGTTGAAAAAATGGCTCAGTTATGTCTAGTACAATTTTGTTAGTCCATATGATTTGATATATTGCAAAATATTAAGTGAAATGCAGACATTTTCATGCAGACACCTGAATAGTGTTTTGAACTTTTATAGGACTTTGCCTAGGCTACTCTGTAAAAATGTACTGTTGCTTATTCTTTACAAGGGTAGCTTCCCGGCTCGGTACTATGTGCGCAACATGCCCCATGAATCCAGTTGCCTGGACAACAACCACCAGGCCTTCCTCCTAGTGGATGATGGGAGTGTAGGCCACAGAGGAAGTGAGACAACGTTCAGAGCCAGCCTGGAGGACTTCATCTCCCATCAGCGCACTGGCATCTGGGGTAAGAGAGAGAAGCACTAATAATACACGTCTTCTTGACCACAACAGCAAATTCCCAAATCGTTAGTTAGTTAGTTAGTTTATTTTCCTTCCAGATTTTCACCGAATAGAACTTCATCTTTGACACTAGCATAAAAATACAAACATTTAACATCTATATATCCACATATACACAAACACAAATATGAACATGTAAAATAAAATAATACAATACATAATAATATAACACCTTAGTTAAGGATTTGGTTTAAAACAGTCATTGTCAATGGAACAAATGTTCTTTTATATATATCCTTTATATTTATATATTTTATTTAAGCCAAGTGTATACTCAGTCTGCGCCCCAAAGGGAGGGCATTAAAGGAGCGGTGGAGATGAGTCTGGATCATCAGGAACTAAGATGGGAAGCACAGGCACATCCCTGAGGAACTAAGCACTTCCTTTTATCAAATAAAATAAATAACAGAGAAGTAAACACAGAGTGAAGGAAGGAAAGAGGAAGCTAAACATGTGCTGTTATGAAAAACATAAACATAAACGTGTGCAGAAGCTCTGCACTATGATGGCTGTGCAGTTACACTGCGTTTTAAACAAAAGGCTTCAATATTTTCAGAGAAAATTTGTTTTCCTCTAGCGTCTAGCTATGCAACACTCATTCCTGTTATTCTCAGGGAACTGAGGTTATGTCAGTCAAGTCACCTTTATTTATATAGCGCTTTTAACAAGTCCAATTGTTTCAAAGCAGCTTCACATTGTTAACAGGAAAATAATGCAACAGAATTTGTACAGCCGTTCTGGTGAAACAGTGATGTTATCCAGCTAATTTCAAGTATCATATAGTGTCAATACAAGCAGATCGGTAAAATAGATGAAATTTAGGTGTCCCCAATTGTGCAAGCCAAAAGCCAGAGGCAACGGTGGCAAGGAACCAAAACCTTGGGAGAAACCAGGCTCAGTCGGGGTGCCAGTTCTCCTCTGGCCGACGAACAAACAGTGTATGATTATAATTCTGGCAACATTGCAGGTCTTAAGTCATATTAGGTAAATAGATATATTCGTAAGATTAGTTGAAAGATTGGAGTCGTCACGCCGGAGACGGGCTTATTGAGGATGTCGTGTCGATGCGGCATTTATGGGGGGGAGTTTATTTGACACGCTCTCTGCAGACATTTCAGGGATGCGTTGGTCATGTCCAGGTGCAGGTCCACCATCTGATCTGGATCCGGCCCGGATCCGCCTGACTGCAGTAAACCTCGGGATAAACAGAGAGACTAACATTAGCGTAGATGCCATTCTTATTATGATGTAACGAGTACATCAGGTGTTATGGGAAGTGTTCCCGGTTCCGGCTGACCTAGTTAATGCAGCCTAACAATCATTTACTGATTTGAATAATAGAAATTGATAATGTTTTATGTGTAGTAAAGAGATGCGTTTTTAGTCTAGATTTAAACTGACAGAGTGTGTCTGCTTCCCGAACAATGCTAGGAAGACTGTTCCAGAGTTTCAAGATTCAAGATTCAAGAGTTTTATTTGTCACATACACAGTTATATACAGAATATACAACCGGCAGTGAAATGTAAACAGGTCCGCTCCATGGACAGTGCAAATTCACAGTTAAAAACACAAGGAGGAAATTATAATAGAAATATATATATATATATATATATATATATATATATATATATATATATATATATATATATATATATATATATATATATATATATATATATATATATATATATATATATATATATGTATGTATGTAGAATTATAAATAAATCAAGTAGAAAAAATAAAAATAAAGAAGTGGAATAAAATAAGTGAAATAAACTGTGCAGTGAGTAAACTGTAGACTTATAAATATGTGGTTAACAGAAATGTACAAAGTATAATGTGCAAACAGCTTTATAACAGGTTGTTACACAGTAACAACGAGAACAGAAAGTGCAGTGCAATGTCAGTGTATCGATGTTTATCCTGAAGTGAAGTCACATGATGTTAAGTGACTGAGTTCAGGAGTCTGATGGCCTGGGGGAAGAGGCTCCTCCTGAGTCTCTCAGTTTTGGCCATCAGGCTTCGGAAGCGCTAACCAGATGGCAGCAGGGTTTGCAGGGTGATTAGAGTCCTTGATGATTTTAGTAGCTCTACCTTTGCAGCATTTGGTGTAGACGTCCTGCAGAGACGGGAGAGCTGACCCTGAGATACGCTTGGATAAGCGCACGACTCTTTGCAGGGCTTTTGTAGCGAATATCTAGCCCCAGGGGAGATGGTGCGGGATTTATGCATGCGTTTAATCGTGTTACGATCAAACATGCACAGATCCGCACAGAGGGGAATTTTGATATTAACAATTGATTAAAACGGATTAAAACAATTATTAATATCTAGGGCTTAATTCAACTTTTAGAAATTTCTTTAATTCTAGAATTGAGTTCAAAGGACGGATAATTGTCCACCAAATATCTATCTTTTAATAACTCTTAAACACGTTTCTCTGGCCAGGAGAAGTATCTTTCTTTGAATTTGTAACAGGGTCGGTTCACCGTAAAAGTGACCTATGTATGAGCAAACTCAAGCACAATCACGTGTGAATATATATGTTTTAATAAAATCAACAAACAATAAACAAACATACACAAATTAACTGAAAGCAGGAAAGAGAGAGAGAGAGAGAGAGAGAGAGAGAGAGAGAGAGAGAGAGAGAGAGAGAGAGAGAGGCAACGGTGATACTATCGACACAACCTACGAGCACAAGCAAGGAATCAGTCCAGCTTATTGGTATAAGCTCAAAACTTTATAACGACAGCTTAAGGGATACTTGCATATGTTTCCTTGGTTGTGAGCTTGTGCATTTAGGGGAATTCTGCGATCCGGTCCGTGTTTCGATCTTGCCGGGTGGTTCCTTGGAGTCCGCGGGAAATTCAACTTTGGTTCCTTTGTGTGATGAGGTCCGTTGGAGGATGGCGAAGAGGAAGAGGAGAGAAGAGAAGAGAGAGGAGAGAGAGAGACAAGAGTCTGTGGCCCGTCTTAAAGGGCCGCGACGGGGCACGTCTCTTTTGTCGGAACAGCCAATCAGAGCGAAGGAACTCAGAAGCGGGAAATCTCCCTTTGTCTTGGGCCTCGCCTCATTAACATGTTTTATGGCTCTCTTAGATAACCCCCAAGTCTGCCTTTGGTACGCAGACTTTGGGGTTTTGGCATGAAAGAAAGAGTCTGATGCATCATAGTACCCCACAACCCACCTAGCTGGCCTACAAATTGCGAGACAAAGATTTCGAGACCAAGCATGGGGGAGTTTAACTTAAAAGTTAAAGGAACGGCGAGGATTGACGTCATTCTTCCTTAAGCATTCACTGGCTATAAGTTTCTAACGTATCAAACACATCTAAAATGGTTATAACAAAAGCATGCATACATACAGGGAACAGTACACTTAAAATGAAGAATAACTAAGTTAAAAGTCATATAATCTGTTCGGATGTCCTTTGGTATGTGTGGGGGGGGGAGGGCTGTTGCTTGAGGTACCTGTGGGCTGCAGAGGCCTGGCTTGTGTCCTTTTAGCACCATTAACCTGTCGGTCTGTAGACTTCACGGCACCGGTCTTGCTTGAGTCATTATAAATAATCAAAGTATTGGTCCGTTGATCATTTATGAGCACCGTCCATACGCTACACTTTGCAGTCATGACTGGTGCTGTTCCCATACCACGCTGTGATGCACTAAGTTAATACACTTTCTATCACCCCTAAATAGAAAGTTTTCAGGATAGCTGGTGAAACCCTGAATTTCCTCAGCTGGCGCAGGTGGTACAGTCTTTGCCTGGCTTTTTTCACCTGAACAATTTTCACTTGTGTCTGAATGTGTGCAGTCCAGGTCAGGTCCTCGGAGATGTTTACACAAAGGAAATTTATACAATGTTTAATAGGGAGCCAGTGCAGTGTTGACAGAACCGGGCTAATATGGTCATACTTCCTGGTTCTAGTAAGAGCTCGAGCTTTATTAAGCGAGCAGGGCAACCACCCAGTAAAGCATTACAATAATCTAGCCTTGAGGTCATGAACGCATGAATTAACTGTTCAGCATTTTGCATTGAAAGGATGTGCCGTAATTTAGATATATTTTTAAGATGGTAGAATGCAGTTTTACAGATGTTTGAAACGTGGCTTTCAAATGAAAGATTGGTATCAAAGAGCACACCCAGGTTCCTAACTGACGACGAGGACTTGACAGAGCAGCCATCGAGTGTTATACAGTATTCTAGGTTACTACTTGCAGAGTTTTTTTGTCCAATAATTAAAAATTAATTTTTTTCTGAATTAAGTTGCAGGAAATTACTAGACATCCAATGTTTTATATCAGCTATGCATTCCGTTAATCTTGTAAGTTTCGTCAGAGCGTGAAGAAATATAGAGCTGAGTATCGTCAGCATAACAATGAAAACTAACGCCATGCTTCCTAATGATATCTCCCAGTGGTAGCATGTACAGGGTGAAGAGCAACGGTCCTAGCGCTGAGCCTTGCGGTACTCCATACTGAACTTGTGATCGGTGTGACATCTCTTCATTTAATGCTACATACTGATCTGACGGCCAGATAAGTATGATTTAAACCATGCCAATGCAGTTCCACTAATGCCAACATAATTTGTCTATTCAAAAGAATGTTGTGGTCGATAGTATCGAATGCAGCGCTACGATCGAGTAACACTAATAGAGAGATACAACCACGATCGGATGATAAGAGTAAATCATTTGTAACTCTGATGAGAGCAGTCTCAGTACTATGATACGGTCTAAATCCTGACTGGAAATCCTCACAGATACCATTTCTTTCTAAAAAGGAACATAATTGTGAAGACACTGCCTTTTCCAGCATTTTTGACAGAAAGGGTAGATTTGAGATCGGCCTGTAATTGACTAATTCTGTAGGATCAAGTTGAGGTTTTTTAATAAGTGGTTTGATAATAGCCAACTTAAAAGTTTTCGGTACATATCCTAATGACAAAGATGAGTTAATGATATTAAGAAGAGGATTTATGACCTCTGGTTGCATCTCTTTTAGTAGCCTAGTCAGTATAGGTCGAGCATACATGTTGTTGATTTAGATGATTTAACGAGTTTAGCCAATTCTTCCTCTCCTATAGCAGTGAATGAAAGTAATTTTTTCTCAGTGACACTACAATGCTCTGTCTGATGTGATACTGTAGTAGACGGCTGCATGGTTATAATTTTCTTCCTAATATTGTCAATCTTACACATAAAGAAGTTCATAAAGTCATTACTGCTGTGCTGTTTACAACCATCAGAAGTTGAAGCTTTATTTTTGGTTAACTTAGTCACTGTATCAAATAAATACCAAGGGTTGTGTTTGTTTTCTTCTAAGAGAGTTGAGAAATAAGCAGATCTAGCAGTTTTTATGGCCTT
The DNA here is from genome assembly GCA_018749465.1 of Paracanthobrama guichenoti. Classification (NCBI taxonomy): domain Eukaryota; kingdom Metazoa; phylum Chordata; class Actinopteri; order Cypriniformes; family Gobionidae; genus Paracanthobrama; species Paracanthobrama guichenoti. Next base: position 6,669,517 of record CM031945.1, read on the forward strand.
TCTGTATGCGATCATGCTCTCTTTCCACGAATTACGAAAAACCTCTAGTTTTGTTTTCTTCCAGCTGCACTACATTTTTCTGGCTGGTTTTAAGGGCCCGAGTGTGCTTGTTGTACCATGGCGTTGGACTATTTTCTTTAATCTTCTTTAAGCGCCAGGGAGCAACTGTGTCTAAAGTGCTGGAAAAAAGAGAGTCAATAGTTTCTGTTGCAAAATCGAGTTTCTCTAGGCTATCTGGGATGCTGAGGAGATGAAATTGATGAGGAAGATTATTTACAAAGCAATCTTTAGTGGTGGCAGTGATAGTTCTGCCATATTTGAAGCGAGGGGATGGCTTTGCAGCCTTAGCTAAATTAAGTATACATGATACTAGGTAATGATCTGAGATGTCGTCGCTCTGCTGCAGAATTTCAGTGGTATCAACATTTATTCCATGTGACAATATTAGGTCTAGAGTATGATTAAGGCGATGAGTGGGTCCTGACACGTGTTGGTTTACTCCAATAGAGTTTAGAATGTCTCTAAATGCTAATCCCAATGCCTCTTTTTTATTATATACATGGATATTAAAATCACCAACAATTAGTACTTTATCTGCAGCCAGTACTAACTCTGATAGAAAGTCAGCAAATTCTTTGATAAAGTCTATATTGTGCCCTGGTGGCCTGTATACAGTAGCCAGCACAAATGTCAAACGGGATTTATCAATTACACTACATAACGCTACATAAAGCACCAAAACTTCAAAATAATTATATTTGAAACTAGACTTCTGAGTAATACTGAAGATATTAATATAAATTACAGCAACCCCTCCCCCTTTACCTTTCACATGCGGCTCGTGTTTATAACAATAATCTTGTGGGGTGGACTCATTTAAAGTAATGTAGGCGTCAGGTTTTAGCCAGGTTTCTGTCAAACACAGCACATCTAGATTATTATCTGTAATCATATCATTAACAATAAGCGCTTTTGGGGAAAGGGATCAAATATTCAGCAACCTGAGCTTTATCATTTGATTATCTGTATTATATCTGTTGTTTATTTGTTGGACATCAATTAAGTTTTTACTGTTGAATGGTCTTGCTGGTTTTTTGTATTTACTAATTCGGGGAACAGACACAGTCTCTATGTGATAATATCTAGGTGAAAGAGTCTCTATGTGTTGGGATTTATCTGACTTCTGTAACGGGAGACAGCTAGCAGACGGTTGGGTAAGCAAGTCCATCTGCTTCCTGACCTGGGCCCCAGTTAGTCAAGGTTTAGCTCTAAGACTATATGCCAAATTACTAGAGAGAAGAGCAGCACCACTCCAAGAAGGATGGATGCCGTCCCTCTTCAACAGGTCAGGTCTGCCCCAAAAGCTTTTCCAATTGTCTATGAACCCTATGTTATTTTGCGGACACCACTTAGACAACCAGCCATTGAGTGATGATAGTCTGCTAAGTATCTCATCACTCCTTTTAACAGGGAGCGGACCAGAACAAAAAACTGCATCTGCCATCGCACTTGCAAGTCCACACACCTCTTTAATGTTAATTTTGGTGATCTCCGACTGGCGAAGTCGAACATCGTTAGTGCCGACGTGAATAATAATCTTAGAGAATTTATGATTAGCTTTAGCCAGCACTTTTAAATTTGCTTTGATGTCAGGCGCTCTGGCTCCAGGTAAACATGTGACTATGGTGGCTGGTGTCTCTATTTTCACGTTCCGTGTAATAGAATCACCAATAACTAGAGCACTTTCAACAGGATTCTCAGTGGGTGCGTCACTGAGTGGGGAAAACCTGTTTGATGTTCTAATCGGAACGAGAGAGTGGTTTTTTGATCCACGACTATGCCACCTCACCGTTACCCAACTGCCCTGTTGCATGGGCTCTACAGCCGGAACCGAACAATGTACCTCGTTCACTAAGCTAGTCGCATCCAAAGCAGTGTCTAAAGCTGTTACATTCTCACTACTCTCAAATAAAGTCTGGATGCGTGTCTCTAATTCTGAAATCTTCTCTGTCAGCCTGACTATCTCCTTACATTTATCACATGTGAAACCCTGCTCGCCAACGGAGACAGATACACTAAACATGAAACATGCGGTGCAAGTGACAATGACTGGAGAAGAAGACATGGCTTACCATATTTGTTGATTAATCCTACTTACCAAAGTTGTTTGATGGAGTCTATTTACTAATCCAACTCACCACAGTTGTTTAATGAACTCAGAAAACAGGAAACCCGGGTGCAGAGATGGCAAGCTAACAGGCTAGCGAAAAGCTAACATGTGATAGTGATTTAGATTAAAAGCTAGTGATGTCAGATTTAATGTGGTAGGCAGTGTTAGACAATATATGAAGATGAGTAAATTATAATTAGCAGTTTAAACAACAGAGAATTATATCAAATAAAAATCCCAAAAGAGCAGAGCAGAGCACGTGAACACAGCATCAACAGCAAACAGGGTAGACAGAAGCAATCGAAGACAGGAGCAATCAATCAGACCAGGAGCAATCAATCAATTAGTAAGTAGTAAGCAATTAGTCAGTTTTGTTTTGATTTAATTAATTATTAGTAAAAACATGCTGTATTTCCATTGTATTAACAAATCTATCTTCTTTACCAGGAAGTGGGAGTATTGAGATTCCTGTTTTGTGTGTGCTGATCGGAGGAAATGCTACAATGCTTGAGGTCATAATACAAATTTATTTGATTAATTTAATATTAATATTAATTCATTAATTTATTGTATTATTTCAAGAAATCTAAAATGGTAATTAAAAATTTATTTGAACTGTATTTAAATGTATTTATATATTAAAAACATTTAAAATTTAATAATCTCTTTGCCACTGCAGAGAGTGGATTTATCTCTGAAAAACACTACTCCATGGTTGGTGCTGGCAGGGTCCGGTTCAGCAGCAGACCTGATAGCAGGAATACTGAGGGACCTCAGCACACCTCTCAGTCCACCTGGGAGTCCCACTTTGCCAACTGCTGACGAGGAAAGCAGGAAAAGCGCCAGTGTTGAGCTCAGAGACCGAGTGAGAGAGAGAATTAAGAAACATTTTCCTTCTGAGACAGACCTGGAAAAGCTTGTGGATCAGGTGAGTGTACAGCAAGAGCCTGGATAGAGAGTGATATTTCCTTTACCTTTAGTTACTTTTTTCTTTTTCAAACAGGGACTCAGTATCTATCACAACAGAGATCTGATCACTGTTTTCCATGGAGACAAGGAAGGACCAGATGACTTTGACACAATCATCCTTAAAGCTCTTGTAAGAGGTGAGATTAAATCACCTGCTTTGAGAATTCGACACATTTACAGCACCTTCATGTGGGCTTATGTGTGTGTGTCTATGTGTTCAGCTGCTAAACGGGATTCTAATGATGCTAGCGAGTACACTGAAGAGCTGAAGCTGGCGGTGGCCTGGAACAGGGTGGATATAGCCAAGAGTGAACTCTTCAATGGTGACGTCCAGTGGAGGGTAGGATTACAGTGTACAATTACTGACCAGGACTGTTAGTTGAACTGTGTTTTAACATTACAACTTCTATTGCTTAATCTCTCTCTCAGTATGAAGACCTGGAGGAATCAATGACTGATGCGCTGGTGAATGACAAGCCCCATTTTGTGCGTTTGTTTGTGGAAAACGGTTTGAACATTCTGGACTATTTGACGTACCATCGTTTAGAGGGCCTTTACAGCTCACTGTCGGGCTGTGATCTGGTATCCTCATTCCTCCAGAGAAGGCTGCATGAGCGAGTGGGCTTAGCAGCCTCTCAGACCCGATTAACTTTCCTACCTGATGAGAATTCCTCTTTCAAGAGCCACGCAACAACCCTCACCACACCATCTGCTGCTCGAGACCTCACGCTATATGAGGTAAAACGACAGATGTTAACCTGAAACTATACACATATACACACACATATACATTTACACTGCCTGGCCAAAAAAAACCATAAAAAACATAATTTATTTAACAGCATTTATTTTTTGTATTGACAATGCAAGAGTTAAGCACTCAAGTCTCCTCCAGCACATCCCAAAGACTTTCGATGAATTTAAGGTCTGGACTCAGAGGTGCCAATTCATGTGTGAAAATGATCCTTCATGCACCCTCCCAACCATTCTTTCAGTTTGAGCCTGATGAATCTTGACATTGTCATCCTGGAATATGGCAGTGATGTGTCTTCCTACATGGTTGTTTAAGAAATGAAAAGCTACACACTCCATCAATTAGGGCTGGAAGAACTGTTGCCAAACATATAACATGCTAGAAACACAAAAATCACTGCCACAATGATTCAATCATTGACTCTTGAGCATTTGCCATTTTAAATCCAAACAGCATTTTAAATCCCTGATCTGTCTAAGCATGGACTCCACTAGACCCCTGAAGGTGTGCTGTGGTATTTGGCACCAAGATGTTAGCAGCAGATCCTTTAAGTCCTGTAAGTTGCGAGGGGGGGCCTCCATGGATCAGACCACGGATGCGTGACTAGATTGAGATCTGGGGAATTTGGAGGCCAAGTCAACACCTCAAACTCGTTGTGCTCCTCAAACCATTCCTGAACCATTTTTGCTTTGTGGCAGGGCGCATTATCCTGCTGAAAGAGATTTCCCAGCAGAACATTTCCCATCACACTGCCTCCGCCAACTTGCCTTCTTCCTATAGTATATCCTGGTGCCATGTGTTCTCCAGGTAAGCGACTCACACGCACCCGGCCATCCATGTGATGTAAAAGAAAATGTGATTTATCAGACCAGGCCACCTTCTTCCATTGCTCTGTAGTCCAGTTCTGAGGGTCACATGCCCACTGTTGGCGCTTTCGGCAGTGGATATGGGTCAGCATGGACACCCTGACTGGTCTGCGGCTATGCAGCCCCATACGCAACAAACTGCGATGCACTGTGTATTCTGACACATTTCCATCAGAACCAGCATTAACTTCTTGAGTAATCTGAGCTACAGTAGCTTGTCTGTTTGCCATGGGGACCACAAAGGCCAGCCTTCGCTCTCCATGTGCATCAATGAGCCTTGGCCGCCCATGACCCTGTCGCCGGTTCACCACTGTTCCATCCTTGGAGCACTTTTGATAGATACTGACCACTGCAGACCAGGAACACCACACAAGAGCTGCAGTTTTGGAGATGCTCTGACCCAGTTGTCTAGCTGTCACAATTTCGCTCAAATCCTTACACTTGCCCATTTTTCCTGCTTCTAACACATCAACCTTTGAGGACAAAATGTTCACTTGCTGCCTAATATATCCCACCCACTAACAGGTGCCATGGTGAAGAGATAATCAGTGTTATTCACTTCACCTGTCATAATGTTATGCCTGATCGGTGTATATACATTATATATAGTATACACACACTTTATTTTTTAATACTTTTAATATTTTCATTTTGCAAGGATGCATTAAATTGATCAAAACTGATAGTAAAGACATTTAAATGTTACAAATGAATGTTTCTATTATAAATAAATGCCGTTCTTTTCAAATTTTTCCATCTCTTAGGTATCACGGGTGTTATCAGAAATCATGGAAGATGTCTGTCAGCCATTTTACTATGTCCCTCTTGGTCTACATCAGGGAGTTTCCTCAAGGAAAGCAATGAAGGTACCAGCCAGTTTTTTCGAAGGTATTGGGGATTGGTGAAATTATTTGATATATGTATATAGTACACTTTAATACATTATTGATAACAGTGTTGTGATCGAAATTTGTGTTTTCTTTTTTTTAGCATGTGAATAAGTTACTATTAAGTGAGAGTGTGTACCGGCAGCAGCGCTGTATGACTCCCTGGATATCTCTGTTTATTTGGGCCATTCTGCAGAATCGCAGAGAAATGTCCATCTACTTCTGGGAAATGGTATTTTTTTCTTTCTTATCATAGTTATCATATCATGTTCCCTGCATATTATTTCTAACCTCGTAATTAACTGGGTCAGATATTTTGCCATAAAACGTTTGCAAGTAAGTACATAAAAGTTACATATTACAGTTATTCTGGACACTGTACTGACACCTAGTGGTGTAGATTCAGTATCACACAAAGCAGTAAAGCCAAAGTATTAATTTTTTTATGTGATAGTGTCCAGGAGCGTTAACAAGGTATTTGGCTTCTCTTGTGATTTTAATATTTTGGCCTCCATGAGGTGGTCCGCTGCATGAATACCACAGCTTTTATTATTTATTATGACTGGATTGTTTGGTCATGATATTTCACAAGGTCAGTGAGATAACCAAGTCTGTTTTGTTAAAATTGAAATAATTTTTCTCATTCTCTCTCTTAATGTGAGGCGGGGGAGTCGGTGCTAAGTGCTCTTGCTGGGTGTAAGATATTAAGAGAGCTCTCTAAGTTGGAGACAGAGAATGAGACCAAGCTCTCCATGAAGGAACTAGCTCAGACCTTTGAGAATCTGGCACATGGTGGGTGTGAATCGAGATTGCAGATGTTTTTTTCAATGGGCTCCAAAAGTCTGAGATAGCTAGTGGAAATACTAGTGTGTTTTACATTCTATTTTAGGAAATTGCTTTCCACTGTTTTTCTGCTGTTTTTCTATGTAAACATGCACTAAACAGACATGTTTGACCGTTGCACCACACAGCATTCCAAAAATGTGGCACAAAAATGAAAAGACCTTGTGTGTTTTCACACCCTGCACCTCACGTTTTAAATGCAAAAAAAAAAAAAAAAAAAAAGTGCTCTGTGTGAATTGACCTTAAGTGTAGGGTCTAAAATATTTCTTCATTTAATGTTTTTCAGTTTATTTCAAGGTTAAAATACAAAACAAATATCTCATATTTTCAATGTGATCTCAGGCTTTTGTACTCCAGTTTTAAATGAATACTTTACTCAGCAAGGGATACATTCAGTTGATCAAAAGTGACAGGAAAGATGTGTATAATGTTAAAAAAGTATGTAAATAAAATAAACGTTGTTCTTTTGAACTTTCTATTGCTCATAGGATAATTACATTTATTTATTACAGTTTCCACAAAAATATTAAGCAGCACAACAGTTTTCAACATTGATAATAAGAGATGTTTCTAATAGAAAGCAAATCACCATATTAGAATGATTTCTGATTTTTAAATATATTAAAGTAGAAATCTGTAATTGTAAATTGTGATATTTCACAACATAACTATATTTTTAAATAAACAAATGAAGCCTTGATGAGCATAAGAGACATAAGAAAAACATTGACATCTTATCAACCCCAAACATTTGGACTATAGTGTATAACAGATTGTTTTATGTGCTTGTCGGTATTTGAGCAGATCTTCATATTTGTTATGTTGTATTTTCTCATCACTTTAATAATAGATGTGTTCAGTGAGTGTTACCAGAGCAACGAGAGCCGCTCTTTCATGCTCCTCATCAAACAGTCACCTGTATGGGGTGGCGCCACCTGTCTGCAGATGGCCACAGCCGCTGAAGCCCGCCTCTTCTTCAGCCATGACGGAGTTCAGGTGAGCGATTCTTATGCTACTCTGCATCTGTTCTGTTTGTATGTTGAAGTGTACGTTTTGCCTAGGTTTCCTGGTGTCATCGTTCTTCTTCTCATCCATTGCTAGACTTTATTGTCAGAGATTTGGTGGGGGGACATGGACAGCAATACAGACGTGTGGAAACTGGTCCTCTCGTTTTTCCTACCTCCCTTCATCTACACCAAACTCATCTGTTTCAAGTCAGTACCTAATATTTTTGGCTCAAATTGTGGCATGAAAGTTTCATTTTCTTTCTGGTACGGTTTTCAAAGTTTTAATGCCGTTCGATCTCTTAGGGAGCAGGAGATTGACGAAAAGCCAGATGACTTTAATCAGGGTAAAGAATTCGACAGTGCAGATGGAGCCGAGTCGCTGGCTGAAGTCTTAAACACGTAATTCATGGTTTCTTAGTGCTATAAACAGTTTCACTAAATTAGAGATGTTGCGGATAAACTAAACTAATGTGTCCTTCGCAGGGATGAAGATGTGGAGGAATGTAACGCTTTAAAAGGAAACCCAAAAGGTGCGTCTAAATTGCATGGTTACATATCCTGTTAAACTTTCACCTGCTGTTGGATGTTTACACTAATTTTTTTTTTATATATTGCAGCATCAAAGGCTGTCCCTCAAAAACGACCTTTTATATTCCATCGATGGCGGCAGTTCTGGTTTGCACCGGTCACTTCGTTTCTAGGCAATGTGTTGATGTACTTCCTCTTCCTCTTCCTGTTTGCTTATGTCCTATTGGTTGACTTCAAGCCTCCGCCTCCCCATGGACCCGCCCCTTCGGAGCTTGTGTTGTATTTCTGGGTTTTCACTCTGGTCTGTGAAGAAATTCGACAGGTATGAATCTTGATTGTGTTTCGCACAATTTGATGTACTCGTTCAGTCATTGAATCTTGATCTCTCTCAGACTTTTTTTGTAGGATCTACCACTGTATTTCAAAGGATGAAGTTGTACATCCAAGACATCTGGAACAAATGTGACATCACGGCCCTCACACTCTTCATTATTGGGCTTCTCTGCAGGTTAAATTTGTGAAATCTCTTTTGTATATTTTAGTGTGTGTGTGTGGTTGTATTGGTTAGTGCATGTGTGTTTTTGTTACAGGTTGTTTCCGTGGACGTATCATTTTGGCCGTATGGTCCTGTGTGTCGACTATATGGTCTTCACACTCAGACTTATTCATATATTTGCAGTTCACAAACAACTTGGTCCCAAAATCATAATAGTTGGCAAAATGGTGAGGAGTCTTTAATTTTGAACGTGCCCTAAAAAGTACATATAATCCTTCTCAAGATTGTTCATGTACTCCACAGGTGAAAGATGTGTTTTTCTTCCTGTTCTTTCTGGGGGTTTGGCTAATGGCATATGGAGTAGCCAATCAGGCACTGCTGTACTCCTATGACTCTCGTCCTGGTTGGGTAATTCGGCGCGTGTTCTACAGGCCATACATGCACATATATGGACAGATACCATTGGATGAAATTGATGGTATGTCTATGTCTTTGTCTTAATGTTTGTAACTGTGTTTGAGTGTGTTTGTCTTGAATGATTCTTGCTATACAGTTCCATCACCACATATACATTTGAATAGTTTGGGGACATTCTCAGCATCATTACTCCAGTCTTCAGTGTCACATGATCCTTCAGAAATCAATCTAATATGCTGATTTGCTGCTCAAGAAACATTTCTTATTATCAATGTTGAAACCGGAAAAGTTTTAAATAGATTTTAAATAGAAATGTTCTATTTTAAAAAACATATTTCAACTAAAAAATGAAAACTTTTTTTGTATCTCATTTACACAACAACAGCGCTTTGGGGGCCTGAAAATGCAAATGTTTGAAAACGGGTTTCAAAGTGCAAGTTTTTTGAAAACTATACCATTATCGTCTCTGTGTAAACTATAAAAATGCAGTTTTTTGAAAACAGTTATGTCATGCGCATGCATATTACGTGTTCAGTTGCCAGCTACTGGCCTGGCATGCATAATACAGCGTTTTTAATAGTTTTTGTGGATCCGTGTGAACAGTGAACATTGTACATGAAAAATGCAAAGGAAAAACGGTTCTGTTTTTAATACATTGTTGTCGTGTAAATGTACCCGAACATTATATAAATGTCTTTACTGTCACTTTTGATCTATTTAATGCATCCTTCCTAAATATGTCTTAATTTCTTATTCATTTCTTTCTATTAAAAATCTTACTGGCCCCAAACTTTTGTACTTTTAGGTCATTTTATGATTCTGTTGTGATAAGATTTTTTTTTTTTTCTCTAGCTGACAAGCGACATGAGAAACAGTGTACAGACAATGTCACTCTCATCCATGATGGGGCGGAGCCCTGCCCACAGTCTGATGCTAATTGGCTGGTCCTTATTCTGCTGTCAGTCTACTTGTTGGTCACCAACATTCTATTGGTCAACTTGCTCATTGCAATGTTCAGGTAAAAAAAAACTGTACCATCAACACTGATACAACATCAGCTTCGTGTTTGTATTTAAAGCAATGATTTTACATGGACTTTAAAATATCTGGATAAATCTGCCAGATGTTAGATTACTAGACTACTTCCCCAAAAGTTGGTTCTCCGTTCAGTGGGCACTTAAGCACAAGCAGGTGGTGTATTTTTAATTGTATATTATGAAATGAATCATTTTAATCTTGAAAGCTAATGCACTTGCACATTTGTACATTTTAATTAAAATTGGCTGATATTACGAATTGTTAGTTAATTTACACAGTAATGCACTACTGTTTAAAAGTTTGGGGTCAATAAGGTTTTTTGGAGAAAAAAACTTTTATTCATTATATTCATTATATTCATTATTTTATATTTTATTAATTTATTCATTATGCATTAAATTAGTCAAAAATGAAAATAAAGACATTTATAATATTACAAAATATTTACTTTTGAACTTTCTATTAATAAAAAAACTCCTGGAAAAATTAATCATGGTTTCCAGAAAAATATAAAGCAACCTGACTGTTTTCAACATTGATAATAATAATAAATGTTTCTTGAGCAGCAAATCATCATATTAGAATGATTTTTGAAGGATCATGTGACACTGAAGACTGGAGTAATGATGCTGAAAATTCAACTTTGATCACAGGAATAAATTACTTAAAAATTGGGCTTATTACTTAAAATGTATTAAATTAGATAACAATTATTTTAAATTAATAGTTTTTCTGAATATTACTATTTTTATCAGATATCAGATTCTTTCAAAATCTTTAAAAATATCTTACCGTCCCTAAACTTTATTGTGTGTGTGTGTGTGTGTGTGTGTGTGTGTGTGTGTGTGTGTGTGTGTGTGTGTGTGTATATATATATATATATATATGCATATATAGGATATGTATATATATATCGGCTGATATTGGATATTCAATTATTCATGCTAATTTCCCTACTTAAGTTAATATTTAAAGACACAAAGTATTGAAAAAGAAAAACACTTAAATATAATATTTAGCAAAACTTAAATTGAATATCAATTATTCATACTGTACATTATATATTTAATACAATTCTTTTTATTTTTAGACAAAATAATATTGAATTTTAATATGGGCCCTTATATTTTTTTTGTCCATACTATAAAAATAAATGACTGGCTTCGGTATCGGACAGTATTTTAATATTAGTTTATCCCTACCAATGAAACACTTGAGGCCATGCTCTACTGTGCAAATACTTACAGCTGAAGGGGATCCATTTCTGCAACTGCTTGATTCACAATACAGCAAAACCTCTCTTACCATATTGCTTAGTTTGATGGTGTGTTTGTGCTATTTGTCTACAGTTACACATTTAATAAGGTCCAGGAGCACAGCGATGTGCACTGGAAGTTCCAGCGCTACAACCTGATTGTGGAGTACCACTCCCGCCCCTGCCTTTCCCCGCCCTTCATCATCATCTCCCACCTGCATATCTTCTTCAAAAGGGTCATTCAGAGATTGCCCTCCGTTAAGAGCCAACACTTTAGTACGTTCTCCCTTCTAATTTTCATTTTACATGTACATGATCCTACACCATACGCAAAGCCTCATTTGCAAAGTTTGTCTTTAACCGTGAGTTGCATCTCTTAACTCAGTGCTGGACCTGAAAAGTAAAGAGGCCAGTTTGCTGAACACATGGGAGTCGACGCTGAAGGAGAACCTGCTTTCCACGCAAGGCAAGAAACAAAGAGAGAGCGACACGGAGCGGCTCAAACGCACCTCTACAAAGTCAGTCACTACTATTACTGTTCTTTCGTTTTCTCAGATCAGCAATTGCCAACTTATTTGACTTCATATATGAGTGAGTGTGAAACATGTCTGTCCCTGACAAGTAGATCTGTATGTAATACACACCCGGGGGCATTTAGTAACCTCGCAGTGGCAGCACTAGTTTCGTGTTTCTGTGCGTGTGAAGGGGGGAGACATGGAGACTGTCAACTCTTGCTGAATCAGGCACCGGAGTCTTGAATGACAGCATGTGTGTATTTGTGTCCATATGTGTGCGCAGGGTGGATGGTGTCCTGAAGCAGATGGTGGAAATTCGTGATCACGATCGAAGGTTGAGAAAGCTGGAGTCGGAGGTTAGTGGTGGCTTTACGCACCTGTCTACCTGTGGCTATCAAACACAGTGACAGGTGTTTTTCAATCCCATTAGCATCCCACAAACCGCACGCATGCGTCTGTGGGTGCGAGACTATGGGTCTTGCCTTATTTTAGCTGCAGCTGTTGCGTTTGCTTGCTCAGCGCAGACCAAAGACCATCCATCATCCTTCTTTAGAATGCAGATCTGCTTTGAGTATCTGCCAAGCTGTCAACCAATCGATTAATGAAGCTGCGCTTTAAAGGGGAGGTCAGGTTTTTGAATGATACTCTGTCTCTTTCTGTTGGCTTATGACTCAGGTGGAGTACTGCTCTACTGCCCTCTCCTGGATAGTGGAGGCGCTGTCTCAGAGTGATCTTGTAAAACAGACTCGTCCACCTCCTCTTCCTTCCAAAGGTGTGGTGTTCACTCTCCCCATACCCCCCTCTTTGCAGCATCAAAGTGTAGCTTATGTTTCTCAGGTTCCCTCTTAGTAACAGTGTTTACAGTGTTGGTTTGGCTGTAACATTTTAATGATCCGTAGTTGCATATAAATATACAGTTACACTATTTCATTATTGATAGAGATATAACGTCCTCACAAAATCTGTATGATCTTCCTTATTTTAGTGCACCATATATACAGTACCGGTCAAAAGTTTGGAAACATTACTATTTTTAATGTTTTTGAAGAAGTTTCTTGTGTTCATCAAGCCTGCATTTATTTGATAAAAAATACAGAAAAAATAGTAATATTGTGAAATATTATTACAATTTAAAATAATGGTGTTCTATTTGAATATACTTTAAAATAGAATTTATATCTGTGATGCAAAAGCAGAATTTTCATGAGCCATTACTCCAGTATTCAGTGCCACACTTCAGAAATCATTTTGATGTGCTGATTTATTATCAATGTTGGAAACAGTTGCGATGGAACCTGTGATACTTTCTTTCAGGAATCATAGATGAATAAAAAGTTAAAAAGAACAGCATTTATTTAATGAATTATTAATATGCATTTATCAATTTAACACCTTGCTGAATAAAAGTACTAATTTCTTTCAAAAAAAAGTAAGAAAGCTTTTGAGCAGTAGTGTATATTGTTACATAAGATTTTTATTTTAAATAAATGCTGGTCTTCTTTAACTTTGTATTCATCAAAGGATCCTGAAAAAGTATCTTATAAAAAGTATTAAGTATCATTCTAAAAATATTAAGCAGCACAACTGTTTCCAACACTGATAATAAATCCACATATTAGAATGATTTCTGAAGTGTGGCACTGAATACTGGCGTAATGGCTCATGAAAATTCCGCTTTGCATCACAGATATAAATTTATATTTATATTTTCAAAGTATATTAAAATAGAAAACCTTTATTTTAAATTGTAATAATATTTCACAATATTACGGTGCTGTATATATATAACAAGAAGTCTCTTATGCTCACCAACATCTAACACTAACATTATAAATGTCTTTACTGTCATTTTTGATCAATTAACGTGCCCTTGCTAAATAAAAGTATTAATTTCTTAAAAAAAATATTTTGAACGAAAGACACGCACGCACACACGGTGTGATAGAAATATATATACACACTGTTACATTTTTACATTTCTTATGATGTATGACTATCATATCTCTTCTGTCTGTGTTTCAGGTATTGCTTCTAAACGTCCCACTTTTTCCAGATAAACATTATGCTGATAATGCAGATAAGCAAACGTGTGCATTTTATGAACTTGGCTATGTTTGAGTTTTTTTTTGGTTTTTGTATAATGTGCCATTTCAGCATCTTGACATGTTTAATGTGTTGATTGTATCAGTTCTTTTAACATTGCATCAAGAATATGTTTATTATTCATAAAACAACACTAGTTAGCTTTATCAGTTAAGATGTATTAAATAAATGAGCTGGGTGGAAGTAACATACAAATTACATTTTGTAGCAGGTTTTGTCAGTACTCTAGTTGCCAATGATATATAAAAATATATTGTAATTGTGTATTCCTCTGTTAATACTGTATTTTCAGTACCAAACAGGGTGCAATTTCAAAGGCTAAATTAGCTGCAGTAATACGCCATCAAACCAAAAATGATTCAGATGCCAGATATATTTTTTTACTAGTGGACACTATAGTTTATTTATGTAAGTGTGGATAGCAAAATAAAGTAAACTGACATATTATACCCAAAAATTCTTAATGCAGTAGACTACCAGTAAAATTGATAAAAAATTTGGGACCAAAATTATTCAGACACTTTGACCTGACCATGTTTTGCTTAAGTTGCTAATGCGACCTTTTACACCACAGACTGAACCAAATTAAACATTGCTTGGTAATTGGTTGACCTAAATTGGTATTATCTAATTGTGTACTTAAATTTAACAGCTGACAGCCGATTGGTTGATTGTAATCCATTACATACCTTTCTATCAAAGTTTTCTGACATTATCAAGATGAATTTGTTCTGACACAGTTTAACGCTGATTTCTTGTCATATTTCATAACCATTTTAAAAACTATAACGAATAAACTGTGATAATGTGAGAAAATGTTGAAGGTGTCTGAATAAATTTTGGTTTGACTGTATATATTGCATCAAAAAAATTCAAATAGAATTATAAAATAATAATAATTATCTTGAAGTTTAATGCTCCATGTTTAAAATGTAATGTGAGTTGATTTTACTCAGGGACCGAAAAAAAACACTGCATACTGATAATAACCACCGGGCTCATCAGGTCTATCATTTGTATCATATTTGTTTTGTTTAGTTTTCCTTTTGGACCAAATCTTTTTTATCATTATATGTTTCCTACCTATATTTATGTGTTGTTCTGTAAATGCTACAAAAGAATTTGTAAGTAGAAAACAGTAATCAATGCAATCATCCACAATTTCACTGTGATGCATTTATTATTGTATTTTTATTGACTAGTAGAAATCAATCTGTACTATTAATTTATCACAAACCTGTATTTTTATTGTTTTCAAACAAAAGTTTTTACATGGTTTTAATGTACCAATTAAATTTACATTTATCTTTACATTTGCTCTTTGGCTTCTATTCTAAGTCTTCACCGGTGGCCATCTATAATGACCCTGTCCCCTTTTGAGTAGCATTTGATTCCTAGGTTGGCATGGTCTGAGTCTCCTACGAGCCTTACATGGCAAGAGCTGCGGCCGATGAGGATCAGGTTGTCCTCTTCAGTAACTGTGGTGCAAGAGTGGGGGGGACTCGACTCTTCTAAGGATCTCTGCTTAAATCTGACTGGAGCTAAATCAGCACATCATCTCAGTTTAGCCGCTCGCTCGGTGTGAACATGGAAGCGCTGCAGAACAGAATCTGTGTGCAAGCAGCATTACTTGCATGAACATGCATGTGGTATTTTAGCAATAAGCATCTTATCTCTAATTTGCTATGTTGCCCCATCTCTAGTATATCTTTATGACACATTTAGCGGATTCGACCTTTAAAGCTTGAAAAGGTTATATGTCAACATGTTCTCACACATAGACAACAATCATAGAGCATGAAATCTTATAATAGCTCTAAATGTACTCGTATAGAAGTGCTATATTTATATAGAACTATCATACTAACAAAAATTAATAAGTGCCCCAGGCTTACATAAGCTGACAGACAGAACAGGGGAGTGACCCAGGTGGAGCACGGGCTGAGCGCTAAATGGTTTTATGAGTGAGGAGGACTTTATTTGAACAACTTCTGGTCTGAGTGCTGCATCATGAAAAAAGTGGGTCACACAAAGATGCCAGGCCATACACACTCAGCTGTTCTCCTCAGAGTAGAAAGAGCAGGATAAAGAAAAAGAGGAGTGTGAATGATCAAGGACATGATATCTCAGAGGCATGTCTGCAAACATATCCATTTTCAACCACATTGCAATTTAACATCTTGCTACCCCCTTCACAATAAGGTTCAACATACTGGGTCTCATGAACAAACAATTTTTCTACAGCATATATTAATGTTTTTTCTTCATAAATATTACTATTGCTCATTTATGTTCATTAATAAGACTAATAATGTTAATATATTTACATAAAAAATTTATAACTGAATTAAAATCAAAAACTAACATTAACTTAAATTTAAATAAAAAGTATGAGTACTATTAATTAATTACTATTAAGATACAATGATACCTAATAAATTAACTAATGTTAACAAATTTAACCTTATTGTGATGAGATATTAAAGGTATCTCATTTGTGTGTGTGTTTTTTTTTTTTTCCTAGTCACTTCAGTCACTTGCAGTGTTCATAAACGGCATCACTGCAGCTATTTGGTTGATTGTCGACAAAATACAGCTATTAAAAAAAGATAAAGGAATACTGAAGGAAAAGAATATAAATACTGTAGATTGACTGGGGGGCAGTTGTGTGGTATGCTGGGGCTGGAGCGGGTCTACGGGGAGTCAGTGGTGCACTGTGCCAGGGAAGGTCACATTACCCTGACTGTGGTAGAGCAAGGTTTTAAATAGAGAGACTCACACCCCACCCAGCCCTCAGCACACTATTCTGGGGACACATGAGAGGGAAAGGGTCGGAAGGCACTGTTACTGCCACAGCCAAGACTGACAGATGACTGTTTCGAAAAATAAAAGTGGAGATCTTATCAACAGTGTGTGTGCGTGTGTGAGAGAGAGTTTTTATACATCAACATTGTGGTTTTTATGTTTTCATTTACAAGTGGATTTATGACCATCACAAATGAATGAACTCATTGTAAAAATTTTCATGGTGCATGGACACAATAAAATCATAAACTTGGTGCACGTTCAGTCATCCACATGAATTGCAGACTTCTGCAGATGTTTGTGCTAATCATTCCATTTCTCATTTGGTTTTATTCAACAATTCCTCTTTGCTCATCGTCTTGATATAGATCTTATTATCCCACCCCTTTCCTCCACCCTCTGCTCTCGATATATGGTCATACTCTCCTTGGAACCCCTCCTCTGTCCCACTGCCATCTCTAAAGTTATCATGGGGTATGCCGGCGGCCTCTCTCTCTCACACCTCCAGCCTAAAGTGCACGGCCAGTGGTTGGTGGTATGGCTGCCAGCACTTGGCCCTGTCACTCATTTGCCCCAGGCCCCCGGCCCCATCTCATTTTACCCCCGAGTTTGTCTGTCTGTCTGTCTCTGCACCAGTAGTGAGGTCCGTGCTGCAGACACTGCCTTGCCCACCACACAGCTCTTGGTATTCTCGAAGAGCTAAATCAACACAGAGGGAACATTTTTTTGTCTATTTTTCAGAAATCTACAACAGACACCGGCTTGTGGGGATCCCCGTCGTGTTCGTCTGTCACTGGGAACAAGCGTGTGGACTATTGGAATACTTTGGACCTCTTGACTCATCACCTGTTCTACCTCGCCATAGCCTGGGTGCATCTGAGAGTCTGTGTGATCGCGTGTGAGTTTGCTTGAGAGTGTGTGTGACTTAAGTGGATCTAGGTGGTGTCAGCGTTGGGGTTTTGGTTTGACAGGTGCACGTGCAGGAGCATTGCACTGTGGTTCCTGTGTTTGGATTTACTACTCTGATCAGACATGGCTACTCTGAGAAGTTTGCTGCTGGGACTTTTGCTGGCCCTGCTGTGCTCCTTCCAGACACCGCTGGCTCCCTCATCATCTGTCAAAGCCCAGGATCTGCCACTCATCCGTGAGGAAGGCCTGATGGCTGATGATGACGATGATGATGATGACGATGACGATGACGATGATGACGATGACGACGATGACGATGACGACGACGCGACGATGATGATGATGATGATGATGACGATGATGATGATGATGACGATGATGATGACGATGATGACGATGATGATGATGACGATGACGACGATGATGATGATGACGACGACGATGGCGATGATGACGGACGATGGCGGCGGCGACGGCGGCGATGGCGGACGGCGGCGGCGATGATGATGATGACGACGATGATGATGATGACGACGATGATGATGACGACGATGATGATGATGATGACGACGATGATGACGACGATGATGACGACGACGATGATGACGACGATGATGACGACGATGATGATGATGACGATGATGATGATGATGATGACGACGACGATGATGATGATGATGATGATGACGACGACGACGACGACGATGATGATGATGATGACGACGACGATGATGATGATGATGATGATGATGATGATGATGACCATGAAGGTACGTAAAGTTGCTCTCGAAGTGCTGTTGAATCCCCTGTATATTAGCAAATCATCTGCCCCCTCTCTTAGCCCTCCATAAGTATTTTCACCAAATTGGGAAAGAGAGGGGAGGAGCAAGGGGCCCTTTTGGCCACTCCCACTTTCTGCACCTCAGCTCTGTCTCAAAACGTTGCTCTTGGCCTGCTGTTGTTGAGGTCCAATCAGTCGCTCATGTTATCCAATCAGATCACTCAGAGCTTAGCGCAAGCCCCACCTCCTCCCCTCTCCAGCTGTCCATCACCCTGGCTGTCTTTGACTCTCTCTGTCTTCTCTTCCCTGCCTAAATAGAGCTATGAGTTCTGTGGGCCCTCTGAAGGCGGACTGCTTGAAGTCCTGACGTGCAGTACAGTACAGTGCTTATGAACTGAGGACTTAAGAGAGAAAAGAGAAAAAAACAAACCCAGCGCTGCAGTCTGAGCCCCAGGCCTTACTCTGGCCCAATAGATCAGATCGTTCTTTGATTTTTGTCTCGTTTTGAAAGAGCGGGTTCCAACCTTTCCTTCATCCCTCTATTTGTCCTGTTTGAATTTGGAATATTCTGCATTTGTGTCACCGTGTGAAACTACAGAGAAAGAAAGAGAGACAGGTAGATGTAGTGGGGGAATATAACATGGAGAGAGAGCAACATGGAGTAGTGGGGACCGATAGAGAAAGAGAGAGCGCGATAGAGACAGGAGGATGTTGGATGGTTGTGGGGAGTACAGGAAGGCAGACTGATTGGACAGATCGGTTCTAGATTCTCTCTCTTTCACTACATCTCCCAGATCTCATTCTTTCTCTGTAGAGATTATCTGTAAAAGGAGTGACATGTACCCAACCTGATCTGTCTGCTTGTAAAGTCATCGAGTGGTATTTAAATGAACTATATGGGTTTATAAAAGTTACATATGTTATCTCTATTTATCTCTAATAATTATTTATTTCATTATCCTTACCAGAAAGGATTCTCATTCTCTAAATGGTTGCAAAAAAAAGGAAAAGAAAAGAAAAAACTCATCCCTCTAAATGTACATTCTCCAATTTTTAAACATGTACTATTGCTGTGACATTACATTTTAGTTTTTCCTTTTTTTCTCATTGAAATTAAATTAGTAAAACAGACAACTGGAAACGTACAGTGAGCAGTCAGGGACAATACGTATGAAGTGTTTCAAGGACAAAACTAGGGCTGAAGCAGTGGAGAGGTAGCAAAAGAGAGAGAATGTTCATTCATAATTACATATTCATGTTGATACAAACAAAGAGTATCACAAGGGAACAGGCAATACAGCAACTATCAGGAGACGTTAAAATATGACTGTTTAGACTGAATCCTTTTTTTCTGTTGTTACTGTGTGTTTTTTTATTATTTTTGTTCCTGGTGTTTGTTTTTCATTCTCTGTCTAGTGTAATATCTTCTGTGTCATCATTATGAGCAGCACAATGGTGTTGTACAAGGCACCACATATTTAAACCCCACTCTGAAACGAATAAATCAAATGATCCTGTGTTGCATGGTGTAATTTCTGTTACCTCTGTTATTTTGTCTTTCAATGAACAGTATATGTATTGAAATGTTTGTAAGCTTAAACTAATTAACATTTTTGGCGAGTTATTGTAATCAATACAGAGAATTTATAGTGGTAGCCTACTGTTTTAGACAGAAACCTAAAAATAATTTTGTGATATTGTGATGGTATTAACATAAACCTTAAGAAAAATATATAATAACTGTCTAGTCAGTTGATTTTGTCACTTTATGTAATCTCTTTGGAGGATATTGTCTAGGGTCTGTGAGTGTGTTTTCATATTCATATAGTTAATCACAAACGTGTTGAGTTGTGTGTGTGCATGTGTGTGAGAGAGGGAAAGAGAAAAAAGGGGTGTTCACGTGAGTAAGACTAATTCATTTTGTTCCTCATCACCTTACTTACCAGGCTCTTAACATACACGTCAATAATGATAAAAAATAAAAAAAACAACAGCTGACAACATTTCTTTCAGATGATGACGACGATGATGATTATCATGAAGGATCCATTTGCTCATTCTGTGCCCACTGTGAGGTAAGCACTAAGCTCTATTAGTCTGATGAAGTGCACAATGATGTACTTACGCCTTCATTCCGCCTGTCTTACTTTAACCAGTCTTGCTTTGAATTTGGTATTGATTTAGTCATTTCTCATTTATCTCTTCCCTCAGCATTGCGACAGCTGCGATGAGTGCCCATGTAAAAAGGGAGATGACTCTGAACACTGCGACTTCTGTGATGTGAGAAATCCACACAAACACACATTTTCTTAGACAATACAGTTTAATAAACAACTCAATACAGAACAATGCACACACTCAGTTCAGGAAACTGAGCTATATACTGAGCTAATAAGAATGTATTTATGCTGACAAAATATAGCCTATTTTTTTTATTAATTTATTTTTTACTGAACTGCAACTGCAATTGCAATTTGATTGAAACTAGTTCGGTGTATAATGCTAATTATGCGGTTGTCTGAAGCTACAGATGGCTGTCTTTTTCCCTACAAAACCACATACACAAAGAATTATTTTAAAAATCATAGCATGAAATTAGTAGGACATTTTAACAGGTGTTTTTTTTTTTTTTTGTCTCTTCAGGACTGTGGAAAGTGCTACATCTGTCCTGTTTGTGACACCGTCTGCCAGCCAGGTAAGAAAAACACTACAACAATATGCACTATTTTAGTAGTTTGGATTGTGGATAATTTCAAAAGTGTGCTTATTTTATGAACTCATTGCATATTTTACATTTTCCTCAAAGGTGGCTTTGTTGACTCAGTTTCTGGATCCATCTATAAGTAAGATAATATTCTCCTACAAATAAACCTGCGATACTAGGACCTACTTTTTGTTATAACCATAATTATGTAATGATGTCACCTCTTTTTTTCAGGACTGTCGCAGATGTCTTTGATGATGACGACGACAACGATGATGATGATGATGATGACGACAACTAAACCCACTTGTTACCACCATGTGGCCAAAAGAGAAACGTGCAATTGGGCGTCGCGTTTCACAGATTTTATTTACATTGTAGCGTTATGTTCATTGTCGTTAAGTTATTTTTCTCTTTTTAATGTAGTCACATCACACGCTACAGTCCGGCCAATATATACATACACGTGGAATTTAAATAATTAAAATGACTTAATTTAATTATTTAAATTAAGTTTATTGAATTGAATAACATGTTTCCCTTTTAAACAGTCTTGTTATTAACATAAGTTATGATGTGAAATGTAATTGCAAACCTCTGTTGTTTTGACACTACTTATGGAATAAAATGATGGGACGTTTTATTTATGTGTAAGTTCAATGATACTTCTTTAAATACTTACCAAAAACATGCTTTTTATATCACAGTGTAGACACCATATAATTTGTTTTTCACTTAGGCTATTTGGTGTCAGTCAGTCATACATGATTTCCAAACATGGGTCGTGACAAGTAGGCTACATGAATTATGACCTTAAATGGATAGCTCACCCCAAAAAAGAAAACTGTATCATCATTTACTGTTGTTGTTTCAGTCATATGTAAAATTGTAAATTTCTTTCTCCAGCAGAAAAACAAAAGCAAACGTTCTGAACAGAAGAGGGCATTTCAATATTTGATATACTATAGTAGATAGGTGTATAGTTAAAAAAAGCTAATAACTAAAGTCCCTAGTCTTTTGATAAGAACACAACTAGCACTCTGTAGCCTATATGCAAGCCTATATACACTCTATTGCCAAAAGTATTGGGACACCACTCCAAATCATGAAATTCAGGTGTTCCAATCTACATGGCCAAAGGTGTATAAAACCAAGCACCTAGGCGTGCAGACGCTTCTACAAACATTTGTGAAAGAATGGGTCACTCTCAGGAGCTCAGTGAATTCAAGGGTGGTACCGTGATAAGTCGCCACCTGTGCAATAAGTCCATTCGTGAAATTTCCTCATTACTAAATATTCCATGGTCAATTTTTAGTGGTATTATAACAAAGTGGAAGCAGTTGGAACAACAGCAACTAAACCAAAGTGGTAGTCCACATAAAATCACAGAGTGGGATCAGCGCATGCTGAGGCGCACAGTGCGCAGAAGTCGCCAACTTTCTGCAGAGTCAGTAGCTACAGACCTCTAAACTTCATGTGGCCTTCAGATTAGCTCAAGAACAGTGCGTAGAGAGCTTCATGGAATGGGTTTCCATGGCTGAGCAGCTGCATCCAAGCCTTACATCACCAAGTGCAAGGTACTTTCCTGACTGCATTGTGCCAAGTGTAAATTTTGTTGGAGGGGGGATTATGGTGTGGGGTTGTTTTTCAGGGGTTTGGCTTGGCCCCTTAGTTCCAGTGAAAGGAACGATTAATGCTTCAGCATACCAAGACAATTTTGGACAATTTCATGTTCCCAACTTTGTGGGAACAGTTTGGGGATGTCTTAGTACACACTTGGGTTAAGAACAAAGAACCTTTCACACCAAGAACAATAATTATATTAGCATGCTGCAGCGATTTGTTTTTTTTTTTTATTGATTGTAAAGTAGTCAAGAGGTACATTGAATAAACAAACAAACAAACAAACAAAAAGACACACACACACACACACACACACACACACACACACACACACACACACACACACACACACACACACACATATATATATATATATATATATATATGAAGAGTTCAGATGCAAAAGCCTCTAAAAGCCACTTCGGTCAAAAATGAGATAATGATACTGAGTGAATGCTTTCCGCATATAGTATAAGTTCATAAAATACTTTGACTTCAAACCCGCTAAATCCCAGCCTCAGCCCATTCAGAAGTACCTGTACTTAAGTAGAAACCTATAGATGGAAGCCTGGCAAAAATGCTTATTTTAAAGAAAAACATCAGACGGATTTAGATGCTTTTGCACATTTTACAGCTTTCTTATTTTTAAGCATAATATTGTGTTTAGGTATTGTTGAACTTCTGAAAACTTCATAGAATTAAGACGCTTATTATTAACTTTTATTATCGTCCTTGATGTGAAGAATATCTACGATAATCATATTTATATTTATATAAATATAAATATTTATAGTTTATATTTATTTATTTATAATAGTATTAATTATTCGGGTTTTTTTTAGTAAGTAGATCACCTTTTGGGGATTTATTTTTCGGGGGAAACCTGACTGTACAGCCTACTGTACATTATCATTGCCCCTTTTCTAAATTCCAGCGACGCCTGTAAACTTTTATTATGAAACTGATGAGGAGTGCGGCTGGTCTTTTCCGGTTCACGGTCGTAGGAGGTAAACAGCAACTTCTGCGCTTCTGAATACGGTATTACTCTATGAAAGAACTATTGTGTTTGATTTATGTGTGTTTCCCGGTTTGTATTTTAGTAACACGCACGACTATTATAGATTCCCTGATAACCAATCCTCCTCGCTAGCTCACTAAGCAATTATCCTTCAGTAGGCCACCGTGTATTTATGTGAAACTGCATACATCTGTTCATTAAACTCATATAAATGATAAATTTTGTTCTGTAAAAGACAAACATGACTCGACACGGGAAGAACTGTACAGCAGGAGCCGTTTACACGTATCATGAGAAGAAGAAAGACACTGGTAATGTACCCCTGGCCTTATTTATCTATCTAACGATGTTTCTGTGGCGTTATGTCACTTACATTTTACATTTATTCATTTAGCAGACGCTTTTATCCAAAGTGACTTACAACTGTCACTTAAATATATAAATACATAACATATAATTACTAAAACAAATTGTGCATCTCGCTTGACATCTCCAGCCTCTTCGGGTTATGGGACACAGAGTGTGCGTTTGGGGAAGGATGCGATCAAAGACTTCGACTGCTGCTGTCTCTCCTTACAACCCTGCAGGGACCCTGTTGTAACGTAAGAGTCCCACTTTTACACTTGTAAATGTTTTAATACTGAAATGGCCTTTGCATGTGTTTATTTAAGTGTTTATGCAGCCTTAATTGTATATACTGGATGTTTGCATGTCAGCAGCTTGGAGACTTGGATTGATGTGTGTATGTTTATACTTGCTTTCTGCAGTGAAGATGGATACTTATATGAAAAAGAAGCCATTCTGCAATACATCCTTCACCAGAAAACCGAAATTGCCAAAAAAATGAAGGTTTGAGCACATTTTACATATGTATTTTGCTCCAAATGTGAATGTTCTTCTCTGTTTGTCTAACAGACTTGTGTATGTTTTTTAAACTAAGGCATATGAGAAGCAGAAACAGGCTTTGAAGAGTGAAGGCCAGCTGGAGTCCAAGTCTGAAGAGCGAGAGAGAGCTGAGAAGTTCAGACAGAGAGAGAACAACATCGTATCCAAGCCAATCAACCCCTTCACCTCAGGTATGAAAACTGGAAGATACGATTAAAGCATGGTTCCCAAACTGGGGTACGTGAGGTGACAGAGGGGACACACAAAAAAAAATGGTGGGGTTTAAACATTTTTTTTACTTACCCCTTAAAGGTGGGGTAAGTGCTTTCTGGTAACCGTTATTGATATTTCAAATCAACAAAACAAACACGCCCTTATTTTGATAGCTCCGCCCCACATATACGTAACGCAGGCAACGACTATGGCGGAATCTGTGTGTTACTACGGTAATCCAGGTCGAATGTTCAATGAAAAAGTCATCCCTTCCATCACAAAAACACAAACAGATCTCATGAACAACTCGATAGCACGACAGTCCAACTAACAAACATATTACAATTATGACAAGATTAGAGAGTTATAGCGATCACAAACAGATCTCATGAACAACTCAATGGCACGAGCACGACAGACCAACTAACGAACATAGTACAATTATGACAAGATTAGAGGGTTATATTGATCATGAAAAGAGGAAACAAACATATATTAGGAGTATAGTATCTTACTTGTCGGACACATTTTGAATCAGACAGCGAGGTTTAGACACTCCAGGCTTATACGGTGTGGAAATGAATGAGTCTTTATCATCGCTGAAGTGAATGACGATACAATCGCAAATGGACAATCAAGTGACGAGCATATTCAAGCAAAAGCTAGCATATATTAGTTCTGTGAAACAAAACCAATGTTACTCGCCTATCGAGAAGAAATAAAGCAACCTCGGCGTCCGATTGCAGGCCTTCGCTCCTTGAGTTCTCTCCAGTGCTGGAAAGCTAATACTTCTTGCCTAATCGTAAGCCTTCTTTTGTTCCACAGACATTTTCCCCTTTTTTTCTTTTATCTGCCGTCTCTCTCTTTCTGTCGTCGCTCAGCTAATGTCCGTCCTGTGCGTCATCTCTTTTGAATAATGACGTGCACTGAGTGCTCTCCTCTCACCATCATTAGTAGGCACGCCCCTTACTGCTGATTGGCTACACGTTTGTTTAGGTACTCGGCCGAGTCCGTTTTGTAAAGCAGTTTTGAAATAACACTTACCCCACCTTTAAAGTGCCCCTATTATGGATTTTTGAAAATTACCTTTCATGTAGTGTGTAACATAGTTCTAAGTGAATGAAAACATCCTACAAAGTTTTAAATCTGAAAGAGCACCGTATATAAAGTTATTGTCTCTCAAAAGTAAGAGTGAACTCTGAGTCATTTAAACGAATCGCTTTTCAAACGCATTGCAAGCCGTTTTGTTGTGACGTCAAACGCGAAAAATTAGCATAGTGCCCGTGCACTATGGAGGACTTGAACCACCTCAAACACTGATTCCTGTTGATACTGGATAGCATCATGTCGAGAAGACGCTCTACAATGTGTTCATTGTGTTTCATATTTTGTAAGAATCTGGCTAACCGGCTAAATCACGTTATTACTGTCTTACTGAAATATTATGTGTTCATTACTGCAGATTGTCCCTCGTTCTTACTACTTTGAGTAAAGATAAAGGATGAAGCAAGATTTGTTTTCCAAACTTTAATGTTCCATCAGTTATTCACATTAGTGCTGGGCTAACATATGTGCTGTTATTGATACAGTTCCCGCATGTGCACCGCAATAAATTAGAAACACACACAATGTTAATGCTGATGGTGAGGAATTACAATTGAAACATCTCATAATGTACCTCAAACTGAGTAGCATCACTGAGAAACGTCCTGCTCAAGGTTCGGGTTGAATAACTAGTTCTTCCAATGTTTCATCATCGATTCGGACTCGCGCTGGGATTGACGTAAAATCGACGTCAACGTTACGGTCTTTCCAGTGTGTACCATCACTGAACTTTAGGAAGCCGTTAATACATGACAGTGTATCTCCACGATGTTTTTTTTTTTTAAATGGGGATTTAGCACTTACTAATATTAAGAACAAATATAGACACAGAGAGTGGATTAGGAATCGATTTAAGACTCAAACTCTCTTCTACCATGTGTAAGTTCTTTTTTTAATGTTGATATTATAATTTACAAGCAAGAATGCAATTGTTCCCAAATATCCAGACAATTGCGAACGTTATTATACAGGTCAACAAACAAATTGGTCATATTAAGTAATGTACATTTTAAGTATTATCAGTATTTGCTCTATTTTGCAACAAAATAATATTTCCAACAAAAGCCACAGCAGTACTGCAACACACAGCAGTGTTTCGTAAATGATTCTGTGGCTTTTAAGGAATTGTCAGAGTCAATGATTCATTCATAAATACAGTTACTTGCTTTGTTACTGAATGAATAAATGGCTCTGACTCACTTAAGACAGTGACTTAACACCACCTACTGGTGGTTTGTTTATTATTTAAAAGTACCACTGTTTTTACCATCATTGCATATTTCTGTATTGAATATTCTTTATTTTAAACATTATTTATTTAATGAAATTATTCATAAAGGTACAAATGCACTGGAAAATCAATTTAGGGGGCTAATATTGTTCCTTATTGGAAAAGGGGAAGTGGAAGAGAGGAGATACACAGAAGGATGGTAAAAGTTTGGACTGAACTAAAGTATAATTCTATGAGATTACACACATGTTCCTGCTTGAATACGTGTATTAACTCGTTTCTCTTCAGGTAAACCTAAAGGTGATGAAAGCCAGAATGGCTCAACCAGCTCCTCCAGTTCTGACACTTCAGCAGGGGAGTCCAGTTCTTCTTCAGCTCTGCCCAGCTTCTGGATCCCCAGCCTCACACCAGAGGCCAAGCCCACCTTACTTAAAAAACCTGTAGGTTTCTAGATCTGTCACTTTCCCCTCTCTGCCAGCCACATGTCCCTAACCTTGGGTCTTTGGTAGTCTCATATCATTCATGGAATAGCATTACACAAGAGACGTAATTACTCTGAAATCAGTTTGCTGCTTCTGCCAAATGTTCTTTTGGTCGGTCATGATGCCCTTGATTGGTTTGTTTGTCCATCTCGCCTCCTGGTTCAATTGGTTTTCCACTCTTGTGTGTTCAGTAGCTTTTTGTCATGATTTTTGTCTTTCAAAGTTTATCGCCCCACATGAGACTATAGGCAGATCAGCATGCACTCAATTCAAGATAAACACCTCACCAAGATATAATGAACTCTTTTGACCCCATTTATTATCTTTAACTGTTTTTCCTCTTCTCCTGCTTTTTCAGTCAAAGACAGTGTTCTGCCCCATGTCAGGACGGCCTTTGAAGATGAGCGATTTAATTTCAGTGCGCTTCACTCCACTGGACCCCAGTCTGGACAGAGTGGCCCTCCTCACACGCCAAGTAAGAAGTAAACCAAGATGTGATCTCCCACCTTTTCCTTTATTTCTCCTGATCTGCATCTCTCTTTGTTCCCATATTGTATACACCGGCGTTTAAAAGTTTGGGGTTGGTAAGATTTGTAAATCATGATCCTTCAGAAATAAATCTAAAATGCTGATTTGGTGCTCAAGAAACATTTCTCATTATTTTCAATCTTGAAAACAGTTGTGCTGCATAAAGGAACACGCTGACTTTTTGGGACTTTAGCTTATTTAGCATATCCCCCAGAGTTAGCCATTAGCCATACCATTCTCATCTCCGTGCATGCCATAACTGTTTGACGCAGCCGCCGTTAGCCTAGCTTAGCACAAAGCTAAGCTTGACAAGAGTTAGCCTATTTTCAGGCGCTGCATAATATCATTGCGCCGCTGCACCCATAGTACTGCAGCAAAGTTCCTTGATTATTACGCAGGAATGAGAGTGTAGTTCCTAGACACATCGGTCTAGAAAATCACAACTTTTAATTTTCCGTCGGTCTTAGTACACAATGTAACTATACACATCACAACATGTAAATAGGAAAATGTTCTTCCAATACTTCCAGTCTTTGTGCTAAGCTAGGCTAACAGTGGGTGCGACAAACAGTTATGGCATGCACAGAGATGAGAATGGTATGTATAGACTTATCAAACTCTGGGGGATACAGTGAATAAGCTAAAGTCCCAAAAAGTCAGGGTGTTCCTTTAACCCCTTAAGCCCTAAGTGTACCGCCCCCGCAAAAAAATTCATAATCAAATTACTAAGCAACCCCTGAATGTAATAACACAAAAATTATTATGTACTGCTGTGTGTCAATCACATCATACAGCTCAGATAGTCATGTGTGATATGTCAAGGTCTCACGGAGTAGAACACAACAAGCAATTGTTTTGGGCAACAATAAATTGTATTATATTTGGACAATCTAATGCTGAGAAAATGCTGATAAAAGACAATTATATAAAAGTATATTTTCTAAAAATATAAAAAGTTTGCTAACAAATGATACCTACCATAAGGGGTTAAAGGGGTCCTATTATGCTTTTTTTGTTTGCTTATTACATTTTAAATTTTCTTGTGTAATGTTGCTGTTTAAACATGAAAAAGGTCTTTAAAGTTAAAAGCACAAAGTCACTCCAAAGGGAGTTATTCTCTAAATCGGTAAGCTCTGTTTCCGAACTTCAAATTTAAATAATTCCTGCCCGAGCAAATAAAGGGGTGATGGAAAGGGACGTAACATTTCTAAAACGCTGTTGACCAATCACAACACCCTGGTCCAGCTGACCAATCAGCGCACATTGAGCTTGTTGGGAGGAGGGGCTTCATAGAGACAGGAACTAAACAGAGCATTACAGACAGACTGGGAGAAGAGGTCCTGCAACATTGTCAAATAAATAAATAAATAAAATGTGTGTTTTGAACATTCAAGCTGAAAAAGACGTACTCTAGTAGACTCCAAAAACAAAATCAAGAAAAAGAGAATATGTTCCCTTTAATGCTTTTTGTAAACTGTGATTCATGTTTTCAGGACTCTTTGATTAATAGAAAATAAAAAATAAATATTTTGTAACATTATACATATTCTTTTCTGTAACCTTTGAAGTCTTCTGAATAAGTGATGAATATTCTATATTAAATATTAATAATGAATGTATTATTAAATACATTTTTAATTACTGACCCCAAACTTTTGAACAGTAATGTATGACACTTTGAATTATTTTATAACTTGTTTTATAAATGTTTTACGCAATCCTCAGGACAGATACGTGTGTGCAGTAACCAAAGACACGCTTGGGAACTCAGTGCCCAGTGCAGTTCTCAGACCCTCGTGAGTTTGACTTTTACATTGTTTATTCAACAAGAATTGATCTGGCTTTATACTTTTTTTTTTTTTTATACATTTAGTTCTTCCTCTCACTTCTAGTTTCTTTCTCTTTTTGTGTATAATGTCTTACCCTCAAGTGGAGCCGTAGTCACTATGGAGTGTGTGGAGAAGCTCATACGGAAAGACATGATTGATCCAATGACTGGAGACAAACTGAAAGAGAAGGACATCATACCCCTTCAGAGGGTGTGTATAAGAGAAATAGGTCTGAAGAGAGATAAAAATGTTACAAATGCAAGTCAGTGTTTAAATGTCTCTTTGCTTGACGACAGGGTGGAACTGGCTTTGCAGGCTCAGGAGTGGATCTCAAAGCCAAAGAGGCCAGACCCGTTATGCAAGCATAAACGAGAGGATTGGACAACGCTTTGACCCTGTAAATATTATCATTCATTTTGCTGGACTTTTTTGTTTTGTTTTTGGGTGAGGGGTAATTGAGTGAAATGTTAGTTATGTTTCTCTTTGCCCCTAAAGCGACTATCATGTTGTGTACACAACATACAGTATGTTTTTCTTTTTAATAAATAATTCATTTTACACACTTTAAAAGTCACGTGTCTTATTTTAATAGTTTAAAGAGACATTCAGGCGTTTTGTGGTTATAACAGGGTTAAAATTCATCGTGATCTTCTACCAGGGTCCCAAAGTCAGTTATTGTGCTGACTTTAATGAAATCCATTCTGTCCATGATCTCACTGATAGAGAGACGACCATCCTGAGAATGACAGCAAGGACACAGATACAATTTGGAAAATGCAGAGGGGAAAGAATGATTTAGTTTGGAAAAAGAGGGTGATTATTAAAAATTATTGCATACGTTTTTGTGAGCAACAATTACACTTCCTATCAGAATGGAATGCAATCTTTGTGAGAACAAATAAATTAAACCCCAGTCCAAAATTTTTAAAAAACCAACATGGCTTTATTTAGAATTCACAGAGAGAAAAATGTTCCACCAGTACAGTGTCAATCACTTTTGTCTCCTCCCACCTACTGAACCCCACCCCTCTTTCCCTCCCTTTTTGCTCTGGCTTCATTTCTTTATACCTCTTTTTATGCAAGTGGTATGTTGAATGTGAAATTACACACTGCTAATGTGAAATTTACTTTGTAACAGTCAAAACAGGCCTGTTACATTGAATACTGATGCAACTGGCCCTGTATTCAGTGCTGAATTCCTGAGCAAGTGGAAGATGTACGTCTGTTTCCTCACAATATAAGCAAGCTGGAGTGTATGTTCATAAGGAATGTGAGTGTTCATCATAATTTTGTTGAAAAGGATGAAATGTGTTTGACAATAAATAAAACGTTTATCTCAGTAAGATTCTCTTCATTGACTTAGAAGCTTGAAGCCTAACCCCTGACCTTGTCATTTTCATATTCAATTTCCTATCTTCTCACCTACACCCAAAATATAATGCCCTCCCCTATTCCCAGATATGCTAACATTAAAGCTCATCATGTCTTTTGGTGAGATCCTCTCCGTAATTAGTCGCCTGGCTCCCAACAAACATGTTCCAGTTTTCCAGAATCTCCTTCTTTGTGATTTTGTCATCCTGGTTAGTCAATTATATGAAGCAGATGGAAGTCCATTGTGATTCATTGGTAGCGAATTAAAAGAAAGACAGAGGCAAAGATTAATTCAAAATTGATTTGATTATTATTGCCATTTGTGCATTGCGAATTAATGACGCCAACCATATGTAGACCCAGTGAATGTCACTTACGCTGTCTTTATCAGTTTCGTGAATGAGATGCCGGGCCTCATTATCAGCATGGTCCACCTCTCCAGGGAGGATCCAATGAGATACTTCATTGGCATCAAGGAAACCGTCCTAACAAAAAACAAACAAATCATGAACCTTAATAGAAGAGCCAGGAAACACTCCCAGGTGATGCTACAAGATTTATTTCCCACTGCATACCTTATTCATGTCTCTGAACTCTGAAAAGTGTTTCTTTTCTGTTGTGACCCAATCTGGTTCATTCTCGCCATTTTCAGGGGTGAACATGTCCCCTAGGGTCAAAAGGAACACATGCACTTATTTTCAATTTATCTGAACACAAAATATCAGTTCTTCCAATGTATGCTTTTTTTTTTTTTCCTTCCCAGGAAAACACTAGAAATTTACCAATGTATTCCTGCAGATTAATCTTGCCATCACCATTCTTGTCAATGTCTTCAATTGTTTCCTGTAATATTGAGGGATAAAAGTTTAGTGATCTATTCCTGTGCTTCTCACGTGGTTTGTTCTAATCTGACAGATGCTAAATGTTAACGTTAAATAGCTAAATATATAAACAACAGTATTTAAGATAATTAATCTATTACTTGGCTGTTTTTTCCAGCTTATATCATGTTAATAATTTTGCATATTGTTGGCCTTTGCAGGTTTATGGTAATATTAATACATTTTAATGTTTGCGTACATTTAATTGCCACTTGTACAATGTCATGGGAAAATACCACAGGTGAATTGGGTAAAAATGTTAACTAATTGACACATTAACAATTTCTTTTACATTTAATCAATTAGCAGATGCTTTTATCCAAAGAGGAGAGCAAGCAAACCAACAATAGGGCAACAATATGCAAGTGCTGTGATTAGTCCCAGTTAGTCTAGCACAGTACACGTAGCAACAGTTTTTTGTATTACAAGTTTTCTAAATTGTTCTGTTTAAATATGCAAATAGGGCATTATCTAATTAAATATGCACTCATTTGCATACATTTGCAGAACAGAAATCATGGATGAAGAGTTAGATATTAGAGTTAATTTTGGATATTTTATTAACGTTTTTTTTTTTATGTGAATGATATAACAGAACCCTCTGTAAAAAAAAAAACCTTTGATATATATAGGAAAAGATATGTACTGTCGTTGAAATCTACAAGTGTAAAAAATAAACACTTAAATGTGCATTTTGGATCTTTTCTTTCCACTAGTCTGAAAGAAGACTTATGGTTAAGTTATGGAAGCAACATTTCCCTTGCATTGTCTGTCCCGCTCTCTGATTTCTCTTTCATTATATTCATTATCACCTCACCTGTATCACAATGTGTCTCATGTAGTCAAACTCCTCTGGATGGAGGAAGGCAGTGAACTCTTCTCTGGTAGCGACACCGTCCCCGTCCCGGTCTGCGGACTTGAACCGTCTCTCATCTCTAGTGAGCATGGCTTTGTAACTGGCCTTATCATCCACATCATCAAACTCTACATCTGGAATACAGCAACATAGTACAAGTCAACCATTGATATTCGTTACTTCTGCAGTATGTATTGGTTTTTATGGTCTAAACATTATTTGTCCAACAGTTTTTACCTGAAATAATAATTCATCCTTAATACAATTTATTTTTTGCCAATTTTCTTTTTCTCATTATACATGATTATCTGCCATGCCAAAATTCAAAGGCTTGTTTTAATTACCCATATAATATCCATAGGTGGTGTTCTTGTACTCAATCCATCCAATCTTCCCATCCTTGTTCTGGTCGTACTCTTTCCAGTGCTTGTCCACGTTCTCCTCGATGTACCTCCTCTGCCTGTGCTTGATCCAGTGGTGTAGCTCAGCATGACTGATGAAACCATCCTTATCTGTGTCAATCTTATCCACAATCTTTCTGCATGGGGAATACAAAAAAAATTCAAAGTAAGACACATGATAATATTATTCTCTAATTTTCTGTATCATTCTCATATATTTATTTTTACCCTAGTCTCTCTTTGCTCTCCTCAGGGCTTAGCTGGTCAAAGGTCTTGGCTTCCTCTTTGCCCAGGAAGGCCTCATGGTCATACTGGAAACCATGGGCATCATCGTGAGCATGATCACTGAGGTCAGGTTTATGATGTACACGCTTCTCCTGCGCAGGCACAGCAACTGTGACCCCAACAAACAGGGCAAGCGTCCCCAAAAAGAGCAGCTGCATATTCTCCCTAGTGTGTAAGAGAAGACAGAGACATTTTTTTTTCTGACCTGAAAAAGTATGTTGCATGCACACTAACACATTAGGTCATTGTACTTAGAAATGAAAACTTTACCTTCAATGAGCTCATTCAATTTTAAACAAAATTATAGAGCACAGATATCTTAACTTTCAGAATAAGCATCAACTATTTTAAAGTCATAATCATAATGATAAAAAACAAATATATGATAACGTTTTGTATTAAGCAGAGATTTACAGCAGATAATGACTATTGAATGAACGAAGAAAACAATTGGCAGCAAAAACTACAATTAAGCAATTTAATTTTGAAATGCAAATATTTTACATCTTAAATTTTAGGAATGACTTACCAAGCGTGCAGTGATTTCTGCTTGAGTACACCCTGAAGTTGAAGAGTACGCGTTGGCACTGTTCTTTAAAGTGCACGTAAAAGTAGGCGGAGCAGCGATGTTACGTGCTCTCAAAAATGTTTTATTGACAGGAAAAAGAGCCAATCACACGACCAAATTAGGCGGGGCCGAGGAAAATTCTAAGTTCTACTGGCTGTAAAACGCCACGTTGACACGCGAACGCGCATCGGAGAGCCAGGCGCGTTTTGGCAAACTGGGAAAAAAGTTTTAAGGACAGCTCATCTTTGACAGAAATATTGTGTAGATTGCGTATACACTGATGCATTATTGGACATAAAGTTACATGCATGTTGCATAATCTTAATGTAGCGATTTTTTTTTCCGTTAAGTCTTTGGCGGAAGTTCAAATTCTGGTCAGTGGTGTTTTAAATTAGTTATAGGCTACGCCAAATATAGGCTAAATAGTAACAATTTGAATACTATTTAAACGTTTTGAGCGCCATGTCGTTTTGTAGCTAAACGAAGGGTATTCTTCCGAATCTTTTAGAAGCCCTCTTCCTCAAGTCCTTTATCATTGTCAGATCGCACAAGTAAATGTCCCGCGTGTTAAGAAGAGATTTGGTCCTTGGTCTCTGCGTTTTTTTCTCATTGTAAATCTCATCAGTCATGTAGAAGCCTATTAAACTCGTTTTTAACCTTAATTATTTAAAACATGCGTGTATAAATGCCCTCTACATGATACTATTTTCAAAAAAATACATCTTTGGCGATTTAAAAATATATATATTTGGGGTTCTATTAGTCAGGATAACTGATACATTTTTGAAATACTGATAATTAGCTCCAGAGCTGTGTGTATAGCTAATAATAACAATATCAGCTGCTTTTGAAATGAATCTATTATTCAAATAGCCTATTCAAAATCCTCCCTATTACAGACCGTTATTACTAAAGCTTTATTCCTCTTCTTTATTTATTTATTTTCTTCTTCTCATTTACTGCACAGTTGACACTCACTTTCAGAAAGATGATATCCAAAACAGTACTGTTTGTGTTTGTGGACATCAGGGAGTACACGTCAAAAAATGCAATGAAATATTGCAACAAAAGACAACTGGCTAAATGTACAGCTGCAGGGCGTACACAAATCAAAATTCATTCTACTTTTCACTGCTGCCTTTGAAACGTATCAGGTCAAAATATTGTTCAAATTGACATTAAACTTAAGCATTTGGAAGACACTTTTCTCCAAAGAGACACGCAAAGCATGTTATCAGTTCCCTTGGAATCAAACTTAATCTTTGTTTTGCTATCTCCATGCTCTGCCAGAGCTGAAAGGTCTAGAAGTAAAGTCCAGGTACTACTTTGGTTATGAGCAGGCCAACATCTGCAGATTTTTAAAACATTTTCTCTGCTGATTTTGGGGGAAATTCTGCTGAATGAACATGATAAATATGTGTTGAATTGAACTGAAAGCTCAACACTAGTATTGGTACAGCTTAATGCATAATAAATTAGCCAAAATATTTAATAAACAAACACACAAGGGCCAACATTCACTATACATGTGTAGCCTAAAGGTTTGGGGTCAGTAAGCTTTTTCCTAAAAAGAAATGAAAATTGATCAAAAGTGACAGTAAAGACATTTATAATGTTTTCATTATAAGATTTCATTTTCATCTTTAGAACATTTTGTTCATCGAAGAATCCCAAAAAAAAAAAAAAAAAAGGATTAC
The DNA here is from genome assembly GCA_018749465.1 of Paracanthobrama guichenoti. Lineage (NCBI taxonomy): Eukaryota > Metazoa > Chordata > Actinopteri > Cypriniformes > Gobionidae > Paracanthobrama > Paracanthobrama guichenoti. The sequence goes on from CM031945.1 coordinate 6,705,536, forward strand.
AGTTTCCACAAAAATACTAAGCAGCACAGTAGATCATGTGACACTGAAGATTGGCTTTGAAATCACAGGAATAAATTAAATTTGAAAGCTAATTCAAATAGAATATTTAATTTATTATTATTATCATTATTTTAGTTGTAAAAAAAATATTTCACAGTACTGTTTATACTTTATTTTTGATCAAATGCAGTCGTGGTGACCATAAGACATTTCTTTCAAAAACATAAAAAATGTGTATGCATAGCTATAACTTTATGAATAAGGGGGCTTGAATTCTGCAGAAACCGACAAATACTTCTGCATATATTTTGCATCCAGTTTCTACATTAGCCTATAAGACAGTGGATACTTGCACCTATATGGATGCTAGGACCGGTGCCACTTAGTTGTGTCTACTTATACCTCCTTCAACTTTGTCACCTCCTTATTCCGTTGTCTCTCAACTCCACATCCTCCCTCACATCTTTTCGCACAACTTTTCACACCTGCCCTCTTTCTTTACCTCTTTGTCTCTCTCCAGACATATACAGCGCTTCATCCCTCGGTCCTCACCCCTTTTTCTCTCTCTCTCTCTCTCTCTCTCTCTGTGTATGTGTGTGTCCCCTCTCTTCTCTCTCTTTGCCTGTGGCTGTGTGTCTAGTACCATGGAGCAATTGAAGGTGACAGGGCCAGAGAGAGAGGAGGGGAGAGGGAGGACGTGGCACTCTGTAGCCTGGGGGCACACAACAACACACAGAGAGACAGAAAGAGAGAGAGAGATGGTAAAGGAAATGGGAGGGCAGAGATGACAAAATAAGGAAGAAGACAAGTGCTCTGGAACCAAACGGATGACACAGAGTGATGGAGAGGCTGTGAGCCTAATGAATTATTTGTAATTGGTGCATTAACATTAGTGCCTCTGCCGGATTTTGGCGTCACACACTGGATATCAAGTACAACACTTACTCCTTTACCACATATACATGCACTCTCATACATGTACACACGTTTTTTTAACAACTTGATGTTAATTTGTCCCGGCATTGTTGCTATGGTGACCTCTCTTCCCCCTCCCCCCCAGCAGAGAGAGAGAGAGGGTGACAGGGATGAACTAACAAGACACTGAAAAAATGTGCCCTGAAGGAGCGTACGCTCACACACCAGCACACATAATAAACGCGCACTCAACGTCACATTTGTGCAACACACTGACACTAAATATTAACAACATTTTATTAGGATCCGTTCTCATTTGCTTCATTTTTGTAACTATTTCAAAAAGCATAACCCGCACGGAGAAAGATGCTCTTCGTCTTCCATTGTGTTTCAGTTCAAACCCTCCGTCTATTTTCCGTGTCATTGTCTTTTTCCATGAATCCTCTGAACGAGTGACAAAGGAGGAGACGTAGGTATGGGGGGAGGCGTATGAGAGAGGAAGAGAGCGGAGGGTTTTGTCAACCGGAAATAAATAAAGCTGGCACCCTCCTTCTCCTCCGCCTCCTCTGTCTCTCTTTCTCGTGCCCTCCGTGTCCCCCTTCCTTGTTTTTTTTTCTACAAGGATACATCCATGGCCTCGTTATGTCTTCCTTTTTTCTCTCTTTCTGTTTCAGTTCCTTCGCTATCATGCGTGTACTGCACGAAACTCCTCGTGTATTGCTCGTGCCGTGACAGTGTCCGTTAACCTGATGTAGCTTGTCACATTAAAGCGATAGTTCACCCCAAAGTGAACATTCTGTCATCATTTACTCACATTTATGTAATTCCAGACCTGTTTGATAATATTCCTTCTGAAACACAAAAAGAGATGTTTAGCAGAATGTTCAAACTGTTCTTTTCCATACAATGAATGGTGTGAATGGTGACGTGGCTGTCCACAACTTGCACTATATTCCATTGGTTACACTTTATGGTATCACTGTATTCTACAGTGTCCTTGTTACATTTGTTGCATGTACTTATAGTAATAACAGTAGCTAAATTATGCATAATTACATGCAACTAACCCTCAACCAACCTCTAACCCTATAGTAAGCAGTAGTTAATTAATATTAATCAGTACTTATTTGTGTAGTTACACTAACAATATCACCTTAAAATAAAGTGGGTTACACTTTTATTTTAAGGTGTCTGTGTTACAGTGTAATTATATATTTAAGTACTGATACATGTCTTCCACTCAGTGAATAGTTCTTATAATAACTTTTTTTTTTTTTTTTTTTTTTTTTCTTCTAAGTGAGAAGAGCATTTTAATAATAGGTTATTTACCTTTTTCCACTGTAAGGAACCTTTTGTGCAATGGAAAGGTTCCATGGATGTTAAAAGTTCTTAATGGATCCATAGATGTCAATAAAGAGCCTTGTTTACTATGGTTTAGAGTTAGTTGCTTGTAATTATCCATACACTCTAAAAAATGCTGGGTTAAAAACAACCCAAGTTGAGTTGAAAATGGACTAACCCAGCAATTGGGTTGTTTTAACCGCTTTAACCGCTTTAACCTATTCACTAGGTTTAAACAATCCAATTGCTGGGTTAGTCCATTTTCAACCCAACTTGGGTTGTTTTTAATCTATAGCAACATACTACGTCACATTAAAACAAAGTTTTACCATTCCAAGTCCTCTAATGTAATACAATAGGTTCGACAGCCCATTCAGTCACTATTCGCTTTACAGGGTATAGAAAAGGGCTGTGTGAATATTCTGCTAAATTTCGTGTTCCACAGAAGAAACAGAGTCATACAGGGTTGGAAAGACGTGAGGGTAAGTAATCGATGACAAAAAAAAAAAAAAAAAAAAAAAAAAAAATATTTTCTTCATCTCTTTAAGATGTGTGTACATCTACTCCCATCAGTAAACGCTGTTTATGGACATAAAAACCCTAGATTTTTATAGCAGAAAAACAGCAGTGCCTCCAAAGCACCCCTTTGTCCAAGACAACATTTTCTCCTGTCTAGACTGATATGTACTACTGTTGTAATAATAATAATAATAATAATAATAATAATAATAAACTAATTCCAATGTAATCTTGTTTTTTTTTTTTTTTTTTTTTTTTTTTTTAGCATTTTACTTAAGATTTTGTTATTATAACTACATTTAAATAATTTTAAGACTTATTGGGGGCACCCTGAAAGTTTGCTGATGCCCCCTAGTGGGCCCCGGGCCCCTGGTTGAGATCTACTGCCTTAGAGTGCATGCATGAAAAAAACCAACAACATATGGTTCATAATTCACAGATTATAGGTCTATAATACCCAAAAGACGAAAACAAAACCTCTTTGATCCTTCTTACCTCAAGTGAGCATTAGAGGTCTCATATTTATTCGACTTTTCCCCTAAGTTGAACCTTTCATATTAACTAGCACCAAAATTGTCATGCTTGTATGTAATGTTGGCTGAGTCTCCTTTATAAGTCTCTCTCTCTCTCTGTTTTCTCTCGTATTTTAAAATGTCACAGGCTCTTTGGTTTTTAAAGTTAATCCAATAAAATATGCAAATATAGCATTGGGATTGTGACAAAGTGCAGTGGAGGGTAAACATGCCATATACACTTTGTGTGTGTGTGTGTGTGTGTGTGTGTGTGTGTGTGTGTGTGTGTGTGTGTGTGTAGCAGAAGAGAGGCCCTTGCACGCAGGTCTGAAAGTGTCTACTCATGTTTGCATGTAATCATACTAGCAAGCATGCAGCATACAGAGAACTACAAAATAATGTGTGAAGTTTCCCTTCTCCTGAGAATGGCAGTGTCCTGATTTAAAATACAAGAATATAAAGGTCTGTTCATTGTGTTTACCATTGTTTAAATAGTTTTCTTTTAGCCCTCATGTTCATTTTGTGAAAAATTATATCAAAAGTATATTAAAATGAAAGTAACATTTTCCAAATGATATGATGTGAGAACATACCTCTTATGCTCACACAAAGCTTAATTTATTTGATTTCAAAAATACAGTAAAAACAGTAATACTGAGGAAATATTATTACAATGTAAAATAATTGTTTTCTTTTTCATTTCATTTCATGTGTTTGAAAATGTTATTCATTCCCGTGATGGCATTTTCAGCATCATTACTCCAGTCTTCAGTGTAACACGATCCTTCGGAAACTAGTCTAATATGATGATTTGCTAATATTACAGTTGTACTGCTTAATATTTGATGGATAGGAAGTTGAAAGAACAGTGTTTATTTGAAATAGAAATCTTCTGTAACATAAATGTCTTTATTTGATTCGTGTAATGTCATATGCAGGGGTGCATAGTGTATTGCATTGTATTGTATTGTTGTATTATTATGTCTGATGTCCTGTTATGCAGTGCCTTGCGATTGCCGCAAACCCAATTGCCCCATGAGGACAATAAAGTTATCTACTACTACTAATGCGTCCTTACTAAATGAAGGTATTCATTTCTTTTTGCTTTTTTTTTTTTTTTTACTTACTGACCCCAAACCTAGTTTTTCTAGTCCCAAACTGATGTGATTTGTCACTTGTCTGAGAAGCGTTTGACTACTTTATGATAAATTGAAGGATTAATGCTTCATTTATATCAGCACACTGGATTTTGAATACTTCAGAGGAACGTATTTAAAGACTTTTAAGTATTTAAAGAGGAAAATAATACGTTAATTACTTTTATTATTTTATAGGACCCCAAATATAACAGCAAAGTAGATGTCATCAGTGTTGAGGGTTAAACTATCACTGGCCACCAGCCGTCACGGAGCAGGTGCATGATCTGAAGCTCTCTCACAGCTCTTAGGTTAGCCATTTTTGGAAGTCCATATCTACAAACAGCGAATTGCCTTTGTGAGACTTTAGAAATAGCTTTACGTCTCCTCTTTTTCAGTCATTTTTTTGCCTCCACCTCTCTCTCGCTCTCTCTCTCACTTCATCACCCCTTTTCCTGGCATTAAGTCCAGACCTGACACTGACACTGACTCTGTGTGTCATCCCTCTCTCTCTCTTTCCCTCTCTCCCTCATTGCTTCAAGGACCAGAGTGCCTGCAGATGCATTTCTCTGTAGCCCACTACCCCTCCCTCGCCTCCTCTCTTTCGCCCTGTCTAACTCTCTCCATCTTTCTCTCCCTTTCCTATCCTCCCTTCTCTCTCTCTCTCTCTCTCTCTCTCTCTCTCTCTCTCTCGCTCTCTCTCGAACACAGTCTAACATTAACAAAGCGAGAGAGCAGAGAGAAGGAGAGAGGGATGAACAGAAAGTGATAGAGACACTGAGCAAGTGTGGACCACTTTTACAATTCATTCATCTACCAGGTGAGTCTCCTGCCTTCACTGCAGACAATTAAGACAGAATCATGACTTTTTTTTTTTTTTTTGTAAATAAATATATTGAGGAAAATGATTGGTTAATTGTAGAAAGGTTATTGCAGACTTGACCTTTGACATTTTATGTTTTGCATAACAGTATTTTTAACAGTATTTTGTTTGATACCACCAAAGGCAAAATTGTAATAATTTAAATGTGCTTATATTCATCTTGGCCTGAGAGTCATGCAAAGTCACATTCAATTAATTGAACTCATTAATTTAAAATAGTGAAAACCTTTCACCATTTTTCTATACATTAATGTACATGACGGCATTGTTTTATTATTTATTATTAAACTTCATAAATGCATTAAATATTGTTTGTTATTATATACATATGTCAACACATATAAAAGGAGCCTCTGTATGTGGATTGTGTCAATATTTAACTGTTTATTTCCTGGGCATATTGAAGCTCTAATAATACTTATTTTACATATATCTTTTATTTATTTTTAAATGTGGAATTGTACAGGGAGTTATTTTGGCATTATTAATTAAACAAAATGTAGAAATAATTGAATATAGATGTAATATATAGTTGCATTTTTTCTAGCACCCTAAGCTGTGTTATTTTGCTACATGTAACTTTCTTTTTTATTTATTTATATTATTTTTCCTTCCATACAGCTGCGTATTTCTGTTTAGTAGTCCTAGATCATTTTTGTCTTTAAGGGTCATGATTTACTCTCAAAACCCATGCAAATATAATCATGCAAGCACTTCAACGTCATCTTTAATGGCTAGATCTATAGTATTCACGACGACGGCCTCCTTTCTGTGTATGTTAGTAGTTAGTAGTTTTACATGCAGAAGTGTAACCACAGATATTTTTTTCGAACTCTTCAACAGTATTTATTTAACTGAACGGTGTTCTATAAATGATGTGCAGGTGCTGGCTATTTTTTATTTATTTTGTGATATAAATACACTTACATTTCAAATGGTGGCTTCACGCCTCTGTTTTCATACTGTTTTTTGTTGTGTAGTCAGAGTTTGTAAAATGTAGATTGTGTGCCATTGTGTGTGGTGTATCTATAATTATCTCTTTGTTTTGTAGGAGTGTGTCTGTTGTGTAGAGCCTGTGTGTTTCTGTGTATTGTTGTTAACATTAGTTGACAGTATTACTCTCTCCAGTCATGCGTGTGTGTGCGAGCGATGTCAGACTAGATGTTCTGTACTTCTAATTTACTCGCTGTGCGTGTGTGTGTGTGTGTGTGTGTGTGTGTGTCTGTGGGGGTTAATGTGTGTGTACATGTGAAAGATATATAGAGAGATAGATAGATAAAGAGAGAGTAAAATGCAATAGTGACACATACTTTAAAGACAGCAAATGGTTCATTCTTTTGATATGAGGATTTTTTCCCATTAAATTTCTGTAAGATTTATAAAAACATTCTGCTGGGCATATACTATTTTGAGTGTTAATAAATTGCATTGTGCCATCTTAATTCATAAATTTCAATATATGCTGGGTTATGCATATTATAGTTATGCCTTCAGAATGGTAACAGGGTTGATATTTAACTGTTTAATTTGACATTATGTGCATTTCATTACATATATTTTCACGTATACCCTTTTTTAAACGATCAGTTTACATTATAAAATCATAATAACAGGGTTGACATTTTAAGATATGCATAAAACAAGATAAATTGGCAACAGTTCGTGGACTTTAACTTGTCATTGGAACGTTAACTTCTGAAAGGAAGTTAACGACAGTTATTAGAATAGTTGGCACACAACTAAAAACTTTATTTTTTTAATAGTTTTATTAAAATGCAAAAAAATTTGATTCTGTTCTGTTTTTTTAATTATTATTTATTAATTTATTAGTGTGCATAGTTGCTATGCAAGGAGAAGTTGGAAATACAAGGGACTGGAGAGACCCCCAAAAAATTATCATTATAGAAAATTGAAAAATACAGATAGATAGATGGATGGATGGATGGATGGATGGATGGATGGATGGATGGATGGATGGATGGATGGATGGATGGATGGATGGATGGATGGATGGATGGATGGATGGATGGATGGATGGATGGATGGATGGATGGATGGATGGATGGATGGATGGATGGATGGATTAAAAAAAGCTTATTGATGTGTTTAGATATATATTAATACACAACAAAATTGGGCATCAACTAATCATTGTTAAAGTCCTTTTTTACCCATATGCATATGAGATAAAACACTTGTTTTGTAGAATAATCAAGATCTGTATGTTCTCAGTAACAATACATCAACATAATCATTCTTAAAACCATGGAGAAGCCGAAAGAATGAAATATGAGAGCTGTACATAAATACAGATTTTTTTCACAGTTTTAATTCTTTCTTCCTTCATTCAGGGCTGAAGTGGTCTGGATGAAAGAAGGAGTGGGTCAGTGTTTTCTCACAGGTGACATTTGATGTATGAGAATCTGACCATGCTGAACTTACAAAACAGCTCCAATTGGACTGGCCCAAATAACTGGTACCACCCGGCCGACACCATCACCTCTCAACACGGAACAGGTGTGAACTTTAGTGAATTATCTCTGTATCTATTAGTAAAGCACCTCACCGTGTGAACGTACACTCTATGTATATGTGTGCCTGTGTTTGTGAAGTCAGCTTTGGGGTGAACCAGCAATTCTTATACTTGACTGAGCACAAACAGAGGGTGCCAACAGCTACACCATCAGCCACACATGTACACCCACACCCACATACAAACACGGCAGTCTCTGGCCTTGACATCCTCTGTTTCATTACAGGAAGGCGGAACTAAAGCGAGCAGACATTAGACACAGAATTAGATGCCCATAATACAGTTGCTGCTCATTCACACATACACAAATAAGGTCAAACTGTCAAACACAAGATGCTGCAGTGCACGAGAATTACACAGTCTTCAATGAGACAGTTCTGTCTATATAATAACATGCGCATTTGCACACTGAAATGCAGCACTCTTACAAGACTCTCCAAAGTTGAATGTTGTTGTTTTTTTTTCTTCTCTCAGATGGTTGCGTGGAAGATCTGAATGCGCAGATGGCCGGAGCAGGGGAAGGAGTGGTGCACGGAGAGAGGGATGAGGTGGACGAGTCGCAGCTACACCTGCAGCTAAAGAGGAAGCTGCAGAGGAACCGCACCAGCTTCACCCAGGAGCAGATCGATGCCCTGGAGAAAGGTGTGACTCAAAGTGCTGGCTCAAACTGAGCTTTCCATGCAAAATAATATCAGTCCTAGAGAGGATAAATTTTTTTTTTTACATATAACCATTGTTTACTATAGTAAATCATGATAAAAGGGTTGAAATTTAAAGATGTACATAAAACATAAAATTAATGGATAACTGTGAGCAGACTTTGACTTGTTATTGGAGAGTTATGATGTCATTATGAGAAAGTCTATGGAATAGTTCAATACTTTAAAAAATGGAGAATTATGAGGTGACACTTTACAATAAGGTTCATTAGTTAACTACATTAACATGAACTAATAATGAACTGCACTTTTAAAGCATTTATTTATCATTGTTAATGTTAATTTCAGCATTTACTAATGCATTATTAAAATCTTGTTAACATTAGTTAATGCACTGTGAACTAACATGAACAAACCATGAACAGCTGTATTTTTATTAACTAACATTAATATGGTTCATGGTTAGTTCATGTTAACTAATGCATTAACTAATGTTAACCAATACAACCTTATTGTAAAGTGTTACCAATTATGATAATAACAGGGTTGCCACAAAACTCAAGTTTTTTGTTGTCTTTGTTTTCAATAAATACATAGTTGTTATTATTGCAAGGAGAAGCTGTAAATACAAGGACTGACGAGAGAAAAGGAAAATTAAAAACATAAAATAAAATAAATAAATAAGACAAACATACTGAACAAGATAAAAATAAGAAAAAACTATAGATATATATTTAGGTATATATTAATACACAGCAAAACTTGGCATCAGCTATTCACTGTTAAAGTCCTTTTTCCACGCAAAATAATCTCAGTCCTATAGTGTGGACATTCTTGTGTCTGATTGTTTTTGCTTGTTGTGTTTGTGAATGACAGATTCATATTCTGCTGCATTCCACCCTTTCTTACTCTTTCATGTTTTGTCTTTTATTCTACTGTAAAACAAAAAACATTATTTTGAGCAATTATTTACTCATCCTCATGTTGTAGCAAACCTGTATGACTTTTTTCTTCTGTGGAACAAAAAGAAGATATATCTCAGTCTTTTCTTCCATACAATGAAAGTCAATGGAATCCAAAGTGTGTTCTGAAGCAAGTCATACAGGTTTGGAACAACATGACAAAATGTTCATTTTAGGACAGACCTCCATACCTTTAATACTTAAAATGTGCAATTCTGCTTATACTAAAGTCCATTAAATCTGTTTTCCAGAGTTTGAAAGGACTCATTACCCAGATGTCTTTGCTAGAGAGAGACTGGCCGCAAAGATTGATCTTCCAGAGGCTAGAATTCAGGTAATAGTGTTCTTATAAAGTATCTTCTTAGAGATTTTAATTGTGTTAATGCTGAAGTGCCTTTAAACAACACAGAAAGAAACTGTCCATTATGCTCTGACCCATATTGGGTGATTGACAGGTATGGTTCTCCAATCGGAGAGCTAAGTGGAGAAGGGAGGAAAAGCTGAGAAACCAGAGGAGATCAGGGGGCAGCAGTTCCTGTTCTCAGACACATACTCCCCTGAGCACATCCTTTAACTCCCCTGTATATCACTCCCATCATAGCAACAGCTCAGGTATGTCTTCATTAATGACTCACTTCACACTATTAGAACATGTACATGTAAGCATGTTGCTTAATAATTGACAGCTAGATTTCTCTTTTGTTTTCTCTCCTATTTCCATGCATAGTGCTTGTTTCACTTTTTCCTGTTTGTTACTACTCTTTCTTCAAACTCCTCAATTCAAATATCAGTGTCAGAGTTCTTTATTGCCATGAATGCATGATTGCCAAAGCATCAATAAACACAAAAGCAGCAGCAGCAGCAGTATTAATAATAATGAGCTGATTCTATCCTCTTCTGTTCTCTCATATAAGGCTCAATGCACAGTCGGAGTGATTCGTCTCTCTCAGCCTATAGCTCTCTGTCTGTCTTCTCCAGTATGCAGGTAATTCATGACCTCCCTTGCAGTATACCATAGTACCCTAATAGGCAAGATGTCTGACCAAATGCACATATTTGTAATTCTACATCAGTAAGTTAAAGTGTACTCAGTAATTGTTGTTTCTGTTATGACTTATAGGCTAATACTGACATCTAGTGGCACACAAAAGTTTTACGTTACAAATGCCACTGTGCTAAAAGTGATAGTTCACACCAAAATTAAAATCATCATTTACTCAACCCCATGTCGAACCAAAACTGTATGTATTTCTTTGTTCTGTGAACATAAGAGAGCGTATTTTGAAAAATGTGAGAACTAATGAATTTTGCTTTACATAAAATGTAAGTCAATGGTCACCAAAACTGTTTGGTTACCAACATTCTTTTGAAATGTCTTATTTTGTGCTCTGTAGAAGAAAGTCATACATTGTAACGACATGAGGGCGAGGAAATTATAATTTTCATTTGGGGTGAACTGTCTCTTTAACACTCTACTCAGGAATGATTAGAGTTGATTCACAAAATACTTATGTACAGGTTCTCTTAATGAATCATTTAAAAAGACTCGCGAATTTGTCGAATCCCCACATGAATGAACTCACTGAATTAAACAGAGGGGCCTTTTAAATAATCATAAAAAAAAACAAAAAAACGCCGCACTTTTAGTGTATGCAGTTAGCTTCTATTCAAAACAGTTTTATAAAAAAAATTAAAAATAAAAATAAAACCTTTAAAGAAGTACAGTCAGCTACTGTATGTAAAATATAAACAGATTTTTTTTTCTATCAAGACGACTTTTATTTTAATGTCTTAATTAAAAAATTATGCCCTCTCAAACATAATAGCATCCGCCTTTTTGTTTCTTTAAAACATGCAAAAGAGAGTGCTTTCTACAATAGTAAATAATGCAGATAGAAATTCTAGTACACGCACCTATTACGCAACTGAAAGGTAAAACTATGCCGTGTTTTGACCCCGCCTGACATTCAAACACATTTAAAACAGTTTATGTAGCGCCCTCTAGAGTTGCTGCTGGACTATACACATCCTGCTGTAGTTTCTAAAAATAAACACTTGCACATATACAGCAGGGTTACAGTTAAACAGGTCAGTTTTACTCTATAAATCCCTCCCTTTAGTCAAACAGATCAGTGTTATATTTAATGACTTCAAATTCAATCACGTCATAGCAACACACCCAGTACAGTGCAGTGCCTAGTGAGTTGTTCTGACTTGACTAACACATCATCATAAAAACTACAGTGTAATCTTTTAAACTTACATGGGGTGTTTCTTGCGCAATAAGCTGTTTATGAATGTGCTGATACTATAAATGAAGTGAGATTAATCTTCTATCTTTTTTCACCCTTCTTTTCTGTCCACTAGTCTTTGCCCTCCCAGTCCACCCCAACTTACTCCTGCATGTTACCTCCTTCTCCTTCGGCCCTTCCCCCTCTTTCTCGTAAATTTGACTCCTCATCCTACACCTCTCCCCATCTCCCACCCCCACCCACGGCGAACACAAACACAGGTGAGTGCAGTTTTGTAACATCCTCCACCCTCACACCGCATACGAATACTGTAATCCACAGGCCAAAACACTGCATGAGGTATTAGTGTGTTAATGTGATTTAGCTGCTTTGTGGTTTCTTTTTGTGTTACAAATAAGTCATCAGAAGTGGCCACGTGTGAAGAACGCAATGATAAGTCACCGTTTCTCTTCCAGGATTCTTTCCCGGTGTTTCCGCAGCAGGGCAGACTGCAGTTCAAGGCGGCGATCAGGAGCTGGGACCAGGTCTGAGTCAGTACTGGACGAGACTGCAGTAAACAACATACCTTATCATTATCAAAACCAGCAGAGCTTCAATCAGCAACTTTGAGCAAAATATTTAACAAAAAATGTGTCAGGAAACCCTACTTATTTAGATGATTTATACATCAGGGAAGCAGACTATGTAAGCCATAATCCTGTATAAAAAAAAGATGTGGACATCACAAATCTGCACAGGTGGAAGAGAAAATGGACCATTTTTGACCTGCACCTTTATAGGCCTAGTCAGCACCATGCCAGACAATAGCACAAGCATGGGTAACATTCTCAGATACTGGTGGTAAAACAGTGAACCTCTAAAAATGCTTCATGTTCATGCAACAAAAAATGGGCTGTTTAATTGATGTGCCAATTACAATCAATATGACAAACACCATGTGACCAAAATGATGATGTTTTAAAACCGCATTTGAAGTTACAGTACTATTCAAAAGTTTGGGGTTGGTAAGATAAAAACTTTTTTTCTCTTTTGCTCACCAAAGCTGCATTCATTTGATCACAAATACAGTAAAAACTGACGTATTGTGAAAGATTATTACAATTTAAAATGTTTTTTATTTTGAATTTTCAGCATCATTACTCCAGTCTTCAGTCACTTTCAGAAATTATTCCGATTTGCTGATTTGCTGCTCAAGAAACATTTCTTATTACTGTCAATGTTGAGACCAGTTGTGCTGTTTAATATTTTTGTGGAAACTGTGATACATTTTTCAGCATTCTTTGGTGAATAGAAACAGCATTTATTAGTAAATTTTCAGTAACATTATACATTTCTTTAATGTCACTTTAGATCAATTGAATGTGTCGTTGCTGAATAAAAGTATATATAAAAAAAATCTTACTGACCCCAAACTTTTAAACTGTGTATAATAATGGATTTTGAGAAGTCTTTTATCAGTTTGCAGTCCATCATAATATAGCACTGACGTGCAGAAACCGGTGACAATCAAGCTTAAACCTAAGCTAAGCAGAGACAATCAATCAATTGCACAAAGTAGCTTGAAAGGATCAAATATGAATATAAAATGATGTAGCCGATGACAATCAAAATACATTATTGCGAAGGCAAAGACAATCAAACACACAACTGATCATGTGTAATATACTGAAGTTAAACTAATGATTTAATACTGTACATTGTTAAATGGACATTACTGTGATTTGATTATTGCTTTATTTCACCACTCTGTAACCTTCATAGCCCCCTCCCCATCAGGCCCCATGAACTCACTGTAGATTTGTATGTTTGAATTGTTTGTTTGTATGTTTGAATGTGTGTGCATATGAAAGAGAGAGAGATAGAGATAGGGAGAGAGTGATAATGTTACTGTATTTATTATTAGAATTGTGAACATTTTAGTGTAAACCATTTTGTGGAATATCTTAACATTGAAATAAAAACATTACAGTGAAAAGGAACATGCATTTTTGTGTGTTTGTCTGTGTTTTGCTTTTTCATCATGCAAAGTTTGCATGCAAAGTATTTGTATTTATTCTTTGTACATCTCCCAGAACATTCTTCTATGGCTATGCATGTCTGTTTCCCTTCATCTTTATATTTTTCTCTAGAGTAACGGTGAATTTGTTCACTTGTGGCCGTTTGGGTTGTGTTTACTTATTACTGTCTCTGAACAGTAGCATTTCCTGCCTGTGTGCTGGTGGATTTCCTGTTTTTGTTACTCACATTACCACACCCATTGAAAATAATGTTCTGACAAAGTTATTCTCACAGGGACTCAAATGCAGACAGTACAGGAGTTATGAATAACTTTGATGTCATAAGATATATTTTTTCATCTCACATACCAGAACACAAATATAGAAAATATGGCCACTTGTTTTTATATTTGTATATTAACCAAAGATAGATTAAAATTAAAATCAGTTAAAAAATCTGTTTGCTGTTTGTCCTTGAATTTCCTATGGCACTCACAATGCCGGAAACTGGAACGGATACACTTAGAGGTCTGACTCTGGCCATATCTGAGATGTATCCTCCAAATTTCCGGTGCACTACACTTGATGAGTTTAATTAAGGCCGATGTTAACGAGCTGTGGAGACTGAGAGGGCAAAAGCACGCAAAATTCTCTGTTTGAGCAGAGGTCACTGTAATAGTCACGTCTCTTCTATTCCCATAAGGCCTTCAGTCCCCAATCAGAGCATGTTTTATCTAGTCTGTGTGAACATGGGGTCTCCTCCCTCAAACTCATCGCTCCATTTGTACCCCTCCCTCTATCTGTTCATCTCTTGCCCTCTGCGCACAATCTTGGCCTGTGGTTCTCAAGTGAATAAACACATCCTCTGTTTCTCATGCAATCTTCCCTGGAACAGTTGAATGTGACAGATACAAATTCTGATACAGTTTCACAATTGTCTATATATTATAAGAATATTCCAGGTTCAGTACAAATTAAGCTCAAGTGGCAGCGTTTGTGGCATAATGTTTGTGGCATAATGTTGACCACAAAAACTCATTTTGATTTGTCCCTGCTTTTCTTTTCTTTTCTTTTTAAAAAACAAAAACAAACATATGGGTTACGGTGAGACACTTACAATGGAAGTGAATGGGGAAAAGCTGAAAAAGCTGACTTCCAAAAATTAAGCCACAAGACAATATGCAATTTCAGTGTGAAAATCTGCTTACTAACCATTTACATGTTAAGTAATTTCCAGTTTTACAACACTGTCGCCAAGACAGTGTAAATCCTAAAACCCTGAAATGATTATAAAAAATTATGATTTAATATAAGTTTTAATTAAAGTAGCCTAGATGCTTTCATACATTTATAAAATCATATTTATGATTTTAAATCCTCCAGAACTTGGCCTCATTCACTGTATCACCATAACCTCTGTTTTTGTTTGTTAATTAATTAACATTTAATTTTTTGAAGAAAGCAAGGGTCGAAATTAGTTTGTGTGGTAATCAACCGTATAGGCCATGGACGCTGCCGATTGAGCTTAACTTGGTAAAGGAATATTCCATATTCAATAAAACTCACTTAAGATTACATGTACATGTAGCAGATCCTCTTTCTAAATTCAAAATCACTAAAATGTTGTGCACAAGGCAGGTTGGCTTGACTAATTAAAGTACAGGTAGTAAGATGGCACACATCAGGTTAAATCAATGGTGGTCTAGTATCTAATGCCATTATAGCAGACAAAATACACAATTAGAACAATTTAAAATCCATTTCAATTTATAATAACAGCTTAATGGCCACAGCATACTTTTCTTTTCTTTTTTTTTCTGAGAGGAGTAGCCATTTTGAACTCTGCATTACATTTAGAGTCCATCAAACTCTTTGTGTGTGTGTGTGTGTGTGTGTGTGTCTCTGAGAGTACTTTGCTAGTTTCCTGTCACAGAGGAAGTGCCTCACCCAGCTGTGTTGCTCCCTATTGGCTCACGGTCAGGAGAACAGTGATTTGGGGCTGATATGGTGGCCGAGCGAGGGATAGATAGAGGGAGTGCGGGGCGAAGAGAGGGAGAAGCAGTCAGGACAGGTCAGAGGGTAGGCAGGAAGAAGAGAATGCACAGCTAAATAAAGACAAGATGAAGAGAGCAAGTGAAGGAGGTGCATACTCATCTCTGCTAAAGAGGAAATAACTCTGAGGTAAGACATCAGAGAGCAGATGAAGCTTCAGAGAAGAAAAAGATACTTGCACTGACAGATATGATTTTTACGAGTATACAGAAAAGGCTTGAGAGTTTGTCAACTTTGGATGGCAAAGGATGTTGCTGTGCTGAGAGGCTTTTTATGGTAACTACAGATCTCATTTTAATTTCTGTACTGATATTCTCTATACGTGCAATTCCTTAATGATGAACAACATTGAGAGCTTCTGTGTGGACTTTCCAAACTTAACCAAGATTGTTTGCAAACTGAGATGTTCCTTGATCTTTCATTAACTGAATTTTCTCTTGCTGCTTTTCACTCTTACTTTATAACTGAGATTCAAGTCCAATCTTTTTCTCTTTTTTTTCCTGAATTCCATTGCTTTTAAATGTGCTATAGAAATAAAATTTGACTTGACTCGACTGACCTTTTCTATCAATCCTTACTCAAATTATTCCAACTAGCAATGTTTAAAGTATGTTACTATGCCTCTATTCCTCTGTCTGACGGTCTATCTCTGTCTCTCCCAATCCTTGTACCAGTGTCTGATTTACAGATGACGCTGGACGGGGTTTGGGGGGGGCTGAGGGAGAACAAATGCTCCACAACTTCCCTGTCATCAACATTAATATTAACATAATACCAGTCACCAGATAACCCTCTTTTCTGAATGGCTGATAAATATGTTTTTTCTTCTGAAAATAAACAGTGTTTGGTAGAATACACACCTGAGTGGTTTTATTTTTCATTTGTTTCATGTAAATTCCTTTCATTTTTCCACTTAAATTTAGTGTCCATTTTTAGTTATGAAGTAGACATTTGTCTTTAACACCACAAGATAGACAAATGTGAAGAGTGGGCTAAATAAACTTTAAAATGGCTAAGTATATCAAAACTTAAAGAGTACAATCATTTGTCATGTTGCTGGCAATTGTAAGTAGCCAATGAAACACATGATTTAGGTCACATAACAGTATGTTTAATAGGCTACACTAAAAAATGTGTTACTGGCATTAGCCTACTGGAAGATTGAACCCTGTCCATTGGGAAAATGGACTCGTCGATTTGACTCGTCCAGTGACATGCGCAGTGCGCACAACTTAAGTCGGTCATTCCGCAGGTTGGACTATTTGACGCGGTATAGTGAAACCGGTAAGCTGGAGCTCCGTCGGTTTCGACAATGGAGTGGTATCTATAACATCGATATGATGACCGCTTCAGACCTGATTGGAGTCAATGTGAGATCTGACCTACCTCTGAACTCTCCAATAACATCAGACACAGCTCTTAACTCGTCTGAAGTTTAGCACAGTTCGCTGCTGAGTAGCGCGTAAATGTAGCTATCTGTTTTGTTTTTATCCGTGTTTTAATAATATAGACTTTGTCGATGCGCTTTGTTGCTTTCTGTTTTTACGCGTCGCGACTCGGCTGATTCCCTCGGACATTCAGGTGCTGACATCTTTACCAGGTATGAACAAGTTGTGCGTTTGAACTTTTGTAAGACAGGCGTTGATGATGCTTGATTTCATCAAACACAGTTGTCCTTTTTTGACTATAGCGTAGCTTTTTTAGGTTATGATAAAAAATAAAAAAAGCATCACGAATTGTATTAAGTAACCCATCAAGAAATCTTGAATCTGGTGTGACAGAATTCAATGTAAACAAGCTTAAAATTCTCTTAATTCCCACGGTTTCACAGACTAGGTTTAAGATTAGTCCCAGACTAAAATGCTTATTTGAGCTGTTTTAACTAAAAGCAACTTGCACTGACATATTTTAAAATATGTTAGTTACAGATTTGGGTTAGTGCTAAGTTGCAGATCTGGGGCTTAAAGGGATGGTTCACTCAAAAAATGAAAATTGTCATAATTATTTTACTCACCCTCAGGTTGTTTCAAACCCATATGCATTTTTCTTCGTTCTGTTGACCACAAAGGAAGATATTTTGAAGAATGTTGGAAACTGAACAGTTCTTGGGCACCATTGACTTCCATAGTATATATTTTTTTCCTACTATGGAAGTCAATGGTGCCCCAAAGCAGCCTGGTTTTTTGTGTACAACTTTCTTCAAAATATCTTCCTTTGTGTTCAGCAGAACAAATAAATGTATACAAGTTTGGAACAACTTGAGTGTGAGTAAATTATGACAGAATTTTCATTTTTGGGTAAACTATCTATTTTTAAGATCTGACATGGTTACTAACAAGATTTTATATTTAGGAACACCGGTGTGTAACTGGCAACATAAGGGTTGTGTCTCTACATGTGCTCGGTGTTGTAAAAACAAAATCAGAGAAGCCACAGTCACCTGATGACATCAAGAAACCTAGAAATGTTTAAACATTTATGTCTGTGAAAGGCAAGCATAGAATAAAAAGGACATTTGGTTTTTAGGCTAATCACTTATTAGCATTTAGCAATTATGGAAACATGCTTCATTTTTCATAAATGTATAAAATGCCATTGAAGCCAAGAATGTTTCATCAATCTGACAGATTTGCAATGCAGAAAATTCCTCTTTTGAACTAGTCTACGAATGTAAGTAGTAAACACGTCACTATAGCAGAAGCTGGGTGAGGGTGTTTTCTCGCTTCTGCTGTGAAATCCACACTTGCATGTGTAAGCTGCTTAGAATTTATATGATATTGGGTAAGCATGTACTATCAGACCTTATATCATCTCTGATTTTACAATTAGCACAGTTATGGGTATATTTAATAATAATTAAATATTAATTAATAATAATAATATTTAATAACTCCAATCTTCACGCATTCAAATATTTCATAGTTATTCCACACACAAATTCCAAATTAGTATAGTATAATTGTATATTAAAGTTCATTTTGTATATTTCATAATAAGCATCATAA
Source organism: Paracanthobrama guichenoti (assembly GCA_018749465.1). Taxonomy (NCBI): domain Eukaryota; kingdom Metazoa; phylum Chordata; class Actinopteri; order Cypriniformes; family Gobionidae; genus Paracanthobrama; species Paracanthobrama guichenoti. Next base: position 6,724,302 of record CM031945.1, read on the forward strand.
AAAAATGAACAGGATTTAGGCACATTCACATTCAGAGGAACAAAAACATATGTCAAGTGTTTTGAGTTGTAAAACTACCCTGGCCTGCATAAGAAATGACAATAACATGCCTACAGTGGAATTTACAAGCTCTGATGAGTCGTAATAACCTGCAAAGTAGGTTATAAGGAACTGCTCACATGTGAATGAGAAACTAAAGGAATGATAATATGCTTTACAAAAATACTGTATAGATACACATACACAAAGAGCCAAATTTAATCCAGTAATCAGGCATCTTAGCTGCCAAAGTCACATCTGTCTGTGACATGTATGCATCACGTATATTATTCAACCAAAAAAAAAAATTATAATTTTATAACTGGACTTCATTGATAATTTCAAGTTACTTGAATGAGTTTACAATTTATACATTTATGCTGATATTATCAAAACCCGACTTGGAGGGCACGATATAGCCAATACAAACAGTTGACGTTCTATAAAATAATCCAATGATTTAATAATAATAATTATTATTATTATTATTATTATTATTATTATTATTAGAAAATCAATGCATTTTTATTTCTGTTGAAGTGCTGGGCTTGTCCACATGTTTGAGCTGTTTGTGAAAGGCTACATGATATAGAATAAGAGCTGGAAGTTCCAGTCCGTTTACCTCAGGCATTTAATCTGTGTTTTTGTATCTGTGTATGTCACTAGTAACTTTCACTTCCTTCAAGTATCCACTATGAATTAAGGTACTACTCGCTTCTCTTTCAGATGGGATGGATTATTGGTTGTATTTGAATGCAAATTTTTTTCACTGAAGAAGACCAAACATACAAAGTGTACACTGACCTCCAGTTAATTATCTGTCTTGATAGAGATTTGAGGCGCTGGTTTAGTTTTTAAATTCTGGAGCGGTGGTTTGTATTGTGTAATCTGAAAGTGTTCTCGCATTTTAAAGAGTTTTAGTTCTCTCTCTGTCTCAGCGATGGCAGATGTGGCGGTCAGGCCTGCTTCCCCGTCTCCGTCTATCTCTCTTCTGGAGATTAAAGCGGAGACGCGGATGGTGCTGAAGTCTTTCCTGCGTCACTCGCTCTCGATTCCACCTGGTGAGAGGCCTGGACGGATAGGAGGAGAATACAATGACCCGAACAAATACAGGTGACACAAATCTGAATGATCACATACAAAATTAAACACTGTCATGACGTGAAGTAAAACAACTCCATGTCAGAGTAATTTTGTAAATATCACATTTTAAATATCAGTTTATTTTATTAGACTGTGGTGCTTTTAATGCCGTTTGAGTTGTTTTATTTGACACCTGAAAAGATTTTTAACAAAGTCAGTCAAGAATCATGTTATCTCGGTAACTTGTGAAATTTGTGTAACTTGTGTAAAATGGCTTGTTGTAAATGTAATAAAGTATTGCCTACAAGAGGATTTGGCAGAAATACTGTATGTTCTAGTCAAACCCAGACACGTAAAATGTGTGGTATTCTAAAAGTTTAAGGAGAAGCTAACTAATCATAGCTAGTGCATAGATTTATTAGATTATCCACCTAATTACAGATGAATCATTCTTTTCTTCTGTCATTAATCATTAATAATTATTTGAAAATATAAACTGCTGCTTACCTCGCTATTGTGACAGTTCTTCCAGGATTCTTTATTATATAAACATGCAAATTTGTGAAATTGTTGTTGTAATTGTGATACAAAAAAATTAAAAAGAGATGCTCTACTATTAAAAGAGGAAGTTCAACAACAACAAAAAAAAAAATATGCAAAAGGTTCAACACTTGCACTTACAAGAAATCCAACTTTATTGATTTAAAAAACATGTGACGTTTCGGCCACTGTCAAGGCCAAGGATGTCTGACGAAGAGCCGAAATGTCACATGAGTGAATTTCTTCAAAAGTGAGTGTTGCACTTTTTTCCAATTTACATGATGGAATTGTGATTTTTAAAAACTTTTATATTTTTGGAAATGAGAAAATTACCCATGTTTCTCCTTGTTTCGCTTACTTTTCTTAGTGCCTCTACGAAAGACAAGATTAGGAAAGATGCAAATGGATGGGACTCTTTGGATGAAGAGATCAGTGCCGCAGAAGAGAAGAAACATGGAATTAAAAATTTCATAAAAAGACGACTGGGAACCCGTTCGTCCACAATCCACCATGCTAAGAAAGACGGTAGCGTTGACCCATCTCCAAATAACAGCCTGGAGAAGCGGAGTCATCCGGGCCAGTCCAACAAACCATTGACAAATGGAACACAAAGTTTACCCAGGAAAACAGAGGTATAAAAAAAAAAAATGCATACATATTGTTTGACAAAAAAAAAAAAAAAAAAAAAAAATGTATGTAATTTGACCTGTTATTTTATGTTGCTTCATAAAAATCTACATGGCAAATGACTGTAATAATCAAAAAGCATTACATTTTAAAAATTATTTCTGCATGACAAAAATAGGCTTCAACTTTTTCCGTAACACCTGTACCTGTACTTAAATAAATATGCAACCTATACATGCGGTGTGAAACAGGCAAACACTATTTACAGTGCATCCGGAAAGTATTCACAGTGCTTCACTTTTTCCACATTTTGTTATGTTACAGCCTTATTCCAAAAAGGATTTACATTTTTTTTTATTTTTTTTTATTTTTTTATTCTACAAACAATACCCCATAATGAAAACGTGAAAGAAGTTTGTTTGAAATCTTTGCAAATTTATTAAATAAAAAACAAAAAAAAAATCACAAAAATATTCACAGCCTTTGCCATGACACTCAAAATTGAGCTCAGGTGCATCCTGCTTCCAGGAAGGGTACAGAAAATTTCTGCAGCATTGAAGGTCCCAATGAGCACATTCCATAAATCATCCATAAACTGAAGAAGTTTGGAATCACTAGGACTCTTCCTAGAGCTGGCCACCTGGCCAAACTGAGCGATCGCGGGAGAAGGGCCTTACTCAGGGAGGTGACCAAGAACCCGATGGACACTCTGACAGAGCTCCAGCGTTTCTCTGTGGAGAGAGGAGAACCTTCCAGAAGAACAATCATCTCTGCAGCACTCCACCAATCAGGCCTGTATGGTAGAGTGGCCAGACAGAAACCACAAAAGGCACCTGAAGGACTCTCAGACCATGATAAACTACATTCTCTGGTCTGATGTAACAAATATTGAACTCTTTGGCCTGAATGGCAAGTGTCATGTCTGGAGGAAACCAGGCACCACTCATCACCTGGCCAATACCATCCCTACAGTGAAGCATGGTGGTGGCAGCATCATGCTGTGGGGATGTTTTTCAATGGCAGGAACTGGGAGACTAGTCAGTATCGAGGGAAAGATGAATACAGCAATGTCAGACATTCTTGATGAAAACCTCCTCCAGAGCGCTCTGAACCTCAGATTGGGGCGAAGGTTCATCTTCCAACAGGACAGTGACCCTAAGCACACATCCAAGTAACAACACATAACAAAGGAGTGGCTACGGGACAACTCTGTGAATGTCCTGGAGTGGCCCAGCCAGAGCCCAGACTTGAACCCGATTGAACATCTCTGGAGAGATCTGAAAATGGCACCAACGTTCCCCATCCAACCTGATGGAGCTTGAGAGGTTCTGCAAAGAAGAATGGGAGAAACTTCCCAAAAATAAGTGTGCCAAGCTTGTAGCATCATACTCAAAAAGACTGTAATTGGTGCCAAAGGGGCTTGAACAAATTATTGAGCAATGGCAGTGAATATTTATGCATGTTGTGTTTTTTATTTTTTTAATTTTTTTATTTATACATTTGCAAAGATTTAAAACAAACTTCTTTCACATTGTCAATATGGGGTATTGTTTGTGTAATTGAGGAAAAATATAATGAATTTAATCCATTTTGGAATAAGGCTGTAACATAACAAAATGTGGAAAAAGTGAAGCGCTGTGAATACTTTCCGAATGCACTGTAAATCTGTATAGACTGAAACCTTCTCTTGTTTCATCCGGGTCATGGACTGCAAAGCTAATTAAAAGCTTTTTTGGTTTCAGTATTAAGAATTTCCTGTCCAGTCAAGGAGCCAAAATGTATTTATTTTTAGTTTCTTCTTTCTTAACATTATGTGATTTTAATGTCGCTCTTGAGAACTTGTTAATTGAGAAGATTGTCTTTTAGGAAGAGATATGCGTTCCATCCTCTGCGTCTGAAGAGGAAGGTGAAAGAAAATCGGGGGACAAAAATAAAAAAAAGAAGAAGAAACTGAAAATATCTGACATACTCAAAAAAGTATCTTTTAAAAAAGAAGAGCCTCGGCGCCCGGCCACACTAGCTTTAAACGATGCTACAGCTGTTTCACAACCTGAGGAGCATCATGCTTCACCATGTAAGTTTAGACCTACAAGATATACAGCTTTTTTTTTATGTATATAGAAGTTGAGACACAGGAGGCACTATCAGGAATGTGTTCTTGATTGTCTTGTAATGCCTATAAATGCACTACTTTTCAAAAGTATAGGGTCGGTAAGATTTTTTTTTTTTAAACGTGTTTCCAAATACAGTAAAAACAGTAATATTGTGAAATATTTATATTTTCTATTCATTTATCAATGTTGAAAACTTAATATTTTTGTGGAAACCACAATAAAAAAATTAAGGATTCTTTGGTGTCTGTACTATCACTTTCGCTCAATTAAATGCATTCTTGCTGAATAAAAGTATTAATTTGTTACTGACCCCAATCTTTAGAACGATATGAACTCTGCATGTTATATGTAGTTTTTTTTTTTCAGCCCATCCTCCTGCATTTTATGATGATGTGGCAGAAACTTTGGACAGAATTGCACAGAAGCACAGTGTGAAAAAGAAATCCCCTGTTAAACCAGAGCCTGTACCAAGTCCACCCAAAGGTACATGTAAAACCATAAACCGAATGCAAACTTGCTTATGACCTGATAAATTGATATTTTTATCATCATGTGTGAAGTAGATGCATTTTCAGTGGAATAGCAAAGCCAAGAGCAGACCTGTTGTGTTGGCACACAGCAAGATGTGACGTCCTTACAGCAATGGATGTTCAATGCTTTAACAATAGCTTATTGTTTTAATAGGCTGTTGTCTGTCTGAGGTCTTGTGAAGGTTTTTTCACTTGCATTGTTTGGATATTAGGTTACACTTCTTTTTGTTCACAGTAAATGACAAAGAAGCTGTGGTTCAACAGCTAGTTCAGATATTGACTTCAGAGGGGGATGCCATTAACGACAAGGTAATGACCCCTGATCTGAGTTTGCCATTCTTCCTAATCTTTTATTTTTTTATATCCTGCTAGGATATAGAGTAAACTTGGCTCTTAAAGCAGATTTCGGTTCCTTATTGTAAAGATTTAATAGCATAAATATAATTTAATCTTGTGTTTTTGACTCTTTATGGTCATATTTTCAGTTCCTGCCGTGTTTATCATTTGTTTATTGTTGTTTAATGTTGTAGATAAACACCAACCCCTTCCTGCGGTCCACCCTCACACGCCTCTCCTACCCATCCTTTGCCAAACTCCTTGACACGTACGCCAGTCAGAGTGAAGAACCTCCCGTTCCCGCACCGGTCAGCCCTACGCTGCGACGGCTCGCCATCACCATGGATGTGTCGCGTCGAGTCGTCACAGCAACTGGAGTTCAGCGTCTGACAGGCTATGCTGAACGCTATATGGAGAGCTTTGCACCATGGGTGAGGAGCCACGGAGGATGGGTGAGCAGTATTTGCTGTCTACATTTCACTTTTCCTCAGTCTCTCTCTGGGATATTCATCTGTTATTTTTTTCCAGAAGGGGGCAGAGTTGTCAAGTAATTATTTTTTTGTCTTCTTCCACAGGATAAAATTGCACAATTGGATGAGGTCTTGGAGTGTGATTGACCTTAGACTTTTTCATAATGAACTCTGAATCATGTTGCATGACCTCTGTGAGGCAAAGAGAAGAACGAGCCAACTGGGAACTGACACTACTTGATCAGAAAGTTTCTCTACTGATGTATTTATTTTTTTGTATTTTGGATGTTTTGAAATTTTTAATGTGCCATTTTATATCAAAATACATGATTCCTACTGTCGTCTACTGTTGTTTTGCATATTTTTTTATTTTTATTGGAAGTGACCTTAACAGACATTAATATAGTACTGACCGTTGGTTTAGTATAACAAATCATCAACTCTTAAACATTTAATTTCCATTTATAGGAATAAAAATATTAATTGCATGTTCATTGAAAGTAGTTATAAGGGTATTTAACAAAGACTGCAATAATTCTAGGATTTACTTTTTCCAGATATTGTATACATTCAGTTTATATTCATTTAATCTAAGTACAAGTGCAGCACTGTATGTGCACATGCATATCACAGCCAGTATCTCTAATAGGCAAGTCCATTCAAATGCTCATTACATATTAAGAATGGGGCGAAGGAAGGGTCAGTCCATGTATTTTTCTACTCGTAGGATTTGGCAGTACATCAACATGGAGAACACCAAAGCAAGAATCTGGAGGGAGAAAATGCAGTCGAGTGTATGCAGAGCTTAAATTTGTATAATAATCAGACTACACCAGATACATGAGTTTCAAATTACCTGAACGATTCCAATACAAACTCCAAATCCAAGCACCGAGGTGATGTTAGCCAGAAGCCAGTTCTTGGCCTTCTCATAGCACGGCTAAAACACATGAAAAACAGCTGGTCATTTTCTCATAATTAAACCATGACAGTAATCAGGGCCTCGTTTAATTTGCATTAATGACTGGCTGGAAGTAGGCTACATCTTTCTTATTACATGGCTACCAAATAAATGCACAAATGGACATTTAAATAGTTATAAATCTACACTACCATTCAAATGTTTAGGGTTAGTACATTTTTTTTTGTCTATAAAAATTATGAACAGAATGGACAGAATTTCTAGGCGCAGCCAAGGGCCGGAGGGTGTCCGGTTTGGGAACCACATGATTTCGTCGCTGCTTTTTGCGGATGACGTTGTCATGTTGGCCTCCTCAGACCAGGACCTTCAGCGTGCACTGGGGCGGTTTGCAGCCGAGTGTGAAGCGGCCGGGATGAGAATCAGCACCTCCAAATCCGAGGCCATGGTTCTCAGTCGGAAAAGGGTGGCTTGCCCACTTCAGGTTGGTGGAGAGTTTTTGCCTCAGGTGGAGGAGTTCAGGTATCTTGGGGTCTTGTTCACGAGTGAGGGAAGGATGGAACGGGAGATTGACAGACGGATCGGTGCAGCTTCTGCAGTAATGCGGTCGATGTACCGGTCTGTCGTGGTGAAGAAGGAGCTGAGCTGTAAGGCGAAGCTCTCGATTTACCGGTCAATCTACGTTCCTACTCTCACCTATGGTCATGAGCTGTGGGTCATGACCGAAAGGACAAGATCCCGGATACAGGCGGCGAAATGAGCTTTCTCCGCAGGGTTGCTGGGCGCTCCCTTAGAGATAGGGGTGAGAAGCTCAGTTACTCGGGAGGAGCTCAGAGTAGAGCCGTTGCTCCTCCACATCGAGAGGAGCCAGCTGAGGTGGCTCGGGCATCTATTTCGGATGCCTCCTGGACGCTTCCGGGAGGTGTGTTTGGGCATGTCCCACCGAGGAGGCCCCGGGAAGACCTAGGACACGCTGGAGGGATTATGTCTCCCGGCTGGCCTGGGAACGCCTCGGGTTCCCCGGAAGAGCTGGAGGAAGTGGCTAGGGAGAGGGAAGTCTGGCCATCTCTGCTTAGACTGTTGCCCCCGCGACCCGGCCCCGGATAAGCGGAAGATAATGGATGGATGGATGGACATTTTTTTTTGTTTTCTTCTGCTCACCAAGGCTTTATTTATTTGATCACATATATAGTAAAAACAGTAATATTGTGAAAGATTGACAAGCCGTTGCTGCCAGTCGTCGACCGTTTTTGTTATGATTTGTGTGTGTGTGTGTGTGTGTGTGTGTGAGGGAGAGAGCGAGAGAGAGAGAACAATGGTGTCAAAACTGTCCCTTTGCGCCATCTGGTGGTGATTTCATGAATTATAATCGCCATTATTTTTGTAATTTTACATAGCCTATATCTGTATGTATATATATATATATATATATATATATATATATATATATATATATATATATATATATATATATATATATATATATATATATATAATACAGTAAAGTTGCAATTTTACAGAGTTTTGAGTACAATTTAAAAGAAAAGAAAACGACAGTAAAAAAAAAAAAAAAAAAAAAAAAATTCTGTAAAATGAGAAATGTTTACAGTGTACATTTTAGGATGTAATTTTCCTGTGATGTCAAAGCTGAATTTTCAGCATCATTACTCCAGTCTTCAGTGTCACATGATCCTCAGAAATCATTCTAATATAATAAATTGATGCTCAAGAAACATTTCTGATTATGATCAAAGGTGAAAACTTTTAAGATTGAACATTGGTCATAGGCCTGTTGCATGAATGTAGCTGAATTTCACAGTAGGTTTAGGGCTGACAAATCCAGATAAATCCAACCTGGTTTAAATAAAGTTCAACGGTCTCTCAAAGCTTGGTATAAACGGTCTCTGTGGACTCGGGTTTAATCCAGAGTTTGCGATTAACTCTGAAGCGCGTGCACCTGAAAGTGTGACGTGCGGCAAACAGCCAATCACAGTGTCTGTTTGATTCACTTCTCGCAATATAGAGACGGCACAATTCACTTCTCTTCTGAAGATTGAGAGATCGTTTTGAAAATTATCATGAAATTAAATGCGTTTACAAAGCAGAAATAAACTGCTGCTGCAGTAAAAGTTTGAGAAGGCAGCTGAAAGAATATCTGACTATATCAATGCATGATGTGCCTAATAATTATAGGTTCACAGAGAGCTCAAATGAATACGTTGTTTAAAAGAATTATGAATGCATGTATTATATTTATATTAATAGTTGGCTACTTGTCAATTAATATAGTAATTATATGAATTAAAAGTTTGGAACGAGGGCTACAGGGGGTGTGGCTTTAGTGCATCTTTACTTGCAGCTGATTGGTCCAGTTTGAGTTTGCGCTCTATAACCCAGAATAAAGCCTGCTCCAGAGCAGGTTAGCCTTGTAGTGTAGGTTACCATGGTGATGAACACTGCTAAAAAACAATCCACCTTCTTGAGCCCGAAAAACCAGAGTTTGCTCAAACTAATCTCGAACTTACCTGGTTAGCAACTGAAACCAGAGGTCTGTACCATGAAGCTGGTTTAGCTGGCTAGCCAGATATGTTTAAGCTTAGTTTGTGCCAATCCTGGATTTTAGGTACCATTAAAGTGGTTTGGTTTTTAGCAGTGTTCATCTCCATAGTAACTAATGCTCCAGGGCAGGTTATGTTCTGGATAAGAGATCTCAAACTGAAATTGGACCAGTCAGCTGTGAGCAAAGTGACACACCTCTGATGCAGTCAGCCAGCCCTTCATTCCCCCTGATCTACTCCAAATTGAAGGTCACTACATAGCAAATGGTTTTTAAAGACTAAAGCGTCTGGCTTTTAACAATGCTTATTTATAATAATAATACTTTTTAATGATTTAGATATCATTTATGTAATTGTTATACCCTTAAACAGTTACACATGTATCATTTTAGTTAATCAATCATTAATAGGCACTTAAACTGATATAAATAGCCTATATAAAATGAGCTTAAATGTTCAATTCTCTCTATATATCAACTCAACTAATTTCATAACTTTTACTTGCATTGATGGTAAGATTTTTCTTAAAGTTGTCCTCTTTCATAGCTCTTTTCTTCTTGCTGTGTAAATTTGTTTAAATTTTAATTTTTCAATTGTAATATTCTGCAGAAGAGAGAAATGAATCTCGCTGCTTCTCTCGCGAGAAGTGAATCTCAGTTTCACAGCATGTGATTGGCTGTTCACTACTGATGTCACAGCTAAATTCCTAAACTCAGGATCAAAGCCCGAGTTAACAGAGAAAGATGATGATCAGTGTCATGGTACCAACAAAGCCTGAATAGATTGGTTTGGTTTTGTCAACTCTAAACTAATCCTGTAACCCTGAGTTTGTTAAACTACCATCATGGTACAGACCCCTGCTTTGTGCAACAGGCCACTGGGGAGTCTGCTATGTATTTTCTACTGCACAAGAGATGTGATCAACGAACATAATTCAAATGACTGTATGCAATTGGATAGCCCTTCAACCAATCAGACCACAAGAGGTGTGATAAACAAGCATAATTCAAATGACTCTGTATGCAATTGGATAGTCCTTCAACCAATCAAATTTGTGGGTGTTTTCAAACTGATGGGTTTTTATAAATCACGCAATGAAAATGACCGCCTTCACCCCACCCCTAAACCCTACCCACAACTGTGACATGGGCAAATCAGGTAACACTGGAAAACGTCCCTCTGTTTATGGCCACGCCTACTGATGTGGTAACTCCTATTAAATATTGCGAATATTTGACTGCAGGTGGACCAATCAGCATCAACATAAAGCATGTGGTTGCAATTACCAACAGTTGGTGGGATTTAGGAATGTGTGGCACTTAGCTGACCCCACGACCCCAGAAATGATCTGACCTCTTCCCAGTGATGGCATTCTTCAAAATGATTCCTGCAGCAGGAGTAGGGAAGTTTGTCATTGGATGTTTTATTGTACCAGTCTGTGTGGTTGCTCACACCACAGCACTTGAACTGAAAGAAACAGAATCCATGATTTACATTGAAGAATCTCAGTCTTCATATTTGTGACTGTTATAAACCTAACTCACAATCTTCTGCATGTTGTCCCAGGATTCTTTCAGACCATCATTTTTTCTATAGTGATTCATTCCCTCTTTTAGGTCATCCTTAGCTTTTTTGTCCAACTAAATGGACAAAACAGAGAAGCGGATAAACAGGAAGTAGAAGGCAAAGTGTTTTCCTGACAGGAAAGGCTGAAATATTTGCAAGGCTCAGATATTAATCTCTTACCTCTTCATGAAACACACTCAAAACCAAAATCAGTGCCACTTCTGTCAGGACTAGAAACAAGAGGATCACAAAAAACTAAAAAGAACAAGAAAGAACTATTAGAGAACATGAATGACAACAATATATTTAAAAAACAGACATGGTGTAATATCTCATTTGTTTCTCTTAGGCAGCAGTGAGGTTAAAAAAAGAGCAATTGGAGACTTCTGCTTCCCCTGCTTCTTGGATTTTTATCCTGAAAACGAAGGTGTGTGCGGCAAAAATGATGTCATGATTATCAAGCAAAAACTATTAAAATATTATAAAAATTTTAAATAAATTTTTTCTATTTTAATATATTTTAAAATGTAATTTAAAGATAGGGTAAGCAGATAGGTTTAAACTCTCTTCACATCCTGATAGCGATCATTAATAGAAGTGGTCTAAATATGAAAACATGTACATCTATCTTCTGTGGAAGTCTCAGGACCAAAAATTATTTGTTCAATCGTTGCATTCGGTCCGACGTGAGACGTGGCTTTGGAGGTGCTCTGAAGGGAGAGTGGGATCTTATGCTTTCAAAGCCACTATTGCTAGCCTCTCTAAAAATTACCTACCCTACCTTTAATCCTGTGTGATGGCAATGCTACATTTTCAGCAGCCATTACTCAAGTCTTCAATGTCACATGAGGGCAGTTTCCACATCTGTTTTACAGATGTTAAGGATCTAGCCAGGTATACCTTACCGTCATCAGTAGACACTTCTGCTCTTTTAGAGCACCAAGGCATCCGAGAAACCCTGTCACCATGGTGACGCCCCCAGCAACAAGCAGCAGGTTGGCCGCAGAGAGTGAAGGGAAGGACAATGGTAGAGATGAAAACTCTGACTGTGTGAAGGCGAGCCACACCCCAACACCAAATAAACCACATCCTCCCAACTGCACAAACAAGCAGGTAAAGAATAAATAACGATACATCATGTTCATACAAGTACATCAGTTTAAAGCAGGTCCTTCTAAGGAACAAGTGTAGCATAATGCATAATGGACTGGTATTGAACGTACCTGCATATTCTTACATGTTTCCTACATATTTACAGATGTAATACACTTGGCATCATACACTTGCCGACCTTGTAAACTAGGCATCATACATTAAAGGACTGAGGATCACACACTACCAGACTTTCAAATAAACACAAGCCTCGTTGCTAGAAAGAAACGTGTTAGTGTATGTTCCAATATTATAATCATGAAAGAAAAACAATACACATATTCCACACATTGTTACAGTTGTTTCGTTTTATGATTGACTGAGCGGCGTTCTATGACTGTTTTTCTGCATATGTTTCAACGTTACGCCTGCAGGTGGTGACAAGTGACATCATTCACTCAAGCGAACCGATTCGCTGAGTAAATGATTCACTGTCTCATTCAATGATTCGATCCACAACACTCAGTCAGGAACGCCACTAAGTGTGTGTTGCTCGGAGATGCATAATAACAATTGGTACTGTTAATGTGGTCATTGTTGGGACCTTTCGATGGCGGAGCAAAAATGGACTAAGTATTTGTGGAAGTTACTAACTTCTTGTTTATTTACTGAACTAATGTATAAAAGCAATAATAGTTACATTTATGAATCTTGTTTGTCTGAATACCATCATATCAATCAGATCAGAACAACAACGTCAACTCTTGCTCGTGTTCAGTGGCAGAAAGAATCGTATGGGTTTGATGAATATGGTGATATTCAACTGAATAGCAATCTGCCATACTGATATCCGATAGAAAGAAGCCTAAAACAGAACTCAACTAACCCAAAAGATGAGATTGAAGATAAACATGAGGTACTTCACACAGCAGAGGCAACCTCGTGACACAGACATTCTGCATGAAAGAAGAAAGACAGGAATAGAATCACCAAATAACGAAATAAACGGTTTTGTGTGTGCTTTTAACGTGTGTAAACTTTCACACTCTCCTGAACTGTAGCATGGGTAGGAAGTGCTTTTTCCAGGCAGGAAGAAACCACCCTTGTGTTGTACTGCTGATAGCATTAACTAGAAAGCTGTTATGTTCCATGACTGAAACATGTACCTGCTATAGGGCCTCTCTTATACTTTAAACTCAACCAATATTGTGGACTTTGATATGTGCCGCTTTATATTCAATGTGCAAAAGGCAACATAATCATGTTGGTGGTTGTTTGGCTCCATTTGTTCCACTGAATGTGGTCCACATGTGACCACAGAGCATATTATGGGACAAAATGTAAACATATAAGCCTCCTCAAGATAGGCAGCACATGGATTTATGATCTGATTTCAGTGGTATGTCAGTAATGGTTCTGGAAATTGGCACCATATGTATGTGGGAATTAAAATGGAGTTCTTAAAATATGAGCTCACATAGAAACCTAATCATACCTTTAGTTACTTGTGATTATAAATGCGAAGAAAAGAGTGGAATTAGCTTGAAGTATACCCCCACTTTTTTCTTTTTTTATCATCAATTCTGCCAGTCCACATGATGATCATCTATCTTAGTAAATCACTGCACAATCTCACTGTCAAGAACATTTGTAATTGTTTTTTCTGGTCTGCTTTAGTAATGATCAAGTGGGTCATAACCAGTACACACATCTCTATATTTAATATTACAAAATTTACATTAAACATGAATCCAGTATAGTTGCTTTACCTTTATTTAGGTGCAGACAGAAAAAGTGACACAGGTTTCCAGGGAAAGAGTTGAATACAATGTTTCCTATTGTTTTTTTTCTTGTTTCGTACTGATGAAGTTCATGAGATCTTGCTTTATTTATTCATTGACCGATATTATCCACATCACAGACGTGATTCCTCCAGTTCTTCAGGGTGTTAATGATTCTTCATAAGTGAAAAAAAAGGCTTCTGTGAAGTGATGAACTTAAAATATTGGTCTTGCAGTTTTCAGGCACACAAAATTCTTCACAAGCTTTTCTTTCTTTGTTGTTTAATTCCTTCAGACTCTTATCATTTCTCGCTGGGATTACTCACGGCATTGAAAAAAACTTTTCTTTTTAAGGTAACAAAAAAACCCGTCAAAATATTTGTTTGCTTGTTAATTTGTTCCCTCAACCTTAATTGCTAATTCCCGTTGTCTTTGTCTTTCTATCTTTTCAGCTATTTACCTCCCTCTCTTGTTCCAAATAACTTCCAGATGTAGTTTTCAGCCCTCCCCTCTGACTCTGTCCCTTTCTCCTCCTCCTGCTGGTTTCCAGAGAATTCATTCTTTTCCAAGACCCTCCTCTCCTGAAACATTCTCCCTCCCTTTTACTCTTGGTTTTGTCCAAACAATCCTGATGGATGTGGCCAGCAGACACACATTTGAGGATCTGCAGTCCTCTGTGTGTCTTTTTGTTTAGTCTTTAGATCTTTTATCTATTAAACACACCACTAACCCTTTGTGGAACTCTCAAACACTTTTTTGTTATTAACATTTGTAGTTGAATTCATCGATGTATTTTCCCATGTTGTGAATGTGGAAAAAGTACAACATTTTACAACAACCAATTAGATTTGAGGGGCAAGTTTACTGTTTATGTCAAGTTTAGGTTTAAAATCAGGGTTAGGTGCTTCTACATCAGTGTTATTCACCTATAATATTCCTCTGATTTTAGGAGCAAGTTTTGGTTAGAGACTATGTTTTCATACAGGAAAAATCACAGAAAGCTTTCACATATATAACTTGTGCATCTCTCACACACACGCACACGCACACACACAGGAAACTAAAT